>CM054112.1:268873178-270073178 GCA_028673005.1 Tanypteryx hageni
ACATACATACACACATATATGCGCACACACACAATCTAAAAAATTTATAAGGTAAATAACTGCTTCTTACGTAGGATATAGATAGGATTTATATATATGATATAAAACCTAAGGTATTTCTAAATATGCCACAGACCTGAAATTTGGAAGGATGATAGGTTATGAGGTGTACAACCAACCAGAAAATCGAAAATTCCTAATTTTTTAATTTTTAGTGGGGTATTTTTGATCCCAATGTTCCATTTTGATAGCTACAAGAATGAGGATTCTTATTTTTTGAAGACTAAATTCAAATAGGTGCCGAATTGACGAAGAAATAGGTTTTAAATCGGGAAAAAGAAGATGGTAAAAAATAAAGAACTTCAGCTACCATAGCAATTAGGACAGTCCTTTTCAATGGGAATTGGAAATCCGTATTATAATAGCACCACTTGCATGATTTAATAGGGAAATTCTTATTGTCCCATTGATTTCAATCAAAGACGCATACATATGATGACGTCATAATTTTAAAACTCGGTATCTGTTATTAAATAAAAGAACGTTACTCCTTTCAATTGTGGGGGTTGATGAACTGTATATAATAAATACTTTAATTTAGTGCTTCTAAAGAGAATCAGTGGATTGTATTATAATGCAATTGATTTAAAACTACGGCGTAAACTTATAACGACATTAAAATCCAAAAACAGGAAATATTAGTGACGTTATGGACTTCCTGATGCACTGCATCCCCTCAAAATCCTACGGTGTTACTTTCGATGTGGATAAAAATGCTTGCTGAATGCAAGCACCAACTACCTGTCATTATAAATAGATGCTTCTTACATATATAGGATATATGATATAGGATATATATATATATAGGATATATCATATAAAACCTATGTTACTTCTAGAAGTGCCACAGAGCAGAAATTTGGCACGAATATAAGTCATTGGGTACTACCTCGGGAAAATTCCGAAATTACACTAAAAGTTTTACTTAAGGGGTGTTTTGACCCCAAAGTCCAATTTTAAACACCCATAAGGAAAGCATTGAAAACTGTGCAGGGCTACATAAAAATGGCATTTTTAAATATTTAAAATTAAGATACGATGTCGAGACATGCACAGTACGGTGGAGGAAAGAATGAAGTTTATTTTTCTTGAAGGCAAAATTCAAATCGGTACTGAAATTGCGTAAAAATGTGATTTTAATCATAATATTATGAATTTTTTTCGGTCTTCAACAATATAATTGGGAACATAACAATGAAAAGTATAAACTAACATAGCAACGACTCCAATGTATTTCAATGGGAATTGATTTTCCATACTACAAGAGCATTGACTTAATGCTTAGATTGTATTATAATCTATTTGATTTCAGCCAACCACGTATACATATGATGACGTGCTAACTATAAATTAATTTTTTTATCCGGATATGTACTAAAAGACACGGATGATGACATCATAATCATCACACATATAATATCTTAATTTTAAAATAATTTTTAGTGTAACTTATAGGCTGTCATAATGATGATTACAGTTATTGCTTAAAAAGGGAAATCTGAGCCATGAAACTGGAAATTCTAAAACCGATTAAGAGAGAAATTAGAAATTGCGGACAGATTCCTTAATATCCCAGAAAATGAAAACTACTATCTTACTTAAATGGACAATTCAAATGCTGTCTCGTTGGCTTATTTACAAGTTTAGATGTTAGTGTATGGTATTTATTTTAGCGCTTGCAGTATGCAAACACCAACAACTCGTACCTATAAAAGTAAGTTTTTGTATGTATGTATGTATGTATGTATGTATGTGGTGATCCTATTACTCGAGAACTACAAAACATATAAGCAAGAGAAAGGTATAAATTTATATGCAGCGCAGAGAAAGGCGGTGTAGTAAGGATTTAAACCGATTTGATAGATCATTTCTATTTTTTAATATTTTTCTCTTCTAATTTTTTCCATTTGAATAACATAGGAATGTGTGTAAACAAATTTTAATTTGGACTATAAAATTTCTAATAACCCCAGTAAGAGTTTCAGACTTTAACCCAGGAACGCAAAAATGAATGAAGTAGTTTTTTCCTACCGTCGAATTTCAAATTCGGACCAAAGATTTCCTAAAATACACTTTTAAGAGCAAAATTTTGACATTTTTCAATCGAAAACTTATGGTTGTCATGTACGTATATAAAATTGTTGCCGACTTCTTGAACTAGGAAAACCGGGTATGCGAGTTTGTTATTTTTATTATGGCAACGTAAATAAACAAATTGAGTTGAAGGCTTTCGCAGCGTTGCTGAATGCTGGTGGAGGTTTTCAAGTTCATCTCCTGAAGATGCAGACAGCAATGTCTGCGAAACGTCGAGAGCCAGAAATGCCGCCAACGCAGCGAAACCCGAAAACCTCCACCAGCATAAATAAACAAACTTCTGTCAATAGCATTGTTGGTAATGTGAGATAAAGATTAGCGCAAGCTATATGTGAAAGCGACTTCGTAAATCCAGGGGGCTTATTTTTGAGGTGTATAGTGCGCAAATTGCGGAAAAAGTAGAGAAAAATGTAAAAATTTAAAATTTAAGAAAACTTCATCAGAAATGCCAAAACTATACAGCTCAAAACCTAAAATATTTGTCTGCATCAAAATAATTATTATTTTATCAAGGTGGGTGTAACATAATTAACAAAGTATAAAAAATTTTGAAAGTTACGCAGTAATTTAAAAAAATTGTGTTTAGGTTATAAATGTACCGTTTATTAACGGAGGTCAAGTATCAAATTCGCAAAATTCGCAAGACTGGCTTTCAAAAAGTTCATTATCTTTGACAGTGAGCGAGCCTCACTTCTGGTGTACATATCTTTTGCCAAAAATGCAGTCTTATGTCTACGAATGGTCTTTGCTGGTGTTGAAATCGCGAGGTGAAATTCTTCTACGGGAAAACACACCGGCCCAAACGTATACCTTTACTTGTTAAATCGCATTGTTCCAGTGAAGACAACTATACTTAAATTTGAAAGAAAATGTTATGTATGATCCAAATAAAGCCCACCTGAGCCTTCTTGGAGAAATTCCTGTTTTTCAAAGATTCCCTTTTCACTGTCATAATCTGAAATATTTTTCATAAAAGAAAATATACTAAATTTCATACATTGTATTAATACAGGACCGTTATATAATATAAGGTTGAAAGATTAACACTCGAATAAAACTGTCTTATCGATATTGAACACTAATAACGTCGATTTGATACAAATAAAAGGCAACTTTTTCGTACATCAAGTATTCCGGGATACTCTGCATAGAATGATCTTAACCTCTAACACGAGATACGTCTTGGTACTTTTGCAAGTATCCCAAACATGTAAGCAGAGAGGGAGGTAGAGAGGGCGGGAATGAGGGAGAGAGGGAGGGAGAGAGGGAGGGAGAGAGGGAGGGAGAGATTGAGGGAGAGAGGAAGGGGAGGAATAGAAGAAGGGAGAAAGAAAGGATAAGAAGAAAGAAGAGAGGGAGGAAGAGAGGGAGGGAGAGAGGGAGGGAGAGAAGAAAGAAAAAAGAAAAGGAGAGGAGGGAGAGAGGAATAGAGGAAGGTAGAGTGAAAGGGTGAGAGGAAAGAAGAGAGGGAAGAAGAGAGGGAAGGAGAGAAGGTGGAAGAGAGGAATAGAGGAACGGAAAGTGAAAGGGTTAGAGGAAAGAAGAGAGGAAAGAAGAGAGGGAAGGAGAGAAGAAAGAATAGAGGGAAGAAGAGAGGGAAGAAGAGAGGGAAGGAGAGAGAGAAGGAGAGAGAGAAGGAGAGAGAGAAGGGGAGAAGGAAGAAGAGAGAGGAGAGAAGGAGGGAGAGAGGTATAGAGGAAGGGAGAGTGAAAGGGTGAGAGGAAAGAAGAGAGGGAAGAAGGGAGGGATGGAGAGAGGAAGAGAAGAAGGAAGAGACGAATAGAGGAAGGGAGAGAGAAGAATATAGCAACGGAGAGTGAAATGGTGAGAGGAAGTGAGGGAAGGCGAGAGGGATGGTGAGAGTGAGGGAGAGAGGGAGGCGGAGAGCGAGGGAGAGTGGGAGGGAGAGTGAAATAGTGAGAGGAAAGAAGAGAAAGATGATTAGAGGGGGAGAGATATGTAGGCAGAGAGAGAGGGAGAGAGTAATAGAGGAACAGAAAGTGAAAGGGTGTGAGGAAAGAAGAGAGGAATGAAGAGAGGGAGAAAGAGAGTGACAGACACATAAACGACTTTATTTAGGGCGAAATTGAGACTATGTAGTCCCATAATACATTTAACCCTTTCGTAATATACGTAGTTACAATATTTACAAATTAAAATAAATTAGGTTACATAAATATTACAGTAAAATATATACAAATTACAAGTTCATTATATATTGTTTATTAGATCACAGAGTATTACCAAAGAATATTGTTAGTTTTGTGGGTCGAAAAAAAAACTGTGTATCAGCTATATTTTAACACAGAAAAAATTTCCCGCTGGGGAAAACACCTACGAAGAGAAGAGAGGAGTAAAAAAACCGCGAAAAATTCCTAAATAGTTCAGTGAAAGAGGAAAAAAAGAACAACAATAATTTGAGAAAAGGAGAAAAAATCATATATAAATACACACATTAATATCCATATAAGGGAGGGGGTGAGAGGGAAATAGAGATTGTAGGGTAAGATATGCCTGGGAGATTACATCGTAATTATGATGCAGGAAAACAAAGTAAAATAAAATTATGAATTTATGCCTAATAAGCGCATCCTTGTGACAACCTGAAAGAGAAGATAGGGAGTGGTTCAATGCATGGAGATTGAGAGGAGATACTTGTGATACAAGCGTTTATAAGTGCCTAGAGATAGAGAGTTTCTTATTAACGCTGGAAGGCCATTCCAGAGTTTGCAAGCAGTGACGGTAAAGGATTTGTTTTAAATTTCTGTTCTATGAAGTGGAGTTAGTAATTTATCGCATCCTCTGGTATTGCAATGGTGAACTGTATTAATGGCGGCGAACTGAGAAGAAAGATAACAAGGGATGCAATTACTAAGAACTTGACACAACAGGGAGAGGAGGTGAATGTTTCCTTTGGATTCAAGTGTTAGCCAGGAGAGTCGACGGAAGTATTCTGAGACATGGTCAGACTTTTTAAGATTATAGATGCATATGATGCAGGCATTATGAGAACGTTGTAGCTTAATCGCGAGATCCTTTGATAAGTCCTGGTATACAGTTTCACAATAGTCGAAGTGAGGAAGAATTAGAGAGGTCACTAGCTGTATTTTTAGTGAAGAGGGAAGAATGTTAGTGAGAGGCCTTAGAGTGTGTAAGGAAGAGTTTACCGTATTGCAGACTTTTATTACATGATTATTCCAGGTAAGCGTTTCATTAATTAGAATGCCGAGATTTTTTATGATTTTGCAATAGGGAATAACTGGGCCATTCAAAGACAGAGGAACTGATTCCGCAAGGTTTATAGAAGCCAGTAGTTTCGGATAACCGATTAAAATGGCTTGAGATTTTAAGGGGTTTATGTTGAGAAGATTATCGTAGCTCCATTCTTGAAGTTGAGCCAAGTCATGATTTATGTTGGCAAAGGAAAGAGATAAGTTATTTGGTTTGATGTCTAATTATATTTGAGGAAAATTGAATCGCGTCGTGCCATCAATACATCTACCTAATACCCTGCAATTCACCTAATTGGTGGGTGGCAGGTGGTGAAATGCACCATAACCTACCTAAAAATTATCTATCGCAGGTTGAAAATTTCTATTGTGATCTCGTATTGTCCTCGGAAAGAACGAGCCTAGATAACGCTCCGTCCTATAATCGATCTCACGTATCATACCATCGTGGTCGTTTCTACCTATATACGTTGGTGCTTCAATTATTCCTACAACCTGGTCTTTTAGACATTCCGATTTATATATCTCCAGAAGCCGCAACATTGAGTGCAATCTACGATCCTCCAGTGGTACCCTGTTCAAATCCCTCAATAATGAAGTGACGCTTTCCTTATGTTCGTACTTTTGTTTACGAATCTGGCTGCTATGCGCTGAACTCTTTCTAATTTAATTATATGCCCCTTTTCGTACGGATCCCATATGCATGAGGCGTATTCCACTTGTGGTCTAACCAGTGATAAGAAACATGTTTCGCGTACTTTTTCTGTAGTGTTCCGTACTATTCTATGAAAGCCAGTTTCTTGTTGGCCGCGCCCATAACTCGACGAAAGTGCATGTCCCACGAAAGATCTCGATAAATGGTTATTCCTAAATATTTTACATACTCGGCTGCTTGAATATATATTCCATCTATTTTATACTCGAAACCTACTTCTATGTTCTTATTTTTCTAGAACGTAACTGCGGTGCATTTAGTGTAATTAATTTCAATTTTACATTCTTTGCACTACGTTGAAATGGCTCTTAAGTCTTCACGTAGCGACTGATGGTCCTCCTGGTTTTTATTTCTTTATATAGAACGGTATCATCGGCAAAAAGTCTAATTTTACTACGAACTACCGAGCAGATATCATTCACATAGATTAGGAAAAGTAGAGGGCCTAATACACTTCCCTGAGGAACACCCGACGCAACTTTAACGGGTGACGATTATTTCCCATCGATGACAACTATCTGTTCTCTATTCGAGAGAAAATCTCTCACCCAACTGACAACTTTCGGATTGATACCATGTTGACCTAACTTCGCAGTTAATTTCTTATGAGATACTTTATCAAACGCCATTCTAAAGTCAATGAATATGGCGTCTACCTGAATACTTTTCCCTCCGCATCGCAACAAATCATCCACGAACAGGCCGAGCTGCGTTTCGCATGATCTACCTCTCCAGAATCCGTGCTGACATCCGCTAAGCATTGAGTGACTACCTAAATAGCGCATTACAGAACTAAAGATTATGTGCTCAAGTATCTTGCACGATAATGAAGTTAGGGAAATTGGCCTATAATTTTCGGGGTTCTCTTTGTCGCCGCCCTTTGTCTTCACCTCCTCTCGTTATTTTACCGAATTATAACTCCTCAAAACCCACAGTATCTGAACTCCAAATTTTCCCAAATGAACTCGGTATACAACGCCAACACTAGGGGCACCAATCTCTTTCTGATCCCACATCACAGGACGGAAATTTATAATAAATCCTTCCATGTTACAGCTTGTATTCAGGTCAGCTTTAACATATTCTTCTTACCCATTGCAAGACGGCCGCCTTCACTCTTCCTTTCTTAATGATCATTAATTAATTTCTTCGCAGGTTATCGAGTTCTCACAATGTACGCCTCCTTCGACTGTTACCTTTTCATTGTCTAGTGTCTACTAAGTTATAGTGTTTATACTAATTCTCATTGTTTTATATTGTTTTATATCATTTTGTTTTGTTTTATACTATTTCGTATTACTTTATATTATTATGCATTTTTATATCATATGTGTTATTTTATATAATTTTCTTCTTTCTTATGTTATGCATGATCCAACAACAATCTCCATATTCATTGTATATATTTCAAGTATATTTCATCTTATTCTGCCTAATTAATGTATTATATTTCTTGTTTGCATTACGTTATTACCTATATATGTATTTTTATGACGGTATACAACGACGCTGTATATACGAACACTTAATGTACATACTCCTTTCTATTTAATGTTGTACTATAATATTATCATATGTACACTATCTAGGGTTTTCGCAGGTTTTTCACACCCCCCTATTTAGTGGGTGTTTTTCTGCGTGGGTTTTACTAGGGAGGACATGCCTGTTTTACCTAGGTTTTCCCCACAATCTTTAATCTGCCTTCAATTTTATGTTTTTTTTACTCTGTAGGATTTAGGTATATACTGTTTATGTAATGCGTATTGTAATATCTTACTTTACCACTTCTTATATTTATTATATTGACGAAGGGTTAAATGTAAGAACGGACCTTATGGTCTACATTTCGCCCGAATAAAGACGATTATCTATATATCTATCTATCTATCTTATGGATGGGCGCAACGTGTGCCATCTTCCAATTTTTAGGAACTACACCTTCGTTGATGGATTTCTCGAATATAATTTTTAAATATGGCGCGATTTCATAAGCTAACTCTTTCAATACTCGCGCGGGCATTCCCTTCGGCCCAGGAGATTTATTTGGTTTAACTGAATGAAGTTGGAGCGCGATACCATTTTCGGAAAATATCAAATCTTCCATCGAGTCGCCCTGATGCATAGGAATAGTGGTTTCACATTTCATTCGGAGTAAAAGCTTTCTGAAAATGTTGAATTAAAAGGTTTGCTTTCTCCTCACTATCGTAAACTACATTTCCCGTTTCCGATCTCAGTGACGCAATAGTGGGGCCTCTTGGAATAAATTGATCTGTGCACTCTCGCATCATATCTCTGAACATGCACCAGGATTCTTCCGCGTCTGCAGTATCTGTTACCTGGCAGAAATAGTATATTTATTTCGCAGAAAAGACCTAAATCTAGTGAAATCGGTTTTGGCGAATACATAAAGCTTTCTTTTAGCCTTAATCTGTTTCTCAATGTTTAGCTGAAACTCCACGTACACTGCCTTGTGATCGCTTATTTCCTCAGCAACAGATACCCTATTCATACGTTCAGGAAGGTTAGTAGCCAATAAATCTAATATATTATTAAATCTCGTGGGAAATCTCACTAACTGATACTATGAGTGTTTGCCCAAAGTTTCAAGTAAAGCCTCGCACGATTCACGCTCTCTACCACCGGGATAAAAGCAATTATGCCTCGAATCAATTGACGGAAGATTGAAATCGCCCCCGATTATAAATGCTTTATCTTTATTAATCGAACTTAGCGTAGCCACTTGTTTCTCTAGATAATAAATAGGTTTCACGCTCGCATTTGGTAGTCTATAAAAGACGCATATATTTACAGTTTTACAATCGCTCCCTTTCACACTACACCAAACACTTTCGACTTCGTCGTCATTAATCTGTATTGGGTAACTTTCGTATTTATTGCTTAATAAACCCATAGCCCAACAATTTCCGTAAGTTTGATCTTAAGTATTTAGAATAGTTATATTACATTATGGAGGTTCTGTTAAAATATATATGCTAATCTTTGAAACATAAAAATATAATTTACTCTTTCAACGTTCTCCAGAAATATATGCATCGTGTCAATGTAATGCCGACATAAGTCATAAACTAAAATACAAAGCAATAAAATTACGTGCATACATATAACTAGTACTTAGATTAAAATTATCTTCGCAAACAAATGCAGTTGTACATTCCGATATATCAGATGCGTATCTCCTCATGGCTTTCAACCACAATATTCTCCGCTTCTTATTTCTTCCCAAGGAGCTCGGTAGCGTGAAGAACAATTTTCTCGGGGTTTAATCGTTGCATTTAAGCACTGAGGTGCCAGATAATACTTATAACCCTTCTTAAGTTCCATATTCACCATTTTAGCTATGATATCAGGAAAAGCAACAGGACGAAGTATCAAAACCGCGTGCTTTCAGTACGGTTGTAGGTCTAAACGAGTGGCATGCGATGACGTCCCGTACCCCTTACTACTCTCTCTCCAATCAGGATGTCGTTTTCGCGGGTTATTTAAAAGAGTTATTTTAAATATAATGAAGAACAACAACAGCAACAAAATGTTCACAGGTAGTAATTAAGACAATTACAAAGAATTAAATAAATATAATTAAATATTTTGACAGTTCCCCATTATCTTAGCAACATAGAATGCAAGAAATAATTATAGTCGACTTGATATTTTAGATTACTAATGCGAAAACGAAAAATAAACGTGTTTAAATATCAGCGGAACTGCATTTTGTGATGTATTTTTCTCAACTCACCTTATCAAAGACCGTTCGCCATTTCTGAAAAAAAAGAAATCATCTGAGTCAATGACGATAACAGTCGTAAACTTAATTGCGATTAAATCTCATCTAATATAAAGTGGACTGTCAATTTCCTCAGGCAACCGAAGACAATAACAACACACTTGCTCTGATATAGAAACGACATTGACTTAAATTTCTGCACAAAAAAATCTCAACAGAGTTTTGCACTCTCTCGTGTTCCCCAACCGATTCCAATGTTATTTGTTCCCTCTCGGAAGGACAAGAGGAAAATCCGACATGTACTTGGTTTTATTAATAACAATTATTTTATTTATCTACGTGGTTAAGTCAAAAAGTTCCCGCACTATCCATCAGAGCGCGCTAATAGCGCTTGACGACAGATCACGCATATATTACATACTAGCGGAACTGCCCAACAAATATGACGGATATGCGTGAATTAAGCATTAAGTTAAATTTGAAGTACAAATTAACGAAACCAACTGTTAAATGCACTAAAAAGTAAGCAATAAATATAAAATTCACATAATTGAGTGTTCCAGAGAGTAAAAATAGTTTTGGGCGAATAGAAATTGTATGAAAAAGAAATACATTACGCTATACAATTCTTATTCGCCCAAATTTATTTTTTATTTATGAAAAATAATTTATTGCCTCTCTCCTTTCTTCCTCTCTCTCTCGTATTAAAGCATTCAAAGCACGATCTCCTTATGCACATAATATATAAAAATCTGATGTGGCCACCACATGACTTACTCCATATCTGTAATATTTATAAAAATTCCAAATAGGCTACATAATGATAAATATTTTAAGAAATTGCGGGAAAATTTTAGACTTTACAAAGAACAGAAATAAACTCAAACCTTAGCCTTCTGATAGCCACAGATCTCCAACAATTAAGAAAAGAAAAAGAAGCGCCACTAAGACGTAAATAAGCGTCAATTGTTAACAATAGTCGGTAGGTGGCGCGGTGGTGGCAGATAAAATTTTAGATATCTCTTAAACAATGCATTATATAAAAAATGTTTCAAACAAAAGATGTAGAAAATTAACTTTCCTACAACTTTTCTTCCAATACATTTTTACTTTTATCAAATATTAAAGCAACAACAACAACAACACACCTTGACGCTTTCCCTTGCGGGGTAAGCCATGCCATATGTCTGCCAATTACCAACCCACCACCTTCCTCCACACACTTCTCTCCTTACACAATTCTTTTGCTTCACTTAAACTCATCCACTGAGTCACACCTTTCTTTTTATTCCTCATACTTTTCACGTCCATTTTTCTCAGAGTCTCACTAACCACATCCAACCAAGTCTTGCGCGGTCTGCCTCTCCCTCTCTCGCCATTCACTCTTACTTCATATATTCGTTTGGTGATTCTACTCTCCTCCATTCTTTCTACATGCCCGAGCCACCTCAGCAGACCTCTCTCATACAAATCTGTCATAATAGCCTTCATACCACATTCGTTCATTATCCAATTATTCCTTACTTGGTCCCTCCTAGATTTTCCACAAATTCTTCTCATGTATCCCATCCCAACCGCATTCAAACTACTTTTATGCTTCTCCTGACACACCCATGTTTCACTGCCATACAGCAAGGTAGGCATTGAAACACTCTTGTATACAGACATTTTCGCTTCTTTTCACAACTATTCATTCTTTGCAATCGACCACACACTCCCTGCCACCTTTATACCAGCATTCACTTTCCTTTTGATTTCCCCATCTACTCTACCATTTTTACTAAACATTCTACCAAGGTATACAAATTCATCCACTACCTCAATCGTTCCACCATTTATGCTAAATTGACAGTAGTTCACCTCATTCTCCCGATCGAACACAACTACCTTGGTTTTGGCCACATTTATCCTTAAGTCCATTCTCACTGTCTTATCATGCAGGCTATCTAACATTCTCTGCAATTCTCCTGGGTTCTCAGCCATTAACACAGCATCAACAGCATACAAAAGTACACGAACATTTTCTCCACCAACCTTAACACCCACCATATCCATACATGCCTGTCTCACACATTTATCTATGAACACATTAAATAACGAAGGGGACATGACACATCCTTGTCGTACACCTTGCTCAACTCTAAACCAGTCACTCATCAAGCCATTCACCCTTACACATGCCCTACTTCCAGTATACACTACCTTTATAGCATTCAGCAACCAACCATTCACTCCATACTCGCTCAAAACATTCCACAATTCATTACGATTCACTCTGTCATATGCTTTCTCTAGATCAACAAATGCACAGTACACTTTCTATCTTAAATCAATGCACTTCTCAACCACTTGCTGTAGGGCTAATATTTGGTCGGTGCAACCCCTTCCAGGCATGAAGCCACATTGCACTCCCCACATCTTATCCATAGTTACCTTTTGTACTCTTTCAATCAAAACTTTCCCATACACCTTTCCAGGTATACTCAGCAAACTAATCGCTCTATAATTCTTACATTCAGTCCTATCTCCCTTACCCTTGTAGAACGGTACAATTACACCATCCTTCCATTCAGCAGGCACTCTCGAACTCCTTGCACACAGATTGCACAGATCCCGCATCCAACACATAAGCAAATCACCTCCATACTTCAACATCTCTCCCGTTATGCCATCCACACCGGCAGCTTTTCCATTTTTCAACATATTCACTGCTTTGACTACCTCGTTCTTACTAATCCCCTCATATTCATTAATATTCACTCCAACAGATTCACTCGGATTTTTAGACCCATTCACAACATTTCCATACAACTCTTCAAAATACTTTTTCCAACACTCCCTTACATCACTCTCATTCCACACCATATCACCATTCTTTCCTTGAATTCCGCTCACACTCCTTGCCTTGCTCTCTTCACCCATTTCCGGAACAACTTCTTATTCCCCTCAAAATCATTCTGCATTTTCTCAGCTTCATTCATCCGCAATTGTTCTTTACTCTCTTTCACAATATTTTTTGCAGCTCTCCTTTTCTCTTTATACATTTAATACAGTGCCTTTCGCTCACTTTCATTATTAGCAGCAATCATTCTCACATATGCCTCCTTTTTCTCATTCACAGCCACTTTAACTCTCTCATTCCACCATGCATCACCTCTCATTCTTCCAACAACTGCAGTTCCACACACTTTAGTAGCACACTGCAAGATAATACCTTTCAATCTGTTCCAAGCCTTCTCCACATTCTCTTCTCTCATTTTCTCCTTCCAATCACTCTCTTCGGCCATTAGCCTTTGTTTTAGCATACTTTCATATTCCCACCTATTCATTTGCTTTTGCAATCTTTCCACTTTTACTCTAGTTACCTTCTTCCCTTTCCTCTTTCTCACAATCCATTTTCTCCCAAGATCTACTCTAGAGATCACTAAATAGTGGTCTGATACACATTCCGCACCTCTCACAACTCTCGTATCATTCACCAGCTCCCTCAACCGTTCATCATACACAACAAAATCTATCACACTCTTCGCTTCCCCTCTTGTCCATGTATACAAGTGGATTGACTTGTGCTCGAACCATGTGTTCGAGACAAACAATCCCATTTCCATACATACATTCACCAAGCTTTCACCATTATCATTCACTCTTGGGTCACCAAATGGTCCAAGGACCCTTTCCGTGCCTTCTCGTTTTACTCCCACCCATCCATAATTACTCTTTCTCCTGGTTCACACTCACTCAAAATATCTCTTAATTCTTCCAAAAATTTATTATTATCATATTCATTCTCACCGTCAACCGGAGCATAACATGTAACAAGCATAATCCTGCGCACACTCACTTTCATTCGCACCCACAACAGCCTTGGTGACACTAATTCATGCTTTCTCACATGCATCTTAGCCCTTTCATTCAGTATCAATCCCACACCTTGATTACCGTGCACGCATTCATTTACTCCAGACCAAAAGACCAAACTACCGTTATTCATTTCTATCACATCCCTCCCTTTACGCTTAGTTTCACTCACACACAAAACATCTATCCTTCTTTTATCCATTTCATTCATCAATTCATTCTCTTTCCCATACACACCTCTTACATTCCATGTTGCAATCTTCCATACCGGGTCATCATCAGATGGGCCAACCTGCTTCGACCTACGCCGCCCATCATGGTTTCGGTCGTCCGAGGCATTCTTATAGCACAAAGTGTGTCAGTAAACTGCACGTACCTCCTAGTTGGTAGGACACGGGCAACGGAATGTTGGCTCACAAGGTAGTCTCTAGAGTAGAGATCCTAGCTTGTGTAGAATAGCGTAAGCATACCTGGGGTAATACTGGGTGTTGGTTACGCTTGTAGCATGACGGCTAAATTGTGCCAAAACTGACCGGTATTGTGCCCTTACCGTTAGTAGGGAATGCTGCATGTGGCACAGGTACAGTATAGGCTGGTAACCTTGTTTACCCTATTTTCAACGTTACTACAATGTGCTATAAGAATGTGCTATTAAAGCAAATATTTCAAAAAACGAATAAGTGACAAGAGTAAACACCCACTTCCGGTTGACCGATTTTTACCAAAACCTAACCAGTTCTTTTGATTTTTATAAGAATGATAAATATAAAATTTCGCGTTAATCTGATTAATAGTTTTTGAGTTAGAGCTCCCACAAAAATGCTATCACATACACACACAGACATCATCGAGAAAATGGTCAAAACGTGTTCAAGAGGCCTCAAAACGTGTATTTAATAATAATAATAATGATTTATTAAATACATACAGGTTACGCCATTTACCTGTATTATAATATATATATATATATATATATATATATATATATATATATATATATATATATATATATATATATAATATATTTATTTATTTATTGAATACTATAGTAGTGTCTGTGACAATCAAACATAAAAACAATACTTAGACTGAGACGGTATTAAAAACCTTTGTCCTAAAACTTAGCGTCGACCAGGATATTTATATCACCACACCTGTTCGAAATTTAATTATAGGTACTCGTATTTATTGCAATTGGCGTAATGCTCATGAAAGAGCTGCTTTTGTCTGGAGACTCTATTGATGGAATTAAATTTAAAAGTTCACCGCATTCTATGGTTCCTGTCACAATATTTCTTAAAAACACGACATCATTGGCCTTATGCCGATCATAGAGGGGTAACAGCTTAAAGGTTGTACACAAAAACACATAGTCACATTTATTGTATTTCAAATTTTCTTTCCAGCAAAACCACCTCACTAAACGCATCTGAACTCTCTCTATCAAATCAATCTTTATTGATTAGTATGGATTCCATACGACACTGGCATACTCTAGAACCGGTCTAACGAGCGCACAATATGACTAAATAATTGCCTCTGTCGAAAAAGTAAGTTTCTCTTTATGAAACCCAGAAGCCTTAAGGCTTTCGAACAAATAGTCCTTAGATGCAGTTCAAAATTTAAGTTACTTTCTAGAGTAACACCCACGTCAGTGACAGAATTACAATTTTACCATCCAGACTGTAATCATGCACTATTACATTTTCGTTTAATGTGAAAGATATAACTTTGCACTTGGATGTACTTGGAAAAAGTTTCCATCTGTGACACCAGACTTCTAAGTTGTTGATGTCACTTTGTAAGAGTTCACAATCACTAATTGATTTTATATGCCTTGAAAATTTCAAATCGTTAGCATAAAATGAATTGATACTTTTAATGCAAGAGGATAAGTCATTAATAAAAACGTTAAATAAAAAGGGTCCTAATATGGAGCCTTGGGGAACACATGACGTGACATTCACTGGAAAGGTCATACAACCATCAATTACCACACATCGAGTTCTATTATCTAACATAAGTAAGAACTAATGAGCTTTAACAAATTACCACAAATTCCAAAGCTCTTCAGCTTAAAAAGTACATTATGGTGGTCTACTTGCTCAAACGCTTTCGTAAAATCTACATAAATTTGCCATTTGTCCTCGATGTTGTATGGAAGAGGCGATGGAATTGATGTGCAGTGATAGATTTGTGACGATAGAGCAATGAAGAAGGAAACTATGTTGTTGCTCAGGAAAGGTACTTTTACAGTGTAACATCAACTTTGCCTGAAGAACTTTCTAAAACACTTTTGAGAATGAGCGGATCAAGGAAATTGGCCTGTAATTCATTACGTCAGATTTATTGCCGTTTTTGTAAATAGGCGTAATCAAAGCCCTTTTCCACTTTAACGGGTATGTATGAGATATATTACTAAATAGATGCTAAAGAGGAACACTTAAGTACCTCCGCACATGCTTTAATAATAAAATTCGAGATTACATCACTTCTCGAAGATGAGCTACATTTCAAACCTTTAATGGAGTCAATGATCTCAACTTTTGTGATGTGCACTTCAAACAACGCATCGGGTATACATACACTCTCATCATAAAAAGAAGTACAATTAGAAAGGGTATTAAAAAAAGTTGAAAAATATTCGGAATATTCGGAATATTCGTTTCAAAAATTGTTCCATCATTCGGAAAAAAGAATACAACTTTTATTACTGTCCGATGCGACACGGTTGTCGTAGAAATCCGAAGTAGGAATACATTAAAAACTTCTTTTCCTCTTCATGTATTTCCAAAAAAGTTTTGGGTTCTCATTAAGAGAAGAATCTATTTCGAGCAAATATGATTCATATTTAATCAAATGTATGCCTTTAAAAATTGTACGAGAGTGTGAAAATTCAACGTAATCACATTGAAGTTTAGTTCGTTTCCGCTGCATAAAGGCTCTCTCTTTCGTCTTAAGTGCTGATATCAATTCATTTTCATACCAAACTGGATATTTGAATGGATTCACCTTCAGCGTGGGTACACAGCCTAATCTACGCTAGGGTGACCAGATGTTTATGGCCACAACCGGGACAAAATAAATTTTAAAGTCTAAAATCCGGGACAATTTGAAAAAACGGGGTTAATGTGAATCTCACAATTTTCAGGTAATCTGAGCTCTAAAAATGAAAAATAAACGTTATAAAAGAGAAAGAAAGTTATAATACTACGTAAAAATTATTAAATTAATATATTTGAGGAATAAGTAAGCATTATTGTAGTATGAAATAAATCAGGAGCCAACGTTTTTAATCATATTTCATTGAACTTCTTGCTGCCCTAATAAGATTTTCATCATTTTTGATCAGCTTATAAAAATCTTTACACGTTAAATTTATGTTAAATTTACATAACATAATGGAATTAATTGTTCTTATATCCTGACGGTTTCTTTCATTTGACCATTGAACATTTATTTCTGAAAATATTCTCTCGACATTTCCATTATGTGCCGGAATGGCAAACAAAAAGCTACATAATTTTTCCATTTCTGAGGTCTGCTCTTGAAATACAAACTTCGAAAAAAATAATAACCATCAACCGTAACAAGATCGCTTTAGCCAATCATCATTCCTCTCATTCAGCTCTTCTGTAATAAATATTTTTAGTAAAGAAAATTGACGAAGTAATAAGTTTTCGTCAATTTGAAACCCAATATCAATAATGTTTTTATACGTATTTTGTACTTCATCCCAAATTGGTATATCTTTTAAAAGCATCCATTTCATAAATTTGAACTTATGGAAGGGTTAAACCCATTTTTATAGGTATTCACAAGTCGTTTGATACATATCAAATATTTCATCTTTGAATGCTTTCATTTCTTTGCCCCGAATATTGTGACCACTCAAAATTTTGTAAGCACTTAAGGGAACAAATTTTTTTCAATGCGTAATTTCAACATTTCGATCGTCTAATGCATGTAACTCATGATTTCTATTATGCAATTATCGGAACATTCTATTTTAATATTTGCTTGTTGAATATGCCAAGCAAACCATGTATAACATGGAAGTACGCTTCATTTACTAGCAAATCAAAAATATTTACAATAAATTTCGGCGGATTTTCTTCTGCATGAAAAAGTTCCTTCAATGATTCAAACATTTTCAATACTCGATCGATCGACCGGTGTAAACTTAACCAGCGAGTTTAGGAATGAGTCAACAACTTGTGGTTGGCAAAGTATGACAACATTTTCACCACGAGCACTTCACATCACAAGACAATCTTTCGGCTCCCAACTGAATTGCGTTATGCAGAATATGTGCCGAGCATCCCACGTCTAGCAAATTAGGATTGATATTTTCTCGTAATTTATAAAAGGCATTGTTTTTGCCTTTTCTCAACAGTCCCCCAAAGTTTATATTAGCGTTATCTGCATTTTTTTGTATCTACACCGTGCTCACAGAATGTGCTAATAATAAAATCGACAATTCTGTCGGGGGCTTCGTTAGTTAAGGATTCAATTTTTAGTATTTTAATCTGAATTCCTTATTGCTTAAAAAAATATTAAAAAACTAAAGGCAAAACTTTTCAGTTTTGTGATTGCTAGCATCTGTGGATATTCCAAAACACTGACTTTTTTAGTTCTATCAGTAATTAATTTATACAAAATAACCCAATAACATTTTTAATTAGAGCGGTAGTTTTTGTCCGTCCGGAAGAATATTTACTGGCTATTTCGGAATCACTAAACATTTCTCTAAAAAGATCATTGCTACAGTCAGCTGAACGAAAGGAATGATGATGTTTAGTAATGTGGTAAGCTATTGCTAATTCACTTGCTACAACAAGATCATACGCAGTTACATTTTTCACATGAATGTACTTCGTAATTCTTTGTGATATTCCACCATTGCCATAGCAGGTTGCATTGACATTATGTTATTTTGAATTAATGAGGTCTTTTAAGTCAGATTTCCCACCGTGGCTAATATTTATATAACTCTTGCATAATCTACACTCCACTTCGTAATGACTTTTTCCTTTCTTGATAAAATCCCACTCTTTCGAATATTTTTCATTAAATGTACACATTCTCTTTGGCATTTCTGTTGAGGGTTCTAAGACCTATAAAAATTATGAACATTTTGTATAAAAATCTTGAAAATTCGACCGCTTATTTACAAAACACAAACGTTTTCCTGCTTTACATTGATACGACTTTCATTAAGTTAATTCAAACTTCATGTTAAAAAATATAATATTAAATTTTGTTTGTTTTTTGACAGATTAAAGTAAATATTACCTTTAACATACAAAGCAGTATTGTATAAATGATACTACCGACTAGAATCCTTACATCATTTAACAAAACATAACACTTGCTAATAGCTAAATTAAGGTATAAACAAAATTAGGGTACAATGAAGTTCTCTCGGGTTTCCAGCCGGGTGGTTATTTGGTTTCCCAACGTTTCGATGGCTGCCTGCCTCAGATCACCCTGAGGATGATGGCAAATGCAGCCATCCAAACGGTGGGAAACCAAATAACCACCCGGCTGGAAACCCGAGAGAACTTCATTGCAGCCATTCGCCGGAAAAACCTCAAATCTTTCTACAAAATTAGGGTATTGCTACGCTCTCGCACTCATAATAATAATTCCTGGTGTATGTAGCACGAAATAAGAAGTACGAAAATTTAAAAGTTATTAGTAGGTATTCAATTTCTTTGCCAATCTTTCGGAGAATATTGCTGTACAGTAGATATAAATCGCTTTAAGAGTTAATAATAACCGTCTTACCTTTGGAATAAAAAGATCTCTGCATCCGTTATAGAAACTTTCCTTCTCTATCTTCTTTTCTCGAAATAAAGTTAAGGTAACACTACACCACGATGATAGCTGGATGAAGGACCACAATGTAATGAGGATGTCACTCTTAAACGACAATGTAGAAAGTGAAGAACCGTTGCTGAAAAGGCGAGGGTGCTTAAAAATCTTGCTTTTGAATTTTTCTCAAGAAACGGTAAGCGAAGACGAACAATGTTTTTCTGGGAAGAACGGGTATCTCGGGAGGTATTTCATCGGAAACACTAATTACGAATTCCGTGTTCAGAAACGAGAGAAAATGTTCTGCTACGATAGTTCAGAGGTAGAATATCCGCCCGGCAAGTGGAAGACCCGGGTTCAATTCCCGGTCATGGCAGACTTTTTTCTCGTTTCAAAAATTGTTCCAACTAATTACGAAGTTCAACGAAAGGATAAATATCCCATTCTCGAGCTAGCCTAATGGAGGTTGCGGCTATTGTATTGGAGATCGTAAAACTAAAAATAAATCTGGACTCCAAATTATCTAGGAACAAGTACGGTACGTGAATTCCGCCTTTTAGTCCACGAGAGGGTACCCGCGGAACAGTCAGGATTCAAAATCTGAACCAGTGCGACGACTTTTAAAAAGAAAAATAGGAGAATATGTGACCCAGCTGTCATCTTTATTTTCTCAGAATCTGCTCTTGGTGAACGACACTGTCTTTTTCCAGGACTAGAAATACGAATGCCTTTTATGAAGTAGTAACTGGTAGATATAGTATGAGATTTTTAATTAATTCATACAAAAGAAGGACATGAAATTTGTTCGGTAAATCATTACGTTTAAAATTAAAAAAACCGGGACATTTAGGCGACCCGAAAAAAAATTTCGGGACACAGGGACAAAACATCGAAAACAGAAACAAGTCCCGGTCACCCTAATCTACGCCCCTCTAGGAAGGGAGTAAAACAGGTCACAGAATTCATCAGATGAATGGGCGACCTCGAGAAGTACCCATGGGGAATAATTCAAGGTAAGTTTAAAGTTGGTCAAATCAAATATTTTCCAGTTGAAACTGAAATTTTATGGGATTTCCTCCTTCGACCTAACATTTCAAGTTTAATATTACACCGCAAAGGAATATGGTCAGAGGAGATGTAATTATGATCACTCTAATTAGTTACTTCACAAGTCATATCATGAAGCTTTCCATTGCGGCAAAAAATCAAATCAAGAAAGTTGTTACACAAGTGGGGAAACTGACTAATTGCTTAAGATGGAACTCATTCGCCCAGTCCACAGTTGTGTTCATCTGCAGACCGCATGAGGTACTAGATGGCCTTAGCGAAGTAAGTTCTTTGTTACAAACCCAAGATACCTCACTTAAGTTAAAATCCCCCAAAATTATAAAGGAGTCACTTTCAGATAAGTCGAGTTGAATCAACTCAAGTGACTCATGGATGAGCTCTGGGTCGTTGCGAATTAGGGGTAGAGAAAGGTAAACACAGGCGAGGAGTAGCCTCGAAGATAACAAGGGAGATAAACTAAAACCCACAACTACCTCGCAAGCAATTTCAAGGTCACTTCATCACTAACGTCTCCTATTAAAGCACTTTATTAGTTTCACGACCAGAAACTGAATTTCTATCTCTTCTATATAAATTATAGTTATCGCACAATATTCAACCATCCAGCACTTGTTCATTAAAACCATGTCTCAGTTGCACATACAACATCGAAGGTTGCAGACGGGGTATTAACAAAAGTCAAATAAAAATCAGCCAGCTTCTCGCCGGCAATTGATCTCACGTTTTGGTAAAAAACACTTAAGGTGTGAGGCCCGGGATTCAACTCCAAATCACCACACACACACAGGCACGAGCAAATTATAACGAAGACAGTGGATAGGATGCGAATAACCCTATACCAGGTTTCATATATCTTTGCGGCTGAGGGAGAGAGAGGGCGACGAAGAGAGCTTTCCAGCACGTGATCTTACGGGAACCAATAGAAATGAAGTGGGCGGAGCCTCCCCCGTCGAAAGCTCATTCTCTCTCTGGCCTCCGTTGTGCGTACATCGAGTCTCTGAATGATGTGTTGCCACATGCTAACGCCTTAGATTTTGCTATTTCATTCGTGTGCCCGAACAGTCAAACTTCCCCGTCCCGGTAGCTCACCGTTGGCAGCTCTCTCCGCAGCGTATTTTAGTATAGTAGATATGGCAGCGCCGAGTTCTCCTGCTAGGAGGGGAAACGGCTCTCCACTTCCTAGCATCGGAAACACACGAGCGGTCCCGAGTACGCACGAAATATCAGTCGCAAAGATAAATGAAATGACATATAGTAGAGAAGAGCCGATGTGCAGTATCGTCGTGCCTGACGGGCCTGGGAGTGCGAGAGAAGTGCGGTGACGGCTGGGATTCCGTAATTGCAGGGAACCATTCCATTTTCAATAACAAATGGACTTCAGCAGCAAACTCTGTCTTGATCGTTTGCTAACTACCTGAGTTGTACAGAAAATAGCCGCTCTAACCACCTAAAACCCAACAAACATGCGGAGAGCACAAACAACGTGTCGTGCCTCGGCCGCCATATTGAAATCTCGAAATCGGTTTTTTCATAAAAACAATACTTTCCCCTATACTAGGTAATATATGGAAAGTAAAAATCTATTTCGAGATTTCAACGGAAATACACGTTTTGAGGTTCACTGAACCCGTTTTGACCTTTTTTATCGATGATGTCTGTGTATGTGTATGTGATAGCTTTTTTGTGGGTGCTCTAACTCAAAACTTATTAACCAGATCAGCGTGAAATTTTATATTTAACAGTTTTATAAAAGTCAAAAGAACTCGTTAGTTTTTGGTAAAAATCGGTCAACCGGAAGTGGGTGTTTATCCTTGTCACTTATCCGTTATTTTGGAATATTTGCTTTAATATTTGATAAATGTAAACATATATGTGAATAAAAGTTGTAGAAAATTTAATTTTCTACAACCTTTGTTTGAAATATTATTCCATATAATGTACTGTTTAAGAGATATCTTATATTTTTAGCTGCCAACACCACGTCACCTATCGACGACTGTTGTTAACAATTGACGCTTATTACTTCTTAGTAGAAAGGATTATGGAGACAATAAAATCTGGAGGTTTAACAATAACACGGTCGGCAAGGCAACATATCGTTAAATAGCTTAACTTTTTCACATAAATATGATTTATCGTAGGCAAAATGTGACGATAAGAATACGAAATGTTATTTTTCTTTAAAACGGTCCAGGTCCGAAGATCGCTGGTCAATTCATTCTAATTTTAATTTGTAAAAGAGTAAAAGTCTGCAAGTCGAAAAATCAATTTTTACTTGTTATCTTATGTGAAATGGCACCCCCTCCACTTTTCCCTACCCGCAAAAATCATAATTCTGGCCATGAGATGCATATTCTCATAGTCCCATTAGTAAGTGTACCAAATTTAAAGCCTCCAAGTTTCTTGGTTTTTGAGATATGCTGTCCACACACACATTGCCGTTTATTAATACAGATTATCAAGTACCAACCTTTAGCTATACAGAGAGACAAAATTCGTTCTTACTGTGTCACTAGAGTCTTTCTTATAACCTATAGAATACGACACTGCTGATGCTGAAGAAATCTCGAAGTTAGCTTTGGTAGTGAGAGAGAAATCATCACAGAGGCACAGGAATTGCTGCACACCAATCCAAAAGAGGCGTTCCAGGATAGCTTCCAGCAGCTCTACTAACACTGGCAGAAGGTCATTGTGGAGTAGGAGGAATATTTTGAGGAAAGATGCGCTTAATGTTATCATCATCATAATGAATGAGCTAAGCACATCAGCCCGACTTCAAATTTCACGAAAGCCGACAATACTCCACAGTTTACAAGAAAGAAACTACTATTGCGAAGGCTTCCGCGGTATTTCCGTGCTCCGACCATGTTTTTCGGGTTTCTACCGCGTGTTCATTCTTTTAATGACGACTGTTTCGCAACCATTCCAGATGAGCAAAGAAACTACTAATACAATAAGAATGAATTTTACCTCTCTTGATGGCTAAAGGTTAATGTTAACACGTGATCTTTCGTCCAACGCTTGAAGCACACTTTGACGAACAGTCCAGGAAACTTTTTGACTGTGCCACATAATTTTATTTATTTTAACTACCTCATAAATAAAATTTTTATAGCCCTTTTGAAATGATAATATCAAAGTTAACAAAGACAAGCTTGTAGACCGAGACTCAAGGTAACATTCTTAACCGCGCCCAACTAGCTAACATCCTCTATGGCTTGCCATTTTATTATTCGACTCGCGTGACTTCCCGTCAAAAATTTCGGATATGCATTAATTATTAAATTAAAATAAAATTTATATGAACTTTTTTAATGAAACCACCCGTTAGGTATATGTACTAAAAAGTAAAAATTAAGTATCAAATTGATCTTATTGAATGTTACAAAAAGTAGAAATATTTTGGGCACATGAAAGTTGAGGCAAAAAAATATTAGCAATGAATCATTTATAAAAGATAATTTCACAAAACCTTTGTATAACCAAAACTATTTCTACAGCCTGGAACATTTAACTATTTGAACTTTACATGTTTTTTTACTTTTTAGAACATATTTAGGGTGGTTTCACTATTTTTTAAACATAAATGGCATTTTTGTTATTAAGAACAGGATCACTATTCAACTCTGTGGATTTTTTGGTGCATTTGTTCTTAGAAAATTTATTACAATTAGAGAGCCTGTTACATGACTCGCATGTATAACTGTTTTCATTTGCTTATTTTTAACAAAAATATTGTTGTTCATCATTTGCTTTTAAATTTTAAAATTGTAAAGTCACCAAAACTATTTAAAAGCATTTATTTTACAATAAATCATTAGTTTACTATAATTCAAAATTAAATTTAAAGAAAAGGTTGCAATGAATTTGCAAAGATGAAGGAATATAAGCATAAATTATTTAATAAGGTAACAAATCTAACGTATCGATTAACAAAACAATTTAAACTAGAATTATTGAATTAAAATTTAATGAATTTTCACAGCCCTTTAAATCGTAAATTACGGAAAATCTCCCCTCTAAACCGTAAATCTGTCATTATCTTATTATTAGATGGCTCATCCTGTCGAAAAGTACTTCGATTTTGATTTTTAAAGACTACAATTTAATTTACACACGGCGTGAAATTGTGTAGTTATAAAATCCTCAAACAAATTTATAATGTTTTAAATAATCTTTTCGGAGTAAAAATCTTTCGAAATAAATCCTTCAGGAATAAATATATAATGGTTTTAATGGAAATAATAACTAATCTCCATATCAAAAATTAAAAAGGAACTCGTCTTAACTTAGGCCAGAATTTCTCTTCAACAAACGTAGAGTTGTAGTGTTTAAAACATATTTTTGAACGAATGGAGGCGCCGTGCTGTGCTGTTAGGTCCGAGGTCGTTCTACTATATTCAATCTATCTCTCTATTCTAATGAATACTAAATAGCAAATATGAAACGTCTTATTATACCCATTAGTTGGCATTTACTCTAAAAAGATACTATTAATGTTTGCCGATTTGATGAGCTCTTAGTTCTATCGGGAAATTTCAGATGAGATAAATAACAACGGACGGATATTACGAAAACTAAGTATTACGGAAGAGAAAAAGAAAAATTAAAAGAAAATTCATGCGTGATATAGAAGTTCTCATAAATACGAATGTAGATAATCGTTCATACTTTCATACTAAATATATCGTACTTTGTTTATACTCGTTTCTGCGAAAGACAATAATAGTCTGTTTATAGTTGTTGCTACAATAAAATTTTTGGCGGATTATGAAGGTACTAGCGTAATTGCCCGTCAAATATGACGGGTATGCGTGGTTTAAGTATTCAATTTAAGGAACTTCCCATTCTTCCTCCTTTTCTCTCTTTCCCTCCCATCTTCTTCCTTACCATTCTCCCTCCATCTCCCTCTCAGGATAAATGGACATCCTAGCCTCAATCTCGACCTAAAAAGACCATTGTCTATCTCTCCCCCTCTCCCTCCTCCTCTGTCTCCCTCCTTCTCTGTATCCCTCACTCTCTCTTCCTTTATCTCCTTCTCTCACTATCTCTCCCTCCCCCCCCCCACACTTCTTCTCTAGAAAAATAGACTTCCTGTTCTCAATCTCGTCCTAATAAAAACCACTATCTATCTATCTCTCCCTTTCCCTCCTTCTCTGTCTCCCTCCCTGTCTCTTTCCTCATGTCTCTCTCCTTTCTTCCTCTCTCCTTACGTATGTAGTATAAGGATTGAGACGACAATACAATCTCGAGCTTTAACAATGACAAGGTCGGCAAGGCAACATATCGTTAAAAATATTAAAAATTTGCAATAAATATTATTTAAACTTATAACTTGAGCGATTTCGAATCGTAAGCAAAATGTGACGATAATAATAAGAAACGTTATTTATTTTTCTTTAAAACGATCCAGATCCGAAGATCGTAGGTCAATTACTTATAATTTTAATTTTAAAAAGAGTAAAAGCCTGTAAGTTGAAAAATGGATTTTTACGCGATATCTTATGGGAAACAGAAATTATGTACTGGAGTCGAACCCGGGTCTTTTCTGTTTCTATTTCGTAAATGGCTTTTATTATAAGAATCAAACATTCATCCCAAATTTCAATCTTCTTTCTACTTGGAAAGTTAGCTAAAATAGTATTACAATCAGTCATAAATAGTTCATATTATTCGAGCGTGACCGAATTTCTTAGCTTATTATTTAAAGCGAACGATTATTTTATTAATCTTTCAAATAAGAACAAGTACAATTAATCGTTCTTTTTAGGTAAACCTATAATGTAACCAAGGTATATAAACAATAACGTCCCTATCTCTGATTGGCTGGCCAGTCAACCAATAAAAATCTGCTAAAAAGTTCACCGACGATTACAGTAATATAATATAAGTGCGGCAAAAATTTACAATAGTTAAAAAAATCTAACATAACCCTGCCAAACCAAACCCAATCCTATTAATGTTGGGGATTTTGAATGGAAAACTAATTTCATATATAAAAACAAAAACTATAACAAAACATTCACCGAGTATAGTCGAGCCGGCGAGAGATGGCACCTGAAGAGCTGGATGCCTACCCACCGATGGGAAGGCGATGTTGCCAAATACTGTTACGACCATCGGTTTACCCCAACCTGCTGAATCACCGTTCATTACGCGTGATAGACTGGCGAAACAGGAGGGGTAAGAGAAAATGACAACAGCGCACCGTTGCCATGGTAACGGCTCGCTCATTACGCTGTATCATTGGCTAAAACTCTCTCTCACCGCAGAAGTGGCACTTGACTGCTTCCGAGCAGCCTAGTGCCAAATCTGACAGGTTCAACCATAGTATATTGTTCTGAATCTATAAATAATGATACTCTAAGATTTTATAGCAAATATAAGATTGATTTTGGTTAGTTATTTTCAACTAATTATTTTATTTAGCCTCCCACCCCTCCTCCCCCTTTCTGCCCACTCCCTTCTTTCCTCCTATGCATACTCACGTCCCTAAGCAGCTCTCTCCTTAACTCCGACTCGTCCAGTTCAGAGTGGGCGTCCTCTGCTTCCTCGCCATCCCCCGCCGCCTCGCCTCCTCCCTCCGACACGCCCCTCGCAGCGTCGCACTCCTCGCAGCCGCTCCCGCGGGCCCTCTTCTTCTTCTTCTTCTCGGCCCCAGCGCCGCCCACCGAATCGCCCCCGCCCGCCCCTCCGCCCCCAAAGGGGAACGGCCTTCGCGACACTGAATATATGGATATGGGCCATGAAAGTCTCATCGCCCCAGCAACACAACGCCCCAACGCCTTATCTATCCTCCTCCACTCTACTCCAATCCTCTCCACTCCGATCCCCTACCCTTTTCTCTCTCTCTCTCCACAATAGCAATCACCACTCGCCTCCCTAGCGCCACTTGCCCTAATTAGATGAGCGGTCGCTCCAAAGACTCGAAACAATAGAACTGCATTATTAGCCATGAAAAAGTTCCTCTTTCAGCTCTTTAGAGGTTACTTGACTCATCAGTGGTTACTTAGTTACTCAAACCGTTCGATTACATTTGAAGGGAGAACAACAGATGAGAGTACATAAAGGTATCGCTAAGGAAATAAGGAATTCCACCCCTTGCCGCCAGACGCACTTAATTCCCCCCATCCTCCACCCCACCCCCTCCCTGCCCCCTACCAACTCCTCCCTCCCCAACACACTCTCCAATCCTCTCTCCCAACCCAACCACGTTGAGTTCCTTTCCGTTTTCCTTTCTGTTTCCAGCGATTCTGGAGATTCTGTAAAAAAGAACCAACAAATCAACAGACTTTTCATCAACGCAAATAATACATGAAAACAAGGATTAAATAACTCCTAGAATTCTGGGAGTTTATTTACAGAGGTAGAAATTAAGAGGGAGAGATTGAGACAGACAAACGACTTTATTTAGGGCGAAATTGAGACTATGTAGTCCCATAATACATTTAACCCTTTCGTAATATACGTAGTTACAATATTTACAAATTAAAATAAATTAGGTTACATAAATATTACAGTAAAATATATACAAATTACAAGTTCATTATATATTGTTTATTAGATCACAGAGTATTACCAAAGAATATTGTTAGTTTTGTGGGTCGAAAAAAAAACTGTGTATCAGCTATATTTTAACACAGAAAAAATTTCCCGCTGGTGAAAACACCTACGAAGAGAAGAGAGGAGTAAAAAAACCGCGAAAAATTCCTAAATAGTTCAGTGAAAGAGGAAAAAAAGAACAACAATAATTTGAGAAAAGGAGAAAAAATCATATATAAATACACACATTAATATCCATATAAGGGAGGGGGTGAGAGGGAAATAGGGATTGTAGGGTAAGATATGCCTGGGAGATTACATCGTAATTATGATGCAGGAAAACAAAGTCAAATAAAATTATGAATTTATGCCTAATAAGCGCATCCTTGTGACAACCTGAAAGAGAAGATAGGGAGTGGTTCAATGCATGGAGATTGAGAGGAGATACTTGTGATACAAGCGTTTATAAGTGCCTAGAGATAGAGAGTTTCTTATTAACGCTGGAAGGCCATTCCAGAGTTTGCAAGCAGTGACGGTAAAGGATTTGTTTTAAATTTCTGTTCTATGAAGTGGAGTTAGTAATTTATCGCATCCTCTGGTATTGCAATGGTGAACTGTATTAATGGCGGCGAACTGAGAAGAAAGATAACAAGGGATGCAATTACTAAGAACTTGACACAACAGGGAGAGGAGGTGAATGTTTCCTTTGGATTCAAGTGTTAGCCAGGAGAGTCGACGGAAGTATTCTGAGACATGGTCAGACTTTTTAAGATTATAGATGCATATGATGCAGGCATTATGAGAACGTTGTAGCTTAATCGCGAGATCCTTTGATAAGTCCTGGTATACAGTTTCACAATAGTCGAAGTGAGGAAGAATTAGAGAGGTCACTAGCTGTATTTTTAGTGAAGAGGGAAGAATGTTAGTGAGAGGCCTTAGAGTGTGTAAGGAAGAGTTTACCGTATTGCAGACTTTTATTACATGATTATTCCAGGTAAGCGTTTCATTAATTAGAATGCCGAGATTTTTTATGATTTTGCAATAGGGAATAACTGGGCCATTCAAAGACAGAGGAACTGATTCCGCAAGGTTTATAGAAGCCAGTAGTTTCGGATAACCGATTAAAATGGCTTGAGATTTTAAGGGGTTTATGTTGAGAAGATTATCGTAGCTCCATTCTTGAAGTTGAGCCAAGTCATGATTTATGTTGGCAAAGGAAAGAGATAAGTTATTTGGTTTGATGTCTAATTATATTTGAGGAAAATTGAATCGCGTCGTGCCATCAATACATCTACCTAATACCCTGCAATTCACCTAATTGGTGGGTGGCAGGTGGTGAAATGCACCATAACCTACCTAAAAATTATCTATCACAGGTTGAAAATTTCTATTGTGATCTCGTATTGTCCTCGGAAAGAACGAGTCTAGATAACGCTCCGTCCTATAATCGATCTCACGTATCATACCATCGTGGTCGTTTCTACCTATATACGTTGGTGCTTCAATTATTCCTACAACCTGGTCTTTTAGACATTCCGATTTATATATCTCCAGAAGCCGCAACATTGAGTGCAATCTACGATCCTCCAGTGGTACCCTGTTCAAATCCCTCAATAATGAAGTGACGCTTTCCTTATGTTCGTACTTTTGTTTACGAATCTGGCTGCTATGCGCTGAACACTTTCTAATTTAATTACATGTCCCTTCTCGTACGGATCCCACATGCATGAGACGTATTCCAGTTGTGGTCTAACCAGTGATAAGTAACATGTCCCACGTGACTTTTCTGTAGTGTTCCGTACTATTCTATGAAAGCCAGTTTCTTGTTGGCCGCGCCCATAACTCGACGAATGTGCACGTCCCACGAAAGATCTCGATAAATGGTTACTCCTAAATATTTTACATACTCGGCTGCTTGAATATTTATTTCATCTGTTTTTTACTCGAAACCTACTTCTATGTTCTTATTTTTCCAGAACGTAACTGCGGTGCATTTAGTGTAATTAATTTCAATTTTACATTCTTTGCACTACGTTGAAATGGCTCTTAAGTCTTCACGTAGCGACTGATGGTCCTCCTGGTTTTTATTTCTTTATATAGAACGATATCATCGGCAAAAAGTCTAATTTTACTACGAACTACCGAGGAGATATCATTCACATAGATTAGGAAAAGTAGAGGGCCTAATACACTTCCCTGAGGAACACCCGACGCAACTTTAACGGGTGACGATTATTTCCCATCGATGACAACTATCTGTTCTCTATTCGAGAGAAAATCTCTCACCCAACTGACAACTTTCGGATTGATACCATATTGACCTAACTTCGCAGTTAATTTCTTATGAGATACTTTATCAAACGCCATTCTAAAGTCAATGAATATGGCGTCTACCTGAATACTTTTCCCTCCGCATCGCAACAAATCATCCACGAACAGGCCGAGCTGCGTTTCGCATGATCTACCTCTCCAGAATCCGTGCTGGCATCCGCTAAGCAATGAGTGACTACCTAAATAGCGCATTACAGAACTAAAGATTATGTGCTCAAGTATCTTGCACGATAATGAAGTTAGGGAGGGAGAGATTTGGAGGGAGAGATTGAGAGGGAGAGAATGAGATGGAGAGGTTGAAAGGGAGAGATTGAGAATGGGAGATTGAGTAGGAGAGAATGGGAGTGCGAGATTGAGAGGGAGAGATTGAGTAGGAGAGAATGGGAGGGAGGGGATAAATAACTGCTCTACATTACAATTAAAGGAATTGTAGCTCACTAAATTATTGCCGTTGCCCCGGAAATAATAATAATAATCTTTAACGCTGTGTGGAAATTACATATGTAGTTATTCTTTTCTTCTGAAATTTGATATTCATTCACAACAAAGTAGAGTATTCCTTAGATTATATTAGATTGGGAAGTATTTTACTTTCAATTTCACACTGTATTCATGCATACTTGTCAAATTTGACGAGCAATTACTGCGAAAGAAAATGTGTGCAGCTGTGTCACGCTCTTATTTAGCAAGAGTCTGTTTCATTTATCCTTGCGACTGACATTTCGTACGTACTCATCTACATATACATGATACCCTGCAAGTCACATTTTTGGTAGATGGCAGGGGGTGCAGTGCACCAATGGTCCACATATATCCTAAGTAATCTTTACCTATTACGTTCTCTTATCGTCCTAGGAAAAAACGATCCTCTATATCGCTCCGTTCTACAATCGATCTCGCGAATCTTATTGTCGTTATCCTGCCTTTCCAGATACGTCGGGCATTTAATAAGTCCTACTACCTCATTCGCTAGTCCCTCCGACAAAAAATTTTCCAGTAGTTTAAATCTAGCCTGCAGCCTACGTTCCTCTAACGGTGTCCATTTCAGATTTTCTATTAATGATGTTATGCATGGTTTACTATCGTAATTTCTATTTACAAATCTAGCTGCCCTGCGATGAACCTTTTCTATCTCGTTAGTGAGTCCCTTTTCGTAGGAATTCCACATAGCTGACGCATATTCGACCTGCGCTCGAACCAAGGATAAATAACAATTATTTCACTTTTTCGAAGCTATTTCGAACTATTCTCCCTATAAAGGCCAGCTTTTTGTTAGCGGCACCTATCAATCGGCAAATGTGGGTGTCTCACGAGAGATCATGATGGATCGTGACTCCAAGATATTTAATTGAGTCCGAAACGGGGATCTCTACTCCGCCCAGCGAATAATTAACATCCAATGAAATACTCTTGGTTCTCCAGAAATTGATGACGCAGCTTTTCGTTTGGTTGATCTCTAACTGCCATTCCTTACACCACGCAGAAATAGCTTCTAGGTCATTTTGGAGATACTGGTGGTCTTCCGGAATGCTTATCTCTCTATAAATGACGGTGTTGTCCGCGAAAACCCTAATTTTACTTCTGACGACTGAGCTGATATCGTTTATATAAATTAGAAATAATAACGGGCCAATTACACTACCCTGCGGAACGCTAGAGACAACCTCCACTAATTTCGAAGATTGCCCATTTATAACAACTTTCTGCTTCCTATGATTTAAAAATTCACGGATACAACTAACAATTTTGGAGTTAACGCCTAAGGTTTCTAATTTCGTTATATACTTTCTGTTAGGTATATTATCAAAGGCTTTCCTAAAATCTAAGAAAATGGCATCGACCTGCCTATTATTATCTCTATTTCAAAGTATAAAATTCACAAAAAGACCGAGCTGAGTATCGCAAGACCTATCTTTCCCGAAGCCGTGTTGAGAATCATCTAACAATGAATTACTATCAAGAAATGTCATTATATTACTAAGAAGTATGTGCTCGAGAATCTTGCACGATATCAAAGTTAGGGAAATCGGCCTGTAATTTTCTGGGTTCTCCTTTTTGCCGCCCTTATGAATTGGGGTAACGTGCGTTAACTTCCAGTCGTTAGGGACCTATGCGCGGGAAACGGATTTCTCGAATATTATCCGAAGAAAAGGTGCTATTTCTTCAGCTAATTCTTTTAAAACGCGAGCAGGAATTTCTTCGGGGCCAGTGGATTTGTTGGATATGACGAAACTTAATTGCCTTGCTGTATCGTCCATCAAGTCCCTCCTTATAGCGGGTGCATAATGTACGCAATAGTTTATTCTATCATTACATAATCTATCGTGATTCTTATTTTCTGCGAACGCATCGATTATCCCCTTACCCAAAACTGACCAACACCCTGCCCAACTCTCTAGCCTAAAAAATCCCTACTTTGCTCAAGAATCCCATGCGCTACTCTCTGAGCCGTTTCGAGCGTGAAATGAAAACCAGAGTGATCCAGTGGTGTCGTGCACGATTCGATATTCGGCTGTAGGTCGACGAAGTCCACTCCCTAGTCCAGACAGAAATTCCACTGTCGACGTCAATGTCGAAGCAATTCTTGAAGTAGCCATATAATAAATGCTCTTAAGAATATCTATTGTCAGGAATTTATTAATTAATCAAACAATTACATTTACTATATCATCATCATAGGTAGTCTGTCCGTAGACAGGTCCGTGATTATTCATGGTTAAACCTGGTTCTCCATATACTCCTATTTTCCGCTGTCCTCTTTATATCTTGATAACTCTCTTTCCCTTTCAGATCGTCTATCAGCTGAAACCTTTTCCTACCTCTTTCCCTTTTCCCATCTAGTTTTCCTTCTAACACGTCTTTAATCATACTCTCTCTCCTCAGGTAATGTCCAACCCAGTTAGCCTTCCTCTTTCTGATAGTCTGTATAATCATTCGCTTCTCTCCTATTCTTCGTAGCACTTCATCATTTTTCATCCTATCTGTCCATTTTATCTTCAGCATTCTCCTCCAAGTCCACATTTCAAAGCTTTCCAAGTATTTGATGTCATTTTTCCTTAGCGTCCATGTTTCTGCCCCATACAATGCTATACTCCATACGTAGCATTTTATCAACTTCTTGCGGATATCTTCCCTTATATTCCCTGTAAGTAGTTGTTTCTTTCTCCTGAAAGCCGCTTTTGCTTTTCCTATTCTAGTTTTGATCTCATCCGTACATTTTGCCTCTCGTGTTATGATGCTTCCAAGGTATTTATATTCTGAAACTTGTTCTAATGGCTTTCCCCCAATAGTTATGTTCAGATTCTCTTCTTTACCCGATATTCGAATGACCTTGGATTTTTCTGTATTTATTTCCATACCGTATTTTCTACCTGTTATCACTAGTCTATTTATCATTTTTTGTAGCTCCTCTTCCTTTCTTGCTAGAAGTACTTGATCATCTGCGTATTTTACTGTTCTTATAATCCTTCCTCCAATTTTGAAATCCCCTGTGCCTTCTAAAGCTTCTTGCATTAGACTTTCTCCATATATATTGAATAGGGTTGGCGATAGGCAGCATCCTTGTCTTACTCCTCTACCGATATTTATTCCGCAGGTGTCCACATTCTCAAACCTGACCTTTACAACTTGATTCTCATATAGATTCCTAATCAGTCTCCTGTCTTTCCAGTCTACACCTATATCCTTTAATATCTTCATCAACTTTACCCAATTTACTCTATCAAAGGCCTTCTGCCAGTCTACGAAACATGCGCAGATATCTTGACTGTATTCTATTGCCCTTTCTGATATGATTCTAACTACTCCTATAGCATCTCTAGTTCCTCGTCCTTTTCTGAAACCGAATTGATCTTCCCCTATTATTTCTTCTGCCTTTTTCTCCAGCCTTTTATTAAGAATCCTCGTGATGATCTTCGATGTGTGTGACAGAAGGCTTATAGTTCTGTAATCTTTACACTGCATTGCCTTTGGCTTCTTCTTTAGAGGGATCATTGTTACTTCTAGGAAATCCTGAGGCCACTCTCCCGTGTCGTAAATCTTATTAATTAATTTCGTGATCGCTTTTAGTCCTTCTGATCCTATGACTTTAAGTATCTCAGCCGGTATTCCATCGCTGCCCGTGGCTTTCCCCTTCTTAAGTTCCACTATCGCTTTTTCTACTTCGCTCTCCATAATACTTGGTCCTAAGTTATCTTCTTCAATGTTTTCCTCATTTTCCAGTTCTATTTTTGCCGCTCCTGTCTGTTTGCTGTATAATTCCTTAATGTATTCTTCCCATACCTGTGCTACATCCTTTGTTTCTGAGACTATCTTCCCATCCGTATTCATAATTCCTTTACCACAAATTCCATTAGACTTCTTATCTTCTAATTCCAGTGCCCTAGCGTACATCATATCGTACCGTCCTAATTTCTCCATTTGTTCTATTTCATCACATTTTCCTTTTAGCCAATTTTCTCTAGCTTTATCTGTTACCCTTCTCAACTCATTGTTTATACGCCTATAGTTGGCTCTACCTTCTTCACTGTTAACGTTTTTCCATTTTCGTCTCTCATCCATTTTCTCCAGCATTTCCTTCGTGATCCATGGTTTTCTGATTTTCTTCTCTTGTTTTCCAATCTCTTTATCCAAGGTATCCTTGATACTGGTTTTAATTTCATCCCATTCTATATCGACGGTCTTCGGTTTGTTTTCCAACTTTCTTAGGTTATCTTCCAACTTCATGCTGACTACATCCTGCCTTTCTTTCAGTTTTTGTAGGTCCCAGGTCTGTCTTTCTCTTCTCGTTTTTCTTATGTGTTTGAGCTTTGTACTCACGTCAAGTATTAGAAGGCTGTGATCTGAATCAATGTCTGCTCCTTGCAATGCCTTGGCGTTCTTTATGCTGTTCCTAAATCTTTGTTTTACAAGGATGTAATCTATTTGGCATCTCATTCTATCTCCTGGGCTTTTCCATGTGTATAACCTTCGTTTATGGTTTTTGAACCATGTATTAGTCACTACAAGGTCATTATTGATGCAGAATTCTACGAGTTTCTCCCCTCCTCGATTTCTCTTCCCAAGTCCGTATTGCCCGACAACATTTTCTTCCTGTCCTTCTCCGACTATGCTGTTCCAATCTCCCATTATTATGCAGTTTACCTTTCCTCTTCCGTCTTCTTCGTAAATTTCATTAATTTGCTCATAGATCTCATCTATTTCTTCATCGTCATGAGCTGACGTTGGCATATATACCTGGATTATCAGCATGTCCACTGGGACTGCTTTTAGCTTTATTGCCATCAGTCTATCGTTCGTTGCTATTATCTTTGTCACGCTTTTCATCATATCTTTCCTAAGTACCAGAGCTACTCCCCTTTCCCCACTATTTCCTCCAGAATAAACTACCGTGAATTCTTCCGAGTCGAACTGTCCTTCTCCCTCCCATATAGTTTCGCTTAGCCCTATAATGTCAACTCTATTTCTTCTCATTTCTTCTTTCAAGTTCTCTAACTTTCCTGCCTTTCTCATAGTTCTTACGTTCCAAGTCCCTATTCGTAATTTACTTTCGACAAATGTTTTCCTCAAGGCAGTCCCCGCCCGGAGATCCGATTGGGGGACTATTTTACCTCCGGATTGTTTTACCTCGAGAGAACTCATATTGTCCAACCATATAATCTTTACTAGGGATTGTAATGTGGTACTATATATATATATATATATATATATATATATATATATATATATATATATATATATATATATATATGTTTTCACACACACCTCAGAAGTTATATTTTAATCACACTACAAAGTCCCGTTGATGTTCAACACAATAATTTTTTAACCCCAATGTTCCAATTCAATGCCTCATAAGAAAAGCATTGGATTCAGTGCAAAGCTTTCTAAAAATGCATTTTTAAATTACTTTTAATTGTGGTACGAATTTGGAAAAAAAACAGTTGTCTGTCTGAAAAAATTGAGTTCTTAATTTTTTAAAGCAGAATTCAAATACCTACCGAATTAGAGTTAATATCTGCTTTTAATCTTAAATAAGTGTGAATTTTTTCATCTTTTCAACAATGAAAATCATCTAATATACAACGCTTGATATCTTTGTCTGCGCGACGGGGATGCATCGTGCATTGCCGGGTATGTCTCCATGTCACGCTCTTAAAACGCGAATTACTCAATCAAATATGTAGATATAAACTTGAAATTTGGCCGAGATGATTTACTTGGATATGAAAATACTGTGACGAAGAATATTTAACGAAAAACCACCAGGATTCGACTCCAGGGGATGATTATGTATCGCAAAGGTTTTTTAGATTTTTTATTAATAGAGAGATAAATCAAACACTAAAGTCAAAACAAAATGTACATTTTTATTAGCAAACAAAAAATTACCCCATCAAATATTTTTTTATATCTGGTGCTCTTTCAGCGGCCATATCAATTATTTTAGATATATTTAAATTGACTAGAATATCTTTTTCTATGCACATAAGCATAAACGCTTCTAAGTTGTCTTGGGGCAGCGAACTCCTGAGTCGGTTTTTTATTATTTTTAATTTTGAAAAACTTTACTCGCAGGCAACCTGGGTACATTACAATCTAATGACGTGTTTATATGCCAAATATATATTGCTGTACGCACTACAATAAAAATTGTACCTGGACAAGACATTAAAACAGCAATAAATACAATTTTTAGAGTTCGATTTTTGTGTGTCGCACTTCACATCGTTGTCGATTCTCTCTGAGTCAGACTCATCACCGGATTCGTTTATTTTATAAACATCTTCTATCGTTATTTTCAAATTGTCCTAATTGCAATTAGGTCTTTTAATTCTTCTCTTAAAGTTGCTGCCGTTGCTGTTTCGGGGTATTTTATAAGCAACGCACTCAAATTCTTCAAAGAATTTTTTGGACAACCATTTGTTTTAAAATATTTTGGATAACACCGATATATCGGCGAATAATTTTTCATGACTTAGAAAACGTCACTCGATTGAATTTATTGCACTGTCCATAATTACATTAAAACCTTCACTCGGAATTGTTCTGTCGTACTGTGAATCACGTGGTCTTTGGATATTTCACCAGGCATTAATTTTCGTTTTCGGATTCTCTCTTCAGGATGATTTTCTTCTACCACTAATTCACAGTTTGCTTCCTCAAGTAATGTATTTGCTCATTCGGAAAATAATTTTGAAATTTCAAAGACGTTACTAAAGAGCTACGTTTTTAGTGAAGTTAGTGAACTAATAACTATTTCTTATGCTGTTATAATTTCAATTCTTGGTCTGCAGATATTTTTACAGCGGTCCAATGTATTGAAATTTATACATGTGTGTGTGTATATATATATATATATATATATATATATATATATATATATATATATATATATATATATATAACAGCTTACGGAAAAGGAAAGGTAAAATGGATATATGGATGTCAACAAGGTGTTGGGATATGAGGAAACCCAGTGAGCACTCACCAATCAGACGATTTCAGGTTGGCGAGGCCCCGAGGATGTCGAAGCGACACACGTAAAAGAACACTAAAACACAGAAACAGCACAAACGTAGAAGCTTTCGGAATTATTCCTTCATCAGCTACAGAGAGAGAACTGATGGTTTCCTCATCCCAACACCTTGTTGACACACACACACACACATATATATATATATATATATATATATATATATATATATATATATATATATATATATATATATATATATATATATATATATACCGTTAATATTGTTTTAAATTTGAGTAACGATTCAATCAGATTTAAAGTAACCTTGCCTAATTTGGGGGTTTAATTTCGTGTTAGATACCATAGAATTTATTGCGAGTAATAAATCCACATATAGTGAGTTCTGTTTATCCTCATAGTCTCCAAATATTTTCCTCAGTGCCAATTCCTTTACTGTCCATTTTGTTTCACCTATGATATTTAGCCGCTGGAACTTCGTTCTTTCACTTGTATTATGCCACATATCCGTTCACTAAAATGATTCCCTTAAAATTATTGCACTAGAATTAAGCAACTGGAAGAGAGAAATTCCTTCAAGCACTGACTTTGTGGAATCCGTTACGACAAGACTTAATACGTGCGCATAACACCACACGTGTGTTTGGCCTGGCGATTTTTCACTTAGCCAAGACGTGAATCTATTATATTGGCCCCGCATATTTGCAGCTCCGTCCGTTGAATTGCTGTTACAATTTTTTATGTTTAATCCACTATTATCAATAAATTTCGTAATTAAATTACATAATACTTGATAGAATAAAGTGATCTAAAGATCCTATGCAGACAGGCATAAGCTGTAATGTTGGGAATAATTTTGAAACGAGAAAAAAAGTCATCCGTTGGGGCAGTTTGATACTAGCTTGGCTAGTTCCGTCCCAACCAAGAAAACATCCGCGTTAAGAAACGAGAAAATTGATCTGCTAAGATAGTTCAGTAGTAGAATATCCTCCCGGCAAGTGGAAGACCCGGGTTCGATTCCCGGTCATAGCAGACTTTTTTTCTCGTTTCAAAATTATTCCCTACATAATCCTTGTCCCGTTGAAGATGTACAATTTAAAAAAACAATAAGATGTTCGTTGATTTTATCAGTTACATATCGCGCAACAACTGAGCACTGATCCTTTTGGGTGATATCTTGAGTGGTATATATTTGCAAAGAAAATAGACCTGCTTCACGAATTTCTGATATTATTTTGTTTTGAAATAACTTTTTAATTGCTATGGTTGATTGTAGTTTTCGAAATTAAAGTTATTAAATTGCCCCTGCCTTTCGAAGAACCGGAATTTTCTTTTCGATTCTTGCTAGCGCTTATCACATTAGATAAATGCAGTTTTAGAACGGGGTCATATTTTGATAGCGATAAAATTAATAAAATTATTTCTAAAAAAATTCCGTTATCCGCTTCTTTGTTACCTATATCTAACGACAACAGGTATGCGGATTCAGATGTGTGAGCACGAAAAGCTAATCTACGTTTACCAATTAATGTCACTACATCAATAATTCTCTCTAACACTTCCTTTCGTTCACGAGCATTTTTTGCCGTATAGTTGATTCTTTTGAAAACATTAAATTGTAAATGTTCTTACTTTTCAACAAATGGATTTTGTCGGAGAAGAAATTTTTTCATTGCTTGCTCAGCCAATCATGCACCGTATTTTTAAGATCGCAGTCGGAACGAAAGTGTCCCTCGTAATGCCCCTTTGAGTGGGCCAAAAAGATGAAAATCACTCGGAGTCAAGTCTAGGGAAGAAGGGGGATGGGGTATCACTTCAAAATGCAGATTCTGAATGGTTTCAAGAGTCACACGGGCACTATGAGGACGGGCATTGTCTTGTTGCAAACAAACTCCTTTTCGGATGAGTCCCTGACGCTTGGACAGGATTGCAGGCTTCATTCCATTCTTAAGAAGATCGCGGTAGGAATCACTACTAGCAATTGTCCTTTTTTCCATATAACTCTCCAAAATTACTCCATTTTTGTTCCAAAATGCAGTCAACATCACTTTTCCTGCAGATGGTGTATTTGAATTGTTTTGGCTTCGGCGAGCTTGGATGCTGCCATTCTTTACTTGCTCACTTACTCTCAGGCTTCCCACGTCTCATCTCCAGTCACTGTGCGGTTCAAGAAATCTTCCCCTTCAGCTTCATACCGAGAGAGTAGCACAGAGCAGGCGTCAACACGTTGTTGCTTCAGTTCTTCAGTGAGTTACCGGTGCACCCACATCCAACAAACTTTATTGAATCCAAGCTCTTTGTGGACAATATTGTGAACAGGTCCAACGCTGATGCTCAATTTCTTGCTGATTTCTTTCACTTTAATGCAACGGATTTCGCGAACGATCCTATCAACGGCAGAAATGTTCTCAGATGTGGCTACTAATATTCCTGAGCGTATGAATAGGATATCTGTTGCTGAGGGAATAAGCGATCACAGGGCAGTGTACGTGGAGTTTCGGCTAAACATTGAGAAACAGGTTAAGGCTGAAAAAAAAACTTTATGTATTCGCCAAAGCCGAATTCACTAGATTTAGGTATTTTCTGCGAAATAAATATACTAATTTCTGCGAGATAACAGATATTGCAGACGAGGAAGAATCCTGGTGCATGTTCAGAGATATGATGCGAGAGTGTACAGATCAATTTATTCCAAGCAAACTGAAGCGTGAAAATGCAGAACCTAGATGGTACAACCAGGAAGTTAGGAGCGCTCTCCGACGGCAAAGAAAACTCCACTCTAGCGTAAATAACACATCCTCAACAGCTACGGTCAAACAGATTGCAACGATAATGCAGCAATACAAGGAAGCGCGCCCCATAGCCAGAGTGTCAATGCGTAATGCGTTTAACAATTACAAAAAGAAGGTTTTACAGGCTAACTTGAAAGAGAACCCGAAAGCCTTTTGGTCTTATGTCAGAGAAGTCCAATTTAGAGGCCCCACTATTGCGTCACTGAGATCGGAAACGGGAAATGTAGTTCACAATAGTGCTAATAAAGCAAACCATTTAAATCAACACTTTCAGAAAGCTTTCACTCCTAATGACGATGAATGTGAAACCGTTATTCCTATGCATCAGGGCGACTCGATAGAATATTTGATATTTTCCGAAAATGGTATCGCACTCCAACTTCATTCAGTTAAACCAAATAAATCTCCTGGGCCGGAGGAAATACTCGCGCGAGTATTGAAAGAGTTAGCTTATGAAATCGCGCCGTATTTACAAATTATATTCGAGAAATCCATTACGAAAGTGTAGTTCCTAAGGATTGGAAGATGGCACACGTTACGCCCATCCATAAGGGCGGCGACAAAAAGAACCCCGAAAATTATAGGCCAATTTCCCTAACTTCATTATCGTGCAAGATACTTGAGCACATAATCTTTAGTTCTGTAATGCGCTATTTAGACAGTCACTCATTGCTTAGCACGGATTCCGGAGAGGTAGATCATGCGAAACGCAACTCGGCTTGTTCGTGGATGATTTGTTGCGATGCGGAGAGAAAAATACTCAGGTAGACGCCATATTCATTGACTTCAGAAAGGCGTTTGATGAAGTATCTCATAAGAAATTAATTGCGAAGTTAGGTCAATATGGTATCAATCCGAAAGTTGTCAGTTGGGTGAGAGATTTCCTCTCGAATAGAGAACAGATAGTTGTCATCGATGGGAAATACTCGTCCCCCGTTAAAGTTGCGTCGGGTGTTCCTCAGGGAAGTGTATTAGGCCCTCTACTCTTCCTAATCTATGTGAATGATATCTGCTCAATAGTTCGTAGTAAAATTAGACTTTATGCCGATGATACCGTTCTATATAAAGAAATAAAAACCAGGAGGACCATCAGTCGCTACGTGAAGACTTAAGAGCCATTTCAGCGTGGTGCAAAGAATGCAAATTGAAATTAATTACACTAAATGTGCCGCAGTCACGTTTTGGAAAAGTAAGAACAAAGATTTAGATTTCGAATATAAAATAGATGAAATGAGCATTCGACAAGCTGAGTATGTAAAATATTTAGGAGTAACCATTTATCGAGATCTTTCGTGGGACATGCACTTTCGTCGAGTTATAGGCGCAGCCAAAAAGAAACTGGCTTTCATAAGTAGAATAGTACGGAACACTACAGAAAAAGTACGCGAAACATGTTACTTATCACTGGTTAGACCACAAGTGGAATACGCCTCATGCATATGGGATCCGTACGAGAAATTAGAAATTAGAAAGAGTGCAGCGCAGAGCAGCCAGATTCGTAAAACAAAAGTACGAACATAAGGAAAGCGTCACCTTATCATTGAGGGATTTCAACTCCTCATGCATATGGGATCCGTACGAGAAATTAGAAATTAGAAAGAGTGCAGCGCAGAGCAGCCAGATTCGTAAAACAAAAGTACGAACATAAGGAAAGCGTCACCTTATCATTGAGGGATTTCAACTGGGTACCACCGGAGGATAGTAGATTGAACTTAAGGTTGCGGCTTTTGGAGAAATATAGATCGGAATGTCTAAAAGACGAGGTTGTAGGAATAATTGGAGAACCAACGTATATAGGTAGAAACGACCGTGAAGATAAGATACGTGAGATCGATTGTAGGACGGAGCGTTATCTAGGCTCGTTCTTTCCGAGGACAATACGAGATCACAATAGAAAATTTCAACCTGCGATAGACGATCTCTAGGTAGGTTATGGTGCATTTCACCCCCTGCCACCCACCAATTAGGTGAATTGTAGGGTAACATTTAGATGTAGATGTACACGATCAGCCTGTCTTGGCCAAACAGCATCTTCCACGTCTTATACACCATTTTTAAACTTTTCAACCTATTTATACACTCTCCTCTGTGATAAACAGTTATCTCCATACACATTAACCAACCTCCTGTATATCTCAAATGGTTTCGCTCCTTCTGCATTCAGAAATCGTATCACTGATCGCAACTCCAACTTTGTGCAATGTTCTATACGAGATGCCATACATATATGACAAGGGATACCAAATACCACAAAATATCCCACCAAAATAATAATAACAATAATAACAAAAATAATTAATAACAATAGCAACAAAAATAGCAATTGCAATAATAATGGGATTTCATACTTTTCCCACTTTCTTTTCACTTTTGTTGTTTTCATTTGAACCATCCTTGTACATGATGAATATTATCGAAACGGCCTCCTTGAACGAGTCCACTCAAATATTTCACAATCGTAATATTTCGATTTTGTGAAGTGCATGAATCTGTGAAAACGTACAGCTTTCGAACTGTATTAAATATTTCATGTTTTATAAAATGATCCAAAAGAGAAACAGTTTCACTTGGAGTCTTTTTACCAATCAACTCTGTGTAAAGAAATCCTTTACCGTCAGACATTCGATGTACGCCAATTACACATAGCCATAACTGTCGAGAAAAAAATGTCTTGTACCGGAATGTGCGGGTAAGGTATGTTTTGCATAAAGTCAAATGTGATGCACTCGGAAGTAGGTACCATATTCCGTACCACCTACTTTTACTATGATTTCCAATTGTTTTAGATCTTTATAATACATTAATATAAAAGGCCAGGTCTGTATTAAACGCTTTGTTTACATAGTAACTCTCTTAAAACGCCAATAACTCGATCAAATATGCAGATATAAACTTGAAATATGGCATAGATAATCTATGTAGATATACAACCGCTGTGACGAAAGAAAATTTACGAAAGACGGCCAGGGTTCGACTCCAGGGGACGATTTGCATTCACCATAAAATAACACATAAAAATCGACTTTTTGACGTGCAGGCTTTTTTCTTTTGGACATTAAAATATAAAAAATTGACCTACGACCTATGGATTTAGACCATTCTAAAGAGAAAATTATAAAGTTTGTTATTCTGTTCATTGTTTTTCGCCTACAGTTCGAAATTTCTCATGTTAAACGTTTAATTTGAATATTTTGGTGAAATCTTGACATTTTAACGGGATGTTGCCTTGCCTACCAATTACATTATTAAACCTTGAAATCGTAATGTTTTTCCAATCCTTATGTGTTTTATGCCTTATTCACGCGATGCTAGTTCACGCACGAGAAATGACTAGCGCTAGCTCTCGAACCGTGTGCACTGATCACGTGCGTGTACGAACGAGACTATATAGCGTGACTTCACGCACGAGCTCGAAACAAGATTGAACATGTTCAAAACTTCAGTGCGAGTTGCGAGCTCGAATGGAGAAGACGGTTTTCTTAACAGTGTCGTTTGGTGCGTTTAGCGTGTTTGTGCGATGTCTAAGTGGAACGATGGTCAGACGAACAAGTTTGTCCATCTTTATGAACAGCATAGCGGTTTATGGGACACGAGTTCAGTGCAATATAAAGACAAATATATTAAATTTCCATAGGAATCACCAGTAGGTAAATATCGTAAAGTTATTTCTAATTTCAATTTTGCTCACGCATATTTCTCGATTGTTTTTGGATTAATGGTTCCACCTTTTTCAATAATAAATCAGATTACTCGTCATTCAGCCTAAAAAATCTTAAAAGTCAAGATCTTCAGATTTCAGATCCTGGCACAAAGGGTTAACTGCGTTTCGTTATCCACTTTCACACGCACTATCTTTTTAGCTTCCTCCTCTCTTTTTCTTTTCTTTTTTTGATCGATCCTTGAGGCATTAACCCGCACAAAACGGCCACACCCTCATTCACCAAAAGATCCATTTCAACTAACATTATTCGGGTTCTAACATCGCATGAACACTATCACGCATGATCCTATCGTTGCTGCATTCTCGCACGAATTCACGTGCTCCTCAGCTCGTGAACTATGCTTAAAATAGCATCGTGTGCTCCAGGCTTTAGCGTGCTTTTGAAGGCTTTTGATACGAGAAGGAGAGAAAGACGGAAGGATAGGTAATTTATTTTCATAGGAATCAAAGTAAACAACATTCGCTGAGTTATTTGCGAGAAGGAATACCTAAAAAACTGAAATACTATCAAAAAAGATTTAAAATCGTAATAATGAGCTAAATTCAATATTAATGAAAGAGAAACACTATGAAAATCTTATAAACGTGCTGGACGTTTTAATAAATAAACCTAGGGTGTAAAAAAGTATATAGTGAAGGATTGGGCGACAGGTTACGGGAGTTAGGTAGAAGGTTGGAGGACTGGAGGACGGCTTGGGAAACTGTCCAGCATTTTGCAGCCACTAAATGGTAATTTTCACCTGACGATAAAAGTATACATGGAGAGGCTGACACACCGAGGTACACTTTCGGGGAATAACTTTGACGCCGCAATTTGGCTTTTTGTCCACGTCCTAGAATCGTTCGTCGTGCAGGGCCTGGCTTGTCTGTCCTGACCACAAATCTATAAGAAGCAGGAACTTTTTTTCCGTCACATACGGCTTCAATATCTCGTCCAAATACATTCCATAGTTGGTAGTATGCAACTTCCCCGAATTCGTGCAAATCACGAACACATTCTTATAGCGGCCGATAGCGTCACTAACGCTCTGCTGCACTTTAGGCCCAAATCTCCCAATAGATTCTTGCAGAAAAATGAAAACTTTCGACAAAAGCATTCCCGAAAATGTGATACTGTATTGGGCCGTATACGAATGCGTCATTTTGTTCAGTTGACTGACATACATTTCGGTCGTTTTTCACCCTGATTGGATAGAGTACGCTTGATATGGGCACGATACCCGCTACCAGTTTGATCGGTATTGATTACCAAACTAGGGTCATACAGAGGAATCAGCTTTTGGACTTGCTCTTGAAAAAGCATGGCAGCCTTCATTGTCTCTTCAGGGCATATTTTTACTCTGCGACAAACGTATCTCGTGACCTGTCTTTGGCGGATCTTGTGCCTTCTTTCAAATATTTTCACCAAGGATTGTGACGCCTAGAATTTAAATCCGCCGGAAATATGCTGAAGTGTAGCTGCCATCCCCCACTGCCGCAGAATTCTCCTTGTAACGTGGTCTCCATTTACTCGGGCTTCACAAAACCTATCATAAAACCACCTGTCGATGGCATTCTGCTTATCCCTAAAACTTCCTCCAGATAGAATACCTCTCTCCCATATTTTGATTCTGTCCTATCTCGTAATACGTCGAGACACTCATGTCCTAAGGGATTTTAGAAACCAATATGGATGCAGTTTCGCAGCAGTAACAACATTAATTTTAGTTTCCAGAGGAATGATAGAATTGCTAATTTTCTTCGGGGATGGCGCATATGGACCGTCACTGGAAGTTGGACTAGAACGGCCTTCTTCCTCAGTAGATTGTTGCAAGGAATCTTCATCCACTTCAGGGTCGTCTTCGCCAAGCAGGTAATCATCATCGATGAGGGCCATGTTGTCCATCATTCCCACAATACAATCGCACATCTCACGACCGATGACGACAGCAGGATCGGAAATCTCCTGACTAGTGTGATCAGAAATTAAACCACTTTCGCGAAGAAGGTTGGCGCAAAAGTTAAGCGCATCAACGAATAAACGAAGTTTCTCAGAATTTTCATCTACGATTGGCGGAATGCATCTTGCCGAAGATGGGTCTGGCAAAGATTCCATTCTATAATTTCAGTCTGGAATAGTACGGAGAAATTAATTTTTCAACGAACTGTAAAAGGTTGACCGACGTACAAGATATTTAGAAAAAAAACATAAAATCGATAAAAATACTTACTAGAATGGTAGACTCAAAAAAAATATTCTTCGACTTTTGCTTGTTTGTTGAAAAATAATTCCGCAAAAGTCACACAAAACAAATGGAGATCCACAGACCGCAAACAAATTGCCAGTAGATTTGTGTGTTAAAAGAAGCCTCACAAACAAAACCATCACTCACAGAAACTCGAGCAAGCAAGGCAGAAACTTATCCGTCGAGCAGAAAGTCTCTAATGCCAGGTTTACGTGGTTCACTTTAATTGCACAACATGGATGAATCATGAAAAGTGAAAGAAAAGTATTTCATATAAACAATGTGTCAATGCGGCTGATTCATTGTAGTTGCAAAGTGATTAATTAATAGGTTGATAAGTTGATTAATTAATTCACAAACAAATTATGAGCCTTTTCCACGATCAACTTTGTAACGTGACTTTACTACACGTTCGAGAGCTACCAAGCAATATATAAGTTATAACATGACAAAGGAAAACGAGGTAGAGAATTGATGACATTACAAAATTTCGTTAAGGTTTCGTCGAATAAATTTAATTCTCATCAACAAGTGCAACCGTCGGTTCCGTAATACCCTCAAAGATTCCATTTAACAGCAATACAGGGTTATCGGCTATTATAAACACAGTATCGAAATTTATAGACACATTATCGATAGTTATAAACACAGTATCGGAAGTTATAAACACATTATTGATAGTCATAAACAAAGTATCAGTAGTTATAAACAAACTATCAGTAGTTATAAACACATTATCGTGAATTATAGACAGAATATCGATAATTATAAACAAAACCTGGCCATAACGCTAAAATTTAGGGAATATGTAAAAAATTGTTTTAGTGGTTTGGATACGAAAATAATGAAGTCAACTCAAAAATCAAAACAAAATATTGATTCTGTTGAGAAGACAAATATGGAAAAAACAAATGGTAATGAAAATGAAAATATTTTTTCAGCCACTCTTTCTCGCTTACTAATGTTTGTGAGTTGTTACCGATAAATGAACTCAACTCCTTTTCGGTACATAAAAATTCATAAAGGAAAATGAAATAGAATAAATTACTGATTTCCATTAATTTTGTGTTTATTTAATGATGCAATGTACAATTCTATGATTAAAGGCGGCACGAGAAATGATGCGTAGGTACATAATAATGAATACATTGTATAATATGTACAATTAGAAAGAATTCATATCTGTAGAGAATTATACATAGTAGGTACATACATATTTAGTCAGTACACAATCAAGTAATTGTAAATATAATTAGGTAACATTCATTTTCCTTTAAAATGTTTGTTAAATACATACAATTAATTAACTTTTGTAGTATACATATAAGATATGATACATACATACTGCAATGAACAAAAAGGAGAATTGAAAAGGGAAAAATATAATGTACATATGTAATTATTTAAAATGAAAGACCTTGAAAAGCCAAATCGCGATATCTCAACATGTTGCCGTAAAAAGCCTCAAAACATAATGTACTATCATTATTCATCCTGTCAATGCATCTTGCGACATATTCTTGGAGCTGTAACGACGTTTCAGGAGTAGGACGAATAGCATGGTATCTACTTTTAAGCACACTAAAAACCTCTTCAATTGGGTTCAATTGCGGACTGTAAGGGGGAAGAAATTTGTAGCAAACATTATTTGCGGCAAGCCAAGTAATCACTTCAGAGCTGTGGTGAAACTTCACATTGTCCATAATAACGATATCACCCTCCTTAAAAACATTCTTTGATTTGCAGTCTTGAAGAAAGTCAACGAAATATTCTGTGTTATAAGCACCTACTTTTATTTTATAATTCTTAATTCCGTTTATAGCGAGCACAGCTATCAAACTTTTGTTTCTCCCACGGTTCGTAGGAACCTTTTTGATAGCATCTATATTTTTAGGAGAATATCCGTAATTGTTGGTACTATGTAGATTAAAACCAGTTTCATCTAGAAATAACATTCTTCCTGATGGAATCCTCATGATTTCACGAGAGTATATTTTCCTTTTTGATAAAACTTCAGGTGTTGTGGATTTTGAAACTCTTCTTTTCAATCTTTTTCTTGTAATGCCAATATTTTTTAGATTTGTCGATATAGTAGACTGTGTGCAGATGAAGTCATATTCTCTCAACTTTTCTTGAATGCCTTTTTGTGTCAATGAGCAGTCGGCTTGAATAATTTCACATATTTTGTCCGATAATCTAGAAACTTGTTGCGGTTTTGGTCCAGGCTTCTTTCGTGTTAAATCAACTTCTTCCATATTTTCCTCAGCTTCGTGTATTTTCCTCATTAGTTTGTACACAACAGACACAGATACGCCCAAGTTTTTTGCTATTTTAACCGCTGACTCATCTTGTTCTCTCATATTTTTAAATACTTCAATTTTTTCGTCGGTTATTGAGGTTCTTTTCTTTCTTGTTCTAGCAACTGAATCATTTAGTTCACTCTGTATTCCATTTTCACTTACTACTTCCTGAGAGTTTTCTTCCATTATAGGGTAGGGTTAGTATTGTTTATAATTATCAATACTCTGTCTATAATTCACGATAATGTGTTTATAACTACTGATAGTTTGTTTATAACTACTGATAGTTTGTTTATAACTACTGATACTTTGTTTATAACTACCAATAACGTGTTTATAACTACCGATACTTTGTTTATAACTAACAATAATGTGTCTATAACTTCCGATAATGTGTTTATAATAGCCGATAACCCTGTAATTATAATACCCGCCTAATGAGGATACTTATGTTATCAACTAGGAAACTGTGAAGAAATTTGCTAACATAAAACAAAAGTTCCGTTACCTGTCGATTCATAAGAAAATTAAAGTTTCCCTTCTAACTCTCCCCATCATTGGTCCCAGTGATGATTGGCCATTGTAGATTATTAATGCTTTTAATCAAGCAACCGATTTTCTGAGGGATTCATGAAGAAATATTTTTATTTATTTATATTACTGTGCTTCTCACCAGCTCATGTTTTTTTATACTTTCAACGATCCTTTGCCTGATATACCTCCACCTATATTATAGGTATTGGGATGAAGACTTTGCAAAAATAATTTCAGGGATCCTTTCCATGTCATAAGCATCAATATAGGATGTTGCGTGTGCCGAGATCAATGAAGAATATGCGATTTAATAATGTAAACTTTGTGGAGACAATAGCGCGTTGAAAAAAATCCAAATCACCACCAAACAACATAGGAAAAAATTAAAATATCAATGTGGCTGCCCAGTTAAATTTTAATGCGAAAAAGGATTTGTAAAAGGAGGCGAAATGAAAAAAAAACCAACCCACTAAGCAATAGAGCTCTCGCCCTTACGTTTCGGACGCAACCACCTTCACCGCCAACAATTACTTAATGATTTTGGCATGTATTAAGCTATTTATACCAGTTGACGAGAAATTGCAATATTTAATCGCGATTTTCGGAAGAAACTACCGGCCGTAAATGGGGGTTTGCAGTGAACCTGGAATCCAGAGTTTCATAAATATTCGTGATCCCACTACCGTGTCCTCTCCGTAAGGGTAAGTCAAAATCCGTGCCGTATTAGCCCAAATAATGTCTTTTAATCCGGAAAAGTGTAATTTTTGCTATAATAGAATTGAATTAATGCTTTTTACTGGGCCAAATACACGATACGGAACTATCATTCATGCCAATCCACTATGTAAGCATACTATCACGTAATAATTCAAGCACACTAATGATCCTATTTATTCGTAAAGGTTTTCCAGACTTTTTTTACTGCTTTCCATTATGGAATGTTGTTTCTTTTAAGTTAAGTAAGAAACATTGTAAGCAATTTTAAGCAATTTCGTTTAATACATATTATTCAGATTGCCAAGTTTGTTTAACTGTTTTCAATAATCGAATGTATCTTCTCTCAATTTTAGTCCAAATCGTGCGTAATTTTAAATACAATTGATTTTTAAGCATGATAATCAATTATCGAATTAGCTTTGTTCAAAGAAATGTATGTAATGTTGATTATTTCAGCGTTTCAAGCGCGCAAATCTGTGAGTTATACATTAAAACATTTATTCGGATAAAAGACATTGCTTGCCACGTAAAAGTCCGCGAGACCACATAATTACTACTACTACTATTACTACTACTGCTAGATAAAAATTCAAGAAGCGTCTAATTTTTAGATACTGCTTTATACGTATTTCTCATAAAGAATACCTTTGAAATCTCTGTGTATTCCATTTATGGATTATACTTTTCCATCTTGTTAGCTTCTAAGCGAAACGTGCCTAAAAATGGTATATTAAAACGTTTTCAACAAAAATCTAAAAATAGTTGATACCCTCCATCGTCGACTACGAAAGAGAATACGATTTTGGCATCATCAATTTGTAAAAAAGCATTCGTTAACTTAATAACCTAAATTAAAGCCTCACATGACAATAAATTTTTTTTTAAATATCGTCTTCAAGTTCATCATTAAAATTTTAAGATTTGTTGATATATTCATTTATTATATTATTACAAATGAATATTGACGACTCAGAAAAAATACATAAAAGTTATAATTAACAAAAAGCACTTTTAAATACCACAACGAACTCAAAATTGGTAAAAAGCTTTAATTTCTGGAAATTGTGTATCAAAAAAAGGAAATTGTTTAGGCATCCTATAATATTTTTCAATGAAAAAAAAAATTATAATCTGTATAAATACATAATGAATTATTATTTAACATGATCTTTTTGTTCAATTCTTAGTTGTTTTTAATAATAGTGTATAAATTTACAAACTATATCCAATAATCTTTCATTCTGCCAAATTCCATATCTGCAGCCCTTCTACAAGTTTAAGATGACGTCACGCGGAATCGACTCTCGCATGCGAACGACTCCGGTGTTTGGAGTCAAGTAACTCGACTCCGGACATCATTCGCGCCCATCCCTAGTTGTACATATTCTTATTTGAAAGACTAATAAATATACCCGGCGTTACTCGGGTTATTAAATCAAGACAAAATAATTTTAAAAAGATTTGTGAATAAATGAAGTATTTAACCAATTTAATTTTTATTGTAATGCTCGTTGGTACACGATATTTCTTGTCTTCTCATCTTTTTCTCAAATGAATATTTTTTCCCGCATCCTTCTCTAGACGTAGCTATATATATAATTGTCTATGAGCAAAGCAGTCGTTTGACAATTCAACCGCTGCAACTATAAGATTGCCCTTGCGTCGTCGTGATCGAGGTCGAATTTCTCCTTGTTCAGAAGACTTGGCTGCTCCTTCTGTGGCTATTCTCTTACATTTTAATCTGTAGGGATCTGAGAATGATCTGCGTGGTTGATTTGATATTATGCATGTTTTAAAACCTTTGTTTAATTTTTTTGAAAATTATTTTCTTAAAATAAATATATAAAAGTAACGTAGAGTATTAAAAATGGAAATTTTAAACGAATATTATGAATTTTTATCTAGATATAGAATTTCGGAAACGAAAGAAGTCTACCTGATATCAAAATTTAAAATCTTGCAAACTTTGGTAGGCAATCGGTAATTGGGACTTTTTCCTGCACAAAAAAAATATTTATGAGGAGAAGAAGCAGAGAAGATTATTGTTTCGTTATTACTGTATATCTTTTTACCTTTTTAGATCCCGGAACGGTAAATAATACGTTGCGATTTTCGGCTATTGTTGTTCAACATTTGCTAAGTAATAATTTGTGATGATAAATCCAGAGCGGAACTATTGCAGTTGTGTACCCCCCCCCCCCTCGTAGCGTTTCTAGGGTAGTTTATTTGGTAAATAGCATGTTTAATAAACTATCTAACGACAGCATGTCACAAGAGATGAATGATTTTGTCAATTTCAACTCAAGAAAACTTTGGGAGAGGTTAAATGAAATGGATGAAGAATTCTCGAGTTGGTTACAAAAACTAAAATTAGCACCAGATAAAAGATTCCATAAATGCGGAAGAAGAATGAAGCTAAAAACACCACAAATTGGACACACATACGGGAACTGGAACCATTGCAAAACAACAGAGGGATTTATGAAGGGATCCTTTTTTGAGGGAGTAAAAATATCTCCCAAAGAAGTACTCCAATTAGCTTACTATTGGACAAGAAAAACGCATACCCTCGCGGAAATAATGTTTGACATGAGAAAATCAACATTAAGCCAAAACACTATTGTTGATTTCAGTAACTTTTTTAGAGATATTTGTTGCTTATATTTTTTAAAGAACAAAGAAAGACTTGGTGGAGCTGGAGTTATTGTGGAAATAGACGAGACAGTGATCACAAAGAGGAAATAGGATAGAGAACTTGTAATAATTAACCAACAGTGGGTTTTCGGAATGATAGAGAGAAGAACGCAGAAATGTGTGCTAAAAACAGTTGAAAGAAGAAACGCTGACACTTTGCTGCCATTGAATGAAAAGTATGTCCTCCCCGGTAGTATAATAATTTCTGATTGCTGGAAAGCCTACGGAGGGATTCATTCACTTCCATCCGGATATGAGCATTGGAAAGTGAATCACAGCAAAAATTTGTGGACCAAGAAAATGAAGCGATACATACCCAAAAAATAGAAAGTACATGGCAGAAATTTAAAATGCGACACAAGAAAGTTTATGGAACCAAAAGAAATCATTTAAACAGCTAAATAGACGAATTCATATGGCGGAAGAAATTTTCGGGTTCCAATTACCTACATCATTTGGTAACCCAAATAACAGATTTTTATCCTTTGCCTTAAATGTTGTATGAACGTAAACTAACTGAGAAATAAACATTTAAAAAATTATATTCAATCATAAATAAATAATTTTTTATTTTCCAACGGAGGCTCCGCCCCCAAACCCCCCCCCCCCCTCCCCCCCTAATGGGGGGTACCCAACTGCAATAGTGCCTCCGGAGCCTCTGCCGCTGTTAAATTGGTAATTTTACCGAAGCAAGGATTGAGTTATAGCATAGCTATAAAATACATTTAAGAGGTTAAGGTTGTTTTCTATAAAAAGCAGACTAAAACATTAATTTTTATTGCGTCTACACGTGAAATGTTTTTTCGAACAAAAAATTCACGAATGTAAACATTCCTATCATTATATATCACATATATACATATTTGCAGTTTTGTATACATTACAATAGAGATAGATTGAATAGAATAGAACGAACTCGGACTTCACAACATAGCACCTCCATTCGTTCAAAAATATGATTTATATCACTAAAAGTTTATGCTTGTTGAAGAGAAATTTTGTCCTAAGTTAAGACGAGTTCCTTTTTAATTTATGAAATGGCCATTTCCCTTACAACCATTATATAATTATTCCTCCAAGATTCATTTCGAAAGATTTTTACTCCGAAAAGATTATTTAAAACATCATAAATTAGACAATTTTATGCCATGTGTAAATTAAATTGGAGTCTTTAAAAATCCAAATTGAGGTACTTTTCCACAAGGTGAAACATCTAATAATAAGACAATGACAGATTTTGGGTTTAACAAGGAGATTTTCCGTAATTTAAGATTTAAATCGATGTGAAAATATATTACATTTTATTTCAATAATTCTACCTTTAAGTTATTTTGTGTAAATCGATACATTAATTTTGTTATCTTATTAAATAATTTACGCATATATTCCTTAATCTTTGTGAATTAATTGTAAACTTTAAATGTCATTTTGAATTACAGTTAACTGATGATTTATTGTAAAATAAATGTTTTTTAAAAGTTTTGCTGACTTTACAATTTTAAAATTTAAAAGCAGATGATGAAAAAAAATATTTTTTGTTATAAGTGACCAAATGAAAACTACTATACATGCGAATCAGACTCTATAGTCTGTTTTCAACTATTGAACAAAACGAACGAGGGAAATTAAACGTTTTAAATAAATTGCCGAAACAGCAATGCCATAAGTTTCAAATACGAAGAAAAACTATGATGTGATACGTATTTTGCTGTTTTTTAGCCGGATACCTAATAAAAGGCACACACGGTGATGTCATAATCATAATAACACCAAGGTTTAATGTAAAGTATGTAAAGATACTAAAAGTTATGGGAAAAAGCTGTTGGGGGAATGAACACTCACTCATTTCACCATTTTCTCACCACTCATTACACTTCCTTTGCATTTTGAGGCCACAGTACAATCACAGCATTGTATGGGAAATTTGGAAACTGAAGGGAAAATCTAAATGACCGAGAATCAATTCGATCCCTGGTCAAAGTAGATATTTTTCTCCTGGTGTGTGCTTTACAATGAATGAGTGGAGGCTAGCAGCTGCATTAGTAAATGTCTTACAGTCAATTCAACAAGCTACAAAAGAAATGCATTACGAAGAAATTCCTCCGCTTTCAGCAAAAATATCCTTAATTAATGGAATTGAAGACATGCTTGGTAGTTTTGTAAAAAGGATTTAAGTCAGAAGTGGTTTTATTTGTTAAATAACTAAACACAAAAATATGTTAATGTTGCGCTTCGTAGTTTTTTGAGAATGTTTTAATTATTGTCAATTATTAAATGAGAGAAATGAAATGTGGTTTGATGAAATTGTGGAAACAGTAATTTGCATTTCCTAACTTCTTCAGGAAATATTATTTCGTTAACATCGCAAAATATTTCTGTTTGGTTTGAAAGACGTGATGCGAACCAGGCGTATCGAACCATCTCTTTAAAAATGGGAGCTGACAATTGATTATGCCCAGAAGGGGGGGAGGGTTCTTGGTCCTGAACAATAGCTCTACGTGCTTCTTAAGTTTCAACCGGTTCCGAGTTCCGTGCATGTGATCCTTCCCTGTTAGGTAAAGTAGCTTAGCGTACATTTTAAGGTCATTGGACGCCATATAGTGATTTCAAGAGACATATGGCTTACGTAGTATTATTTGGGACATCAGGCTCATCAATTGAATTTATTTTAATCAAATTCTCTGGAGCCATTTTTGAGTAAATCAAATTTTTCAAAAAATCGCCAAGAATAAACTACCCTTTATTTTTCTGCACTATCATTTTTATGAAAAAAGGGTCTGCAAAAGATGATATGTTGCATAAATACGAGATATCATTCGATTATATGTATTCGTTTGGACGTTAGAAGGCGAACAGACAGACCGACAGACAGACGGCATGGCGAAAACCATTTTTATGGACTCGGGGACACCTAAAACGTGTATTTCCACCAAAATCTCGAAGTCGAATTTTTTCACGATTACAATACTTGCTCAATATACTACGTATACCGATGAGAAAGTAAAAATGAAAAGATTTACATCTGGCGTTGAAGGGTGGATGCAGACAAGAAGCTGTTTTCAGGTTAAAGGTGTATTATAAAATTTAATATTACACTTTAAATTACACGTCCGCGGAACCTATCCTCATCGGAACAATGACCCCGTTTTGCGCGAAAATTTCAGGAACCTATCAGTCGCATAAAGCGAGGTATGGCTGTATATTGTGTAACTATCTTAGTGATATCGCAAATGCTAGTCAAAGTTGTTCATGTATACATATATGTATACATATTTATGAATACAGCCTGAACTGCCCGAGCTGTAAAACGTTAAATCTCCCACTTGTGAAAGGGTGACCCTGAATGGCTACTTGTCCGCTTTAGGTGTGACCAGCGAGGGTGTTCCAGGGCGCACAATTTGGGATATAAATCATAATTTACCAAAAAGTGGGACAAAGGTCCGGACATTTAACAGAGCGGAACGATTGATGAAAAGGGATTCCAAATTTCGGACTGTTGGTCCGCCTGATTTAAAGTAAGAAAACAATCGAAAAGGCGCTATTCTTCCAGACTCGCTTCGAATCGACTCTAAAGAATTTTGATGGTACGCTCGTAATGGCTTTTTACTTTCTCATATACGTGGTATATTGAGAAGAATTGTAATCGTGCAAAAATTCGACTTCGAGATTTTGATGTAAATACACGTATTAGGTGTCCCCGAGTCCATAAAAGTGGTTTTCGCCATGCCGTGTCTGTCTGTTCGCTGTTCTAGAGCCCAAACGCGACTATAAAATCGACTGATATCTCGTATTTGTGCAATATATCATCTTTTGCAGATAAATTTTTCATAAAAATGTTATTACACAAAAATAAAGGGTAGTTTATTCCTGGCGATTTTTAGAAAAATTTGATTTACTCAAAAATGGCTCCAGAGAATCTGATTAAAATCATACCAATTGTAGAGTCTAATGTCAAAAATAATACTACGTAAGCCATATATCTCTTGAACACTCTATATGCCGTCCAGTGACATTACAATGTACGCTAAGCTACCTTACCTAAGCCTTATGACGTCACGCCTCCGCCACGATCCATTCAAACTCTTATTGCAGCTTTACGGTTAAACTAAATCGAATGATATCGCATATTTATGAATAATATCATTCACAAAACATTCTGATGAACGATATTGCGCAACAATTAAGGGTACTTTATTCTTGGATATTTTTAAACAATTCGATTTACTCAAAAATGGCTACAAGGATTTTTGATTAAAATCCATCCAATCGTGCAGCCTGAAGTCACAAATAGTACTAAGCCATAGCGGAATAACTAAGAATGTTTCTATATTGAAAAGGAATCCATCAAATAGATACTTCGAAATTGGATTATACGAATGGATGAATGGCTAGTTTATGACTACGGATAGAAAGTATGCAAAAGAAAAACGGGAGTTTATAAGCGTAGAGTGCAGTCCACGTGTTCGGCAAAGAGAGAAAAATAGTCTTTAAGAATTGTATGTAAACGCATGAGTTCATTAAAGCTCCCCATTTAACTTCACTATTTAGAAATAACTTTGCTAGTGATCTAGTGAGGTTGTTCAGAGGAAAATCCTATCACGATCTCGGTTTTACTTATGGAAATAAATGTTGCATATAGCATAATTATGCTCATTCTCAAAACGATATATCCTAATCCGATAGATTTTTGTGAGTCACGAAATTGAAGGACGAGAGGAGTCATACTAGAGCAGCAAACATACAAAAATTTTAATAATGCTTATTCTCTTTTATAATTCACACAATAGTTCCAATGGTTGAAACTCTATAGATCCAGCAATTTTTCTAGTTAGAATACCTTTAGCTTTAAATCAATACGAATGCGTTTTGCAATTTGTACTCAATGTGACTGACAGTCATCGGGCCACAGGACACATCATCCTCCATTTGCTGTGGTTGTTGGAAAGTAAACAGATAAAATATGAAATGAAAAAACTTTTTCACTTCCACACAGTTTAATGAAAACGACCGGTTTCGCTACGATCATCAGGTGAAAAGATATATAAAAACAGTTCCATATATAGGGAAAAAGGGGGGAGGAGAAAGGAGGGGCTAAACGGAAAGCGATTGGATGGCAATAAAAGAAACTGTTAGGAAAAGGAAGGGGTTGGAAAAGGAAGGCGAAAGTAAAACAAAGATAACTGGCTGCTCTTTCCTCAAAATCAGTGCAGGGATTCCAGTCCTTCTAAACTCAGTGACCACAAGTCCCACCCTCGAGTGATCAATTTATCCAATTGTTTTTTACTCCCTACTGTTTTGGACTTGTTTAACTTAGGCCTGTAATTCGCCCCTAGCCTACATTTATCTACACGTGTTCTGAAGAATCTAGTCGTCGATTGTGATTTGGCCCTACAAAAAGAATCCCCTTCGTTAAAGCACGTTTTTGCTTGAAATATTTCTTCCTTCATCAATGTTCCTCGACCCAGACTACTATCCCGCTCTCACTCTCCCGCCTTACTTTCTAGTGTTAAAACGTTCATTTTAGACAACAGTTTGATTGTCCAAAAGGCTGATAAAGGGATGGTGGTGATGGACCGAGACCTTTATTTGGAGAAATGTTATGATTTCATTCGTAACAACAATTTTTGCTTTGAAAAAGACCCTACCACGATTTATCAATCTGTGATCCAAAAAACTCTTTCTTCGATTTCTCTTCTTTTCACTCCCAAAGACAAACGCAACTTATAAGTGATGAACCCCCTTCCCCCTAGACTTTCTGGTTTACCCACATTTCACAAAAAGGCCAATTAAGGCCCGTTTTCTCCAGTACCTCTGCGCCTGCCCATAAAATCGCCTTCAAACTTCTTCGTAATTATTCTCATTTTTGTCCCAAATTTGGTACATATTTAAAATTCCATAATTTGACACGCCTTAAAAGGAAAAATTTTCCCCAACAATTCGAAATCTCTTTTAATGTTTGTAATCTTTTTAAACTTTTCTTAGGAATAGTATAAAAGAAGTCTAAGACTAATACTCAATCCGCGAAATTTCTTTTAAACTTCAATCATCACAGTTCCTTCAACCTCAAATTCCACCACTTAGAAATTAAAGGTCGCAAATTGAATGCTCTAGAACAGTTAGAAATAATTGTTTGTAAGGATTCGTTTCCATTAAATGAATTCAATTTCCACAATAATTCTCCTCTGTTATGCTTACCTAAAGATTTTGTAAATACTTTGCAACTTTGTTGTATTTGGCTATTTTTACCAATATTTTTTTGTACACACTTTGTAACTTTGTTTTACTTTCGCCTTCCTTTTCCAACCCCTTCCTTTTCCTAACAGTTTCTTTTATTGCCATCCAATCGCTTTCCCTTTAGCCCCTCCTTTCTCCTTTTTCCCTATATATGGAACCTCAAATTCCACCACTTAGAAATTAAAGGTCGCAAATTGAATGCTCTAGAACAGTTAGAAATAATTGTTTGTAAGGATTCGTTTCCATTAAATGAATTCAATTTCCACAATAATTCTCCTCTGTTATGCTTACCTAAAGATTTTGTAAATACTTTGCAACTTTGTTGTATTTGGCTATTTTTACCAATATTTTTTTGTACACACTTTGTAACTTTGTTTTACTTTCGCCTTCCTTTTCCAACCCCTTCCTTTTCCTAACAGTTTCTTTTATTGCCATCCAATCGCTTTCCCTTTAGCCCCTCCTTTCTCCTTTTTCCCTATATATGGAACTGTTTTTATATATCTCTTCACCTGATGATGCTACGATCGTAGCGAAACCGATCGTTTTCATTAAACTGTGTGAAAGTGAAAAAGTTTTTTCATTTCATCTAGATGAGTGAATTTCACAAGGTTGAGCCTGTTTTTATGATAGTTAGATAAAACATCGTTAAAATGTGAATAACATATAATCACTGTTAATACTCATATTTCTGCAAGAGGTTCGCCAATATATTCACACCAAAATGGCTTTTTTCGTCTTATTTCTTTGTTTCTCGTGGTAGCCTTCGATTCTTATAAATATGGTATATAAAATAGTCCACTGCGCAACAAACGCTCATTAATGAAACAACTCGTCAAATAAATTAAATTTCATAATTCCGGAGGGGTTCAGATAAATTTCCTGCACGACAGGTTGCATTGAAAGCTGCGACCGCTTATGCGGGCCGCATCTGAAGATGCGAACGCTTCAAAGAGCCGCATAATAGCTCACATCGGAAGATATCCGGAGGTTCTGCAGTATCACATAAGCGAAAGAAAATTGACTCGTTAGCATTTCAACATTCAAGATTTCTTACCATACTTTCAACTAACAGAAATGAAATCGTCTGTGTTAAATTTTACGAACTTCTTAAATTTTCGTGGCTGCTTTGGCGCGCACAAATCTTTCAAGCCGTCCTATTCCGACCCAATAATGCCTCGGAAACAAAGAGAGAGACCAAGATTCCGATTAGTAGGCTCCAATTCCGACACTCGATCATTTCCGCTAAAAGCAAGCTAACCCCGCGAGACAAAAAACGCAATGGTTCTCTCGAAAGCGAATGGCAAGACGAAGGAACGGGAGCAGACGATGGCCCACGCGTTGTCATATCGCGACCGAAACCCTCCGTTCGGAGCAGCCGCGTGACAGGGCGGCGCTGCCTTCGTAGCGATCGAGAGAAGGGAAAGGGACGAAGGGGCCTATCGACCAGACGCCTCGACGAACGGGAATGGCATGAGACAGACAGACACTAGAAAAACCCCCACGAGAGAAAGAGCCGAATCCGGCGGCCTCGCTCGTGGTCGACGGCGTGCTTACCTCGAGAACACGCGTTCCTTCCTCCGCGGTGAACACGGCGCTTCCCCGGCGTCGAACCGAATGCGAGCGAGCAGAAGGCCTATACTGCACGCGGAAGAGCAAGATAGCGACTGGAGAGGGAAGAGGGCGTGAGAGAGGGAGGTGGGGGAGGAAGAGGAGGAGGGGGGAATAGAGCATGCGCCGTGGCGCGCATCCTCCGCCCTCTTTCTCTCCGCGATGGGGGGAGTCGCCTTCGACTGACTCCTCCGCTCGTCCGGAGAGCGCGTGTGAACTCGTGCGGTCGTTGGGAAAGGCGGCGTGCCGAACTGCGACGAGACGACGCACGCGAGAAGAGACCATTCGATCGATAATATTCCCCCTCCCTCCGAGGTGCAGACACGCGTCGTAAGAGAAGCGGCGATTTTTCGGTCGAGACAAAAGGGGGGGCGATTCGAAGGGGGGCGACCCCATATATGTATTATGCGCTTTATAGGACGCTCACCAAGTGAACGACGATTCGAAAATCTGTAGTGCGAGCGGGAACTCGTCTTTCTTTGGCACCTCTGCCGGAACTTGACACGAAGGAGCAGCAGCGCGGATTCTCTCTCGATTAGGGACCCCTTCCACTTCCCAGCTCCACGCCAAACTTCTCCCTCTCTTATCATTTCTCTTTTCTAATACCTTCGCAAGCTATCTCTCTCTCCCTCCCTCTCTCTCTTTCTGTAGCTATGGCATACAAGTCTCCCTCTGCACCCTCCTCTCTTCCTACATTCTCACTGAATCTGAACATCCCCCTTCTGATTTCTCCATCTTCTTCTGCTCTCCTACCCTCCCCCTACTGCTATTATTCTGTATCAACCTTTAATTCTCCTTCAAAGTGTCTCATTTCCGATTGATCTGCTTCGGCTACTTGCTCCCGATTTCATCATTCCATTATAATAGCAATGAGACATTGTTCTTGTAGTCATTTTGGTATTTCTCCATAAAATTATGGCTCATGCGAAATTGATGGAAAGATGTGATCTGAAGATACTATTCAGACAGACATAAACTGAAAATTTGGGAATAATTATGAAACAAAAAATTCTGCTATGTCTGGGAGTCAAACTTATTCCCAAATTCATAGCTAATGCCTATCTGCATAGGATTTTCAGATCAATTCGTTCCATCAATTTCTAGCTTTGCAATCTCACCATTTGAGAGGGATGGGTTTTCTTCGACGCATCTCTTAGAGGATGTCTGTTGGGGTCGGTTGATACTAGCTTGGCTAGCCCGAACCCAACTAAGAAAAACACCCGCACTCAGAAACAGGAGAATTAATCTACAGTAATACCCCGTTTAACGCTGCCCCGTACAACGCCGTTTCGTTTTTGTGCGTGCTCTAACTCGAGCACTAATTATCGAAACATGACCAAATTTCATATTTAACATTTTGAAGTTACTAAGTGGTACGCTATGGAAAAGATAAAAATTACAATAAAGTGAAACCTCTATAATCCGAACCGTTTTTCAACATCAGGTGTAAAGTGTCGGTTAAGCGAAGCGAGCGTCGAAAAGTTAAATTTGAAGCTTTTATTTTGTAACAAAGTCGAACACAGATGTCCACTACATACTAACGCCTTTTGCGGCTGAATACATGATTCTTTGAAACAGTTTTAAAAGAACTGAGCGATATCTTCACGGCCGGCCGCCGTGCCGATATCCCTCAATCCCACTGCCACGGCCCAGTGTGCAGTAAAATTTTCCCGTCCATCAACGCGGATCTCTCACAGTCATTTTACTGAACTGTAAGTACATTAATTGGTGTTTTATTTACAGAAATTTAATACATAACAGATTTTTTCCTCGTTATCTTACATGAATCCAGTAATCTGAACATCTCGATAGTCCGAACACGCCCTTGAATCAATTAGTTCGGATAATAGAGGTTGCACTGTACATGTGATTTAATTTGTTTTCACATTTTCGGTATGTAGCAAAAAAATTTCAGTCAAAATAACTGAAAACAACTGCCGAAACCATAAAACGAACCACAGCAGAAACACCACGTTCTCAGAGTAATCTATGGTTTTGTTGGCATATCTCACAAAATTGGACACGTATCTATTGGGGGGTATTTGGCGCTGATTATAACGGGTGTGTGGAATGTTACAGTGTGAGAAAATTACAAAAAATCTGCGACTGTTATTATATTATAGGATTTCTGGTATGTAGGAGATCTGCTACATTGCACATTTAAGGGTTAGTTATTTACGGTACAGTTTTAGAGCAATGGAGAGAAGAGAGGTTATACTAATATTTTGAAAATATGTACCTAATAAATTACGATTTTAGGAACGCGTCTCCACAAGTGCTATACAGTGGCGAAACCTGAGATTTTTTGATATGGAAGCAACTAATTATGAAAATCAGATCTTACCTTTTTATTTGAAATGCAGAGGAATTCCTCTTTCCTTCTTTGCTAATTCTGCAATGACGATATCATAGAACACGGGTTTTTGAGAAAGTTCTTTGACGGCTTTTTCGATTGATAGAATTGATAATTTAGAGAGTCCATCTTGATTTTCGGAATTCCTCACGAATGTTTTGATATATTTGAGAGCTGAAAAACTCCATTCAATTGAGGCACTGGTCGCAGGAATTGTCAATACTAATTCACATAATTTTGCCACTTGAGAGTAAGCTTTGTCTAAACCGTTTTCTTCAATGAAATTATATAAATCGCTAACGCTGTTTTTATCAATATCTTCTATTTAATATACAACAGAAAGTTCAGAACGCAAAGCAGCTATATCGAAAATAGGTCATAGGTGAAATCATATGGGAGGGGGGAAGTAAAGGGGTGAGGAGCCTACAAATATGGAAGTGGTCCAGACCTCTCTCTGGCTCTCTGAAGGCATGCCCTCGGTGCAGCCTCTACTTACAAAAGAGAAATATAAATTAACGCTGAAAATGACCCTTGGCCCACAAGAGTTGTTGGGGTTGGTCGGGTCGCAGAATGGTGCATCCATACCCAACTCAAGTTTTTGTTCCCAGATGAGAACCGTAAACAAAAAGTTAACAGAAAAAGGACACCAATGGTTAGGGTCGGATCCCATGGGGCCTCACAAGGCGAGCATTCCTTTTACTGTACTGGTTACATGAAAAATTACAAGAATTTGAAAGAACAATAATTTCTTGAAATTCTCCAGCACAATCTTCATTAAGGCCCTCCTTTGGACAAGGCCACCCTTTCGCCTGTTTTTAGCTGTTACATGAGAATTACGATTTTCAACCAACAGGTCCTTTCCAAGCACGGGACCCTATGAGACCACACAGATCGCATGCCTATGAAGCCGTCCTGGATGTAACTCCAAAATGGCGTTATTCAAAATGACATTAATCAAGGATTAACTGCACTCTTAGAATAATCAACAACTTCAGCTAATCATCAATTACAGACAAATGGAACTCTGCTTAGAACAGTTTTACATTAGCTCCATACATGACGTTGAAAGAGGACGTAATCTCTTCAGTACAATCACATTATTCTTTAGACCAACCAATAATCATTGTCAGATTAGCATTTATAAAAACAGATTCACTATCATTTCAAAATTATAATCACAGATTTCTTCAGGAATATCAAAAATGTCCTTCTTGACATAAAATGTCAGCATTATTGGTCTTAATCAACGTAAACCATCTTTTCAAAAATATACCCAAGGATCACTTAAATTATATTTTGAACATAAATTTGGTTGTATTGGATAGAATATAAAAAACTGACGAAAATTTTCATTTTGCGGTCGAGTAAAGTATACATTTTTGTCACTTACTTCTTCTATTTATGATGTTATAAATGGGCTACTATCACTAAGTGACACATTTTCCACTGCCACTGTCATTTCTACCTGCTTATCATCAAGTGATGGTAATCTTTACATAGCTGATTCATTCACTGAACATTCTGATGGAGTGCTCGGAGCATCTTCGAGTTTACTTGCAGAAGTAAATGCAGAAGCAGTAAATATGTTGGTAAGCATAAGACATCTGCTTCGATTGTCAAAAGACTTTTTTTAATTTGTTTTTCCCAACCATCTTTTCTCTTGCTAACATTGTGGCTAATTGTAAGGCCTAAGGATAAGGAATAAATTATTTTTAACAAATCTAATACTGAAAATTATCAATTATCTTTTCTCTACATAGAAAAATCGTTCTTTTACAAATATAAAAAGAAAATTGTGTTTTCGATTATGGCAACAAACCAAAATCCTTCCTTTTATATAAAGAACGTCCACTCTGTAGCTATGTATGTATAGAACCATAGAACTGAGAAAAACCAGCGAACTGCAAGTTGCAGTGATGCAACTAGGGCCTGCAACACCCGCAACTGTGGAGAGGACCACAAAAAGGAGAAGGGCCCTAACCACTTTTATAAGTCAGTAAATTTTGTTGACAATTTTTGTTTTTAATGTCAATACATTGCAACTGCATGTTTGCTAGTGGACCTTAGCTAAGTTGTTACGTCACTGACAGGTTGTCATATGTACAGAAGATTGTTCACTGGATGTATCAGGACCGTCAACGAATCTTTAATAAGGTCTTTTTACATATTAAAACATCGTACGCGGGAGACGGAGTTCTCAGTTTCCTGCTGTTGATATTTGTTCGCCAAGAAACGGATTTCTGTCTTCGGCTGTCTACCATTGGCATGCCAAAAATGGAGAATTCTGTCTCCCGCATACAATGTGTTAATATAATAATAAAATCAGTTGATTGACCTGCACTTTGACTTGACAGCCCAGTGGGAAATTCCCAGTATTCTGGTGGGCCAGTCCAACCCTGGGCATATTCCTTCTGTTTAGCACCAATGCTACCTACCGTATCTACCTGAATACCATAAATACCCGCGTATAGTGCGCACCCTCGTATAACGCGCAGGGGGGTTTTCAGCCTCGTAATCTATTATTTTTCTATATACCTGCATATAGTGCGCACAGATTTTTTAGCATAACCGTTCCAGAATAAAGTAGATGGAGTAACGTGTTCTACAGCAATGATCGAATTATTGGTATTATGTATTGGTAAGATAATGAAAGTGAGAAATGAAATTTTCGAATAACGTTCCAAAAGAATGTCCACTAACTCAATCATTACATACTCTATGTTTACTTACAAGGTGATATTAGGATATACGCAATAAATCAAATTATATTAATTTCATAGTATGGCATATGACATTCTTTGAGCTAATAAAATGAAGGTATGACGATAATCCTATTTTTTTACATACGTTTTTGTCACGCCTGAGGTGGACAGGTTTGCCCAACCTTCAGTTTTAACCTTATTAGAACACTCTGGAGCACGTAAAAACGATAGCAAATAACCATAATTTACTACAGACTCTAAGAATCAAGAATAAATCACGTATGAATGCTGAGAGAAAGGTAGGGAACGATAACTTTATTTAGTTCTACAAGAAGCATCAACTCCCAACGTACTCAAAACACATCAGCTGCCATTGTTTCTAATTGTAAGTAGTACCAGTACCTCACCACCAGGCCGGGCACCGGTGTAGGGTGACATCATGCGTAAGATGCTGATTTCGATAACAACATCGAAGAAGAATGGTCCAGTGACGAAGTATATCTTAGCTTTTAAAATGAATAAATACTGAATTCATTCTTTTCATATCTAATTAATGAATGTTTGTAGATTTAATTAGTAAATTTTAACTATTATCTATCTTACTTTTCATAAAAATCACCAATGAGGATATGAGGATACCCGGGCAGTAATTACTGTGCCGAAATTGTGGAAATATGGGGTCAAATGAAAATAGGAAGATTATGTACCCTTGTATAACACACATCCTAATTTTTAACTCAAATATTTTTAAAAAAAGTGCGCATTATACGCGGGTATTTACGGTATAAGCCAACCCCGGATTTAATCCAACTCTCCAAAAATTTCCACCATTTTATGACAAAAAGGTAAATTTCATAGATTTAATGCTGAAATGTGCCAGGGATGCATGCATGGCCAAGAATACATTATTTGAGATCGAAAAATAGAGTGGAAAATGGTTTAGTTGTTGACATTTGAAATGTTACTCCAATTAATAATTTTGCTTTATTGAAAAATGTTCCACATTCAGTTACAATAATTTCATTTATCTTCATTTTCACAAAAGATCAAATAACACAATAGCGACCTCGCAAAGATAATTTTTAATCCAAGTCTATTTCCAATGTAATTAGCATTTACTTTGCCTTAAGAAATTGCATTTTATAATTATACATGTTCCATGAAAAGTATTACCGACAATCAAAAACAGTTGAGCATCAAAAGCTGCCATCGCATTTTACGTAGTCAATGTACGCAATTTTAATAGATTCCATGAATGAGGTTTTAACATGCTTACAAACATTACAATGGCTATAGCAATAACTACAATAGCCAAGTAAAACTAATAGGAACTTCTTTTAATGGATAATGAAAAATAATACAAATTGTTAACTACTCTTAATGATTCATACGCATAGCCCTGAGAAATGAAAGAAAATATCCAATAGCATTTAGAAACAAAAGAACAGGTAACAAAACACGGGCACTGTTAAATTCAATATTCTAGATTTAATATTTATTCATTAATATTCATCGTAGGTCAAATATTTACTTTACGAAAAACATAGTACTATCATTTGAATGCAACGGCAATGAGAGACATGCTGCCATCTATGGGTGACTACAAGACTTAACCCTAACCCCAAATTTTTTCTCGAACTCGCATTTAAGCCGAGGGATGATTTTTTCATGATAGATCTTGACAAAAACATCGGCTTATATTCGGGCAGATACAGTATTTATTATTTGAAAATTGTAGCCAATGCAGCTAGTAGGATGGGAGAGAGGACAAAAGATAGTGACAGAAAAAGAAAATGGGTTTATGTGGATGCTCAGAGTAAGTCCTGACTGATATCAGGCATGCTAAGCAAACATGTCACACCAAGTCAAACTGATAATATGCCAGACTATCATAATTGGATAAAAGAGTGATACATCAATGCCAGTAAATTGCATTTCCTTCTTTATTAGCAGAAATAATATTTGATGAAAGAGAAATAAAATCCACTCTGCAGCCAGAACAAAATGTAATTAGCAAATCTAATGTTTAACACTGTACATCATGATAGACTCCTTAACTTGTAGAATGTGTGAGACTATAGTTTGTGTTCATAAAATTAATTAGTTGTCTTTGATGCTCAGTTTCTATCAACGTTTTCCTTACAGCTTGGATCTATTTGATAAGTCACCAGATGAATGCAACTCTGAGCAATACATTAAGACCATCTTTTAGAATTAGATTTATTGCTAGCAGATAAAGATGCACTTTTACTTTCTGAATGAGTCATCTGTTTCACACACATTTCCTTCCATTATATCACTCCTTTCTCTTCCTCTTCTTGCTCGCCAATGCAAACCTCTTTTGCTCCTCCTGAAAAGAAAAAATTACCCCGTACATTCTTTAATTATAGTGCAGTGACAATAAAACCTCCACATTATGAAATTAAGGGAAACACTTTGAAATGGTTTGCTGCTAGAGGTCATACAAGCATTCACTTGAATACACAACATCTTCAAGCATTCTTTTCTGGAGCAGAAAACAGCAAGTATAAAAAAGGTAGCTGAATTGACATCACTGCATTGATGGATTATAGAACAGTGATCAAATTTTTAGTGAAAATATTTCAGAATCTTGTAAATTCTTTCAATGAAAAAGTGAATGAGTCAGGTATGAAAACAAATGATGGTTATAGAAAACAGATTCTTTACATAAATAACATTTAGATTGGAAACCAGTTAACATGAAATGTTTGTGCCAGTCTCCCATATTTCATGTTAACTGATTTCCACTGCATTTAAATATTGAATTTGGGTTTCCAATATAAATGTTATTTACGTAAAGTATGAAATGTGGGGAGCCAGCACAAACATTTCATGTTAACCGAATTTCATGATAAAAGTTTTAATGCAATAATTTTCATTTCTAATATATGGAAACAAGCACATCCACGCTACTCCATGATGCATATCACATCGTGAGTCATTTCGCTCAATGATTAATGACACCTGATTCATTTCAGTCAATTGATTTATTTGGTACAGTAAACTCCCGATTTACAAACTCCATGCATTCCTGAAAAGTTGTTCGTAAACTGGAAGTTCATAAATCAGGAGAGATTTTTTGATAAATGCAATGTTAAAATCATGGGATGTGTTAAAAAAAAAATTTCCTCTTATACATGCATGAAAATGGAGAATGTAACAAATTATAATAGATTTTAACAAATGCATCTCAATTATAAGGTAATCATTCGTTGAATTTTGCATCATTGTTCACATTAAGTGGAGATTTGAGGTAGAACTGGTATGGGTGTGAGGGCAGATTAGCAGAAGTCTCATTTTCCATCTATTCATCCGTGACATGGATTGTCGTATGACTTTCTGGCTAGCATTGGAGGAGACTACTAGATTTGTAGTTGATCTTATTGGTGTGGAAGAAGGTGTAGAATTTTCAACATTCATATCAAATGATTGGTGCTGCAAAGGAATGAAAAATGAACCCAAGGAGGCGAACAACGTTTCATTTCTTCATATATTGTTGTGTAGCATAGAATGGATTGCTTTACATCTCTGCTAACTTTAATGCTCCTATCTTCATCAGTGTCTTCCTCGATAATCAAGTCTTATCGTTAGTTAAAATTTGGGACATCTTTTTCATAGTAAGTTGTCCCCTCTCTCTCTTATTGTTTCTTTCCCTAATTCCTCCATGCCAGTTGTAGCAGCCCGCTGTTTCTCCAGCTGTATTAGTTCCTCATTGTGAGTTCTTTCTCATGGCTTTCCAATACTTCTGCCACATCCTTTTCGTCCACCTCCTCAAATCCAAAATCTTTCACTATCAAGGCGATTTCCTGGTGAACTTCACACGCCTGCGGGTAGTTGCGTCTATCATCATCATCATTTTTTGGATTGATTTTTCAGCATACACTTTGGGGACCACACAAAAACTTTGCGGGGCACATCCAGCCCATGGGCCATGGATTGGGCATCACAGGCCCAGACAATGAACAACAAACTGAAATAAAATCTGCTGACATGGCCGTCACTTTGTGGAATTTTATAACAATAACTATGATTTTACGTCACATGAAATAAAACTGTGATAAAAACTTTTTTCTATCTCCATATATATTTATTTGCATTTTGTGTGTGGAAATAGAACAAAGTTTTTATTGCTACATATTTTCTTTGACATACAATCATACCAAATACAACAAATTGTAGTTTGATTAGATATAACAAGGGTGGCCAAACTGTGGCTCACGAGCCAGCATGCAGCTCTTTTATCTTAGCTTGTGGCTCTCTTAAATTTCCATTCAGATAGCATGTCAACATTTTTCATTACAGAACACAATGACCTATGATGAGTTGAGGTGTGTTTGGGATGCCTATAGGGACATGCATTATATTTGAATTTCTTCGGATACGAGTTATGTTCTACTGTTTGTAAATTTATGAGCCCAGAATGTGTGTCACGTGGCTCTCGAACTTCTGAAGATTGTACCTCTGAGGGTAAGTTAGTTTGGCCGCCTCTGTTAGATATAAGAACGCATAGTAAAACTTAGATTTACTGCCATATTTCCCTCTACATGTTGTTTTGTGAAGGAAAATTTTTAACTTGAAATAATAAATGATCACACCTGCATTTTAGATTAGTTAGTCATATGTATAAAAAGTACAAATGGTATGAAGAGAGGTCTGTATGAGTTAAAAACTTCTGAGACTTTGATGTGTTGCAGAAAAGAAATGATTTGGAGAGGGAAGATGCAAATGAGAGGATGTATCAGATGAATTCAAAGGAAGGAGACAGTTCAAGAGACAGGAATGGGTCTTATAAGAATAAGTCAAGTGAAAATGTGACAAAGAAGCTAATGTTAAATGCAAAGAATAAATCAAAATTCCAATGATAGAATGGAATTGGTGACCATCGAACATTCCATTGACACCATTTCCAATAGGATCATTTGTGTGATGGGAGGAAGGAGAGAGAATCAACCAAAATTTTCCAGCACATACCTGAAGAGCTTCCTCCATACGTGTAAAAGCTTCTCGGTATCTCTCGCTTAGGCTGCTCAATGAATCTGGGCTGAGGGCAATCTCTGTAGCATTCTTTGTGGATGAGTCTCTGGAGATGATTGATGAGAAAGGACTCAACTGCAAAATAACAGAAATTCAAACAGAAAGAGCAGGCCAAAGGTATGCTGCAAGTTATGCACTAACGAATGAAGGATTAACCTTTAGACTCCTAATGATGATTCATGAATTTCATATCAATAGACCTAAAGACTTGTCTGACTTGTTTCAAAGTTTCCTTAGATTAATATTTAAAGATGCTGGTCATACAAAGGAATAACTATTTTAAATTCTTTATGTATTTATGTTTAGTATCTTATTACATAAACCAGATAATTTCATCTTTATTAGTCACAAACAGATATGCATGCTCATTATGCAAAGCCAAACACTATCAGCCATATTATGGTTTCCAGGTCATGCAGCATTCTATTTACAGAACTAAAGGACTTAAATAATTGCCAATGCAATTGTGACAAAAAGGAAAGAATCACAGGCTTCGACACCGCCCTACACAAGATACATATGAGGGCCCTATGCTACTCATAGATCATCTTTTGTACACCCACAACCCTAGCAGAATACTAATGTTCATATACAGGTATGCCTCCTTTAGGGCATGTTCTTTTAGCGCTTGGCATCTCAGGACTAAAAGTTTAATTTTTGAAAATTTTTAAAATAAAGCTCTTAAATGCTATGGTATTTTATTACAGTCCCAACATTTTTCTCACTTACCTTCATTCTTACTTCGCTCTGTTCTGTGATAGTCATTCCACTCTAATTAAAGTAAAAATTTGTTGTTATTTATATGTTTATTAGCTTAATTCATATTTTACTTGTTCAATTTTACTATATTTTTTACAATGGTTTACCACAATTCCACGGCAGTGATGCTAGCATTGGAAGTTTTAAACTTGTTAAAATTACTGTTAAAATATTTATTATTGCATAAAGTAATACATCGTATTTAATTAATTACTACAATACTTTAAAAATTTAAGGTCAAATTTCTTAAAATTGCTCCCTCAGACCGATGGTTCCACTTCGGCGGTAGGGAAGTGTTTAGAGCTGGGTAGGTAATCGCATGACAAGTTGAAAAAAATGACTACAGCTGGGCGGTTCCATGCGTAATATGAAACACAAAGTCATGTAGGCACCAATTAAGGTGTCTAGTAATACAATGTAAACAAGACTGATACAATTTAAACGTATCTACTACAATTTAAACATGATGCCTTGCGTTTGGTAGGCTAATGGCAGACGTAAAGTGGATGTGAGTTTCAGAGTGTAGAAAATTTACGAGAGCACTTCAGTAGTACATGCTTTGCTGAGTTTTAAAGTGAAATAGTGACAAGTTATTATTTATAACTTTTAAATAAGATACCCCAAACATATGGCAGATCATGTAGAGAAAAAAGAAAATGCAGTAAGAGGGAATGCATCGAAAAGAATTAGAAGAAGTTACGACAGAAATTTTAAGATAATGGTGGTGCACTATGCTGAAGAAACAAATAAGTCTGCGGCAGGGAAGAAATACAATGTGGCTGAAGCAAATGTGCTAAGGTGGAAGCAAGCAAAAGAGAACTTGAAGGTGTTAACTAAACACGGAGATCATTTAGTGGACCAAAATGAGGCTGATTTCATGCATTAGAAGAGGAAATTGCAAACTTTGTGCATATTCAAACAATGGACGGTAAACCGGTGCCGCGGGATATCATTAAATTGAAAGCCCAAGAATTAGCACGATCACAAATCATTCCACACCAAGAATTTAAGGCTAGTGTGGTGTGTGCGTATGATGCGTCGTAATGGTTTTAGCCTGCGACGAAGAACTTCACTTTGCCAGCGTCTACCTTTTGACTTCACGGACTAACTAATAACTTTCCAGAGGCATGTAATTCGGTTCCGGAAAAGTCACAATTACCTTCTGAGCCAAATGGGTACTGCAGATGAGACACCCATTTACTTCGACATGCCATCCAATTACACAGTCAACGAAAAAGGAACAAAAATGTCATCATAAAAACTTCCAGGAATGAAAAACTGCGCATTGCTGTAATGCTGGCTGTATTAGCGGATGGAACAAAGTTGCCCCGCTGTATGTTATTTTAAAATGCAAAACAGTGCCTAAGTAAGTACTACCAAATGGAATAATTGTTAAATGTCAAGGCCAAGGATGGATGTTAGCTGATTTAATGAAGGAATGGATAAGCATAGTGTGAAATAGACAACCTGGGGCACTTTTAAGGCAGAGAGCAATGCTCGTCTTAGATGCGTTCAAAGATTACAGAGGAAGTTCAAAATACCCTTCATGGTATGAATACTGACCTTGTAGTTATACCAGGAGGTATGACATCACAAATTCAAGTGCAAAATGTTGTAGTGATGAAGCCCTTTAAGGATTACAAAAAGTAATTTTATTCAGAATGGCTTTTGGCAGGGGACCATGCATTAACTCCTACGGGGAAAATTATGAAGCCCAGTGTACCACTTCTCTGTAATCGGATCATTGCAGCATGGAAAAAATAGATCCTAATAGTATCTCAAGAGGGTTCAAGAAATGCTGCATATCAAATTCCATGGACGGTATGGAAGACGACTTGTCCAAATTTGAATAAGTTGTGATGAATGAACAGGACAGCAAGAATAAGGGAAGGAAACAGAGGAGAGGAAGATGTAAGTAGTAAATTTACTTTTTTTTATTCATCCTCTTAATGTTAGCATGTTATAAATATATGTAAAAGTTTTTATGTAAGTGAACCTAATTTTTTTGGGGATCATCTTAAATTCAAGGTCGTCTTTCTTTCGGGTAAATACAATATTTTATAATATGATTTTAATAACAAATGTTCATAGAAAATTGTGATTTTCCACCATTAAGAATTATTTTTTTGAAGCTGTTGTACACCAATATGTACATAATAAATAATTATTTAAAAATAATCGTCATATACCGTATTAACTCGTGTAATGCCTGCACCCCCATTTTTAGAGATAGAGATCGGGAAAAAACTGTAATTCATGTTATGTTTGCACTTCCAACATTTTGATTTTGATATTTTACAGCTATATCGGTTGAATTATCTATCTGAAGCAGAGCTTGATGATACAATTATTTAAGAAATTACTTCTAAAAATTATTTTTTATTTTTTTAACATACATAATCATGAGAAATTCACATCTGTTGCCATTATATTACACAGAGACAACTCAAAAACCTGTTTTTGAGTCTAGCTCCTTGATCTCACAGAAATTTTCAATTTTGAGCCACTGCACATTCTCAAGTTATTTAATTTAAAATGAGTAATTTTTTCTAATTTTGCAAAATTATTCTAACTCGGCCATTACCCATCTGGAAAAAGAGCGAATTTTTACATAAATAAACGTCAACTGTTCATGCTCAAAATAAAACCCCATGTCAAATCCCTCAGAGATCACACAATACCAAAAATAAACCGGTCACTAGACACACTGCGACCTGGTTACATGGAAGCATTCCTCACATTTCTGTGGATAAAATGTATCACTCACAGCTTTCAGAAAGCACAAACAAACAACTCCAACTCCATCACAAGATTGTGTTCTTTGCATTAATAAGGAGTAATAAAAGTTCGTATATTTTTTAAGGATTGCATAACATAAAAGAAACCCAAAAAAATGCAGTTAGGGTAAAATGTGATTTGAACATGTCACGAATTAAAAGGCAATCTAACAGAATTCGTTTGTATTCAATGAAAAATATATGCAATTCAGTTGTTTATTCCTCTTACATCAACTTTTCTATGAGAATGAACTCTGTTTGACACTCTTCTATTTACATAGAATATTTACGTGATTTAGGTTTACTACTGACAGCTGACAAGGAATTTATAGAAAAATCTGATAAATATTTATTTATTTATTTCTTAATACAGCGAGGTTGAGGCCATATGGCCCATTCTTCCACCTAACCATTATGATACACAATATGATAAATTTAAATGTACAGTATTCAATACAAATCAATATAGTGAAATGAAAATCATTTCAAGGTATTCATAAATAATAAAAAAATAAGAATAGTACAGCACAGATATACACAAAGTAAAATAATAAAAATCATCATCACTGCCCAGTTTGCTGATGGATATAGTGATGTGCTGATATTTAAATGAAGGATAGAAGGAAAAATACAGAGGAAAATATTACATTTTTATGAGGACCTAATGCTGGCTAAGTGTTTAGCACAATGATTCTTAAATTGGTTAATACCATTAACGGAGTAAAAGTAAAAAGGGAGAGAGTTCCAAAGATTGCAGGCAGTAACGGTAAAGGATTTATTATAGAAACTGCTACGATGAGTGGGAATAAGTAGTTTGGATGATCCTTGGGTATTCAGGGAGTGGCCAGAATTAAGGGGTTTGAAGTTGTAAGTATTTAGGCGAGGAAGAGGTGAGGATACTTCTTAGTTGCGTTAGGATATGCATCTTCCTACGTTCTTCGAAGAACAGCCAGCCCAATTCTTTGAATGCGTTTGTTATATGGGAACTTTTGTTCATATTATAAATGTATCTAACACAAGAGTTATGAGTACTCTGGAGCTTTTGTAACAAATCTTGTTTTAGATCTAGAAAAACGGAATCACAATAATCGAAATGAGGAATTACAAGCGAATTTACAAGTAAAATTTTTAGTTTTACTGGAAGACTGTTTTTAAGTAGCCTAAGTGAATAAAGTGAGTAGTTGATTTTTCAGCAAATTTCGTTTACATGTTTAGACCAGCAGAGTGTATCATTCATAATAACACCAAGGTTTTTTACTGACTTGGAAAACGGTACAGGAGTGGAGTTAATTAATACTGGGTCTATATTTGACTTTTGTAATTTTCCGAGTAATTTAGGATAGCAGAAAATTATTGATTGAGATTTTAAGGGGTTTAACATTAAGCCATTACAAGCACTCCAGGTCATGAGCGATCTTATATCCCTATTCATGCAATCAATTCTGTTATTGATACGAGATATTTGAGTTCCTATGTATATTTGCAGATCGTCAGCATAAAGGTGGTACTGGCAGTGATGAATTGAGTTAGAGATATCGTTTATATATAAGACGAAGAATAAGGGTCCTAATGTAGATCCTTGGGGACAACCATGGGAGAAATTTTTCCACGATGAATTTTTATCAGAGATTGATACCATTTGGTAGCGATTCTGAAAATAAGATTATATCCATTTCAAAGAGCTAAGGGAAAAGTTCATTTTAGCAAGTTTGGCTGTCAATGGAGTCAAACGCTTTAGAGAAGTCCAATAGTGTGAGAATTGTAACTTTTTTGTTATCAAAATTTGCCCGAATATCATCTGTGACTTTGATCAATGCAGTAGCAATGCTGTGGCCAATACGAAATCCAGATTGATAGGGGTTAAGGAGCTCGCATTCATTTAGATATTGATGTATTTGTTTATGCGCTAGTTTTTCAACAATTTTGGATAGCGTTGGTAGGATGCTTATAGGGCGAAAATCCTGTGGAGTTGTTGGATTAACCTTTTTAGGGATAGGTCGCAGTAGAGCACGTTTCCAGGAACTGGGAAAGTAACAGCTAGAGAAGGAGCAATTAATTATATGTGTAATGATCGGTGCCAAGATATGAATCAAATTATGGAGCATAGATCCAGTGATGAGATCATAGCCTTTTGTTTTTGAATTAAGTTTAGAAATTATCTTCTTTACATCGGATATGGAGACAGAAGCAAAACTGAAGGATTGTGAATAGTTTATGATTGAGGAAAAAATGTCAGAGATAGTTAAATTTCTTTGATTTACTGAAAATATATTAGGTGGTGATGAGAAGGCATCATTTAATGCATCAAGAGAGACAGAAGGTAGTTCAGAGTCACTTTTCTTATTCCCAATTCCAAATACTTTCAGTTTTCTCCATAGTGATGCATTGTCGGACTGAGGAGAAATTATTGAGTACGAGAATTTGATTTTGGCATTTCTAACTGCCTGCTTTACTGAGTTCCTCAGTTTTCTATACTCTTCGAGTTGGAGCATAGAATTTGTGCATTTGAATTTACGAAAAGTGGAATCACGATTCGACATTAATCTTTTTATATCATCCGTAATCCAAGGAGAATTTTTTCTAGTAATACGAATTGTTTTTTGTGGAGCATGGCGATCAAATAGATTGAGGAGAAAAGCATTAAAATTATTCACCTTGTCATCTATGTCATTTATATTAATAATACTTTCCCAAGGGACTAAGAGAGCATCATCTGTCAATTTGTTTATTTCTGTTTTTAAAATCTCTAAAAGTAATAAATATCATGCTTATTATATTATTCTATGTATTTTTTAAAAAATATCTTGGTTATAAATCGAGGAAATAAAATGAACAGCATATTGTGTATACTGAAGAAAATGCCTACTCATCTCACGCCAGGCATGCAGTGTTAGTAGGCGGTTTGTGGGTGGCCTACCCTCAAAAGATAAGGGGGCAAATATTGTGTAATGTCTGCACCCAGGGTCGTGCAATGATATCTTGGGGCCATGATGCAAAGCTTCTTTTTGCCCCCCCCTCCTCCTGCCCCAAATTTTTGTATACCTATAGTTTTTTTAATTGATTTGGTTAAAAAAAATTATTAGTAAATTAAACATGAAATAATCTGTAATTCTAAATTCCTACTTTGAAAATACAAAGATCACAATTAAAAATGGCAATTGTTATTACTGTTTGTAAGTAAGTACAGTTTGAATATACTATACCTAATTATATAACTTATTTCTAATATCGCAGGTACACACAATATTCTCAGTTATTTATTTGTGGTAGATTCTACTCACTACTACTACTACTACACACTACTACTAATGACCTTTCCTGGTTAGTAAGTTCGATGAATCGTCACGAAAAAAATGCCACTCCATAATTTTCCTCTTAAGTAAAGGCAAAATAATAAAAATGCAGATGTAAGTTATGAATCATAAAAATGGAATAGGTCCCTCAGATTTATGATCAAAATGTTTCGAACAAAGATTGTATAAAATTAAATTTCCTACAACATTTATTCTAATAAATTTTTACATAAATCAAATATTAAAGCAAATATCTCAAAATAACAGATAAGTGACAAGAGTAAACACCCACTTCCAGTTGACCGATTTTTACCAAAAACTAATCAGTTTTTGTGACTTTCATAAAAATGTTAAATATAAAATTTCCTATTGACCTGATTACTAGTTTTTGAGTTAGAGCACCCACAAAAAAGCTGTCACATACATACACACACAGACATCGAGAAAATGGTCAAAACGTGTTCAGGGGACCTCAAAACATGTATTTCCGTTGAAATCCCGAAATCAATTTTTTCATGAAAACAATACTTTCCCCTATACTACATATGGAGAAAGTAATAATGTAATTATGGTTCCAGGCAACCTAAAAAAAAGTCACTTTTCTATCATAAATAATGCAATTTAACAGAAAACAAAATTAAAACCTAGCATCATAAAGTGAAAAACATTCTTTAAATTACTATTAAAACGCATAAAACCAAATGAAAACCCAGCATTACAAAGCGATAACACTACTTTCGACAATTGTGCAGTTAACATCCAGCACACATGCAATTTTCGATCTTCTTTTGTTCATTCCAAAGAAATGCTTTTATTTAAATGGATTAACTACTTAGATGGAATGTTGAGTACATGATGCACAAATGTTTTCGGTTCTGAAATAAACATTTCCAGGCCTAAAAAAAACAGTAGCATTATAAAGTGGTAACATTTATTTTGTTAATTACATTCGAAATGCATGACAGAAAATCAAAACCTATCGTAAGAAAGTGATAACATTTCTTTTAAATATCGTATCTCTTTGATAGATCTCGCATATCCTCAGGGATATGCGTACTTTAGGTTAAATACCGCTGATTTAAAGAAGATGTTTATCTAATATATTCTCATTTTGGTTATATTTTTAAAAGTAAAGCAACCTTTCTTTTTCAATGAGCACAAATTAAAAATATGAAACAAAATGCTCTGAATGAAAAATCAGGCAGTACAGTAAAAACCCCTCATTTACACTTTTCTAGGGACCTGGGAAAAAAGTGTAAATTGCAGGAAAGCAAATTCAGGGAAAAGGAAAAATAGCTCAACTGATTTTACTTTTAAACTTGCTCATTTGTTACTGTAAGACTAACAATAAAATCAGTGTTAAAAGAGCTAAGTATATAAAGAGTGTATCTATTTATTCCTTTACTTAACCAGCACACTTTTTTAATAATAATAATATTAAAATATGTGCAGAATTAAAATGCTAGTACGTATAGTATGCTTTGGTTTCCATTACATTCCCCACATAACATTTGTCTGGAAAATTATACATAGATGTAGGTATATTTACTTCAGGAACATTATACTTTTTCGAAGCTTGAATATTATTCGTTTTTTCCGCCTCTTGAGCTATGACTATTTTAAAATTCATGTCATAACTTCGTCGGATTCCTCTGTTAACCTGGGATTTGGAAGAATCTTCTTCTCAACATGATCAGCACCCTTTTTGTCACCCATTGTTAAAATAATGGATGGGTAAAAACTCACTAAGGTAGGCACAAAGAATACACGGACATACTGATAGCTTCAATTCAATAACTAATTAAGAGTTCAGTCGCCGACTAAAATTGATTTATTCTCGCCTCAGATGCTTTTCAAGTACATTGTAACATGCACACCTGATGTGTTTACAATGTAACAAGTATCTTGTATCACTTAACAGACGTGCGGAATGTATGGTGATTTTTTGAAACACGATTTTACGATCTTTTAAAATCACTAGTACTTGAATATAATGCGGGGGATATTTTTAAAATGTAATTTTTCGAAAAAAAAAAAAACATTGCGTTATATTCGGAACAATATGGTAATTTCTCCTTCCATGTTTTTCGGGATTCTACCGCGTGTTGAGTCTTTTAATGATGACTGTTTCGCAACCATACCAGGTGGCATCTTCAGGTCTTGTCGTTTGCAGAAATTGTTTCCTTGTTGAGTTATGCCTCAAAAACACATACTTTTTATGGAACGGCCGGTACTTCGAACAAACAGAAGGCGCAGCCATGAGTTCACCACTATCACAGGTGATAGCCAACTTATGCATGGAAGAATTTGAGGAGAAAGCCTTGGAGTCATACCCTAAGAAGCCGTCGCTATGGGTGCGTTACGTTGACGACACCTTCGTCATATGGCCACATGGCATGGATGAATTGGAAAATTTCTTAAAACATCTGAACTCACAGCAAGACACCATCACCTTTACGATTGAGATAGAAGAAAATGAACGACTACCATTCTTGGATGTATTGGTGACAAAGAGACCGGATGGAACCTTAGGACATTCGGTTTACCGCAAGACAACTCATACCGACCGTTACTTGGACGCATCCTCCCATCACCACCCAATGCAGAAGACCTCTGTCATTAACACCCTAGTCCACCATGCTTATACCATCTCAGATGCGACTTCCTTGGACAAGGAGAAATAACATCTCATCAGAGCGCTCCAGATGAATGGTTACCCCAAACACTTGATCCAGAAGAAGATGGTAATGGCTAGAGAAAAGGCAGAAGTGGCCCTGAAAAAGGTCGTTTCGGGAGATATGGACAGGGAGGGGGAGAAGAAACCTGCAGCAATTGCGATGGTGCCGTACGTTAGTGGCACCACCGAGAAGATTGCCAGGATCCTACAAAAGTACTATGTGAAGACCAGATTCACATCAGTCAAAAAGACCTCAGATCTCCTCCCAAAGGCTAAAGACCGATTACCACCACACATGTACGAGGGGGTCTATCAGATTAAATGCACCTGTGGCAAATCGTACATCGGCCAAACAGGGAGATCCATCAAGTGCAGACTAAAAGAACATCGGAGGGCAGTAGAGAAAAAAACAATTCCACCTCTCGGCAGTATCTGAACATGTGTGGTCCGAACCAGGACACAACATAGATTTCGATAACACCAAAGTCATCCATAGAGAGGGTCGATATTTCCCCAGAATAATACGGGAATCGATCGAGATTCTAAAACAGCCGATTAATTTCAATAGAGATGATGGATACATTCTCTCAAACACGTGGAAGAGAGTATTCCAAGAACCAATAGAGACCAAGAAACGAACAGCCAATCACAACGCACCTCACCCGACCAATGTGGGTATAAATAACGGCCGAATTTCCAAACGACAAGACCTGAAGATGCCACCTGGAATGGTTGCCAAACAGTCGTCATTAAAAGACTCAACACGCGGTAGAATCCCGAAAAACATGGAAGGAGCACGAAAACACAGCAGATGCCTTCGTAATAATATGGTAATTTATTTTACAACAAATTACAAATTAACTTTAATTACAAACTGTGGGAACCAAGGGGCAATATTTGAGTGGAAAGGGTTAAAACATGAAAGCACCAAACTTTAACATCTTTTCAATAGCATTCATACTTGGCTCAAAGAGTAAATAGAGTAAATAATATTTCCGGATTTTTCGGGAATTTTGGTGAGCCGACATTTACTGAGTCTATGTAACATTTTTTCTCCAGTGGGCTGATCAATGATTAACTGGTAACATTTTACCAGCCAGTCCTGTATGACATACATGTTTTGACTTAAACTCTAGTTTTCTGTACCCACACAGAATGAACAATAGGACACGTAATAATCGTTTTCGCTATTTTCTGCTAATTGGGTGTTCCCAGATTAATTTTACACTAACAACATTCATGTTCTGTCAGCGAGAATACTTCTGAAATCAGTGATTATTTAAAGCTAAACAGAATAACTGTATTCCCGAGAATGCAATGCGAATTATAAATTTTGGTCTATTTTTCGCAAGAAATTGTAATATGTACAATACATTTTATAGTGAATTAATAACATGAGATATTTTATGAGCTCTTGTTCACAAATACTCTGCCCTGCTTTCAGACGGATTGCATAAACGAATTGAATGCATATTAAGATAAAAATCATTATCTCATCTTGCACTTTTATTAATAGAGAGACATTAATATTGACTATTATTGTTTTCATACAATGCACTATTATGGTAATGAACATATTAATCTTTACATATTGTTAGGTGTATATTCAATGGTTTGGCAGTGCCTTGCTTGATCAGATGAACCCCATGATTAACCCCTCAGTGCTGATCTGTGCATGGTATGGAACTCTGTTTCTTACTGTATCACCGGCCTCTGTGCATGGTACGTACTCATGTCGCACTGCTTTTAATTTGCTATATAGAAATGTTTTTAATTTTTTTCGATTGGCTTTCACATTATTATATAGAAGGTTTTGACCTTAAAAAGATGTTGAATACAATATTTTTCTAACCATTTTAGTTACGCAAAACTAAATTACATCTGATCTGCTGTTTGACGCGAGTAAAAATGATTTGCTGTATTTCTTCACCTTACATCTATATATCAGTTACTAAAAATTTATTCATGTCTCTAAATCACTTTCAGAAATTAGCTTATTCTTTATGGAAGGAAATGTTTTTTTAAAAAGTCGATAATTTTCATCAGAAAATTCCGTCTTCAGAAAGAATACGATCAAAGATACAGAACAAAAGGCAAGTGTTCTTAAACAATAGGAATTATTAGTGGTCAAGGCTGCTAAGGCACCGTGAGAAGAAGAGGAATATGAGATATCTAGAGATGATTCACATTTTTATAAATTGTATACATGCGATGCTATTCGTAAACAGTTCTCGAGTGCCACAACGTCTCAGCTATATCACACCAGCTATATAACATGTACTATGTGTAGATATTCCCAAATTTTCATGTAAATCCGATTACAGTACAGGATCGTTTATCCGGAATTCTAAACAACGGAAAAATCCAAACAACGGAATTATTCTAAAAGAATTTTATCAAGGTTCATTTTTTCAATAGCGCCAATTTAATACATAATTGAAGAACGATTTGCCATATTAGTTCCGAAAGCCACCACCATTGCTTGCTGCTTTCTAACCACGTGCGCGAGAGGTGTTAAAGATGTGTTTACAAGGTGTTAAAACTTTTTTGTTTAAAGTCGTAAACAGCAGTTTTGCAAATATTTTATTCATCCCGTCCCTCAACCGTAATAATGGAGAGAATACCCAAGAAGACGCATCTAGAAGACGTTAGGACTGGAACAAGTTCCAGCAAGAGAAAAAGACCGAATCTCACTATCCAGCAAAAAGTGGAGGTTTTGAGAAAAATAGATCGTGGCGTAAGTGTATCTCAACTTCGTCAGGAGTATGGTGTAGGATAATCTACAATATATGACATAAAGATGCAGAAAGATAAAATTTTCCAATTTGTTGCGGAATCAGATTCAATGGCCGGTATCTCAAAAAGGAAAACTTTACGTGGTCCCAAGAGTAGTGACCTAGACAAGGTAGTGTATGAGTGGTTCCGCCAACGTAGGAGTGAAGGGATTCCTATCTCAGGTCCTATGATAATGGAGAAGGCAAAATCTTACCACCAACCCCATAAAAATCGAAGGAGAATGTGATTATTCTACGGGATGGTTGCATAAATTCAAAAATCGCCATGGTATATGGTATTTAAAAGTTTCTGGAGAAAAAATGTCAGTAAATTATGAAGCCGCGGAGGAATATGTTAATGATTTACCAAAGTTGGTGGAAGAACATGGACTTAGCACGGAGCAAATATACAATATGGACGAGACAGGTTTGTTTGGGCGTTGTCTCCCACGGCATACTTTTGTATGCATTGATGAAAAAGCAGCGTCGGGAGTAAAAGAGTCTAAGGAGAGACTTACTGTAATGATGTGTGCCAATTCTGCCGCACACACAAGTGCAAGCTCATGGTAATAGGAAAAAGTGCAAAACCTCGAGTCTTCAAAGGCATAAAGATTTTCCCCGTGATCTACCACGCAAACAAACATGCTTGGATCACTCAAGATATTTTTGGCGAGTGGTTTAATGGTCATTTTTTACCTGAGGTAAGGGATCATTTCAAGAAGGTTGGCTTACCTGAAAATGCAAAAATATTATTATTGTTGGACAACTGCCCTGCTCACCATCCAGTAGAAACTCTCATCAAGGAGAATGTTTTTGTGTTGTATTCACCCCCAAATTGTACGTCTCTCATCCAACCAATGGATCAAGGCATAATTAAAATTTAAAAATGCCATTATCGAAGTGAATTAATTAGAAGAATTGAAAATTTTGACGGGTCTTTCAGCTACGAACGCTTAAAAAAAGATGTAACACTGAAGGATGCGGTGTGGTGTATTTCATGCGCATGGAATAAGGTAACACCCTCAGTTTTAAAACGGTGTTGGCATAATATTTTGCCAAAATCAAAATTTAATGAAGATTCCAGAGACACAGACGACTTTCTTGGATTTGATTCATCCAAACTTAATGATGATTTTGTAGAATTTGTGCAATATATGAAGGGAATTAATGCTGTCCCAGACCTAACCGATAATGAAATTGAGGGATGGATTGAATGTGATAAAAATGCTCCTATTTGTCAAACTTTTACCGAAAGTGAAATTATCGATGCTGTTATTGGCCCCACGTTAAATGAGAGTGAAGACAGTGATGTGTAAGTTGACGAAGAGAAGAAAATGACTATGTCCGAGGCTATTGTATGTTGTGATAATCTTATCAAGTTCATGGAGCAAAGGTCCTTTACAACTGAGCAGGAGGTACTCCAGATGTGCAGGCTGAAAGAAAAATTTGAAAAAGAAGGGCGTAGCAAGTGCAAGCAGATGACACTGACAGATTTTTTTAAAAGAACTGTTTCATCATCCTCTCCTTCAGTTTCTGCAGATGCCGTTACCACAAATCCTACAGTTAAGTGATTCTCTACATCTCTATCTGCAGATCAACAAGGATTTCCAGGTAAATAAAATTTCAATTTTTATCTCTATATGCTTCTTTTTCGCGGTTTTTACGGAAATGAGTGGGCATTGCAAATTGAGAATTTTCTTTCGAGAGTGTTAATAGTAGTGTTAATAATGATTATTATATATATGTAGTTATAAAATAGTTATTATTTTATGCAAAAACAAGTAGACCAATCATTATAAAATTGTTTTGGGGTGTTTATCGCATATTGACAACCAAATTAGATTGGCTTACATCCCGATCGTGTGGGAGTATGCACACAGCATGGTATCCGAAGTGAAATCTATTTGCATGATAGTAAAATAATATTAACCAGTTATGTATGTCTACTTCAAATTATGTAATTACAAATATTTTTGTCAACTTACATTGTAACATATTATTTTTTTCCGTTTTCAGATATACCCAACTATGCCTTCCATTGCTGCAAAATTGACGACAATACTTAATCGGTGATTAATACATACATTCTCAAATTCATCGCATTAAAAGTTTGCATGAAATTAAAGATTTTCTAAAACATATACTCTTTTTAAACTCGTTTATTTCTTACCCTACTTTACTCCCGTATTACGTATTATACATATTACGTGCTTAAACATCTTTTTTGATGATTGTGCTCTTTTGTAGTTAAGCTATCTAAACAGCGGAAATATTGTTTATCCGGAAGAGGCCAGGTCCCTGACATTCCGGATAAACGATCTTCTACTGTATTAGGTAAACTGTTATAAATGTTTATAATGAGCTACATAAAAATCAGCCATTTCAATTAAATATCAGCCGGCCATATGGTAATGTGGTACAGTGGATGCCGCTTATTGTGATCATTTCGGGACACAGCTTAATTGATAACAATAACCAATTGATAACAATGTCCGATGAAACAAGCATGCAGCTGTTCAGCATTGTTTATTGATGCAGAGTAGAAATGTATACAATAAAAGCAAGTTCCTCTGCTTTCTGCCGCAACAGGGGGCCGTCAACACGAGCATCTTGTTCACGAACATTAGTAAACCAAAGTTTTAATGCTGATTCCACCTGATCTTCTTTTCCACTATTATTTCTCTTACAGTTAAAATTTTCATTTTGATTTACTGCCATCTTAATAACGCCTCAATTTTTTAAATTAACACAAAAGAGGTTGCATTATTTTTAACTGCACTGCTGCATTACGTTGACTAATTTTCGGTAATTTATCATAGCGCTCTAAAATGGCAAGTTTATCTTTAAGAGTTAGATCGTTACATTTCTTTTGCACTTCTGCCATTACAGTATGTAATAAAAAAAGGGCTAATGCTCTACTGTGAAAGTCAAATTGGTAGGAGTACAGGTATTGTCTTTCACGGAGGAATGACACCAAGAACCATACGAACTGTACAAAGCAACAGCAGTAACTAGACAGGCAACATGTCAGAGCTCAAGAACAAACCGGGATGTTACGCAATCACTTCCACTGCACATGCGTCAAGGACACGATAAGGAAAAAAAGCGATAACAAAAACTGAAGCGCTGATTACAATAACGTCATTTTTCCTATGTATTAGTATACGTCTGATCAGAACTTCATAAAAGTGATAAAATTACACAAATGATAACATTATCTGTGATTACAATCCACTGAATTTAAATCTAGCCTGCCTCTGAGGGGTTAAGACTGATGTACGCATGCATAGCTGGTCTGCCCATGTTTATGCAATCCTCCGTATCCTCCCTACAATGAACATCTCCTTTTTTGGTCCCACTAATTTCATTATATGGAGGTTTTACTATACAGTAAAACTTTGTTATTTCGAAGTTCAAGGGACCACAAAAATACAACTTCGAATTATGCAGGTTCAAAATAAACGAACTAAAAAAAATCAAAATTTTTTATGATCTGCTATTTGGACAGTAAAATCGCAATATAGTCTTATCTATCCATTCTGCTACAAAACGTATTTACCTTACAAGTTCGTACAGATGGCAAATTCATGAACAGAGCTGAAGTGACCATTTAATTCATGATTCAGGAACACCACCACGTGTGAACATCCCAATTTTCCCAGGGTGTATTTCAAATTACTCTTTTATGCCAGGTTTCAGAAGAAAAGACTTTCAACCACGCGTACTCAGCAAAAAGATTACATAAATGCATACCCAGTACACAAGACGAAAACTTCATATACGGTCGTACTGGGTATGATGCAGAGATCGCTAATATCTCTATTTCTTTGAAGCAATAAATTTTCTTAAATCTGAAAAACCTTGATGATCTCTATTGTAATAAACTTCTCAGCATGTATGCATGCAGGACGAAAACTTCATATGCGGACGTACTGGGTATGCCGTGGAGATCGCTAGATATCTTTATTTTTTTGACGCAATAAATTTTCAGATCTGAAAAACCTTGATATATTTCAAAACAGTAACCTTGGGCCTAACTATTGTGCTTAATTCTGCAATTTTACTATTTTCTTTTTACCTATATCATACGTCAAATTTTGTGATTGAATATTTGCATAGTTGTGCGAATCGTGGGTTCTAAAAACCCCTATTCAACACTGAGACTAACCGAACCTCTGCATGAAAGCTACTGTGTGGTAGAAGGGGATGCAGGCACTGTTTATTTGCTTTGTGATGTCTCTCAATCTTGAGATGAATATTTTTCTCTTATGCATCAACACTTGAGAGCTACATGGAAAGGGAGGAGAAATGGTCTTTGGATCTGGGCTAGTGCTTGGTACAGCATTTCTTGAGAACAATATAATCAGAGTGAGAGAGAGAAACACTTATCTCACATCAATGCACTAACAAATCCATTCAAAGATATTTACGATGCATAAGCATGATCAGAGTGCATGAGAAGCTCTTGGATCGCACAAAAAATATTCTCTTGCAGCTCTGAGGGAAACATTTAAGCTGTACGGAGGCAGCTGCCGTTCGTTACTTTTTCGTTGTTACTTTTATGGTAACTTCTAAGAGATTAAAAGAGTCGAACTTATCATGGAATCAACCGATAGAAAAATGCAAGCAATACCTGGTGATGAAAAGTAGACGGAAATGTAACTTGAAAATGATTCGGAAGAAAGTGTCAGTTCAGAGTGTGATAGTGAGAATAACATTAAAGATCGTGCTCAAATTTCTAAGTTAAAAATTTATATTTATTGCCATTTTGTTGAGTAGGCAAATACAAAACCTCATCTCTCCTGTCCCTACGTGCTTCTAGCATCTTTGTTTATCCTTATTTGAAGTTTTTTCCAAAAAACTTACAGGGAAGAGGTAGAGATCTATGATAAAGCAGTATACGTGAAGTAATCCGAGAGCCTGGAATAAAGAACGTCTAGTGATACAAGGATAAGATGATTCCTCTATTTGGATCATCTACGATTTTATTTCACGTTGACTATTAAATAAGTAAAAAGAAGTTACCTGTTTGGGGGGCAATGTATATTTCGTTTGCAAGAAATGCAGAACAAAAACGTGTTGCCTTTGTCATGTGCATGCATGAACTTTCCACTCAAACACACAATATAGGCAAAGGTTTTAAATTAAACGAAATGTTCGCGAGTCACCGAACCATATCATGACTTTGAATTTCACTGTAGACATATTTCGAATAATCCATACTAAAAAGTACCGCTCTTGACTTCCAATTATATGCTATTTCAAACTATCCTCAATCGAAATAACGAGGTTTTACTGTATATAAGTTGCAAGATAAAAAAAGCAAAATTTTTGAAGAGTGAAAAACAACTGCATTAAGTGCCATGTTACAAAATGTTCTGACATGATTTTTAATGTCATTATAATGAAAGCTCTTCTGAATATAAGAGATGCTAATGTTGTAATTCACTTTAAAATAATTTTAGCAAAATAATGAAAGTACGAGACGGATGCAAATTCACAAAGGCAATCTGTTCGATTGCAAGTTTTTGATTCCAAATTCAAGCAGAACGACAGGCGCCTGATCACGCAGGAAGTATTCGATGCAAACTGCTTGTTTACAAAATGATATCATAAAAAAATTTTGATAAAGAAAAATACACCACCTTGTTGAACTTCGCGAACTTGTGGTTCACGAATTTGCACTTCTCAACAAAATTTTTTATGACCATTACTTCTGTTTCATGCTAATTATTTGCATTTCTCACATCATGCATTTGCGATGCTAACAAGCAGAACTCCCTCTACTTAATTTGTTTCTAAGTTCAGTTTAAACTTGGGTGCCCTAGAAAGGACTTATTATATTATATTTATAATGCTCATTATTAGCAGTTTTTGAAGTAAACAAACGTGATAACTCTCGACTTAATTATTTTCTAGCGCAGCTTAAACTTTATCTCCATTTTTGACGTAAAACTTTAGTTTAAAATTTAAAGAAATGACATTATTTTGTAAAGTAAGGTTTTCATTTATTATTATCTTTGTATTTTGAACTTAATTTAGGTAAATGTTATTTTGTTTTGTTAGGTTTTCATTTTTTGTTACAAATTTTTAATGGAAATCTAAGAATTGCTCTCATCTTGTAACGTAAGATTTTCTGCAGTAGAAAAAAGGATTATTTGGCAGTAAAAAAGATAAACTGGCAGTATTCAAGCAACAGTAAAGAAAGTGAAAACTAGCAGTATTTTAATGCAACATGGCAGTAAAAAAATAAAATGTTAGTAAAAAAAATAAAATGTTCCTTTGAGGAGGAACGAAAAACACTTCAACCAGTTTACCCAACCTGGTGAGGACGAGCAAAATGTTCCTCCATGCAAACATTTTCCAAAACAACAAAAGAGGAATGAAAATTTCCATGGGTGACTTATACTGAAGCTTAGCCATAATTTGGTGTCCCTAATCGCAATTTCTTTACTGCTGCTTGAATACTGCCAGTTTATGTTTTTTACTGCCATTTTATTTTTCTACTGCCAATTTATTATTTTTTGCTTGAGAAATTCTACTGGCAATATATATTTTTTTACTGCCCAAACAAATTGTAGCAATTTAAATTTAAGAATTTTCTTGGAATGAGCAAAAGAAGTTTGAAAATCACATGCAAAAACGCACTTTGTAATGCTGGGTTTTCATTTGCTATTACTCATTTTGAAGACGATTAAAAGAATTTTTTTCATTTTATGATGCTAGGTTTTCATTTGCTGTTATGTTTTCTTTTATTTTCTGTTAAACTGCATTATTTATGATAGAAAAGTGACATAGGTTGACTGGGAAACATACTCCCAAAATTACATTGTCTTACGGGAAAATATGACTTGCACTTCGCAAATTTGCATTTCGCATCAGTTATCCAGAACCAATTATTCGCAAAGTTCAAAAAGGTGGTGTACACAAATTTTTTCAAGCTGTCCACAGAGGTCACAAACTGTACTATCATGAGTTCTTTAACTATTTTGTTGCAAATACATAAAAAGAATGGAAATATTTATCAAAATAAACTATTTAGAAATCTTTCTCTGACCCACTTCAAGTTCCTTTGCAACCCACCAGTGGATTGCGACCTACAAGTTGGGAAACCCTGACTTAGAAGAATAGCAAAGAAAAGTATTTCCAAGTCCTTTCTTCATTTTCTTCTCTATCTGAACATGGGAAAAGGAAGTGGCCCGTAAGAATTCAAGAATTATGGTTGAGAAGTAATGTAGGAAAGAAATTCTCACAATAAGCAGATGTTCTTTTATCCTTGTGAAAGAATTGACATCAAAAAAGGAGTTCCTTCATTTCAATGGGATGTCTTTTGGTCTTATAGGATGAAAAGTTTCCCTTCTTTTCATAATTATCTCTGAAAACCCTTTCCTAGGCAGCATTCAGCAATAAGAAAGATTTGTGATTATTCTGACTCTATCCCACACATCCCCTCCGTGGGTCACACCCTTCTATCCTTGTCCCTCTAATCTTTCTGCTATTTATTTCCACAAAACACTCCTTTTCTTCCCCTGCCTCCAAACCACCAAACAAAACTAAACCCATTAGCATTCCTTATTTTCTCCCTCTCCACATACCAAATGCCCACAAAATATTTTCGTACTCAGTCTTATTTCCTTGTCAGCTCTGCTGTCTCAACAATCACTCACCTGAGCATCTGCAAGCAAATCATGCATCTCTATCTTAGTAAATTTTACCATACCTGATTAGGGGTAAGTATTGTAATGGCACAACCATGACGTCCAGCTCTTCCTGTTCGTCCAATTCTGTGGATGTGGTTCTTAAGATGTCGAGGAGGGTCGTAACTAATTACAAGATCCACCTGAGGGATGTCAACACCTCTAGCCAGGGCATCAGAGCACACAAGCCTATGCAAGGAAAATAATCATTACTAAAGGGACAAATAGACATAATGAATTCTATCTGGTGTGTAAGTCAATAGCATGATTATATTGCAGGAGGAATGAAATTGCCAAATATATGTTGCAACTAGGAGAGAAGGCTATGATGGTTTCCTCTTTTCTAATGTAATGTACGACACCTAATATATTTAACAAGGCCAATAAATAACAATTATAAATAGCAATAACGATTAAATATTTGAAGTCCTAAGGAGGACTGAAGAATGTATTTGCTGTTGGCCAAGTGGTCCCTTCCGAGATCACAACAGTTTCCATTCATTCTGAATAACCTATCTTTAGTTCTGTGAAGAGAATTCATTTGCTACTCTGTAAACACATACAAGTAGGCTTGGAAATTGAAAAATTTTGTTACAGCTGCAGCTGGTGATTGTATTGTGTCAATAATCTCATTTCAAATTACCACCTGTGTCATCATAAATTTACAGGGCTCTCAATACATGCAAACGACGGAGAAAAGAGAGAACAGGCTAACAGGAAGGAAATTCCCAAATAGAGGGATTTTTCCATCTTTCACTAACAGAAGGCTTTTGCAATTCTTCATATATTAAAGATTGTATCCATTTATCAGTTCCACTTATTGTAATATGTGCTCTCCATTTAATTTCATAAGCCACGTCCACACCAGCGCAATACTGCTGACAACATTGTTGGCAACAAGTTAGATAAATGTTGCCAGCAATGTTCCTACAATGTTGTGAAAATCATGCAAGTCCGCACTGAAACTACATCAGTACACAAGAAAATGTCAGCGAATAATGACGTTGTTTTGGCGGCAGCTACTACAATGGTATTATCATCCACCTCTCGACTTCATCGTCGATTTTGGGTATGTCCAACATTGCAAAGTAAGAAGAATTATAATGGCAGTGATTTGTTGAATGACTTAAAGCATGATAATGTTGGACTCATGCTATCTGAAAAATGGTTGAGTGGTAAAATTTCACTAGAATGTCGAGCACAGATTTCGAATACTTAATTCAGAAAATTGGTGGGAAAATAAACAGAATGGATACCAGTTGCCAACAGCACTACATGTTTGCGCATTTATGAGTGTTGTCAACATTTGTTGCCAACATACTTAGAAGTTTACCAACAACTGATGGAAAACAATTTTTTGTTGGCAACATGTCTTTTTAGTTTTGTTGGCAACACGTGCTGCCAACACATGTTGTCAACAATGTTGTGCTGGTGTGGACACGGCTTTAGACTTTTCGAGATTGTTGCAAGTTTTTTTTCTTCCCGTTTTATTATGCACAAAAGCAATGTGACACAAAAAGATATCAAAACTTCCCAGCATTGCCCAGTAAGAGGAAAATAATTTTGGTATTGAACGTTTGGCAAAAAATAAATAAATTGCATGACAGATCAGCATTTTAAGTGCTTTCAAGTATACCATGTTAAGACACACTAAAGATCCTACAAGCCTTATCAACAGCAATAGGAAGCACTGATCTGCAGTTTTGTGAGTAATGTTTCATTTATTTATATTTCATTTTGTTTAAGGTTTGCATACATATTACTTGGGAAAATTTTTATCTGGTAGAATAATTCACAGAATTTGTTAGTACTGTAGTACTGCATTCAAAATGATTTTCACTTGAATTTAGTACCATTTATAGATACCAATGCATATTGACATGAACATTTGAAAACATACCATAAATTCAGTGTATATAACTCCGGTCACTGCAGGTTACTGTGGGTGTTATGCTGTACCTTAAAGGCTAGTACCCAGCAAAAGATACAACTATATAGTGATATTACTTCATCAACATTAGAAATTTTCATGAAAATGAGATGAGGAATTTTCTAAAGTATGATATAAGATCACTGTGATGAAATGAACAATATGACAATAATCTAAAAAACATTTTAAAAGATCATGTTAAAGAGTACCTTCTCACAGATTATTTTTGCAAAGTCTCTATGCTGCACAGGCATAACTCCGTTAACAATGTGTTCCTGGTATCAACTTTGTTGTAAGAAAATTTGTTGGCAGAGTGAATGGGAATAAATTCCAGTATTTCATCATACACAGTCTACAAGATGCATATTACTTATACATATAATAAGAAAAAAGCATTTAAATAGTGAGATAAAACAATATATGCAAATTCCTGTGATGGAAGCAAAGCTAACTTACCAGGAGTTATAAAGATTAAAAATAAATAAAATAAGGAGAGGGGGGACTTGGTCACAAAGGAGCTTCACTGTCCGAGGGATCCTCGTATTCCTACAACAAAATATTATTAAGACAACATCCACTGCCAATTTCTGCATGCAAAAATATACAGTAAAACCTTGTTATTTCGATCGCGGATAATTTGAAATAGCGTGTAACTGGAAGCCAAGAGCAGTCCCCAGCCAACATCATAGGATTTTGCGTACTTTTTAGTATGGATTATTCGAAATATGTCTACAATGAAATTCGAAGTCATGATCTGGTCCGGTGACTCGCGAACATTTCGTTTAATTTAAAACCTTTACCCATATTGTGTGTTTAAGTGGAAAGTTCATGCATGCACATGACAAAGGCAACACGTTTTTGTTCTGCATTTCTTGCAAACAAAATATACATTGCCCCCAAACAGGTAACTTCTTTTTACTTATTTAATAGTAAACGTGAAATAAAATCGTAGATGATACAAATAGAGGAATCATCTTATCCTTGTATCACTAGACGTTCTTTATTCCAGGCTCTCGGATTACTTCACGTATACTGCTTTATCATAGATCTCTACCTCTTCCCTGTAAGTTTTTTGGAAAAAAACTTTAAATAAGGATAAACAAAGATGCTAGAAGCACGTAGGGACAGGAGAGATGTGGTTTCGAATTTGCCCACTCAACAAAAAAATGCCTTAGTAATTTGAGCACGATCTACAAAGTTATTCTCACCATCACTGTCTGAACTTCACTTTCTTTAGAATCATTTTCAAGTTACATTTCCGTCTACTTTTCATCACCAGGTATTGCTTGCATTTTTCTATCGGTTGATTCCATGATAAGTTCGACTCTTTTAATCCCTTAGAAGTTACCATAAAAGTAACAACGAAAAAGTGACGAACGGCAGCTGCCTCCGTACAGCTTAAATGTTTCCCTCAGAGCGGCAAGAGAATATTTTTTGTGCGATACAAGAGCTTCTCATGCTCTCTGATCATGCTTATGCATCGTAAATATCTTTGAATGGATTTGTTAGTGCATTGATGTGAGATAAGTGTTTCTCTCTCTCACTCTGATTATATTGTTCTCAAGAAATGCTGTACCAAGCACTAGCCCAGATCCAAAGACCATTTCTCCTCCCTTTCCATGTAGCTCTCAAGTGTTGATGCATAAGAGAAAAATATTCATCTCAAGAGTGAGAGACATCACAAAGCAAATAAACAGTGCCTGCATCCCCTTCTACCACACAGTAGCTTTCATGCAGAGGTTAGGTTAGTCTCAGTGTTGAATAGGGGTTTTTAGAACCCACGATTCGCACAACTATGCAAATATTCAATCACAAAATTTGACGTATGATATAGGTAAAAAGAAAATAGTAAAATTGCAGAATTAAGCACAATAGTTAGGCCCAAGGTTACTGTTTTGAAATATATCAAGGTTTTTCAGAACTATGAAAATTTATTGCGTCAAAAAAATAAAGATATCTAGCGATCTCCATGGCATACCCAGTACGTCCGCATATGAAGTTGCATGCATACATGCTGAGAAGCTTATTACAAGAGATCATCCATAAAATAACTCATGCTCATGTTTGCCCTTATAGTTTTCCCTACCCTAAAACTCAGTGTGCTATGCTAAGCTTGACTCCTACCCCTCCCTTCTGCCTGCATGATGCAATTCATGGATTTAAATCCCCTCGCCAGAAGTTCCAAAGGGAGAATGTGTGTAGTACGTATTGCAGAAAATAATTCGTAAGTACATAATTGTAAAATCATCACGTCATAAAAAATACGACCACGTTAATTTTATTACAGCTGTGTAGTATGAATGGAAATAAATTTATAATACAATCTATGAAATTGCCTAGAGCTAATAAAGAATTAATTAATTATTTTTGACCACATCAACGGCATGGAAAGTTTGAACGAAATAGGAGAGAATTAATACTTGATTGTTCCTATCTATTACGAGGTGCTACACAAAAGTTCCGGGAATTTGTGCATAAAAAAATTACTTACACTTAGTCCTAATTTCCACCATTCCCTTCAAAGTAGTCCCCTTGGGCTTTTATACAGCATTCCCAGCATTTTTTCAATGATGCGAAGCATCCTTGGAAGTCCGCAGGTGTGAGCATGTTAAGCACCTCTTGCAATTCTGCACGGATCTCCTCAATCGTGTCAAAACGTAGCCCTTTCAGCCAGAGTTTCATTTTGGGGAACAGGAAAAAGTCACAGGGGGCGAGGTCAAGAGAGTAGGGGGGGTGGGGGATGACTGTCATGTTTTTGGAAGCCAGGAACTGCCTAATAACGAGTGCCATGTGGGCAGGCGCATTGTCATGGTGGAGCACCCAGTCATTGTTGTGCCACTTGTCTGGGCGTTTGCGTCGGACGTTCTCCCTTAGCCAGTTCAAAACATCACAGTAAAACTTTCCATTGACAGTTTGATGGAGTGGGAGGAATTCTTTGTGGATGATCTCGTCGACGTCAAAAAAAATGATCAGCATGGACTTGACATTGCTGCGAACTTGATACACTTTTTCGGCAGCGGTGAATTTGGCGACTTCCACTGCGACGAATGCTGCTTTATCTCAGGGTCATAACCATAAGCCCAAGATTCATCACCAGTTATGACCTTGGAGATGAAATTGAGGTCATCTCTAACTTCATTTTGAAGCTCCCTGCAGACAGCAACATGATGGTCTTTCTGGTCGTTGCTCAGCAGTTTCAGAACAAATTTTGCAGCAATGCATCTCATGTTCAAATCCTCTGACAAAATGCATTGGCACGTCCCGTACGACAGTATGACAATGTCACAAACGTCATGGATTGTTCGCCTTCGGTCAGCCAGAATAGCCTCATGCACTTTTGTGACGTTTTCCGGAGTTGTGCTTGTCGATGGTCGACCAGAACGCTCATCGTCGTCGACAGAGATCCGACTGCCCTTGAAACATTTGTACCAAAGGAACGTTTTGCTTTGGCTTAAAGCATCATCACCAAATGCTTGTTTAAGCATTCTGTGTGTTTCTGCTGCCGTTTTGCTGAGTTTGAAGCAGAATTTGATACAAATTCTTTGCTCCTTAACATCAGCCATTTCAGTTCAAAACGAATTCGCAGAACCACTCAAACACGAGGTTACAAAAACACAGAGAACTTGCAAACACGTGCACTCAGCTAGCCGCCACATTGCACTCTTATTCACAAAGGATACTGCCAGCACTACCTAGCAGCGAGTGGCTGTACTACAAGCAGTTCGCGTGCGCTATTCAAATTCCCAGAACTTTTGGGTAGCACCTCGTATATATATAATTTTTCACAAAAGCATTTTCCTAATCTTTTTAGCATGCATTTTCATAATCTTTTCGCTGAGTATGTGCAGTTGAAAGTCCTTTCTTCTGAAATGTGGTGTAAAAGAGTAGCAAGAACTATACACTGGATCCTATTTTTCACACGCAGTGGTGTTCGTGAATCATGAATTAAGTGGTCACTTAAGGTTTGTTCATGAATTTGCCATGTGTATGAACTTTTAAGGTCAATACGTTTTGTAGCAGAATGGATAGATAAGACTATATTGCGATTTTACTGCCCAAGTAGCGGATCGTAAGAAATTTCGATTTTTTAAAGTTTGTTTATTTCGAACCCGGATAATTCAAAGTCGTATTTTTGTGGTCCCTTGAACTTCGAAATAATGAGGTTTTACTATATCCAGTTTCTTGCAAAATTTTCAGTTAAACATAATGAAAATTTTAGAAGTTTTGGACAACTTCTACAGTAAAATAAACATTATTAGATAATATGAAAAACTCCTTTGCATTTCTGCACACATGACCAACATTAGAAAAACTGTGCAAAAGTCATAATAAATCAAATAGCAGGTAGGCTTTAAATTAATAATATTGTAAACACCTCAAAAATGCTTCAAACTCACACATTAATGCGACCTTCCACAAAGTCTTGTAAGATTCTTTCCCTGTTATGAAGAGGCAGATCTGCTGATAGATGTGATAATGTGATTGGGGTGTCACCCCATGACACAAATGAAAGAAGTAGAGCCAACCGGCTAGAGGACCGACGTGAGCTCGCAAAAACAAGGACCCTTGGCACTTTAGTCTTTCCCAAGAGGCGTTGATGCAACAGCCCCAGTAGTACCAATGGCTTCTCTGACACTCCACCTTTAGCTATAATATACTCTTCACAAAGTTCTTCAGGAGTCACATAGCTTGTGTTTGAATCTCCTCTCACTGAAATGAAATAAAGAAAGTATAAATTCTTCAGGGACTCACTCTATTTCAGTGGTTCTCAGGCAGATTCGTGAGGCGATCCCTCTGTCTGGATGTTTGGTTGCCACGACCCCCCAAGAATATTTGAGAAGCAAAAAACACTCCAATTTCCTCCATAAAGGGGGAATGGCAATGATAAGGAAATTAATAATAAGAGTGTTTTATTTTGTGCTATTTATAAATACAAGGTTAGCACTATAAATTATTTTATTTACAACTACGTATGTGTATTAAAAACATTCAGACAATATGTAGTGCATAGTTTAATTTTCTAAGTACTAATCACTACTGAGGTATAATTTGCTGTTTGTTTTTATTACATAAAAACTCAATTGTCAAAAATGTTTTTGTATTTTGATAACCTACAGTTTTCTTTATTTTTTTTAACAAAATGTCGATAAATTAAAACCTGCAGGTCTCATAAAACCAGGATAAAATCACTTGTCTTAGCGAAGAGTGGTTGCGACCTTCCTAAAATCCTCTTGCGACCCCCTAAGAGGGTGGTGACCCACTGTTTGAGAAACACTGCTCTATTTGACCCCAATGATAATTTTAAAACCACAAAAAATCAAATATTGATAAGTAGATTTTTCAAAGGTCATTTCATAATATATGAGATTGACTAAATTTCCATCTTAATAAGATGAAAACAATTATGTAAACATTGGAATGATTATATCAGAGCAAAGCATTTAGCAGTGAATGTATTAAACCTCTCATGACTGGACAGTCTGTCTAACATGCCTCCACTTAAAAAGCCAGTGATTAGCTGATTGCTCTCAAAGCTGTATTCTTTGTCTAATTTATAGTGAAAGAATATGTACAGCTCATCCCCTCTTAACACAAGTTTGCTTAACATGAAATTCGCTTTAGCACGATTTACCAACTGGGGAACCTGTTACCATTTTAGATGAAGAATTCCCGGTTTTACACGAGTTGCAACACGATCCATTATGTAAAAAATATAATAAAAAAGTTGCCAATAAGGCAACATGTGTATATTAATTTATAATTATTCGTAAAAAACTAGATAATATACAATTTGCAGTCTAAAGTCAAAGTAAAACTTTGCATAGTCATTTCTGTGATATTTACCACAAAAGAGTTAAAAACTATGTCGGGAAAAGAGAAACTGTACACAAATGAGGGAACACTAGACTAAAACACGTGAAATAAGCTTTGGAAAATGAATTCTGATTGTAATGCCTTTTGTGAAAAAAAGCACCCTCATAGTGTAAAATCAAAAACAGTATCAAAACAAGAAATATCATGATTATTGCCCTGGCATAGTGACAAGACACTGCTGCCCCCACTCGAAGGGAAAATCAACTTTTGCGAATTCTACTTCATGTTTTTCGTCACATTATATATGAGAAGAACATAAAGGTGGGATCTGCATCACATGGATGAGCCTACTGCATGGAGTACCTGTAGCAGCAAATATTCAAAGACAGTGAAACCTCAATTCAGGAGTCCTACATTTTATGCTTGCTGGCATTTTAGTGTTTTTTTCTTTTTGCAGTCCTGCCAACACATCCTATTTAAGCAAGAATATAAAGATGGGATTAATAAAATGAATTAGAATTATTATCATTAAAACGGAGCCTTCAGTAAATAAATAAAAAATACTCTTTGAAAACTTGAGAAATTATCTGTCACAACTACCTTTACTATGCTACAAATTTCACTGTTGTTAAATATTTTTGTAATAACAATTGAATAAAATTTAAAATAATTACAATTTTTTCTTCTGAACCTATGGAAGATCACATATTTGTACAGTCTTTCCTCAGTTGAGTGATATCACTATGTGTAATAGATCATTTAAGGAAATGATGGACTTTCTATTGAACTCAAAAAAATTTTCAGGATAAGATGAGTTTGTTATGAAGTATATAAAATTTTCCCTTCATTAGTCTCTCAGTGATTAGGGGATGAATCCACCACTTTCGTCTTCTACACCTTAGCTACGGAACAGCTAAAGGAACTTCCATAAACTCCATCATTTTGAAATAAACTAACTGAACACTAAAAACAGTGATTGCTTGATGAACATAAACTTATAATCAGGTGTCGTGTGATACTGAGGTCAGCTCGAACGTGAAAAAAATCGCATGCAGCTGGGTGTTATGAACATTTCCCTTCCATGATTTTAACATCTGTACATGGATGTGAAACACTCAGAAAACTAAATGCATAACAATCCCATATTACCTCCCTTAACACATGCAGGCGAAATGGGTTTTTCAAAAACAATGATTTCAAATTAACACACAAACTACAACAAACTAAGAAATTTTCTAGGCCATGCTAAAGACAAAGTACTTAATCACGACAATTCCATAGATTATAAAATACAATGTAGTCAATGCAACAAATTCTATATAGGACAAACAAAGAAGAAACTTAATATTCAATTTTAAGAACATTTATCACTTCAAAGATGGAAATTTTGATAAATCCAGCATTGCTAAACACATAGTAAACACAGCCCATCCTATCTACATTAAGGACCTTACACTACTCAGACAAATTGTAAGCACAAAGAAACTAGATGCATACGAAAGTGTATACTTTCACCAACGCAAAGATAAAATAATGAACAATGACTCCGGTCTGATAACCAATGGCACACTCCTTTCCCTTTGTTCTCAAACCAAACATCAACCCATCCCACTAATCAAAACACATCCATGGCACCGATATAAATTCTGCTTTCAGTCAACAATCATTCCCTAATTTTCCTACTGACGATGACATCGTGGATGTCGAAATGTGCATTAAAAATAGGGTTAAAAATATATACTGGTGTAGTTATCTCATTTTCTGTATGTGTTTGTGCATGCATGTGAGTCTCTGGCACAAAATCATTTTCCCATAAGCTCGCACGCATAACACTTCAGTCCCTGGAGAGAATTAGTTTTCCATTAACTGAGTATGTGTCTTCTGTGTGTCAGCACTATCACCAGTATTTACTTATTAATATATTTTTTTGTGTATATGGTGTTTAAATTTTTCATTTAACTTTGCACCAAAGGCATCTCGCATATTTATTTTTACATATCACTTGATGGTTGAGAAAAAATAAAATGCATTCACGCCTTTTACTTATAGCTCTAAAATGTATCTCATTGAAACACTGATATTAGTGAAGGTTTCATCAAAATCGATTAATTCGTTGCTGACAAGGGGAAAGCATGACCTTCGGGTCGCCGATTTTTCTGAAACTTCGCATGATAGTAGTATAGTTCAAGTGTTGTTAGGTGTTGCAGGAATTTGCCCAACACTCGGGCATTTGTGAGAAAACAGAACCAAAAACCAAGCACATACTTTGTACACTGGTGGTGTTGAATTGAATTGGTTGAACCGAACCAGCTAAGTGCCTGAATAATATGATGAAAATCCACGGTTTGAATCCAACTTTTCAACAAAATATTTATTCTTTTTTCTATTTCTTCTCAATTTTTCTCGTCTCTCAAGTAATTTAATATAATTTATAAAGTAATTAAAGTCTTTTATTATTGAATGTGTTGAAAAATTGAAAACAAACAATCATTTATTGAAAGCTGCTGCAATATTTTATTACCGATTTTAAAAAATGGCACGATTGCAGGTGGTAAAGGTCGTAGAAGCATACAAAGCATAAATGTGCATCACACCAAGCACACTTTAACAGTGCAATTCCATTATATTGGCAAATTTTTGTCGTTCAAGACTGCAGAAAGCATATGTCATTAACATTATTAAAAAATTTTTCGTCGGTCAGTTTTGCAACAAACCAAGCAAATTTCATAATTTCTTGAAAAACAGGCGTGCTTACTTGGCTATGTAGTAGTGAATGAATCCTGATAGCATCCTCCCGCATCACAATTCCTCTTTTTTCCTAACAAATATGAGCAATTTTGAAACCTTTTGATGAAAATTGTTACTTGCCTATAAAAATACACATCACACGGTTGGCACAGTGGTGCACATGCAGGCATAATGACTTTAATTTGTACAAGTAGGCTCATTGGAATCATTTGTAAAAATGTCATCATATGCCATCGAATTTGTTTGGCCTGACCATGACTCAATCAAGAGCAGAAATTTTTCTTGTTTCACATAAGGGTAAAGGATGCTATTCAGGAATTCTTTGAATAATTTTGTTAAAAGTTTTCTTGATTTTGAGCATGTAACTACAACATTTTTAATTTCATTGACCAGAGCATCAATTTTGTTCTGAACCTGTGGACCGGATTTATTACCTGTTTCTTGAAGACACAAAAATACATGTGGCAATAGTTTACCGAACATCATGACAGCATACTGTGCCGTGTAACAATGCGATATTTTAATTAAGCTACTTTTTTTAACAAATAAACTCTTTGCCCCTTTTTCTGTCAATGATCTATCTATCATTGACTGGTATTGGCATCCTGTTTGAACAGTGTTAATAATAAAATCAGGAGAGTAGTTCGGCACTAACAACTTAATTTGCTTTTGAAATTTCTCTGCAGCAGTGAATGTCTCTTCCATTGTTGTAGCCTCTTTCTCGCTTATATACCTCATAAGTTTCCATTGACGTATCTTGAAGTGCTGTTTGAAAGCTGCAACACATCTTTTACTGGCAGTAAATTTGCAAGCATCTGATTGATACTCGGTTTTCTCACGAATGTCAGAGCATTGGGTTGAATGGGTGTAACACCTAACAACACTCGAAGTGTACTACTATCACGTGAAGTTCCAGCCAAATCGGTGACCCAAAGGTCATGCATTCCCCTTGTGAGATCTATTTAAAAAAACCAAAATTTGGACTGGCTCTTACATTATGACCCTTTGACCCCATGGACCTATTTTGTCTATTTTCAGCTCAAAAATGTGACTCATTAAAACATTGATATTGGTGGAGGAATCATCAAAATCGGTCAATTGGTTGCTAAGATATCTTAAAAAAAAAACAAAATTTGGGCTGACTGTACCGTGGGGATCCCTCGGGCCCCCATGAGCCGATTTAAATTATTTTTGGCACTGCAACTCTCATGATCAACCTGAAGCTGCTGCCAAAAATTGAAGCTCCCACAATTATTTTCTGATGAGTTACAACCACCACAGACATCTTTTATTGTTATAGATTAATATTTTAATGTTTCCGCAATCAATTACTGTCATTTATTCCATTTTGGGGATGAATGGGTTCATAAGTGTAACCCTTAAATACAGTAGTAATCTTACCTTCAGTCAATAAGACACAGGCTGCTTTTGGAAGTCATTTTTCTGGAAAAAGCTCCTCTTATAACCCAAAAAATAGGGTATTTCTCAACTAAGTGTCTAGAGCAAGTAAACCCCATTATGATGAGAGTAAAAAGATGGCCCATCGTACACTTACCTTTTCCTTCTTCTGCTGAGATTCCTTCTTTTCTATGGCATACAGTTGAGAAAAGTTTTGGTTGAAAGAGGCAGAGAGCACAAAGTTTCTCAGGATCCTGTGAAAGAGTGGCTGAGAAGAGAAGTTTCTGAGGTGGTCGGTGAGGGTGACGCTGAAATTTTCGGATAGTGGATGCAGATGGTGGCAGTAGACCTGCTAATGCTGTAAGTAAAGGCAAACAAAGAAGGATTCAAAATGAATTCTTAGGGTCCAACAGCATCTACTAAAAATGCATTAAACTATTTGTTCTATTAAACTACATGTTGAATTGGAAAATGTAATCCAAGTAGAAATAGCTTTTCTATATATTCCACCAAAGATAATAATTCTATATATCACTTACTTTATTGAGTTAGCTTATCTGCTCATAATTTAAATAAACTAGCGGTACCAGCAAAAACTTTTGCAAAGTCAGTCATAAATCTGTGTTTAAAAGTAATAGTAGCCCATTTCTCCTTATAAAATTAGACAACTGACACTATGAATTTTATGTTCATTTTTATAATTTATACGTGCAATTTTAATTGCTTCTCCCTTGCGAAAAAGCTAACATTCCAGTATTGAAATAAAGAAAGATTTTTTTCTTTTGGCCAATCGTTAAAAATGCACCGAGCCCACATGCAGTTTACTGAATAATAATAATCTGTAATTATTAACATTGTAATCTAATAAGTTTGACATTGATACAGCTATAATTTCGATGTTTTATAAAAAGCACGAAGCAAATAATGCAATTCATTAGTCTATTTGAAGGCTTAATAGACACTAATTTAATTGGAGGCAACACCCAGAAAGAGTACGAAAAAGGCATAAAATTTTGAAAAGAAACATGTTTCGGACAAATTCTTGTGTAACATCTAAACATTGCAAGAATAAGATATTTTATAGTTTTAGCCATCGAATAAAGCAAAAACAGAGAAATTCGGTCCATATTAGCATATTTTAATGTATGAAGGCAATAAATAAACCTTGTACTTGAAAAAATTGAAACTCCTGTGTAAACATAAGGGAAAATATAATTGCCTCCTGGAGTCGAACCCGGGACACTTCCATAAAAGAAAATAGTTTTCCTGGGGTCTTCTAGTTGGCAGAAGGATTTGTATATGTTATGGTACACCAAAACAGAGGACAAATTTGTAAAATTGCCTTATTTTCCCCATTAAACAGAGGCTTGAACAAAATTTTTAAACATAAGAATTATACCATAACATATACAAATCCTTTTAATTTGAAAAATTTACTGGGCAGTACAAAAGACAGAACAGAATCTTTGAACAAGTCCGGTATTTATAAAATACAATGCTCACACTGCGACAAAAAGTACATAGGACAAACAAGAAGGAAACTAATAACACGCTTCAAGGAACACATGGCTCACTATAAATATAATCGTTTTGAAAAATCAAGCGTTGCCAACCACATCTTTGAAACAGGTCATAGTATACACATAAACGATTTAACACATAACTTCAGCCAATAACTCACTAAACTCGTTAAAAAACCTTCACATTTACAAAAACCGCGATACACTTATGAACACAGACACAGATTTCAACAAGACCCTATACAAATTGACAGATTTAAACGACACACACGCCGAAAAATCTTTCCGCGTTTCGCTTGTTTCTCGGTCGTCTTCTTAATACTTTTCGTTTCAACCTGGCAGTTGGCTTCCAGTCACTGGTGAAACAGGTTCTACCCCTGACGATGCCCACCTTGTGGGCGAAATGCATTGGGTTTGCAGCCCTCTAGTTGTTTTGGCTAAAGGAGTATTCCACTTTTGTTAGTTTTGGCCAAAGTTATTGAGCTACTATCAATTATGGAGATGAGTGTCGACTATTTTTCATTTGTACATTAAAATTACTAAAAATCACCATACAAAGTCAGGACTTGAACTCAAAGATGAAGAAAGTAATGAAGTTCCATTTTCCTGTGGTGAAATTTCAAATATGCATCGAATTTTTCCAAAATTGAACTTTAAACTACAAAATCTTGAGTTTTTTTAATGAAAAGGTTTTCCTTTCCATGGCGACCGGACCAATATTGTTGCCAAACTCAATATTGTAAGCTTATGACATTGAAATGAATTCAAAGTCAGTTAATTATCCATGTAAATAAAAGATGGCATAACTATTTCTTCATTTTCAAATATTAAAAGACTAGCAAGGGGAAGGAAGAGAGAGAGGGATGGAGAATGAGAGGAAGAAAGAGAGAGATGGTAGGAGAATGGGTGGAAGGAAGAGAGAGAATGGAAGGAGAGAATGAGAGGAAGGAAGAGAGATGGAGGGAGAATAGAAGGAAGAGAGATAGAGGGAGAATAGAAGGGAGATGGAGGGAGAATAGAAGGAAGGAAGAGAGAAGGGGAGAGAATAAGAGGAAGAGAGAGATGGTAGGAGAATGGGTGGAAGGAAGAGAGAGGGAGAGAGAATGGAAGGAGAGAATGAGAGGAAGGAAGAGAGATGGAGGGAGAATAGAAGGAAGGAAGAGAGAAGGGGAGAGAATGAGAGGAAGAGAGAGATGGTAGGAGAATGGGTGGAAGGAAGAGAGAGGGAGATAATGGAAGGAAGAGAGAGGGAGAGAGAATGGAAGGAGAGAAAGAGAGGAAGGAAGAGAGATGGAGGGAGAATAGAAGGAAGGAAGAGAGAAGGGGAGAGAATGAGAGGAAGAGAGAGATGGTAGGAGAATGGGTGGAAGGAAGAGAGAGGGAGATAATGGAAGGAAGAGAGAGGGAGAGAGAATGGAAGGAGAGAATGAGAGGAAGAGAGATGGAGGGAGAATAGAAGGAAGAGAGATGGAGGGAGAATAGAAGGAAGAGAGAAGGGGAGAGAATGGGAGGAAGGAAGAGAGATGGAGGGAGAATAGAAGGAAGACAGAGGGGAAGAGAATGGGAGAAAGAGAGAATTAGAGAAAGGATGAGAATGGAAGGGAGAGAGAATGAGATGAAGGAAGAGAGAGGGAGAGAGGATGGGAGTAAGGGAGACAGAATGAGAGGAAGGAAGAGAGATGGAGAGAATTGGAGGAAGGAATGGAGAGAATGGGAGGAAGGAAGAAAGAGAGGGAGAAAACAGGCTAGGTGGAAAATGTATTTATTTATTCTAAAGCATTGTAACTAAATGATTTTTCACAATCTGTCAATGTTTGACTATTCTTTTTCTTTTTCCTCTTCATTTGTTACTGCTTTTATAATTTTTGTTCATCTTCAAAGTTTTATCATTGTTCTTATTTGTTTGTTCCTCATTTTGCTACTTTCTCCCGATGTTTGATTCTTCTTTTCTGTTCATTCTTCGTTTATTATATTTTTTTAACTATTCTCAAAATTTCCTGCAGTGGAACTGCAGGCTCTCTACTAGTTATATATAAAGATATACAAAGGAAGCCAAAGTGGGGTTTTACTTTTAATGCAAATATTTTTCCTTTTACAAAGGTCCAAATAGAACGGAAAACATTTTTGGGGCATACTAAATACAATTCATTGCATACATAACTGAGAAATGCTATATAAATCATTCCTTACATATACAGAGAGTTAACTTTGAACTTGGAGTATTGTTTGATATAAGTTTCCTTTCTCATGAAATCAGACATAAAACAAGAAAATGCCCAAGAGTAAGCAACACGGATGATTTTTCATAAAGGCACATACTGTTCATGACACATTTGTTACTTTAGTAAACAACTAGTAGTGAATTAGTTGTTGCTACGGAACTTCAAAATCGGAATCTTATAAAATAATTTTGTTGTTTTATCTTTACTGCTGGCTTATGAAATACCTTTTTAATTTCTCCATAGAGGAAAGTATTGTATTCATGAAAAAAATCCAGTTCAAGATTTCAATGGAAATACACATTTTGAGGTCCCCTGAACATGTTTTGACCATTTTCTTGATGTCAGTGTGTGATAGGAGTTTTGTGGGTGCTCTAACTCAACAAGATTGGAAAGGTGTACTCCATGTTGGAGTACACAGTTTCCAAATGCGTTCTTTGAGATTTCACAATGTTCTCAATATTTTTCGCTCAGATGAATATTTAACGAGAAGCAAGCGAGGCACGTTGTAAAATACATGCAGGTCTTAATGTAAAGTAATCGTATTTATTGTCCAATTTTAACCAGAATTTTAATCAGTTGACCAATTTTAGCAAAATTCCCCAATATCAAATTTCATCAAAATTAGTCCAGCGGTTCCTGAGTTGAAACAAAGGAACATTGTAAACTACATGTAGATTTTCATGTAAAGTGGTCGTAATTGTTGTCCAATTTTAACCAAAATTGGAATCTTTTGACAAATTTTAGCAAAACTCCCTAATACCAAATTTCATCAAAATATATCCAGTGGTTCCTGAGATTAAACATGCAGACGGACGGACAGAAATGACTTCCCATATATGCGTTCACTTGGTGCAAAGAAAACAAAAACTATTTATCAAATGAATGCGAAATTTGGCATTTTATTAAAGGCATAAGAGTTGATAAGGTTTTAGTTAAAATCAGTCAACCAGAAGTGACACTTGCCTCATGCTCTATTTTTCGTTTTTTGGCTGCTCTCCAAAGGAGACATAGCCTTATGAAATGGTTCTGTCTCTGCGTGTCTCCCCCCTGCTAACAACTTTTGCACCAATGGACCGATTTTCATGAAACTTGGCATATGAGGCTCGTGCTGCCAGGGCCCACCTCTGGGCTATATTTTATTTGGCGAAAATTGAAGTCCTGGGTTCGTTTCCAGGAACATTTTTTCCTTATTTGTTTTACATAGGAAATCTCAAAACCATCATGCGGATATGTTTTCTTTAATACATTAACATATCTTAAAATTGTGATATCGGAGCGCAGTTTTTAACGTTATAAGGGGAAAAGAATGTAGACTCAAATTCTTATCATTCAATTTTAATAATTTATCGTGTTTTCTTGAATTTCTACTAAAACATAGCATTTTTGTGTTTTAAATAGCAATTTATCAGATTGTTGCCATGGAGATGATTATTACCAAACTCAGCTTGAACATAGAGGAATGAACAAATGGGTTATTTTCTTTTCCACTCGACTACTCTTTAGCAATGGTCAGTTGATCCAGACATATTAGCATGTGAAGAGTAACATTTAATTAATTCATTTATTTAAAAAAATACATGCAAAATGTAATGTCAGAAAGTAATTTTGACATTGCTTTTAGTATTTTAAACCTGATAATGCTCTAATAACTTGTTTTACAATTTTTCTCTATGATTGATAAACTATGAACTACAAGTGGTATTTATGGTATGAGAATTCCTTGAAATGACTAACACATACTGAAGCAATTCTTGTCAATATAAGTAATCAATTTGGGGCATGAACTTTGGGAAACCAGCCTGCATTAGTCCTGGTTTGGATTTATTGTTATCAATTTTCTTCATAAAAATTTCTTAATTTTTAATAACATTAAATTTAAATGTTCTACCTATGAAAAAAATTTCGAATCTCCAGCTTATCTGGAAGTGCCTAAACATTAGAATCCTCCTATATGTTATATGTTAAATATCATTATATATCGACGACTCTTACAGAGGAGGAGGATATAACATATAGGAGGATACTAATGTCCAGCCCAAACTACAACAGCTAGAGAGCTGAAAGATTTAGTTTTTGTAGATATGATGGAGAAACCTGCAGATAAAATGAGACTTCTTACCTAAGTGACATGTGTAAAATGTGTAGCATCAGTACCCCATAATGAAGAATGTGTAAAATTTTTAAAATTGCAACATTTGGGGATTGTTTAAAATATTATTTTTACATGTGGGAAAAACGAAAATCGCTGCGGAGGTGAAATATTTAGAATTAAAAATATATGTGTAATGATGAAATATGAATAATGAATGTTTTTTTATGTTGAGATGAAATGCTTGCAGTATGCAAGCACCAACTACTAGTATGTTATATCCTCCTCTTCTGTAAGAGTCGTCGATATATAATGATAGGAGGATACTAATGTCCAATCCAAACTACAAGTGCTACAGAGCTGAAAGTTTCAGTTTTTGTAGATATAATGGAGAAACCTACAGATAAAATGAGACTTCTTATCTAAGTGACATGTGTTCGACTCCAGAAATTCCGAAAGTTGCGTTTTTTCCCATAAGAAAAGCATTGCGCCATTTTTGTAAATTAATTATGGGCACTTCCCGTTAAGCTAGAAAAATGAAATTTTCAGTGTTGCTAGAAGGCCACATTATCTATTAGGAATTATTGTCACTTTTGCTTACAGTGTCTTGGGTTCGACTCCAGAGACCCCGGAATATCTCCCATAAGTTAGCATGGGAAAATGCAATCCAGTGTGTAGACCAATCTAATAAGTTTAGGAAGCTGAAATTTTGCAAGATTATAGAACTTTTCTCATAACCAACTATATAAATCGAAAATTTTAAAATTTTAAATTTTAGGGGTTGTTTTAACCCCATTTGTACATTAAAGTTTAATAATTTTTTAGGTACTACGGGATGAGCTAGGAAGCTGCAATTTTCAAATTATTTACAGAACAGTGCATTTGCACAAATAAACATTTCAATCTCTCCATATATATATATATATATATATTGCGGCAACCATTAAAAATCTTTAAATTTTAAAAAATTAAAAAAATATTATTTTACTTCTAGAAGTGCTACAACTTTAAAATTTGGCTGAAATGTGTAGCATTAGTACCCCATAATGGAGAAAGTATAAAATTCTTAAAATTGCAACATTTGGGGATTGTTTTAAACTATTATTTTTACGTGGGAAAAACGAAAATCGCTGCGGAGGTGAAATCTTTAGAAATAAAAAAATATTAGTAATGATGAAATATCTGTCTGAGAAATGATTGCTTTTTCAAGGTGAGATGATATGCTTGCAGAATGCAAGCACCAACTACTAGTCATTATATATCGACGACTCTTACAGAGGAGGAGGATATAACATACATATAACAGGAGGATACTAATGTTTAGGCACTTCCAGATAAGCTGGAGATTCGAAATTTTTTTCTTAGGTAGGATTTTGTGCAAAACCAACTAGAAAAAACGAAAATCTTGAAAAAGTGCAACAATGCGGCCGCTAAAAATTCGCAATTGTTTAAACAAATTTTCGAGGATTATGTGTTTCCGCATGTGCTACGGAGTTGAAATTTTTTTAATAAGTAGAATTCTTAAAAAAAAACGAAATAGGGATTATACAATTTTGATATTTTAATTTGTTTGGCAGTTAAAAATTCTTAAAGTTTAAACAAATAGATAACTGTTTAGGTACTACGGGATGAGTTAGGAAACTGAAATTTTCAAATTATTTACAGAGTAGTGAATTTGCATAAATAAACATTTCAATTTTACTATATATGAATTGCGGCGGCCGTTAAAAATTATTTAACTTTAAACAATTAGAAAAATATTATTTTACTTCTATAAGTGCTACAACTTTAATATTTGGCTAAAATGTGTAGCATCAGTACCCCATAATGAAGATTGTGTAAAATATTTGAAATTGCAACAATTGGGGATTGTTTTAAACTATTATTTTTACATGAGGGAAAAACGAAAATCGCTGCGGAGGTGAAATATTTAGAATTAAAAATATATGTGTAATGATGAAAGATGAATAATGAATGTTTTCTTATGTTGAGATGAAATTCTTGCAGTATGCAAGCACCAACTACTAGTATATAAGAGTCGTCGATATATAATGATAACATATAGGAGGATACTAATGTTTAGGCACTTCCAGATGTGCTGGAGATTCGAAATTTTTTTCATAGATAGGATTTTGTGCAAAACCGACTAGAAAAAACGAAAATCTTTAAAAAGTGCAACAATGCGACCGCTAAAAATTCGCAATTGTTTAAACAAATTTTCATGGTTTATGTACTTCCACATGTGCTACGCAGTTGAAATTTTTTTAATAAGTAGAATTCATACAAAAACGAAATCGGTATTATACAAATTTTGATATTTTAATTTGTTTGGCAGTTAAAAATTCTTAAAGTTTAAACAAATAGATAGCTGTTTAGGTACTATGGGATGAGCTCGGAAGCTGAAATTTTCGAATTATTTACAGTATAGTAAATTTGCACAAATAAACATTTCAATTTTACCATATTTGTATTGCGGCGGCCGTTAAAAATTATTTAAATTTAAACAATTAGAAAATATTATTTCACTTCCAGAAGTGCTACAACTTTAAAATTTTGCTAAATTGTGTAGGATTAGTACCCCATAATTGAGAAAGTGTAAAAATTTTTAAATTGCAACATTTGGGGATTGTTTAAAACTATTATTTTTACATTTGGGGAAAACGGAAATCGCTGCAGAGGTGAAATCTTTAGAATTAAAAGAACATTTGTAATGATGAAATGTCTGTCTGAAAAATGAAGGTTTTTTTCAAGGTGATATGAAATGCTTGCAGTATGCAAGCACCAACTACTAGTATGTTATATCCTCCTCCTCTGTAAGGAACGTCTATATATAATGATTATGACACAAAAGCTGTTGAAAACCAAGATCGTTCTATATACCTCGATTGTGAGCTTCGAGATATCGAAACGAAAAATGTCGATCCTGACGGAAATCTAGGCTAAAAGAGTAAGTGGAAAGCTAGGGTTGAATTATACACGAGATATATGAAAAAATTAATTTTTTCGCCGAGAAATCGGAGGTCGAACTATACACGGAGTCGAACTATACACGAGTATATATGGTAATTCATTTCTTTCAGCATCTTGTGCTATGACTATTTTAAAATTTATGTCATAACATCGCTGGATTTCTCTGTAAACCTGGGGTTTGGAAGACCCTATTTTCTCAACATTATCAACATCCTTTCTGTCATACATCATTAAAATAACGGATGGGTAAAAACTCACTACGGTAGGTACGAAGAATATGCCGACGTACTGATAGCTTCAATTCAATGACTATCAAGGGGTTCAGAAGGCAACTGAACTTGATCTATTCTCACCTCAGATGCTTTTCAAGTACAATGTACATGTATGCCTCATATGTCTACAATGTAAGAAGTATCTTGTATCTCTTAAACAGACGTGCAGAATGTACGGTGATGTTTCGAAACAATTTTACAATCTTTTAATATCACTAGTAGTCAAAAATAACATGGGGCTACTTTTAAAATTTCATTTTTGGAAAGAAAAACATTGCATTATATTTATGACAATATAGTACCTTAGGTTTTATATCCTATATTTTGAAGTGTTACGTGACAGAAATTTTTAAATTATTATAAAGGATGTATCAGAAATGTGCAGACAAACTTTGGGGATGAGCTCCACGTACCAAAACATGAAAAAGAAGTCTACATAAACATGTGTCCGCACGCACTTCCTTCTCGAGTAACAACTCTGTAAGGATGCATTTACAAGAATTGCTCAAAATGTCCTCCATGAGATTCAATGTATACTTGTACACATCTTATCATGGACCGTCAAACCCATCCAAAGATGCCGGGATAGCTGCAGACAGTCTGACAGGCGTCATTGTCAAATTGTTGACAAGAACAGGAATGGATGAGCAGATAACGTGCTCAGCTCCTACGGCGTAGGCCCGGGTTCAATTCCAGCTGTTTTCTTTTTTTTAATTATCCAAGCGTTAATCAAAAAGCAATATTCTCCAATAAAAAGACACTGAATAATTTTTATTTGGAGGTAATGAATGCAGAAACATATAATAATGAGCATTTTAAATATTGCAGCCGATGAAACAATGGTCTGTAGCATTAAGGGTTACGGGTTACGTAACTAATGCATTTCGACACCCATTGCATAACTCAAAATTTGTGTAAGTCGAAATTTACTACGGAAAGTACAGCAGAGGTGGGGTAAATATGGCCTGCAGGCCGGATCCAGTCCCCGAAGGCATTTATTCGGCATGCGAAGCTGTTTCGAAAAAGCGATCTCTGAAAATTAAAATACATATAATTTACTGTATCAGTACAGTACAAGTACTCGGTTAAAATAAAGACTTGTAAACATAGTGGCTAATGTGAGTATAAAATATAGTTAACAGAAAACACAGCTTACAAAGAAAATTTCTGAAAGTTGTTCACTAAAATATTAAATTCCATATCAGTCTGAATATAGTCCCCTCCCCATTTCTGAAGTCTCAGTTTTGGAAAAAAAGTTGGAACCCCATTACAGACCTCGCTTTTAATATTCTAAAGAACAAGTTTTAATATGTACGAGCAATCTAGTTACAGCTATAAATTTACAATGAAATAATGATGTCAAGTTTTGCGTGTTATAGTTGCAGGTATAATTTAAATATGTATCAAGTGTTACTGGACTAAATTTGAAAACTTTGCATTTATGAATGTTATTTACATTCCATTCGTATCCTTCAGATGCCGTTGACAATGGCTACTTGAATCGTACCTGTATTAAAAGTAATTATCACCAGATTTGCAGCTAACATATTCTTTTCATAATTTACTTTACCCGTATTTTCATTACTTCTGATATTTATGCCTCGGAATATCACATCAAGGAATATATTCTGTAGATAGCTGAAACACCTTCAACGCCTCGGTTTGATTTACGTAAGTAATACTTTTATAATGCGATTGCATTATATACAATCAACAGCTGCATAAGCTAGACATTCTTATCAGCTGATACAAGTTGCCTACGGATTGATGATAAAAGGGGGTTGCGAGACACGGTGATACAATACAAAGTAAATAAATAGTAATAGATCCTTCACCATAAAATAAGGAAAGAGAAACTCATGTATGCGCTGCAGGTCTCCGGTAAAATCGTCGTGGGACCTAATTCTTAATGAAGAAACACACACGCATACACTCCAAGGAGGCACTCACACAGAAGACTCGAACCAAATATGTTAGAGATTGGTTAGAATCTACTGTGTGAGTGCCTCTTTGGAGTTTGTGTGTTTCTTCATTAAGAATTAGGTCCCACGACGATTTTACCGGAGACCTGCAGCACATACTTGAGTTTCTCTTTCCTTATTTTATGGTGAAGAATCTATTACTATTTATTTACTACAGATTGATGGGTAATGAAGATAATTTCTTTCGTCATTGTGACATTTTCTCTAAAATAACAATAGGTGACACCACTACATATCAATATTTGGGACACATACTTTTAGGAAGGGATGAAGTTAGCCAATCAACACTTCCAAAGCAAAAACTTCTGCAATTCCCGCTATTATGAAAATACGAACGTTAAGGCAAGGATTCCAAAGATTGACCAAAAAGGATCGAGTTTTTGAGGCATATGTATCGAGAAATTCTCCGTAAAACAATCAAATCAAGTGAGGGCATTAATTGTTACCTATACTTACTGCAGGCGGTGATATTTTCATTTGCTAATTTCTATATTCAGACTAATACAGTACTAAATGCTTATCAGCCATGATTACAAGGGCCACACTTCCGTTAATTTGTGCAAAAGCAAACACATTTTAAGAGAACAAGCACCTGCGTCAACGATCAGAAAAAGACTGAAGGGATTGGGAGAGAAACCACACTACCACACAGACATGTAAAAACAATGTAATCTATTATTGTATTCATATGAGTGCAGATATACGCCGCAATTGTAGCCAGTCACTAGAATTAGGTAGATTGTTACATCTATTCACTATAATAGTAGGTAGTCGCTGTGGTCTTTTCTCACTCGTAATTCGAAGCAAAAGTCGCTACATATTGCTAAAAATTCACTAGAATGACAACAATGGCTGAGTAGCAAAGCGGGGATATCACAATACAACCCATGCTTGGCATTCTTTCTCCATGCACATATATATAGATTTGAGCTCGCTTACAAAAACCGCTCAAGTAGGCAAAACAAAATTTTTTTCTTACATAATTTATGGGGCCGCTTACTTAAGTGCGGGTTTAAGTCGAGGCTTATGTAACCCAGGGTGTGCCTGAACCAATAAATATACATCTGCATAAAAAATTCTTCTTTTAACACATTTCCTCCAAATAAAAATTATTGAGCATCACATGGTCATATGCTAGTTTTTTTTACTTGTTAATTTACTCGAGTACAAGATTTTCCTTTATGTTTTTGCTATACACAATAAAACATTTGGCAGTATTTTTCTTGAAGCAGTAATTGGATATTGTACTATGTATGAGCGAGTTTCCTTATTAATGTCTCTAAAGTTAACTTACATGTTTTTTTCACCAGCCTGAGTTAACGTATGCAAATAATTCACAGAAATTCACAATATTCATTACTTGATATTCCGATCACTGGTAAGGAAAGACTGGTTTGATCAGTAATATATAATTAATATAACAATAAAGTTAATAATATATATATTATAGATAATCATTCTTGCTGCAAACTATTCTTTCATCGACTGCAATATTTAAAATGCTCATTATTATGTACTTCTTCATTCATTATCTCCAAATAAAAATTATACAGCATCTATTTATCGGAGTATATTGCTTTTCAATTAATGCTTGGATAATTTGTTAAATAGAATTAACTCCTTGACCGTAAAATTCAAAATTAGAGACACCCCCTTTTTTCCTTTACCTCTTGGCATGTATGTGTGCATGTTTGTGGTTGCTTAGAGGTCCCTGTTGCGGTCGTACTGACTCACAAACCTAGCAACGGTGTGGTTTTTTTGGGTCCCTGGCGCAGAGTAATTCCTCGCAAACCCGGCCCCGTTTCCTATCCACCTTAGGATTAGTGCTTGTGCGATTGAGTGAGTGAATGTGTGAGTGACATCAGGTCCCTGGCGTGGAGTAACAACCCCTAAACCTGTAAGTTTATAATTTTTATTGTCTTTTGCCTTTCCCCCCCTTTTTTCATTGTGTCTCTAATTTTGAATTTTACGGTCAAGGAGTTCATTCTATTTAACATCAATTTCGCCGTAGTCTCCACCTTTACTTATTTAATAGCTTGGATAATTTGAAAAAAAAAGAAAAAAGCTGGGATCAAACCACGGCCTATGCCGCAGGAGCCGAGCACGTTATCCGCTCACCCATTCCAGTTCTTGACAACAAATTGACAATTAAGCTTATTAAGTCGCATGCAATGTTTTTGCATATTTTGAGGCTGATTTCTTGAATCCAAGGGCCCATTCACAATAACCCCAAGACACGGGTCTCCTTATTTTCAATGTAGAATCACTTGGTCGATTTTCATCAAAATCTGTGACCCGAAGGTTGTAGCCTCTCCTTGTAAGCTCAATTACATGTTTTTGATAGGCAAGAAGTTTCTCAATGAACGTATTTGGTGTATATTTCGCCAACACGCATTCAATATAGGCATACTAGTACATGCATTTACTGAAATGGTTTGTTACAAATTTTTGTTTGAGGAAAAAACAATTTTTAAAATGTATTTAAATAAATGGCACAATATACATTGCACAAACTTTCTCATATACATTTGATCTCACTAAACTTTTTGCCCTGAAATTAACTCTCCCCTCTGACACATGCGCTGAGCATCTTGTATAGAAATAATGCCACTGGACGATATATACTAACTTTTTTGGGAAATATGGCTTAGTTAATATTATTTGTGACATCAGCCTGTACGTTTGGATTTTAATCGAAATCCCTATAGCCATTTATGAGTAAATCGGATTTTGCTTCAAAATATCAAAGAATAAAGTACCCTTAATTGTTGTACAAAATAGTTTATCTCTTAAGAGTGTTTTATGAATGATATTATCCATAAATATGAGATATCATTCGATTTAGTTAAACCGTAAGACTGTAGTAAGAGTTTGAATGGATTGCAGCGGAGGTGTGATGTCATAAGGCTTAGGTAAGGTAACTTAGCGTACATTTTAATGTCACTGGATAGCATATAGAGTGTTCAAGAGATATATGTTTGTGCAATATCATTTTTATGAAAAAATGGTCTGCAAAAGACGATATGTTGCACAAATACGAGACATCATTCGATTTTATGCATGCATTTGGGCCCTAGAACAGCAAACAGACCGACAGACAGACAGCATGGCAAAACCCACTTTTATGGACTCAGGGACACCTAAAACGTGTATTTCTATCAAAATCTCGTAGTTGAATTTTTTCACAATAACAATACTTTCTCAATACACTATGTATATGAGAAAGTAAAAATTAATACTTACAGTATTAATTGAAATCTGGATCGTAAGTTTGCAATGAAAAAGTTCAGTAGATACAATTATTTTATCTTATGATTCATTCGTTAAAAAAAATATCAATTAAATGGATAACCCTACTTTGTACTTGAATTGATAATCATGGTAACCAAATTACATATGAAAAACAGTAGAAATATTTCTATTTTCAACTAAAATATATGTATATACATATAACATGTATTTGGGCTAACCTGCTTGTATTAAATAAATTATTATAAAAACGCCACAATTTAACATCTTGGGTTCTTAGATTTTCCAATGACCCACAATTGCAACAAATGACTATGTTAAGTCTCTTCTTGCTCTTTGTACCACCATTACACTTAACAACTCAACACTTTTGAGGTCCAGTGAACGATCTAGTAACAGATTGAAGAAAATACCTGCCTCATCCAAATTGAAAATGTCCCAAACAGAATGAGTTCTTAACGATTTCAAAATTCTAAAGCCATTCATTCATGCCTATTTCATCCACTTTGTTAGCTTAACCCCAAATAGCATGCCAAGTGAGTGAATGTACAACTCCTCTGTAACCTGAAAAGCCATCCACTTGACAGTCAAAATTTTTTATTTCAAGTTTGGTAACCCTTTCGTGGGCAAATTATTTCTATAAGTTCTAGGACACAGTCAGTTATTCACCACTCTCTTGTGCGAAGATAGCACAATGCCCAACTTTATATTTTTTACCAAGTAAGAATAGAATGTTAGATGGCAGAACTAAACAAAAGTGGGATAAATGGTTCCCACGAACCCAGATAAGGAATATATTTGGTGGGAAGTATACTTGGCTTTTCCTTGGGAGAAAAGTTCAGAAATCAGGACTGTTGATGACCTTTTGTGTTGAAACCATTTCAACAATTTTTCTTTTAAATCTTGCTGTGCAGCTCCACGTAGGCGTTGGTTGTCAATGTTGACCCTTCAACTACAGCTTGCTTGATCTTCTCTTTATTTCTTATAATTGGGGCAAGTGTTGACTTTGGAATTTTCCCTCAATTCATGTTTTTGACAAAATACCCCATTCCACATTTTCTAGTGCTTTCATTTTTGTTGTAAGCATGATTTAAGTTTGTCTACTTTTACAGCTTGCGCTATCCATTTATGCGGCTGAATGCTTATACACAAAACTTTAACAGGGGAAGATGGATAGATGTGAACGTTTCCATCTTCCACCTTCAGAAAACAATTATATTGGTTGAGCCATAGTCGTTCTGCTAAATACCGTATATACCCGAATATAAGATGAATCCCCATTTTTAACTCCTAATGATAGGAAAAAATTTATTATGCACACAATGACAGAGGTTTATTATACCATTGAGTAATAAACATTGAACCAATTGAAATAAGCAATTTTGATTGGAATTTTCAATTGAATATTTTGGAACAGAATTTCTCATGCAAATTATCTCTCATTAGCACATTTTAATTGTTATTTTCACTTTCACTACTGGGGGAATCTCCAATAGCTGCATCACCTTCCTCCACCCACAGAATGTCATCTTCTGATCCATCCAAACTGTTAGAAACACAACACTTCTTAAATCCATGGACTACTGATGCTGGTGAGATACTGTCCCATGCAGTCTTAATCCATTTTCCCAGTCGAGTCTCTGTTGGTTTTTTTGTTTTACCTGCTGGAGCCAGAGGGCAATTCCCTGACAGCAACCATTCCACATAAAGGCACCGCAGATGATCTTTAAAGGGCTTATTGACGACCACATCAAGCACTTGTAGTTGGAAGGTCAAACCTCCTGGTATGACCACCAGATCAGTGTTGAGGTGTGATATTTTGGATTTCCTATCATCTGTAAGATGTCCTCAAAAACCATCAAGAACTAGCATTGATCTCATCTTTAAAAGAGCACTTCACTCACCCACTGAATCATCAAATCACTAGTCATCCAGCCTTTTTCATTGCATCTGTAAATGATACCAGGGGGTAGTTTTTCTGGTAGATTCTTCCTCTTGAATATTACGAAGGGTCGCCATTTTGTTCGATCAGCTAATACCAATAACATTACTGTTACCCTTAGTTTTTCATTTCCAGTGGTTTTAACTATCACTGACTTTGCCCATTTGTCATCAACTGTAGTGTTAATTGGCATATCGAAAAACACACCTGTTTCATCTGCATTCCCCATTTGGCCTACGAGGTAGCTATGTTCACGCTGTAAACAAATAATATAACACTGATATTCAATGATTTTTTCAGCAAAATACACAGGAAGTCTTTGCGCTAACAATGTTCTCCACCACAGAGATAAGCCATTCCGCCGCATAAACTGGGTGATCTGGCCTTGAATTGTTGCTGTGAAATCGTCAATGTCGACGCCAATTCTAGTGCCTTCATTTGTATACTCTCCCATGAGCCTGGCAGTCCACTGTTGCGCTTTTCTTGTACAAATGTTATTAACTGGTCCTCTAAATTTTTATGACGTCCTTCCTTAGGCCCACAAAATGCTTTCCGATTTCAGCTTGCACACTTTAGCATTTGCTGCGATTATTTCCACAGCCGCACATTCACCTCGGTGACACCAAACCTTCTTGCTGCTGCACAATTGTGTTTCATCAGCATATTTCACCACTAAAAGTTTAAAGTTTGCATCATAACTTTTACACAATGATTTCAATATTTGTGAAGGTGTAGAACCTTTCTTCTCAACGTGGTCACCCATATTTTTTACGTAAAACTGGATAATTAACAATCATAAAGACTTTAATTTACATGGAATTTACTACAGTCATAGATGGCTCACTTTGTCTTCGGGCAACACACTATGATATTGTTACAGGATCAAATTATGTATGTTGGTATAAAATCTTTTGCCCATTCAACCTTAATATGTACGAAGCCAGCTAAGAAGTTCCATACATATGCAGGAGTTGCAACTTTGATGATACAAAGAAGATAATTTATTCAGTAAGTGTCTATACATAAGTCGTGATCATAAAAACAATACACCAGGTGCCTATAGGCATGTTTACACTATGCCTCAGAACAGGACATGGGACTTACCTAAGGCCAAGTTCAGGAGGGCTGAGATCAGTAAACACTCTCCGCAGACGAAGTCCAATTTTTACACTACCTCTCTCAATTCCGAGACTTCTCGTCCAGTTTCTGTTTGATCATGATGGAAGAAACCTCTTTGGGTGATTGTTTCTAGTGCTTTCTTTATAGTGATTTTTATGAAATTTTTTGAAGATTTACGAATTTTTACAATTTTACGATTTGTTAAATATATATTTTACGCTATCTTACGTCATGCACAAGATCGCTTATCTGTTGAGTGTGCGCCCGCACTTTCATATAATTCTCGGTATTGTGAAAACTATTAAAGTTAATGATATTCAATCTTCTTCAAAAAAATATTCAACCTTTCCAAACATTTCATTCACTGGTTTTACCCCTATAAACCATATAGGGAAAAGTTTCTCGCAGGTCAACTTTTTCATGTCGCAACTGAAAATTTTAAATTTCTTATAAAATTTTCATTTACATAGCCTTCATTTATAATCATTACAGAAGCCACATAGAAAAAAATTGTTCCATTTTGTTCAATAGATGTGTAGATATGACGATGTAAATATCTGAAATGCGCAGAATAAAAAAATAAAAATGTGTTATATTCTCAGAAGAATCAAAATTTTGGAAGTGTGGACATGACACGAATTAGTTTTTTTCCAGATTTTTAGCTCTAAAAAAGGTGGTGTGAGCATTATTCATGTGTGGGTATTAAACGAATTAATATGGTATATGACAATTATTTTTAAATAATTATTTATTATGAGCTTATTGGTGTACAACAGCTTCAAAAAACTAATTCTTTATGATGGAAAATCACAATTTTCTAATAACATTTGCAATGAAAAAACATATTATAAAGTAAATTAGATATACAAAATATCATAAGTATTTCTGGAATATACTTGGTAAAACATCAATATAAAGTATTACCTTGACATGTTCCTAAAATTCTTCATGATTACGAAGATTTCTGATGATGATTGGCCAGCACAAAAGTAAACAAAAACGAAATACGAGTGATATTATGATTCAGCGGCGCCACCGCAGCTTCAGACACGTAACTATACCATAGGTACCAACAGCAAAATAACATCAGAATAACAAATGACTAATGATAGCTAAAGTTAGTGAACCTAATCTAACCCAATCTTAAGCAAAAACCCATCCAAAGCGAACCCAACCCGGCACATCTCAATTTTTTTTATTATTTTTTTATTTAATTTTATTAATCCAGGGACTAGACAAGCTAGTATAGGACAAGTCAAATTACTAAGGCAGGATGTAGTCAGCATGAAGTTGGAAGATCACTAAGAAATTTGGAAAACAAACCAAAGACTGTGGATATAGAATGGGAAGAAATTAAAACCGGTATCATGGATACCTTGGATAAAGAGATTGGAAAACAAGAGATGAAAATCAGAAAGCCATGGATGACTAAGGAAATGCTGGAGAAAATGGATGAGAGACGAAAATGGAAAAATGTTAGCAGTGAAGAAGGTAGAGCCAAATATAGATGTATAAACAATGAGTTGAGAAGGGTAACAGATAAAGCTAGAGAAAATTGGATAAAAGGAAAATGTGATGAAATACAACAAATGGAAAAGTTAGGACGGTGCGATATGATGTATGCTAGGGCACTGAAATTACAAGATAAGAAGTCAAATGGAATTTGTGGTAAAAGAATTATGAATATGGATGGGAAGATAGTCTCAGAAACAAAGGATGTAGCACAGGTATGGAAAGAATACATTAAGGAACTATATAGCAAACAGGCAGGATCGGCAAAAATAGAACTGGAAGATAAGGAAAACATTGAAGAAGACAACTTACGACCAAGTATTATGGAGAGCAAAGTAGAAAAAGCGATAGTGGAACTAAAGAATGGAAAAGCCACAGGCAGCGATGGAATACTGGCTGAGCTTTTGCCTTCCTTTTACAACCCCATCCTAACTGTTTATTTAACTACCTTCCGTTCATTTTCTGTGTAACCCCTTCTGTCTCCCTCCTGCCCATTTTCCCTATATAATTATCATTATATATAGACATTCCTTACAGAGGAGGAGGATATAACATATAGGAGGATACTAACGTTTAGGCACTTCAAGATGAGCTGGAGAATCTAAATTTTTTTCTTGGGTAGAATTTTTCGACAAGCTAACTAGAAAAAACGAAAATCTTAAAAAAGTGCAAAAAAGCGGCCGCTAAAAATTCGCAATTGTTTAAACAAATTTTCAAGGTTTATGTATTTAGGAATGTGCTACGGAGCTGAAATTTTTTTTAGAGGTAGGATTTGTAAAAATAACGAAATGGGGATTATAGAAATTTTGATATTTTAATTTGTTTGGCAGTTAAAAATTCTTAAAGTTTAAACAAATAGATAACTGTTTAGGTACTACGGGATGAGCTAGGAAGCTGAAATTTTCAAGTTATTTACAGAGTAGTGCATTTACACAAATAAATATTTAAATCTCTCCATAAATGTATTGCGGCGACCGTTAAAAATGTTTAAAATTTAAACAATTAGAAAAATATTATTTCACTTCTAGAAGTTCTACAACTTTAAAATTGGGCAGAAATGTGTAGCATTAGTACCTCACATTGGACAAAGCATAAAATTCATAAAATTTCATAGTTTGGGGATTGTTTTAATCTATTATTTTTACATAAGAGAAAAGCGAAAATCGCTACGGAGTTGAAATCTTTTGAATTAAAGTAATATATCCAATGATGAAATATCTGTCTGAAAAATGAATGTTTTTTTCAAGGTGATACGATATGCTTGCAGAATGCAAGCACCTTCTACTAGTATGTTATATCCTCCTCTGTAAGAAACGTCTATCATTATATACTAGTAAAAGGTGCTTGCATTCTGCAAACATTTCAGCTCACCTTAAAAAAACATTCATTTTTCAGAGACATATTTCATTATGAGAAATATTTTTTTAATTTCAAAGATTTCACCTCTGCAGTGATTTTCGTTTTTCTCTTATGTAAAAATAATAGATGAAAACAATCTCCAAACTTTGCAATTTTAAGAATTTTATACTTTCTCCATTATGGAGTACTAATCCTACACATTTCCACTACCGAGAGAGAACGTTTGTGTTGTTTTAGTGTTCTTTTACGTGTCGCTTCGACATCCCAAGGGCCTCGCCAACCTGAAGTCGTCCGATTGGTGAGTGTTCACTGGACATCCTCATCCCAACATATATATATATATATATATATATATATATATATATATATATATATATATATATATATATATATAACAACTTACGGAAAAGGAAAGGTAAAATGAATATATGGATGTCAACAAGGTGTTGGGATGAGGAAACCCAGTGAGCACTCACCAATCAGACGACTTCAGGTTGGCGAGGCCCCGGGGATGTGGAAGCGACACACGTAAAATAACACAAAAACACAGAAACATCACAAACGTAAAGCTTTCGGAACTACTCCTTCTTCAGCTACAGAGAGAGAACTGTGTTCCTCATCCCAACACCTTGTTGACATCCATATATATATATATATATATATATATATTAACTAAAGGAAAAGAAAAGGTAGTGATGAGGGTGGCAACAAGGTGTTGAGGGAAGCCCAGCGGACACTTACCAAGTTGAGGACCAAGCTGGTAGGCTGCTGGGGGCGTCGAAGAGACACGTAAAACACACGAACACAAAAAGACAAAAAAACACACGCAAGCTTATCGGGCCTATGCCCTTCTTCAGCGAAAGAGTAACGTAAAGTGACACACTGGGCGGGGAATGACAGGGTGATGTGGGAAGGTTGATGATTGGAGGAGGTGGGAGTAGGAGGGGTGCATAGCCAATAAAGAGGAAGTGTGGTAAGGGAAAGTGCAAATAACTACAAAGTAACAAGGAGACATTGTAAGGGGGCTAATAGGGTTAGCGGAGGTTGAGGCCAGGTGGAGAGAAAGAGTCGAGAAGATGGATATGTGCTAGTTCCCAGTGTCGGAGAAGGGGGGCAGGAGTGTCATAGGGTAAAGCGCGAATAATCCTAACATTGTAGCAACTATTGAAGGGGACATTGTGGGTATTGGCGTGTAATGCAACTGGGCGTCTGAGAGAAACGCTATTCCGGTGACCATTCATTCGGATGTTTAACGGATTGCTGGTGAGGCCTACGTAAAACGCGGGACAAAGGGTGCAGGTAAGGAGGTAAATGACGTTACGGGTGGTGCAGTTGCTTCTGGAGGTGATCGGGTAGGTGATGTTGGTGGAGGGACTCGAAAAAGAAGATGAGGGTAGGTGGATAGGGCAAGTGAGGCAGCGAGGTTTTCCGCAGGGGTGGGAGCCTATTGCAAGAAGCGTGGTAGAAGTGGGAAGTTCCTTCCTCCACAAGATGTTTCCCAAATTTGGGGTCCGGCGGAAGGAGAGGAGCGGAGGATTGGCAAAAAGGTTGATAAAGAGGGAATGATGGGAGGAAGAGGTAAGAATTGGGTGGGCAGCATGAAGGATTGTTTTGAGAGCTTCGTGGATACCAGGAAGGAAAAGTGTCGTAAGAGTGAGTGGAGGGGTAGATGCAGGAATAGTGGGTGTGAGAGGATGAGATCCATTGTGGGTAGGCGTCATCGCCCTATGGATCTGTTCGCGGACCAAGACTGGAGGGTAACCACGTTTGAGAAGAGCATCCTCGAGGACAGAGTAATACTCTAGAAGGGATGCTCTATCAGAACAAAGCCTCCATCCTCGACGAGCAAGGGCATAGGGGATAGAGGTTTTGGTATGAAAGGGATGGCAGCTATCAAAGTGGAGGTATTGGAGGCTGTTGGTGGGTTTGATGTGAACACAGGTGCAGATTTTGCTGTCTTAAAGGTAAAGATCGACATCCAGGAATGTGATGTGGGAGGTAGAGGATTGGTGGGTGAAGGACAGTGAAGGATGGGAGGAGAGACGCGAGAGAAAGGAAAGGAGAGAGTCAGGTCCATGCGTCCAAATGAGGAAGACGTCGATGTATCTCAGCCACAAAAGTGGTCTGAGTGGAACGTTGAGGAAGAGTCTTTCCCATTCTCCAAGGTAGCAATTGGAGTATGAAGGCGCCATTCAGGTGCCCATCGCAGTGCCTCTAATTTGAAGGTAGTGACGACCATCGAAAGAGAAGTTGTTCAATTTGAGCACCATTGCTGCCAAGTCTAATAAAAAATGGGAGGAAGGTCTTGCGTCGGGTGGTCTTGAGTCCAGGAGTTTACTAAGGGCAGAGAGTCCATCATCGTGGGGGATGTTTGTGTAGAGGGAACAGACATCGATAGTGGCCAAAATGGTATTGGGTGGGAGAGGAAAGGGGAGGTGTTTGAGGCGTTTGAGAAAGGAGTTAGTGTCTTGGATGAAGGAAGGGAATTGACGAATAAGAGGTTGTAGGTGGGAGTCAACGAAGGCGGAGATGCGTTCTGTAGGGGAATTAAAGTTGGCAACAATGGGGCGGCCGGGGATGTTGGGTTTATGGATTTTAGGGAGAAGGTAGAATGTGGGTTTGCGGGGTTTGTTGGGGATCATTAGAGCAATGGCGGAATCGGAAAGGCCTTCCTGATTTCCTGAGGAATAATGATAGGACGAAATTTGGTAGGAGTGGTGGTCTGTGGGGTTGGAAGTAAGGTGATGGTAAAAAGTTTCATCAGAAAGTTGGCGCTCGGCTTCCTCATTATATTTGGCGCGATCCATCACAACCGTGGTGGTGCCCTTGTCGACAGGGAGGATGATGATATTGTTAAGTTGTTTAAGTGTCGAATTGGCATGCCTTTTACGTCTGGTAAGATTGTCTGTATGGTCGATAAGATCGGAAAAGTTAGGTTAGGAGATTCTGGAAAGGATATAATTGAGGTATTGTTCGAACGGGTGTAGGGAAGGAAGGGTGGGTGGAATGTAATGTATTGAGAAGGAGGTTTGAAGATGGAATAGGTAGGTGGAAGGCCGGGAGGGAGTTTTGGGTTGGCAGAGGTGAGAGAGTCTTCTTTGGGAGGGTTGGTTTTTAGATGTAGTTTGTGGGGAAAGGACTGGATGCCGGCAAGGAGGCGAAAATGATCAAATTTGGTGGTGGGACAAAAGGAAAGGCCGCGTGATAGGAGTTCATTCTCAGCAGGGGTAAGTACGTGGGAGGAAAGGTTCAAGACTTCATCTGGTTGGCAAGATGAAGAGGTGGTGGCAGGAGTGTGCGAAAAATAGGAGCGCTTCAAAAGTTTGCGGGTTAGGAAAGTGTGGGTCTTTTTCAGGATATAGAGTGATGGTGGCGTTGGGAATCCCAGGAGGTCCGCAAGACAGGGAGTTTGACCGATGAGTGGCGGGGAAGGAGGTGGTTTGTTGACCTCGCCAGCTGTTATGAACGGAAGGGGAAGACCAAGTTTGAGGTGCCGGACGCAAAGCAGAGAGAGTTTAATGAGAAGTCTGTTGCGATGTGCGGTGATATCATTAGCCCCTTGAAGGAAAGCGGCACGAAGGTCGGATATGGATTGCGAAGAATGACGAAGATAAAGAACGAGAGATTTACAATTAGCGAAGTGGGTGTTAGAGAGGGCGGTATAATGGTGTATGGTGGAACGGATAATGTGGATAGAGGCGAGGTGATACGTGAGGGCTAGGGAAACACAGATAGGGGGAGGAAGGCCTGAAAGAGGAATTCTGATGGTGAGGCATTTGGGGGTGTGTCCAAGTGCAAGGCAGGAGTTGAGGAATTCAATCTGGCAGTTGAGGGTAATGTGTCTATGGAGATGATAACGGAGACGGGTCAGTTCCATGGTGGAAGAGAAAGATAAGAGGAAAAGACGACAGGAAAGAAATGTAAAGATATAGACAAAAAAGGAGAAAAAAGGACGGTATATATATTAACTAAAGAAAAAGAAAAGGTAGTGATGAGGGTGGCAACAAGGTGTTGAGGGAAGCCCAGCGGACACTTACCAAGTTGAGGACCAAGATGGCAGGCTGCTGGGGGTGTCGAAGAGACACGTGAAACACACGAACACAAAAAGACAAAAAAACACACGCAAGCTTATCGGGCCTATGCCCTTCTTCAGCGTAAGAGTATCTACATGTGACACACTGGGCGGGGAATAACAGGGTGATGTGGGAAGGTTGATGATTGGAGGAGGTGGGGAGTAGGAGGGGTGGATAGCCAATAAAGAGCATATATATAGATAGTAATGACAGATTGCTTTGTGCAATGCTTTTTATGGGAAAAATTTTCTTTCATTAAATAATGAGGACCAAAACTGGAAATGAAAGAAAAAATGTATTTTACATTCACAAAATAATTGATTATTTGCATGTGCACAGATGTTTTGCTCTCCTCCTTTTTGTATCTCATGTTTTCAATATTTGAAAGTTTTGCCTTGCATGCTAAATCATAAAACAAAACCTTTTTCAACACTAATGTGATGTTTTTTTAATTTTGTACTTACTATGATCAATTTTATTTCTTCATCTCTCAAATTATTATGCATAAGGATGTAAAATATACTATGAACTAGGGGCTCCGCCCCTGCTCGCTGCGATTGCCAACCAACCAAGACCCCTGGCGTGCTTCGCACGCTCTCTTCTTACATTATGAGTAGATTGCACAATATATCACTATTACTCCGTCAATCGTTTATCTACGCCAACATACTAAATTCATCATTATTTTTAAGTTATAAAATTATTAGTTTTTCATCTTGCTTGTATATATGGACCAATCCCTCCGGACCTTGCTGCTCATCCCCCTCCATCACTGAGGCAAAAAAATATAACTCTCTATTAGTGATGCGCCAAATATCAAAATTGCCGAATAACGAATAAGAAACTGAATTCAGTTACAGCCGAATAACAAATACCGAATAAATAACCAAATACTAATACTGCTGAATACCGAATATTCAGTCACCAAATATCCACATAAAAGAAACCTACTTGTCAAATTGATTTCAGTAAAATAATTATTATTGGAAGTTCATAAAATACCTATTAAATTAATATCGCAAAGAACCTTCGGTCTTTGGAATTTAGAAACTTTACTGTGCCTTATTGTGTCCTAATTACAGAAAAAATATTTGAGGGTGTTTTAATTTTAATTTTTTTATTATTATGTGTGGTTACTATGTGATGGAAAACATTTCACTTTAGTAATAAATATTCATATTTGAGAATTTTATTTGGGATTTTATTTTGCTTTAAGGCTTTGGCTTGTTATCAAATTTATCTACATTTCCAATAGTTTCGGGAATCAGTTTTATAGTTTTTTATTCTTTCTCATTTTTAATCTTTCGTGTTTTTCAGTCTGTATCATAATAAAAGTTGAATATTTTAAGAAATTTACTCAATTTTATCATCCCTACTCTCTATTGATTTCTTTATACTTCATCATACACAATATTTTGAATCGTGTGCATTTCCATGTCGTTTTTAGCTCCTGTAACTTTGATTTTGAGACTGGCCATGGATTGACACTTAGAGCTCACTGTGACCAAAGGTTGACTTATTCTGATCAATATGAATACCCAATCAGTTAAATGTTTGACCTTGAGATTTATTAATTGTCATAGTAAATGCTAACCGTATGGGGAATTGTTTTCTGTTAAGAATAAAAGGTAACTCATGACTATCTTGAGTATTTAAAGAGAGTCAAGGTATCGTAACGACATTTCATTGTTTGTCATCTGTCAATATTGAACAGTAAAGAATTGATTTATCAATTCTCCGTACGATTAATCAAGTGTCATTACATAAGGCTTCATTGATACAAATGTTTCGAATTAACATCATGACTGCATCACCTCGGAAGGTGGTGGTGGGGATAGCACTGAAACTATGCACCTGCGCATAACAGTCATTTTCCAATCACGCATCACTTAGTTAGCCCTTTAGAAGATTATAATATAAAGAGATACATCAAATAACCACTAACTATGATATTTCACAGAGAACAGTTTGTCAACTAAGAAGCAAACAAGATCAGGAAATTCCCTTCTGATTCTCTCATTCTATCTATAAACCCCTTTTAATGGCTTCCTTCACTCCAACCTGTCAGCAAAAAAGGAAACCTAGAGAACTAGGCAGCAGCAGTTGCATAGAGAGATGAGCCGGGTATAGCTCAGTAAGAATATTTCCACATTTTGAATCTCAACATTGTCTGTTTGCAAAATATTTCAAAGGCAACACATCCTAACACTACATAGAGAATATTGGATAAAGTTTGGATTGATTCAGTATATACAAGAGAGTATGTAGAATATCACTGCATCACCTGTGCACAGCATACATACAACATGGTATTTTTAGTTGGCATATATGGTATATACTACATAACATTTAACCAAACATTTAACCAGTCAACTGGGTATGCCGTATATATTCGTCATGGCTCTTCTCAATTGTGGTGGATATGCTGTATATATTCATCATACAATTTTATCCCCCAATCGTTATGGGTATGCCGAAATAGTTCATCATGTGGCTTGTATATCACGTAGCGGTGTCCTCGTAGTTTACTTCCCCGTTGATAGATGGGGTATACCTCCTCATGTCGAAAAAATATAAGGGTCTTACTCCCTGCATCTGTCATGTGGGATTGCCTATTATTGCCTCTACGTAGGTGAAAACAGGAATTTTTAGATTTTTTTATGCACACATGTATACGGTCAGATTCACATTCCCTTTACCTCCTGTGAGGTCCCAAAAGTTATAAAATCTCCTCCAAGTATCAGTTAATGGTACAATTTGAAAAACAGATGTTAAAAGAAAAGTAGATTCAGTCTTAGTACGGAAATCTAATCAGTGTTCTGTTGAATGTTGAGAGGCTTAGTTTTACTTGAAGCGTGTCTGTCACTGTTATTACAAAGGGCGAATTTCATTTTACATAGTAATATAGTGATTCTGATTTTTCTGGAGGGTGCTCCAGTGAATATATGTTTTCCATTTATTTAGGATTTTATCATTTTATTTTATTGAACAACAAATGTTTATTTGCTATTTTTATAAATATGTTTGATTTTCAGCCTTTTGAAATTGTTTATTTCATCAATTTTAATACGATTTATAGCAGTAAAACATATTTCATGACTAGAATATTTCATCCAGATATTTTTTTAATTTATAAAGAAAAATTATTTTTCCGTAATGTTTATAATTTTGACATGCAATTCATCATTAATTATTACTTATTTCAATATATTAATAAATATTTAGTAAAACCCTTAGTTATTGTCATGAATTTAAAAACCTCCTCAATCAAAGAAAAAGTCCCCACCAGCTGTGCATCCAGGCAAAATTAAATTCCCAGATGACTGGTTAAGGGTTAATCTTTGGATTAGCACCCACTTTTCTTATAATTTCAAGACTTTCACTCAAGGATATTGGTTTGAAAAAATGTTGTCTAACGAATTGTATATTGGCACTTAAATCAGACTCGCTATCAAGGCAGAATGATATTTACTATGGTGTATTTCAAATTAAGGGTTTCTGTAAAGCAATGCATAGTACACCATACAGGCTCAAATGAGAGCATTCATTGGGTAAAGTGTGAAAGATGATGTCATATAAAGGGGTTCATAATAACTCAAAAGATTCCTTTTTTTTGAGGGTTGGGAGGATAGATGCTGGATTGCAAGGAAAAAAGTTACTGTTAAAAGAAATTCATATGATTAGGCTAAGATACTAACAGCCAACTTGAGATTCGAGGTGATGCATCAGGTGAGAAAGCCAGTCATTCTGGCTTCCTTCAGCCACCCTGTCAGCTTCATCAACAATGAGGAACTGGAGCTGACCAAGTGATATTGTGCCAGTTGCTGCAGGAAGTGAAGATGACCATTTTACAGAGGATCCAGAGCCAGCACGTAGATGGGACACAAGTCTGCCAGGAGTGGTTACCAAGATGTCTGTTTGGCATCCAATTAGCTCTGAAAAGAAGATATATTTGGAAAGACAATTTTATGTAATATAAGATGCTGATAAATACTGTATTAATCTGAATATAGACTCCATGAATATGGTCCCTCCCTGAATATGGCCCCTCCCTGAATATGGCCCCTCCCTGAATATGGCCCCTCCCTGAATATGGCCCCTCCCTGAATATGGTCCCTCCCTGAATATGGTCCCTCCCTGAATATGGTCCCTCCCTGAATATAGTCCCTCCCTGAATATAGCCCCCCCCTATTTCTGAAGCCTCAGTTTTGGAAAAAAGTTTGAATCCCATTAAAGACCTCACTTTTTAGCCTAGTTTCCAGATGGAAATAGGTTTATAGTTTTGTTGTTGTGTCTGTCTGTCAATCCCACCCTATTAACTTTTGAACCAATAGACCAATTTTCATGAAACTTGGTGGAAATCTTTTGCTACATGGGCCGAGCTCCTGAGAGTTATTGTTGCAAAGATTGAAGTCCCAGGTTCGATTCCAGGAACTATCCTTCCCATTTGATTTTCATGGGAAATCTGAAATCCATCGTGCAGGGTAACTTTCTCTTGCACATTGAAATATCCTAGAATTGTAATATCGGAGCGAGTTTTGTACTATTCTCTGAGGTAAGGAATGAAGATTCTAATTTTTATCATAGAATTTTGTTTATCGATTGTATTTCTTAGAATTTTGCATAAATAATGGCAAATTGGCAGCTTTTATCACTCATTACGAGTGTTGCCATAGCAACAACTATTCTTGGACTCAGATTCAGTATATTCTAATACGTACAAGCATTATTTTTGCAACACAAATATGCATGATCAATTTAATATTCCGTTTGAATGTACTTATAGTATTTTATAATACTAAATTATGAAATTTGGGAACACAAAGAGCTACATATCCGCAATGACTTTAAAGTTATTAAAGCCAATATAAGTATTAAATAAATGATTAAATGGAAAGTAAGCATCATAAGTTCTGTTTGGATCATCTTGTTTAATTTAATTGATTGCTCAAACGGACAGACAAAATGAAAACATAAGTTCATTTATGAAATAAAACGTGCTAAAAACAACCGGAAATTGGAATCTCAATGAAAACAACCTTCTGTTTGGATCGTCTTGTAATATTCTAAAGAACGAGTTTTAATATGTAATAATAATAAATAGTGTTCTGCATATCTGCAGGTTCAGGTGCTCCTCCTCCACCTTTTTCTATCCTGTGCCCTTCTCTTCATCTCCCCATACCCTCCCCCCTCTCTTAGAATATTCAACATTTTAATTCTTCTTCTTCCTCTTTTCTTTCTTCCCTCCACCGTTCCTTTGATAACATCCTTCAGTAATCCCTCTCTTCTCAAAACATGTCCTATCCATTTCTTTTTCCTAGTCACTATCGTGTCCATCAAACTCCTTTCCTCTTCTTAGCACTTCCACATTTGTAATCCTGTCAGTCCATTTAACCTTCAGCATCCTCCTCCACACCCACATTTCAAATGCCTCCACCCTCGCCCTGTCTCTCTTCTTCAATGTCCATGTCTCCGACCCATATAGCATCACACTCCAAACATAACACTTTACCAATCTCTTCCTCAATCCCAAATCCATCTTGCTGTTAAATAGCTTCCTTTTTCTATTGAACACTTCCTTTGCCAAACCTATTCTCATCTTAATTTCCTTCTCACATTTCCAGTCCTCTATCAACAACATCCCAAGATACCTGTACTGTTCCACCTGCTCTACCCTCTCCCCCCTCACCTGCACTTCCATCCTTTCCTCGCCCCCTATTCTCATTACTTTTGTTTTCTTTCCATTTATTCTCAACCCATATCTGTCTTCCACGCTCACCAGATTCTGTAGCATCTGCCTTAAGTCTTCTGTCCTCTCAGCAAACAGTATCATGTAATCAGCAAACCTAATTGACGATGTAATTCTTCCTCCAACGCTTACTCCTGTGCTCGTCTCCCAACACTCCCTTATCATTTCTTCAGTGTAGATGTTAAACAGGGTTGGGGACAAACAGCAGCCCTGTCTAACTCCTCTCCCAATCTCGAACCACTCCGTCCTGCTTTCCCCTATCCTCATGGCCACCTCCTGTCTCATGTATAGATTCCTTATCAACCTTCTGTCTCTCCAATCTACTTTCTTCTCCCTCAATATCTCCATCATTCTTTCCCACCTCACACAGTCGAAAGCCTTCTCCAAGTCCACAAAACACAGACTGATACCCTTGTCCCATTCTAAATACCTTTCTCCAATCGTCCTTACCACCCCTATGGCATCCATCATACCCATTCCTTTCCTAAATCCAATTTGTTCTTCTGCTACATTCTCTTCCATTACCCTCGTCAACCTTCTATTCAACACTCTCAACATAATCTTGGCCACGTGAGCTATCAGACTAATAGTTCTATGCTCCCCACACTTCTTTGCCCCTTTCTTTTTAGGTAGTGCTATCATTTCCATTCTGACGAACTCCTCCGGCCACTCCCCACTCTCATATATTGCATTGCACAAGTTGGTCACCTCTTCAATGCCTTCGTCTTGCAGACACTTGAACAGTTCCACAGGTATCCCGTCCACTCCTGCCGCCTTTCCCTCCCTCATTTCCTTCATAGCTGCCATTACTTCCTCCCTCAGTATTGCCTCCCCCATCTCCTCCCTATCCACTTCCCCTTCTTCCTCAATTTCCAGCTCTGCTGGCTTTTCCTTTGTCTTATACAATTCCTCCATGTATTCTTTCCACCTGCACATAACCTCCCTTTCCTCCTTCAGTATCCTACCATCCTTGATCTCAATTTCTTTTGAGCCTCCTCCTTCAGATCTCTGTCCATCCCAAGTAATACTCCTGACCTTCTGAAACGCTAGGTCATACCTTCCCCTCTTCTCGAGCTCTTGTATCTCCTTGCACTCCTCCTCCAGCCACTTTTCCTTCGCCCTTTTCATCTCCCTCCTCAGTGCATTGTTCAACCGTCTGTAGTTCCTTCTCCCCTCCTCTGTGTTTACATTCTTGTATCTCCTTCTCTCCTCAATCTTTGCTATCATTTCCCCTGTTACCCAGGGTTTCTTAGCTCTCTTGCCTTTCCTGTATCCTATTTCCCTTTCCACCAAAATTTATTTAATATGTACGAGCAATTTAATTACAGCTATCAATTTACAATGTATCAAGTGTTATTGGACTAAATTCAAAAATGTTGATTTATGAATGTTATTTAAATTCCATTCGTATCATTCAGATGCCGTTGACAATGGCTACTTGAATCGTGCCTGTATAAAAGAGTAATTATCACCAGATTTCCATTTAACATATTCTTTTCATAATTTATTTTACATGTATTTTCATTACTTCCGATATTTATGCCTCGGAATATCACACCAAGAAATACATTCTGTAGATAGTTGAAACACCTTCAACACCTTTTTTTTATTTACGTAAGTAATACTTTTATAATGCAATTGCATTATATACAATCAACAGCTGTGCATGCTAGCCAATCTGACCAGCTGACAGAATTGCCTATGGCCCTACGGATCACTACGGTTTGATGGGTAACGAAGATAATTTATTTTGTTGTAGTGACATTTTCTTTAAAAGAATTATAGGTGGCACCACTACATATCAACATTTGTATATTTGTCACTTAGGGAAGGGATGAAGTTGGCCAATCAACTTTCAAAGCTAAAACTTCTGCAATTCTCACTGTTATGAAAATACGAATGTTTAAGGCAAGGATTCCAAAAAGTGAACAAACAGAATTGAGTTATTTAGGCATATGTATCAAGAAATTCTTCGTAAAACAATCAAATCAAGTGAGGGCATTAATTGTTACCTATACTTACTGTCGGCAGTGATATTTTCATTTGCTAATATTTTTGGCGTGAATATAGTCTCCCCTTACCTTTCTTACTAATGTTTTGGCCAAAAAGGGGGTGACTATATTCGGACTAATACAGTATGTGTATTTTCTGAGATATATGATAATAAATCAGGTTAGCTATGTTTGAAGCAGAGCAAGTTTGAGGCACCGGTGAAGTGTGCAACTGCCAGGAGCATCTCAAATATTGGGGACGCTATCCTGATCAACTATCTATACATTACTTGCAAGTTGTTGTTGGTTTGTATTTATGGCTAATCAACCTCTTGGATTATTATAGCTATTACTCCTTAACTCCAAACACATACACAAGGGAGGAGGGAAACCCAGTGCCGGCATTAGCCTACTCTTTACTAAGAGCACCAAGGGGGCCAACTGCTTAACGTCCCTTCCAAAAGACAGAGCGCTGACTTGCACTGTCTCCTCAAATCACACAAGTAGGGGATGGGATGATCACAGGTTGATAAATCCGACCTCCACCAGATTCGAACCTGGGACCGCTGCATGGAAGGACAATGCTTTAACCACTCCATCACTACCATCTCCACGTTACTTGTAAGTAAATAAATGTTGGATACCAATTTATATTGCAGAAAAGGTGGAAATCTAGATTCAATTCCTTTTACTTTTACCAATTATGTTAGGGAGCAATAAATAACAGGTTCTTTTAAACATATCTTTAAATAAACGGTGCAATATACAGTGCACAAACTTTCTTATATATGTATATAGTGATTTCAAGAGACATATGGCTTATGCAGTATTATTTGTGACATCAGCCTCTACAATTGGATTGATTTTAATCAAATTCTCTGGAGCCATTTTTGAGTAAATCAAATTTTCTAAAAAATCGCCAAGAATAAACTACCCTTTATTTTTGTGCAATATCATTTTTATGAAAAAATGGTCTGCAAAAGATGATATGTTGCACAAATACGAGACATCATTTGATTTTATGTATGCGTTTGGGCCCTAGAATGGCGAACAGACCGACAGACAGACGGCATGACGAAACCCACTTTTATGGACTCAGGGACATCTAAAACATGTATTTCCATCAAAATCTCTAAGTCGAATTTTTTCATGATTACAATATTTTCTCAATATACTATGTATATGAGAAAGTAAAAAGGCATGTAACGGTTTTTTGCACGGGGCATCAAATACCTTGGACGGCTACTGGTTTCAAATCGCTGATGACCTTCTACCATGTTCTACACTTACCTACCAAAACCTTTTCTATCCACTTAATTTTCCTATCTCTGTGAACTGGTGCTCAATATTCACTCACATTCCCTCCTAATCAAAGGTTGTGTTCATAAACAGCCTCCCAATAAATAAGGATTGGGGTAAAAATGAACTTGGGTTTAATTCATTTAAAGCTGGAAACTAAAAAAGTAGGTGTAATATGGGCAATATGCAGTTTTTTTCAGTTTGATTTAGATTGGTAGGAGAAATTTAAAAAAAATCAAGATTTGAGAGGAAAACAAGAATACCCTTAAATAAAATTATTTAATTTTAAATGCATTATATTATAGAATTTAAGTATGAATAAGATATATTATACTAGTAGAAGGTGCTTGCATACTGCAAGCATTTCATCTCACCTTGAAAAAACCTTAATTTTTCAGACAGATATTTCATCATTACAAATATTCTTTTCATTCTAAAGATTTCAACTCCGCAGGGATTTTCGTTTTTCCCACATGTAAAAATAATAGTTTAAAACAATCCCCAAATGTTGAAATTTTAGAATTTTTACTCTTTCTCCATTATGGGGTACTAATGCTACACATTTCAGCCAAATTTTAAAGTTGTAGCACTTCTAGAAGTAAAATAATATTTTTCAAATTGATAAAATTTTAAACATTTTTAACGGCCGCTGCAATCTATATATGGAGAGATTGAAATGTTTATTTGTGCAAATGCACTGTTCTGTGAATAATATTGCAGCTTCCTAGCTCATCCCGTAGAACCTAAAAAATTATTAAACTTTAATGTTCAAATGGGGTTAAAAAAACCCCTAAAAATTAACAATTTTAAAATTTTCCATTTTTATAGTTGGTTATGAGAAAAGTTCCATAATCTTGCAAAATTTCAGCTTCCTAAACTTATTAGATTGGTTTAATAAATAATTTGAAAATTTCAGCTTCCTAGCTCATCCCGTAGTACCTAAACAGTTATCTATTTGTTTAAACTTTAAGAATCTTTAACTGCCAAAAAAATTAAAATATCAAAATTTGTATAATCCCTGTTTCGTTTTTTTAAGAGTTCTACTCATAAAAAAAATTTCAACTCCGTGGCAAAATTCGGAAATACATAAACCTTGAAAAATTGTTTAAACAATTGCAAAATTTTTAGCGGACGCATTGTTTCACTTGGACCTTGTTTTTTCCTGTTTTAATGATTCTATGAATAAACAAATGAGTTTGCTATTAGCCTACATAAACTCTCTATCAATAAAACTGTAAAAGTTAAGAATTCAAATACCTATAAACTCTTCAATTGGGAATGTCCTGATACTATATAGAAGAGAACATTTTCCTTTATTTCCTTTCAAAACCTGCCGTTAAAGAACTGCTCTCTTCTTAAATAGGCCTTTCTGGAGGCATCCAAGTCTCAGCTATAGCCTGTTGTAATGATTTCAAGGTCACATACTCGATGCAATGAGACTTCTCTTGTTCACTTCACTATACCAGTCTAACAATCACAGAGCACTAAGATTTTTATAGCGGACCTATGCCTTTTGGAGGGTATATATTGCTTGAATCCTAAGTGTCCTTTGAATAATACCAAACATTCGTCAATTACTAACTTTTGGAAAGGACGAAAAAATAACTAAACCTTGTCTTTTGATAATTAAATACATAATCAAATATCCATAATAGAATAGAAAACGATATCAAGACAAATTTTTAAAAATTGGAGTTTGAAGCATAGGATATTTTATCCTGTAATCTTGCAAAGAATGCTTTTTTATTAGTGACATGAGTAAAACTAATGCAAAAAACATATACAGTTCATTAACACTTGCATCTTGCCATGACTGTAGATGCAAATTTGGTGACAACACTTTCACATACAGTACTTGTTTGTTTCTTTAATAATATGCTCCATCAAAGTTTTATCAAAAAACATTTCAAAATATTCATGCAAAGCACTGCACTCACTCAATATTTTCCACAATATCCTGCAGTGCAGTTATCAAAATGAAACCCTCATGGCGTAAACTTGCCAGAAGATGACCAACCAAAGGGCATGGATCGGAAATCACAATGCTGAATTCTCGGACCACTAACCTCACTCGAATTATCTCTATCTACTTCCTCACTAATATCTGAAGCATATAAAATCTCTTCAACTTCTTCTGCAGAAACTATGCATTTCCTCTTGCAGGACCGAAAAACACTTCTTCCTTCCATAATAACCAAAGGTTTACTGAGAGACTAAAAGAAACGTTTTAACTCACTCTCTCTCTCTTTCTAAGAATATTGTTGAATTAAGGGAAGGGCATGGGGAATATAAGTGAGCCACTCATAACCAGGAGAACACCTCACCCAAAGAATAGAAAGTACGTTCATAGCATCCTACCAAGCGAACGTAAAGGTATGGTCACAGCAGTGAAAGGGTTAAGAATGTAACATAATCCACACAAGTTAATATAATTAGACTGATTTCTATCTGATTCAGATCATGGCTCATTTACACTAATTCAAATTATTATTTGGCTGTGTGTGTATCATGAGTTAATCTTTCATGAACAACATTAGAACTAAGCCAACAGAAGCAGTACCATACATGTGCATTTGCCTCAATGTTGACACTAGAAATTTTGTCTCAACTTTATAATATGGTATAACCTTATCTAAGGAGTAGTACTCAACTTTAAGTTAAGTGATCATCATATTTAGAAAATAGGACCAACTATGTAATAACCACAAATTTATTTCACAACCAGTTTTGCTAAAAAAACTAGCATCATCGGGTGAGGCAAGCGCTCAAAAATATTCTATATATAGCAGGTAAATGGAGGGGAGAAAAGCAAAGGAGAGGTGGAAGGTAAAGTGGGGATTATCAGCGAATGGTGGTGATAAGGATAATGTAATGTGCAACCCAATGATGGTGAAGAAAGCAACTAAGAGGTGGGAGAGGCAGGGGGAAAATTGAGGTAAAATAATTACCATGTATTCACAACTGAATCAATTTGGGTACACATAAAAGGTTGGAGGGATTATGATCGATTAATTTAGAATTCCTGACCACTATTTGCTTGATAGTGTTCAGGTCTTTTGTGAAATTGGAAGAGGAGAGTGGAGTAGAGAATCCTAGATAAAGGACCACCCTAATATTAGGAAGACGAGAAGAAGGAAAACAGTATGTAGTAAAATCAATGTGAAGTTTGTAATTTTTGGGTTTTTCTCATAACTAGTTCTATTGAAAAGATGCACATAAACAAAATTATAGATCTCATCAAGATGTTCTGGTGAAACATCAATGGTTTTTTTTATAAGATGCAGATACATTAATTAAAGTTCTGCCGATGAATAGCAGGTTCTCTTAAATCCATGCCACCCATACTTAAAGTGAAAAAATAATATAGCGAGAGCCACACCCAATTCACTTGCGAGGGTTGCAATGCTTACAAGCCAAAAAAGGGAACGGCTCATACAAACAAACATACCAAGAAATAACATATAAGATATTGATTTATATAATATATTGTAGCAAAAACAAATGCCTTGGGGGAATCACGCATTACCATATATAATCGAATGTAAGTTGATACTGATTGTAAGCCGACACCCACTATTCACAAGGGCACACAAGGAAAATTTCTTGTAGGCTGTACAGATGTTTTGGTTTTCACAGATCTTGAGCATAAAAAATACTAACAAGTATAAATGCTTCTCTTTTTCTCTCCTCCAGCGCCTCACATTCAACTCGACAATCCCGTAGTGCCATTGTGCAGCAAGATTAGATGTTTCTTCCCCAAATGCGATCACTTTCCTCTTAAAATTCACAGAATGTATTTGTTTCATAATGGGGTTATTGTAAAAAACTGAAAATCTCACCACACTGAAGGACTGAAATTTACACTTGCAAAGGCACAAGGAAGTGAAGGTTGGCTCGGGGATTCCCAGTAAGCTCATACTAGACACAATGATACAACATAGTAAACAACGTATATGTTTCAAAAAAGTAAAATGAAATATTGTGTACCTACATATCTAGAGTATAGAGCTTCTTACGCAAATGAGTGCTAGGTCTCGCTGTGAGTTTGATGACTTGGATGCAGCACACAATTTTTACATAATTTATTTTTCTGTATTCAGTCATTATGATCCTTACTTCAAACATTTTAAGTAGATTGTTTCCTTCCACTTTAGTACACTTATATCTTGAGTTATAATGTAACTAAGGGCATTTTACCATCTTTCCATGCGTGGTAAGCAAGATGTTTGCTGCGCAAAATTGCAAAAATGAAAGATGTCCCAAAGTGCATTGAATATATCAGAACTTCATATAATATAATAATATAAACATGCATCTGTCAAAATGATTTTCAAAATTGTCTTTGAAGGCGCTCAATGCTCATCCATATTCATTTCTCATGTGCATTCTTATTCTACATTAGAACAGCATAGGCATCTTGCGGCGCCAACTTTCTGCACGTTCTGTGCTACTGTTCTTATGCAAACGCTCCTTAATGCATTGATTACTTTTTTCGTTCATTGATTTTTAAGACACCGATTCTAAGCCGAATGGAAATTACTAAGAAGGTAAAAAGATAAAAAAGGTTGGCTTACAATTGATTATATACGATAAATCTTACATTCTTATGGAGAAAGTTGATGACTGCATCTTCTCAAATAGCAGGGCATTTCTGGATGTCTACATTATTATCATACATTAAAGGGTAAAACTACACAAATCATTCACAGAAAAAAGCAATAAATTCTAAAATATTTGTCATGCAACTTCCAACATTTTGGAGTAAATATGATTATTGCATCAGCAGTGAAGGTACTCACCTAAATATTTGTGATTAATATTTATGTGATAAGTTATGCCTCAGAAAAGATTGGGTTCACGTGTCACTCTACGTACCATCCCTTGTCACAAGAAGATAGTGCTCCTTAGAGAAGGACATCCCACCTCCAACAGCAACTGTAACCTTCAAACCTGTTCCAGTGCAGTACTGAAGAAATACAGCTCCAACTTGTTTGGCCAACTCGGCCACAGGAAGCACAACAAGCACTCTGATTGCAGGCACAATTCTTTTCATAAGAGCCTTGATAATGGAAAATACAAATATTTAAACAAGCTATTATTACTATATGAAAAATACAAAAATTTAATATAAAAATTTTGATAATGAAATTACAAAGAGAAAATTTATTCATCATGTAATTGACATTTTCAGCTTAGTGTTGATACAATGCATTAGATCATAACTACAGCCAATGGTCTCTAATGGTCAAGTCAATGATTTCACTTGGTCCTCCTTACCTCATCAATTTCTGATTTGCTGCATTCGATAATCATGGAAATTAAATCTAAAGGTGCGTTCACACTATATACATGTATGATAAATACAAATCTTATACATCTAGAAAAGTATAGGATTTGTAGAAGACAAATCCTATACTCCTTAAAGGACCTCACTAAAAGTCAATTTTAGCCCACAACCTCTTCTTCCCTTCTTTTCCAAAAAAATCAAATATTCTCCCTTTTTCCTCAGCCATGGTTGCCCCCCGTTGAGCAATGAAGCCCAGTCCTAGGGCATTGCTGCATAACAAAACCATGCTACCCTAACCACCTCCAGTTTCCTTTGGGTCATTCTCTCCATTTACGATGGGAAAGCGGCCCTGTTGTTTATCTACCATCTTCCTTCATGAAGCATAGGAGGAGAGGGAGTGTGGAAGGTGAAGAAGGAAGCTTCAATAAATGTGCTGCTTGTTGTTAAAGGCTGGTTCAGACTAGAAAGACGGTGGTGGCTGGGATGCGGATTGAGCTAGGACTCTTTTCGGGGAGACCATTCATACTTGCAGGTAAGGCCTCAATTGCGGCAAGGTCACATTCCGGCCTCCACCTAGAGCATGACGTAGTTTGTGGATGCCCCTAACTAGCAGAAAGATTCAAGATCACTTCGGATGTCACTGAGGATTTCCGATAGTAACCGAAGAGGATAGGACTCGAAGGGGTTTGGGACAAAAGTTGCCTCCTCGAGCAACCCAAGGGGTTTGTGTTTAGGCTTGACTGCATTCTCCCCTACAAGTGTGGACGCACTTGGGACTTCTCCATAGAATCCCCATTAACAATAGGATTTTTATATTTTGTCTAAAATGTCCCAACCACGACCGTACTCCGACCATCCCTCTAGTGTACCGGCCTTAAGCAGTTCTCTCCCAAATGCTATCCTACCCCATTGTTCATCCTAGGACATTTATCCTAGGAAAATTGTGTACCTTCTCTCTGATCTTCGCATTTTTGAATCACACTCGTATTAACTGTAATGTTGAATGTTAAAAATTGCACTATATATAATAGAGAGTATGCTGTGCTTTAACTAAAAATAATTCAGAAACACAAATAAGTAAATAAACAGTTAATTATAAAATATATATTTTTAAATGCGATCAAGTTGTGAGACAAGGAGTACTTGACTAAACCAGCCAATGTTCCCACATTAGGCGGGGCAGTTCCACATTTCAATAGTTTGTCGCACATTCTAATGAATCCCAAAAATGTCCGGTATTTGCTCAATTTGTCACGCTTGCCCCACATTTTTACAAACAATCACACTTGAAAGTTGAGAGAATCGCTTAAGCTCTTAGGTTTGTCACCTTCGCTCAATATTAGCCGTCAGTTCAAATTACAATGTACACTATTGATTTAATACATTGGCATGGGCGATAAATTACACACAGTCATTCACCAAATATGGTGTGATCAGTGGTGCCATCTGTCAGTTGTAATCCAAAGCTTTTAGTGTTGATATCCTAAACTGGGCAAAATATTCCAGTAATCTTACCCGAGGTAAATACCAAACCATCATTGCTGAGTTCTAGTCATTTACTTTGGTATCTTGTGTACATTCCATGCTTATAATAGAAGAATTTATTACATTTCAGTTGTGAATATTAATATTTAAAAAGGCAAAGAAGATTTTTTTCTCTGGAGAATTTGAACCACTACCAGAGACACACGTCAAGTCATATAAGTAGGGAAATTACCCAAACCTCATTTTATATACCTTTCTCATTTTTTGGAAATTTTCAAATTTAAAGCACTTTCTATTTTATTTAAAAACTTTTTCATTTAATAAAGGTGTCCTGCATGTCCCACATTTGCTACTTAGAAATTCTCGCATGTCCCGCATTGGCTACTTAAAAACCTGGCTGCTTTCTACTTGACTCTTGTCAGATTATATATTCATTCCAATGCATTTAAATATTGTTAGACTAATAAATATTATATAAATATGATATTTTAAAATATTTTCTATATTTATGCAGAACATACAATATTTAATGTTATTTTATCCCCAGAAAATGGTTCGATCTAAATCATCAGCATGGAAACATTTTTCAACAGAGTACCATGGATTAAATAGGAAAAAGATATTAATCTGCCATTATTGTAAAATTAGATACAATTTTCCAAATGCAACAAAGATGAGTAGTCATGTTTTACATTGCAAAAAATGTCCTACATATGTGAAAAAATTACATAAGAATGATAAAACGAATGAAAATGAAGAGAGTGGAATTAATGAAGATGGAACTGATGATTTTTCTGGTTTACAGATGGTAACAAATCAATCTGATTGTATCAATGTCATCAGCTCTTCGTCATCAGCATCTAATAGTTGGACACCAATGCCAATGAACGCAACAGAGAAAACTTCAGCACTCTAAAGAAAGTTGAATTGAGCTCTAAATACAATGGAATCATACTTAAGGTAGCATCACTTCCAGTGAAAATGAATGATTAGATAAGACATTTGCAGAGTTTGAAGCAGAATTTGATGCAAATTCTTTGCTCCTTAACATCAGCCATTTCAGTTTGAAATGAATTTGCAGAACCACTCAAACACGATGTTACAAAAATGCACAGAACTTGCGAACACGTGCACTCAGCTAGCTGCCACGTTGCACACTTATTCACAAAGGATACTGCCAGCACTACCTAGCAGTGAGTGGCCGTACTACAAGTGGTTCGTGTGTGCTATTCAAATTCCCGGAACTTTTGGGTAGCACCTCGTATGTGTTTGTTTGAATGTGAGTGTGTCCACATGTAGATATGAGGGTTAAAAAGCAACAAGACATTTCTCAAAAAAATTGTTTATATTTATTGAAAAATAACATGTTAATCTTAAATAGCCAAAACAATTTAAAGAATATAACAAAAATGAAACAAATATAGCAAGTACATGAATAAATATTGTATTTAACTTATGAGTAATTATCAATTAAAATATTGTTGCTTAAGTAAATATAACTAAAGATATAAATAAATAGCTAGCGATTACTTACCTTTATTGTTAATCCTAATTAAATGTCTTGAAAATATAAGTTCATATAATTTATGCTGGTTGCACTAAAATATTAAATACATACATAGTACATATTTATACCATATAAATGACCGTGATAAATGTATATCAACACCAGGAATTCTAGGAAACCACTGAGATCTCTATTTCCAGCCACTCTAATTTTCGTTAACGTCTTTCCTTGCACATCCACTTTCTCAACAATACAAGTATACAACATACCAGTATACTCGGCCAGGCCCCTTGAAGAATTGTGGGCCCGGGTACTGTAGACCCCTCTCTTCAAGCCTGCTCACAATGGGCACACTTTATAAATGTTGCGTCATCACATTTGCTTTCTTCTACGACACTTGCACAGTTTTTTTATAAATGTCCACATTGAAGCAATACTGCACTGGTGTGATGTACGATCCAAGCCTCTGGTCTATATGCCCTGCCATGAACCATGCATATCTTATAAAATTTCTGAATCGGGGAGCAGAGAATTGGTAGTGTGTGAGGGATCAAAGTTTCAAAATATTATTTCTTTGGAAAAGATCTATATCCAGCTGATACAAAAGTATTCGATCAGAAACTTTCCAAACAAAGTCTTTCCACATTCTAAAAAAGTAAACGTCTAATAGCTGAATCAGTCCTGTTGTTTTTGGAGGAATCAGCATAATGTCCAATGTTTTTTCTTCTCGTTTTACATTTAAAATTGCCTTGTGACTCTTGTATGGTCCCCAGGAGTCCACCAAAAGAAGTACATTATTTTCAACACTTGGAAACAACACATTTCAGAAATATTCATTAACTAAAATATCTTTCGTCAACAGACCAGAAGTTGAAGTGAAACTTAAATATTGGGAGCTATGAACAAAGTAACAGTCCTGGGAAATTTGCTGTCTTTTTCTAGAGAGACAAAAAGAAGAGAGAGAAACTCACAGTATATTGTTATGGTACGCTGTATTGTATAGGAATGCATGGTAGTGTACACGGATTGTGTGACCGATTCCATGCATTTTTTCCCTTGGAACTCCAGTGTGCGGCCAGAATGAAGTTCCTTTTTTAAAACCACTCTGGTCTGTATACAATATCTGTGATGCACTGGTTTTTACAGCACCTTTAACCACTTCCACGAATTTATGTGCCTTATCGATATCCAACGAATGTTTTTTTGAATATCACTTTTGTTACTTTCCGGGAAAACAATTTTGTTGGTTTTCTTCCACTTCCACAACTATCCAAATGATGAATTGAAGTTAGGAAGTGACTGCTCCTGTTTTTTATTTTCCTCGTGCGCTGATCTATGCAAGTCACTGCCATGCACAGCAAGGCGATCTTCTTTCATTGCCTTGAATCTTGCAAATAGTCCTGCTTTGATGGACCTAAACTTTTCCTTCCTTGTTCCAGCTTCTATGATTTGTTTTTGTAACGATGAAGTTGGACTCAACTTGTGATGAAGCGAAAGTTGTGACAAATGGTATCCAGTTTCAATGGGCCTTTCCTTCCAGACTTCCAAAACTCCAAGGCCATTTTCTTTTGTGCCATCATAGGTTATTCTGTCTTTGGTTTTTTTCATTGGTGATAGCTCATAAGATGTGGAAGAAGAAGGGGAATTATCATCACCATCATCATCTTCATCCTCGTCAACTGTTTCCATAATCCCTTCCATCATCATGATCAAATATCTGATCTTCATGAATTTCATACATGTACTGATTGCATTCCATACATGACTTCAATGTCTCTAGAATGGAAAAAAATCTATACTGAATTAAAAATCACATAATGAAACACATGTATCACAATGGCCAACTGAAGAAATGACTACATTTTAGAAACTTACTTGATAACGTTTCTGCCAATTCGGTCTCTGCATCTGTTGGTGCCAATGTGGCGGACTATAAAGTAAATTTGCTCTCCAAAAGTTTAATCACGTTGAGTGGATTTATCACCATAACAATAAAAAAACTGTGAGAACAAGAAATGCACGTACCTGACAGAGAGCAATAAGAATGATAACAATAATGGTAATAACAATGAGTGATAACAATAACAATAATAATAACAAAAATATAATGGTAACATGGACCACGCGTGTCAAGGTGAGCACCGCATGCAGTGAGCAGTGATGTGAGCATCGAAACAAACCGTTGACCCAAGGAAGAGTGGTTCATGAGCATGTCTGCATGGACTTCCTCTCTCACAACCCTAGCAGGGCTCTTCCGAGGCTACTAACAGTTGAGTGTGGTCCCATGCAGACCCACATGCAGCGCAGGTCACCAGAAAACTCTCCCCTCTCATCTCCCCCAACCCTACACCAGGTCTTCTTCTTCCCAATTCCTTTGTGTTTATGATAACAAGGCTACGGACAGTGATCACCTTGAGCACCAAGGGGAAATGGGTTGTAAAAACAACCAAAGTTTGAATGCAAATAATGTGGCTCATGAGCCATGAGGGCATGCACAATTTCACAAATCGTATTTAGTCGTCGCATACTCTTAATGGAAAAAAATTAGTCAAATCAGACGGCTAAACTTTGTGAACGTTTCTTGTTAGTGTTATATGTTGAAATTGGGATAAAATCATATTTAGTCAACATATACTATTAATGGGAAAAAACTGAATCAAATTGGACGGTTACAATTTGTGAATGTTCCTCGAGAGTAAGAAAATGTCAGAAGGCTTTTGCAATCGGTGGAAGAAGACAAAGAGATTGTGCATAGCTATAGCAATTCTGATCCGAACTGTGCAAAGACCATAATTTCAGCAGTAACTCGGATCAAAGTTCAGACGAAGATATTGAGTTGAATTCCAAAGATGCCCCTTCACTAGTGAAGCATCTTGATTAGTTTACTAAGAGAACCAAGTGGCCAGAAAGTCAGCCCCCATGAAATATTTGCACATGACATTGTCACGCATTTGCCTGATATTATGGGCCCTGCTATATAACCTGATTCGGACAAAGAAGCATATTGACTCAAGAGAGGATTGAAGTAATTCTCATTTATGCAAATATAAAAAAAGAACCAGAGGTAAATATCAAAGAGAACGAAGTGCCTATCCAACAAACGTAGAAGAAATAAAAGTATTTTTCTGGCTACTCATCCTTTCTGGAGTGCTCAAACCATCACACCAGCAGAGAAATGTTCTTATGCTTGATATCATAGTACAGGTTAATTCTTTATTAGAGTGAATCAGATATGATGATATAAATGACCAGGCTAATGGAAAATAAACTGATACGTTAGTTCCCATGAGAAAATTATTTGAGAAATTTGCTGAAAACAGTCAAAACAGCTACAGTACAGGTGAAAACAGAATTTTAGCTACTATTGTAGAAATCCATTAAACCTCTTCAATACTGACATATGCCTCTTATTTAGTATTTTTACTAAATTTTTCCAAGAAAAATTATCAATTATTCACGAGTTAATTTCCAAAAAGTATGAGGTAATTACTGTATTAACCTGAAAGGAATTTTTCCCGAAATTTCGGCAAAAAAATCAGGGTCTCAAAATTGAGTAAAAAGTCTTAAACACCACACAGAACACCCTGATGCTGATTCTATGTCCAAGAAAATGCATTTATTTATACATGCACAATACATTTATTCATATTCGTGAAATTTCCACCTCATAGGTAGTGATGGAAGGGGAGTGTTAACAAACCTATGTCAGAACTTATAATAGCCTGAGTAAGAAATTTGATACATACAGCATTGAAAATGGCTACATTAAGATTGTTACAATTTAAACCTATCTGTTAATTTTCAATTGGTGTGCCAGCAGAAGACAAGTACACCTGCAGTTTGAAAAGTATAACCTCTATGATAGTACCCAATTGGTACAAACTACACTAACTTTTAACGTGAAGTAAGAACTAATTATTAATTTTAGCAGTTTTAAATAAGTTACCCATATCTTAGAACTGAAATAACAGATCATGTAGAGAGGAAAGGCACATCTGTAAAAGAGAACTTATCACAAGGAATGAGGTAAAAGTTTTGATATAAATTTAAGCAACTGGTGTTGCATTATACTGAAGAAACCAACAATTGTGAGGCCGGGAGTAAATATAATGTGATGGAGGCAAATGTGCAAAGAAGCAAGCAAAACAGAAAATTGAAAATGTTAGCTCAACCTGGAAATCATTTAGTGGACATAAATGAGATTGACTTCAAGAATTAGTGCATACTACTCAAAGAACAGACAGAAAACCACTGTCATGGGAAATCATTACATTGACAGCTCATGAATTAGCACAATCAATATACATCCCACAGCAAGAATTCTAGGGTAGCAGAGCTCGGAATGAGCTGGAATGCACTGGATTAAGATAACTCTTGGTATATGAGAATCATTCTAAAATGAAAGAGAAAACTTAGCTTCATTTCAGGTAATAATGGTAAAACAAGTTAGGAAAGAGTACAGTGTATCACAAATAGGCGGGTTTCTTGCGATGGAGTATGCGGCAGAAAATCTTACGTTACAAGATAATAGCAATTCTTACATTTACATTAAAAATTCTTAATAAAAAATGAAAACCTAACAAAACAACAGTTCCTTAAATTGCATTCAAAATACAAAGATAATAGCAAATGAAATCCTTACATTCCAAAATGATGGCATTTTTTTATTTTAAACTGAAGTTACATCATCGTCATTGATATAGTCAATGCTCTTCTCAGAACTCTATGGCTTATTGGAAGATGGCTTTTTAACACATTCGCTGCAGGTGGCCTCTTATGAGGCCATGTGTGCTTTTACAGTTCTTTTGCTAGATGTGGGCCCATGTGGCCTCGGATGGTCCTCCTTTCACTTGGAATTCATCAGTTGACATTGAGCCATCATAGCGTGAGCAGCTGTTTCTGGTTCCTTTTAATTTTTCCAATCAAACTACTAAACTAATAAAAAAAGAATGAATCCAATTTTAGTTGCTTCATTGCCTTGTTTTTTTTGCATACAACTTGGTATAAACTTCGAATTGTGTTCTTACTCTCCTGATTACAGATCCACTTCTTTCTCTGTCTGGGTTGTGTTCATCCCATAATGCCATATCAACTTCAATCAGCCTGAAAGATAGCCAGAGTGTGGTGAGGTAAATTGCGAATAGCTACAGAGTAACAGAGGAGACATCGTAAGGGGGCTAATAGGGTTAGCGAAGGTTGAGGCCAGGCGGGGAGAAAGAGCCAAGGAGATGTATATGGGCTAGTTCCCAGTGTCGGAGAAGGGGGGCAGGAGTGTCATCGGTTAAGGCGCGAATAACCCTTGCATTGTAGCAACTATTGAAGGGGACATTGTGGGCATTGGCGTGTAATGCAACTGGGAGAAACGCTATTCCGGTGACCGTTCATGCGGATGTTTAACGGATTGCTGGTGAGGCCTACATATAATGCGGGACATCGGGTGCAGATGAGGAGGTAAAGGACGTTACGGGTGGTGCAGTTGCTTGCTTCTAGAGATGATGGGGTAGGTGATGTTGGTGGAGGGACTCGAGAAAGAAGATGAGGGTAGGTGGATAAGGGAAGTGAGGTAGCGAGGTTTGCCACAGGGGTGAGACCCTAAGGCAAGATGCGTGGTAGAAGTGGGAAGTTCCTTCATCCACAAGATATTTCCCAAATTGGGGGGCCGACGGAAGGTGAGAAGCAAAAGGTTGGTAAAGAGGGACTGGTAGGAGGAAGAGGTAAGAATTGGGTCGGCAGCATGGAGGATTGTTTTGAGGGCTTCGTGGATACCAGGAAGGAAAAGTGTCATAAGAGTGATTGGAGGGGTTGATGCAGGGATAGTGGGTGTGTGAGGATGGGATCTATTGTGGGTAGGCGTCATCGCCCTATGGACCAAGACTGGAGGGTAGCCACATTTGAGAAGAGCATCCTCGAGGACAGAGGAATAATGTAGAAGGGATGCTCTAACGGAACAAAGCCTCCATCCATGTCGAGCAAAAGCATAGGGGATAGAGGTTTTGGTATGAAGGGGATGGCAGCTATCAAAGTGGAGGTATTGGAGGCTGTTGGTGGGTTTGATATGAACACAGGTGCGGATTTTGATGTCTTGGAGGTAAAGATCGACATCCAGGAATGTGATGTGGGAGGTAGAGGATTGGTGGGTGAAGGACAGTGAAGGATGGGAGGAGAGACGCGAGAGAAAGGAAAGGAGAGAGTCAGGTCCATGCGTCCAAATGAGGAAGACGTCGATGTATCTCAGCCACAAAAGTGGTCTGAGTGGAACGTTGAGGAAGAGTCTTTCCCATTCTCCAAGGTAGCAATTGGAGTATGAAGGCGCCATTCAGGTGCCCATCGCAGTGCCTCTAATTTGAAGGTAGTGACGACCATCGAAAGAGAAGTTGTTCAATTTGAGCACCATTGCTGCCAAGTCTAATAAAAAATGGGAGGAAGGTCTTGCGTCGGGTGGTCTTGAGTCCAGGAGTTTACTAAGGGCAGAGAGTCCATCATCGTGGGGGATGTTTGTGTAGAGGGAACAGACATCGATAGTGGCCAAAATGGTATTGGGTGGGAGAGGAAAGGGGAGGTGTTTGAGGCGTTTGAGAAAGGAGTTAGTGTCTTGGATGAAGGAAGGGAATTGACGAATAAGAGGTTGTAGGTGGGAGTCAACGAAGGCGGAGATGCGTTCTGTAGGGGAATTAAAGTTGGCAACAATGGGGCGGCCGGGGATGTTGGGTTTATGGATTTTAGGGAGAAGGTAGAATGTGGGTTTGCGGGGTTTGTTGGGGATCATTAGAGCAATGGCGGAATCGGAAAGGCCTTCCTGATTTCCTGAGGAATAATGATAGGACGAAATTTGGTAGGAGTGGTGGTCTGTGGGGTTGGAAGTAAGGTGATGGTAAAAAGTTTCATCAGAAAGTTGGCGCTCGGCTTCCTCATTATATTTGGCGCGATCCATCACAACCGTGGTGGTGCCCTTGTCGACAGGGAGGATGATGATATTGTTAAGTTGTTTAAGTGTCGAATTGGCATGCCTTTTACGTCTGGTAAGATTGTCTGTATGGTCGATAAGATCGGAAAAGTTAGGTTAGGAGATTCTGGAAAGGATATAATTGAGGTATTGTTCGAACGGGTGTAGGGAAGGAAGGGTGGGTGGAATGTAATGTATTGAGAAGGAGGTTTGAAGATGGAATAGGTAGGTGGAAGGCCGGGAGGGAGTTTTGGGTTGGCAGAGGTGAGAGAGTCTTCTTTGGGAGGGTTGGTTTTTAGATGTAGTTTGTGGGGAAAGGACTGGATGCCGGCAAGGAGGCGAAAATGATCAAATTTGGTGGTGGGACAAAAGGAAAGGCCGCGTGATAGGAGTTCATTCTCAGCAGGGGTAAGTACGTGGGAGGAAAGGTTCAAGACTTCATCTGGTTGGCAAGATGAAGAGGTGGTGGCAGGAGTGTGCGAAAAATAGGAGCGCTTCAAAGGTTTGTGGGTTAGGAAAGTGTGGGTCTTTTTCAGGATATAGAGTGATGGTGGCGTTGGGAATCCCAGGAGGTTTGACCAATAAGGGGCGGGGAAGGAGGTGGTTTGTTGACCTCGCCAGCTGATATGAACGGAAGGGGAAGACCAAGTTTGAGGTACCTGGCACAAATCAGAGAGTTTACGGAGAAGTATGTTGCGATGTGCGGTGATATCATTAGCCACTTGAAGGAAAACGGCATGAAGGTCAGATATGGATTGCGAAGAATGACGAAGATGAAGAACGAGAGATTTACAATTAGCGAAGTGGGTGTTAGGGAGGGTGGTATAATGGTGTATGGTGGAATGGATAATTTGGATAGAGGTGAGGTGATACGTGAGGGCTAGGGAAGCGCAGATAGGGGGAGGAAGGCCTGAAAGAGGAATTCTGATAATGATGCATTTGGGAGTGAGTCCAAGTGCAAGGCAGGAGTTGAGGAATTCAATCTGGCAGTTGGGGGAAATGTGTCTGCGGAGATGATAATGGAGACGTGTCAGTTCCATGGTGGATGAGAAAGATAAGAGGAAAAGACGACAGGAGAGAAACGTAAAGAAATAGACAATATAGATATAGAAAAAAGGACGGTATTAACTTAAGGAAAAGAAAAGGTAGTGATGAGGGTGGCAACAAGGTGTTGAGGGAAGCGCAGCGGACACTTACCAAGTTGGCAGGCTGCTGGGGGCGTCGAAGAGACAGAAAACATGCACACAAGAAAAACACATGAAATCTTTTTGGGCCTATGCCCTTCTTCAGCGATATATATATATATATATATATATATATATATATATATATATATATATATATATATATATATATATATATATATATATATGGATGTCAACAAGGTGTGTTATTTTACGTGTGTCGCTTCGACATCCCCGGGGCCTCGCCAACCTGAAGTCGTCTGATTGGTGAGTGCTCACTGGGTTTCCTCATCCCAACACCTTGTTGACATCCATATATTCATTTTACCTTTCCTTTTCCGTAAGTTGTTTTATATATATATATATATATATATATATATATATATATATATATATATATATATATATACACACACAAGTAGTTGGTGCTTGCATTCTGCAAGCATTTCATCTGACCCTGATAAACATTAATATTTCAGAGAGATATAGCATTATAAGAAATATTTTTTTAATTCAAAATATTTCACCTCTGCACCCCATTTCTATCTTTCCTTATTGAACAATATTTGATTAAAACAATGCCTTAAATTTGCAATTTTAAGAATATTATACTTTATCCAATGTAAGGTACTAATTCCACACATTTTTGCCAAATTTGAAGTTGTAGCACATCTAGAAGTGAAATAATATTTATTTAATTGTTTAAATTATATAAGTTTAATGCGGCCGCAATAACACTTTGTTGGAGATTTTCAATGGTTTGTTAGTTTAAATGCACTGAGCTCGACTTAACTTTAAAATTTCAGCTTCCTAGCTTGCCCCAAAGTACCTAAATATTTATCTATTAGTTTAAACTTTAAGAATTTTTAACAGCCAAAGAAATTAAAATACCAAAATTTTTATAATTTTTTATTTCGTTTTTTCACAAAATATACCGGTAAAAAAATTTCAGCATCGTAGCGCATTCAATAATACATAAACCTAAAAAATATGTTTAAACAATTGCGAATTTTTAGCGGTCGAATTTTTGAACTTTTTCAAAATTTCCTTTTTTTTCTATGTATAATTTTCTACAAAATGATTTCAAAAACTCAAACCTAGAGCTTATAGTTTTCAAGATAAAAATTATTGAACAAATGGGGTTAAAACAACCTCTAAAAATTAATAATTTTAAAATTTTCGATTTTAATAATTGGTTATCAGAAAAGTTCTATAATCTTGCAAAATTTAGCTCCCTAAACTTATTAGATTGGTCTACACACTGGATTGCGTTTTCCCATGCTAACTTATGGGAGATATTCCGGGGTCTCTGGAGTCGAACCCAAGACACTGTAAGCATAAAGGACAATAATTCCTAATAGAAATATCGGCCCTTTAGCAACACTGAAAATTTCATTTTTCTAGCTTACCGGCAAGTGCCCATAATTAATTTACAAAAATGGCGCAATGCTTTTCTTATGGGAAAAAACACAACTTTCGGAATTTCTGGAGTCGAACTAATGTCACTTAGGTAAGAAGTCTCATTTTATCAGTAAATTTCTCCATCATATCTACAAAAACTAAAACTTTCAGCTCTCTAGCTCTTGTAGTTTGGGCTGGACATTAGTATCCTCCTGTTATATGTTGTATATATCCTCCTCTGTAAGAAACATCGATATATAATGATATCGCGCTTCTTGCAACTCTCGCCTAAAGTGCCAAGAGTGCGATCGCGCTCCTTCGTTAGGCTCTTATATAATTGCTGGTAGTTCACTGTCTCTCATCAGATGGTACCTTACGTCAGTCTACTTATGACAAGGAAAGTGTAGTTTCAGAGCCTGCTGCTAATTTTCATATCATTAGTTTTGTTTTGATTTTATGCATTTTTGAACTTGACCTAGTTTTTGCAACCCGTAATAATTAAAATGGCGTCAACGTCAAGGGAAGTGTTTGATAATTATGAAGATATAATGGATTATATAAATACTCTTGGTGACGATGATGATTATGTTGATTCTGGCAATGAAATACAAACTCCCATTGTTTGTGAACCTCGTTTCATAATTTCAGATACAGAAAGCGGCAATAGTGACATTATTGTTAATCATAGACGTCGTATTGCAGTTCTAACTCAAAGTTCAGACAGTGAAAGTGTTGTTGACAATGAGGAATGCAATAATGATATCTATAATAATGAACAAATTAGCATTAGAATCCGATAGGAGAACTATTGAATATAGGTAACTAGTATAAATTAAAATGTAAGCACAAATGTTAGGATGTAGAGGAACAAGTGTGTATAAATTATGTGTATTAGTGTTGTATAAAACATTTTATTTTTCAACATCCTCCAATCCTAAGAGTGTGATTTTTTTTGTGTGGCCAAATAACATACTAGGACTTCAAGAAATATGACAAATATGTGAGTTACGTAATTTTTTAAAAAATATTTCTAATTACAAACTTTAATTTTGTTTTTCTAAAAAGATAATTTTAATGTTCAACAATCCTTTTACAATAGTAGTATGATATCTAGTCCTTAATTCCTATTTTCTAGATAGAGAACTATATGTACTGAATGTTCTGTAAAACTTTCAAAAAGATACCTTTAAAATTGAGGGAGATGTAATTTTTTTCCTACACTGCTGTAAATTCAACAAAAATCGCCTGGGAATTTGGGCATAGCTACAAGAAAATTGCTTGGCACTCAAAGGGTTAATGCATATATCCCAGTAATATAAGGAAGCCAATAAATAACATGAAAAAGGTTTAAAAAAAATAGCAATGGAAGGGGAGAGGGGGCTACGACCTGTACTAGCAACAGCGCCATCTATCAGTTTCCTCTCAACTATTTCGATTCAAAAGACTGGCAGCGCTGCCTATGAGCGGGCCCCTGAACTTAAAGGAAGAAACAAACAAAGGGCCACGTAATTTTCCTTGTTTCCCAACCCTGGTCCAGAACGATATCCTCAAAGTCCATCATTCGTCCAAGGAATCATTGAGCCTAAAGGTCCGCAACAAAAGCCTCTGAGTCTGAGGAACGAGATTTTTCAAGGCCGTGGATTCGTATCGACTGGTTCCGGCACTGGATTCACTCCATTGGAACAAATCCTTCCGGAATGACACAATACTAGTATGCAAGCACCGACAACTCGTATATATAAAAAAGTTAAGTTAACATAAAAGTTATTAAAAAGATATTCTCTTGGTCAACAGTGACCCTGACCTCCCGCCCGAGAAGTGTCCAGGAAGTCTCAGAAAGACCACGTGGAGAAAGGAAATACATTTAAGGGAAGACCCAAGAAGTGATGAACGTTTCTTAACTGGAATTCCTACTCATGGAAACAGGATATTTTAAACAAAAAGGCATTCTCTCTTGGCCAACAGCCACTCTGACCTCTTCCCATGCAACAGAGGTCTCTGAAAGACCACGTGGAGAGACCTCTGAGGGAAGACCCAGCGACTGGATTCTCAACTACAAATTGCTCTGCCTGTTGTTATTCATGACCCATCAACTGTATCCTCCCTTGCACCTGAGTAAATAAGTCAATTGTTTATCACAAAAATTAATGAACAATAATGAAAACACAAAGGAATAAGGAGCTAGTATACAATCATAGCATAGTCAGAGAAGGACAGGAAGAAAATGTTGTCAGGCAATACGGACTTGGAAAGAGAAATCGAGGAGGGGAGAAACTCGAGGAATTCTGCATCAATAATGACCTTGTAGTGACCAATACATGGTTCAAAAATCATAAACGAAGGTTACACACATGGAAAAGCCCAGGAGATAGAATGAGATGCCAAATAGATTACATCCTAGTAAAACAAAGATTCAGGAACAGCATAAAGAACGCCAAGGCATTTTAAGGAACGGACATTGAATCAGATCAGAGCCTTCTAATACTTGACGTGAGTACAAAGCTTAAACAAATAAGAAAAACGAGAAGAGAAAGACAGACCTGGGACCTAGAAAAACTGAAAGAAAGGCAGGATGTAGTCAGCATGAAGTTGGGAGATAACCTAAGAAAGTTGGAAAACAAACCGAAGACCGTTGTTATAGAATGGGATGAAATTAAAACCAGTATCAAGGATACTTTGGATAAAGAGATTGGAAAACAAGAGAAGAAAATCAGACAACCATGGATCACAAAGGAAATGCTGGAGAAAAAGAATGAGAGACGAAAATGGAAAAACGTTAACAGTGAAGAAGGTAGAGCCAACTATAGGCGTATAAACAATGAGTTGAGAAGGGTAACAGAGAAAGCTAAAGAAAATTGAATAAAAGGAAAATGTGATGAAATAGAAGAAATGGAGAAGTTAGGACGGTACGATATGATGTACACTAGAGCACTCGAGTTAGAAGATAAGAAATCTAATGGAAATCATGGTATGGGAATTATGAATACGGATGGAAAGATAGTCTCAGAAACAAAGGATGTAGCACAGGTATGGGAAGAATACATTAAGGAATTATACAGCAAACAGGCAGGAGCGGCAAAAATAGAACTGGAAGATGAGGAAAACATTGAAGAAGACAACTTAGGACCAAGTATTATGGAGAGCGAAGTAGAAAAAGCGATAGTGGAACTAAAGAAGGGGAAAGCCACGGGCAGCGATGGAATACTGGCTGAGATACTTAAAGTCATAGGATCAGAAGGACTAAAAGCGATCACGAAATTAATTAATAAGATTTACGACACGGGAGAGGGGCCTTGGGATTTCCTAGAAGTAACAATGATCCCTCTAAAGAAGAAGCCAAAGGCAAGGCAGTGTAAAGATTACAGAACGATAAGCCTTCTGTCACACACATCGAAGATCATCACGAGGATTCTTAATAAAAGGCTGGAGAAAAAGGCAGAAGAAATAATAGGGGAAGATCAATTCAGTTTCAGAAAAGGACGAGGAACTAGAGATGCTATAGGAGTAGTTAGAATCATATCAGAAAGGGCAATAGAGTACAATCAAGATATCTGCGCATGTTTCGTAGACTGGCAGAACGCCATTGATAGAGTAAATTGGGTAAAGTTGATGAAGATATTAAAGGATATAGGTGTAGACTGGAAACACAGGAGACTGATTAGGAATCTATATGTGAATCAAGTTGTAAAGGTCAGGTTTGAGAATGGGGACAACTGCAGAATAAATATCGGTAGAGGAGTAAGACAAGGCTGCTGCCTATCGCCAACCCTATTCAATATATATGGAGAAAGTCTAATGCAAGAAGCTTTAGAAGGCACAGGAGATTTCAAAATTGGAGGAAGGATTATAAGAACAGTAAAATACACAGATGATCAAGGACTTCTAGCAAGAAAGGAAGAGGAGCTACAAAAAATGATAAATAGACTAGTAATAACAGGTAGATAATACGGTATGGAAATAAATACAGAAAAATCCAAGGTCATTCGAATATCGGGTAAAGAAGAGAATCTGAACATAAGTATTGGGGGAAAGCCTTTAGAACAAGTTTCAGAATATAAATACCTTGGAAGCATCATAACACGAGAAGCAAAATGTACGGATGAGATCAGAACTAGAATAGGAAAAGCAAAAGCGGCTTTCAGAAGAAAGAAACAACTACTTACAGGGAATATAAGGGAAGATATCCGCAAGAAGTTGATAAAATGATACGTATGGAGTACAGCATTGTATGGGGCAGAAACATGGACGCTAAGGAAAAATGACATCAAATACTTGGAAAGCTTTGAAATGTGAACTTGGAGGAGAATGTTGAAGATAAAATGGACAGATAGGATGAAAAACGATGAAGTGCTACGAAGAATAGGAGAGAAGCGAATGATTATACAGACTATCCGAAAGAGGAAGGCTAACTGGGTTGGACATTACCTGAGGAGAGAGAGTATGATTAAAGATGTATTAGAAGGAAAACTAGATGGGAAAAGGGAAAGAGGTAGGAAAAGGTTTCAGCTCATAGACGATTTGAAAGGGAAAGAGAGGTATCAAGATATGAAGAGGACAGCCGAAAATAGGAATACAGTCAAACTCGTTTATAACGAGCACGGTTGTAACGAGTTCACGGCTATAGTGAGCAACTGCTACCTCCAAGATAAGTTTACGAGTATTTACATACAAATATTTCACGTATATAACGAGCACGCTTCACGGATATATCGAGCAAACTTTGACCACTTCTCACCGTCTCAAACGCGGCGGCGGTCAGCCCCTTCAATACTCATAGTGACCCAAAATATGTAACCTTGTGTTCTTGAGTCCAGCCTCTACACCCTATCCCTCGGGGAGGTTAAAGACCGCGGCGTTGTTGTTAAAAAATAATCCCTTCGTCCAAACCAAGAATGCCCAACTTGCAGGTACAGTGGCACTCGCGGAGGTCCTTTGTCCTCTCCTCCCAACCCCCAGTTCTTTTACTGCCAGGAGGTTGTGTTTGGAAGGGGGTAAGGGCATGTACAATGGCGCCCAGCCCCGTCGCTCAGCCGAATGCACCCAACACCCTTTCCCACGTAAAGATGGGAAATCCCATGTTTCATCCGTCTCCTCATTAACTCTCCTGGAATTGGTATGCTCACAGTTTGCAAAGAAAGTTTGTAGCGTTGATCACAAAAATCAGTTGAGATTTTGCCCTTGAACGAGTAACATGTCCGTACATAAAAGGAAGTGTTTGTCTATTCGCGAAAAGGTTGATATTATTCGAGAGTTAGAACGTGGTAAAAAATGTTGACGTGTGTAAAAAATTTAATTTATCGTCGTCTACGGTTTCAACCTTATGGAAAAACAAAGAAGCATTTTATCTGCACTAGAGAACAACCTAACAACGAACAAGAAAATGAGGAAGTGCGACTTGGGTACTGTTGATCAAGCACTTCTGGAGTGGTTTAAGAGGCAGAGAAATGCTGGTTTCCCCATCAAGGTACAGGCAGATAAATTTGCAAAACAGTTAGGACACGAGAACTTCACATGCAATAACGGGTGGCTTGATCGTTTTAAAAATCGGCATAACATTGTTTATGCGAAAGGCCCTGTCAGCAGATTCAAAAACGCCAAGTGAATGGGTGAAAAGTGTTTGGGAGGAGTGTCGAAAAGGTTGCAGAGAAGAAGACATCTACAATGCCGACAAAACTGGACTGTTTTACAACATGATGCCTGATGCAACGTTTAAATTCAAAGGTGACAAATGTGTTGGTGGCAAAAGACCTAAGAATCGTTTAACAGTTTTAATGTACGCAAACATAAATGGGACTGACAAAAAAAACTTTTTGTTATTGGTAAGTCACAAAAGCCACGTTGTTTCAAAAATGTAAAGAAACTTCCCGTTGAATATGCAGCTAATAAAAAGGCATGGATGACTTCCAATATTTTTCAGAAATATGTAAGTCAGTGGAACAACGAGTTACGGAGGAAAAATAGAAACATTCTACTCCTTGTCGATAACTGTCCTGCGCACCCACATATGCAGGAGTTATCCAATGTAAAACTGGTGTTTTGCCTCCAAATGCGACTTCTATTTTGCAGCCAATGGACATGGGGATAATTAAAAGTTTTAAATGCCATTTCAAGCGATTTTTTGTTCTACAGTTGATTGAAAGGAGGGAAAGAGGTTTATATGGCAACGACTCTGTATTGGATGCAATTCATTTGATGACAGATGCATGTTTCACCTACAACGATCATAAACTGTTTTCGAATGTCTGGTTTAATATCGGGAGAATTTTCGATTGATAACCATAACGTTGATGAAGATCAGAATGGCTTAAAGAAAATGGTATTGCGAATTTTTTTCATGTAAATGACATTGACAATTTTGTTCATGTTGATGATGATTTGATTACCAGTGGAATTCCTACGGCGAGTGAAATAATAGAGACAGTATAAAGCACAGCAGACAGTGATGAAGACAATGTTGAATGTGTCGAAGACACAATCCTTACTCAGGAAACATTAAATGATTTTTTTGAAAACATTGACATTTCCGATGGTGTTTTTAGTGCACTAAGTGTAATAATAGGAAACTTCAAAGTGAAATCTATGAAACAGGCTACTCTTCAAAGTTATTTTTGTAAAAAGGGGAGTGATTAAGGATGCAGCTGTGAGTAAATTTTATATGTACATATGTTTATTTTATATTTTCTAGTTTATTCTCATTTTTAGGTTTTTTCATAAATTTACTAAATAACCTTTCTGTTTATATATTCACTTTTACTTCTTATGTCTTATTTCACCATACGCATGCATGCTTTTGCCTTCACGGATATTAAGTTTAACGGCTATAACGAGCAAAACTAAACGGTCCCGTGGCGCTCGTTATAGCCGAGTTTGACTGTATATGGAGAACCAGGTTTAACCAAGAATAATCACGGACCTGTCTACGGACAGACTACCTACGATGATGATACCTATGATGATATACAATCAATAAATGATTAGGTTCTCATTCCTTCAGACATGAAATGTTTGGTAAATCAGATGCCTATTTCAAAAGTACAGCAGCAGTAATTGATGGTAATTCACTGACTATTGAATCCTCTTCGACAGATTTCTTCATTATATCTTCTTTGGAAAAAGGTCGATGACAGCAAACAATTCCCATGCCCACAGGTGATTGATATGGAATTAGCAAAACTAATTGGACAAAAAACAGCATTAGTATACTAACAGAAAAGCCTCTGCCCACTATCACAAAAGTCACTTCATGCTAACAGATTCCCTTACCATCTGACAAAAGCGCATTAAACTTATTATCAAGGGAATGAAATTCCTGCGGCAGAATGATGGTCAAAACACTAATGGGGTTAAACAACGGATAACCATATGAAGAGGAAGCATTTAAATGCGGCCATTCAAACTGACTTTCCCCTTCTCCACAGCCACTGAAATTTCTAACTAATCTCTTTCACACCCTTCAACCAATGCCAAGCATTTTTGTTTGCCCATCCCTCGACCGCACTTACAGACCTTTTCTTAAAAATGGAACCGCCCCTTCTCCTTTTCCTTTTTAGCAAAGAACTAGTGCGCTTTCCATCTTTCCCATATCCACGGCCTCTTCCGAGGATCAAGAGCATTCTTGGGAAACCCCCTTACTCTCTTCATCTATATCACGCGATTCAAAAGAACCCCATTGGGGAGATCCAGACACCGTGGATCCTCCCTAAGTGTGCACTACTGTTTGATGCGCTTCGCTGTTAATTAGACTTTCGGCAGACCCCTCACAAGTGGGAGCACCAGTTCATTGCAATACTTCACTAGCACTCACATTTGCATATAATGCATTTCAGTTTCATATTTACCTTAGTATCATGAAAACTATTAAAAGTTGTACACATAAGTTCTTCTTCAAATTAAATTTCAGTATTTCTAAACATTTCACTTGCTTTAAATACTTGATAAAGTAGAGAAAAGATTTCTCTCCAACATTTTTTGTCTCAAATGGAAATTTGCAGAAAATGTTATTTAATTTTTTTAAAGATGTTTTACGGATCTTATATATTTTTAGTTTTGCGATTGTTGCTCAAAATCATTCGAGGAGCAACATTTTATAAAATAGCGTACCTGTACAATGGGCAGAACAAACGCCAATGTTTTCCCACTTCCTGTGGGAGCTGACACACAGATATCTCTTGGCCAATGATACAAACATCTTAAATTGTTCTTTAATAACCATGGTATCACGTTCTCTTGCACTGAAATTATCAGAAACTTTCATCAAAACAAGAAATGTAGAATTAGTTATATGATTTGAAAAAGACTTTCGAAGAATAACTAAGCTAATTTTGAAATGCTTGAAAAGTTGAAATGAAAGTAATCAAAACAAGTCATTAAATTAGAAAATTTAACAACTGTTTGTCTGCAATGGATGTTTCTGACCATCTATACTTTATAAAATTTCCATGCTTCAAAGAACATGAACATAACAAAAAACCTTTTGTCTGCATAGTACATTAACAAAGAACAACTCGTGTATTACCAGGAAAAAAATTGGTTATTCCGTGGTCCTTTAACCTTTGGATAAGCTTCTCATCCAGTAGTAGATGATCTTTAAAGGAATCCTTCTTCTTATTCAATTTCAGAGGAATTGCAACTGGATTTTCAAGCCATGATGGAAGTTTATGATTTGCCTACATGTAAACAGACTAATGAATTGAGGTTGTCCCTGAGAAAAAGTCCTTAAAACTTCTTTCTCGATTTCATTCTAATTAAAGTTACGGAAATACTGTTTAAAATAGGATTCCAATGTCACAGGATCCTACATAAGAAGGAAAATTACCTTTTTTCTACTTGGTTCTGCCTCTGATCCGATTACGGTGAAGTGCTCTTCAACTTCCAGTTTTTTTTTAAAGGAATCCTCATCAATCGGTAAATTATCTTGTTTTACTTGATTTAATTCTACATCAGTAAGGAATGAATGTTTATTTTCCTCAGCTTCAGAAACCGCGACATGATAATTTTCCGCCACATCTTTTAACTTCTTCGGTGGATTAGCCTTTTTATATGTAATTTGTATGGATTCTCCTGGGTCGGAAATATCCTCTATTGACGTGTCCTCGATAGTTTTGGCCACTGTAAGTTTTTGATGCTTATGTCTCTTCCTTTCTTCTATTCTGCTAAGCAGATTGTCGATTTGATCATTTTCTTCCACATTCTGATCCACTTGATTTCCTTCACCCCAGTATCTTAATTTAAAAATATGTAAAATTAGTAAAGTTAGTAAGCACCACAAAATACTTTCAAGCATTTCAATCACACAATCACCTGTTAACAAAAAATAAATCCATTTTTTGTATACCTTACACACGAACATACAAACGATACAAACACATGTCCGTGAACTTCGACCATTAATAAGATAGACGCGCTTGACGTTCAAAATCTGAAGTCAACACAAGAAGCACGTGACTGTGGGACGAAGCGTGGTTTTGTGTAGGAGTGGTATAGAAGTAAGGCGTGGAAATCTCGTGGATTTTATTGTTTATTGTTAAAAATGGTGCAATATTGTGTTGCTTACGGGTGTAAGGTGAAATCTAAGAAAGGTGCACCAGTATCATTTCATAGGTAAGGGACAACGTGCACTTTTATAGCCTTAGTGGCGAATTGAAGTTTAGAACATATTTGAAAATTTTTCGAGCTATTATATAGTGTGTAAATATATTTGTAGATAATGTGGGCAATAATTATAGGGTATATATATATATACATATATATATATATATATATATATATATATATATATATATATATATATATATATGTACTAACGTTTAATTTATATTTTACATTATTATATGTTATACTTAACACTCAGTTGTATTTCTGATATTTCGATCTCTAATATTTTATATGTATGCACGCATTATATGTATATATATATTAAATGGCCTACGACGCGCTGTAACACGATTTGTTTATTTTGCATTGAAATGAGCTTGTCTCATATTTTGGCTTTGAATTGCTTTATGCGGCAAGGTAAGAAGCACTGTAGTTTCATCTCGTTAGTTTTCCTGCGAATGAAGAGCAGAAGAAGAAATGGATTCTTGCTTTAAGAAGGGAAATTTCGTGCCTTCCAAATACTCCCGAATATGCTCACGACATTTCACACCGGAATCTTTTGACAATGAGGCATTTGGCATTGAAAGAAAATTAAAACCAAATATAGTTCCAACTATATTTGATTTTCTATTGCATCTACAGAAGACATCGGTAAAAAGAAAGCTTCCTATTGACAGAACTGTGTCAGAGCAACGCTCACATGAAATTTCAAATAACAGTTCCGAGCAAAATGTATCAAAGTAAGTATCCATTAATAAAATCGTAATGAAGGTATTAGTAGTTTACATTATATTAGTAATAACTATGAAATGATTTTTATTATGGTTTATCATAGTGATTTAACATTGTACGTAAGTTAGAGGTTAGGGTTAGTTAGATATTATACAGGCAGATTGTCTGCATAGCTGCAATAAATGTAAGTTAAATCACTATCTACTTCTATATAGCATGATCTGTAATGATTATATTACTTCAATTTGTTTTAAGTACTACATCGCATGCTGCAAAGAAACCTAGGCTGACATACATTGGGGATTTCACAGATGACCTATTAATGTCACCAAGTAAATCTAAGAAATGCCTTGATGCTGCTAGAAAAGTCAGCAGAAATTACAGTAAAAAAATGAAATTACTGCAGCAACGGTGTCGACGAACAGTTATTGTTGATAAGAATTTGTTATTGTTGGTAAGAATTTATGTAGACGTTATTCATGTACTTTTAACTTCTTTTTTTGTGATCCCCCTTAAGAATTCAAGTGAAGATAACGTTAAAAAATAAATAATGTTGCTATTCTGCAGACTTTTTTACTTGGTTTGTATTTGAACGATACTTTCCTTTCTTATTATTGCATAATACGTGTACCATTTCTATTTACATGACCAATAAAATTCCAAATTTTATATCAATAGGAAAGAATCCCACATTAATACATTGTTTGTGATGACTATTCCCATGATTCCCATATTTCATAAACCATAGGCATTATAGAAAAGCATAGCAACTATTAGCTCAGTCGGATTCTTGTCTGTTAGAATGAAAACAGTTCTCTTACAATTTGACGCCGAGGAGTTTTAGCACCTTTTGGTCAATAATAAAATATTTTTAAAATGACAACTCGATCAAGTTTATCTGTAGTTCGTAATGGGAATTGTATTCGTATGAAAATTTATATATATGCGAGTTGATCGCCGTATATTTAAAATAATAATATTACTGTTTAGTTAATCGTGTTTTTAAAACTCGCCGACTGCAATAAGCATTTTTAGTTTAGTTTTTTCTTTGGGCCCTTAGTATGTAAAAAGAAGCAGATTTACGTAGTTCAAGTAAACGAAACTTTCCAATAATTTCATGCATATGTTCAACCATCTGAAAGAATGCATGAAGTCGAGCGCTCCATTTGTGGCCGGTCTCCCACAATCAGTTGATCCAGCCGAGTGTCATGTTGGCTTCACTCCCCAGTACAGCAGGGACACGCCGAAGCGCCTTCTATCTTATTTAGGGTCGAAGTCCGTGAAGTTATATCGATAGTCGGAGTGACCAACAAAGAAGTTGAAACGTGTCGAAAGTTTTTTTATTGCAAATTATGGAGTACATATGCCATTAAGATGTTTAAAGACATTTACGCAATTTGAAAAACATCTTATTTTATCGTAATCATAATGACACATAATGGTATAAAGAAGTGAGAAATGATACTTTTGGCGTTCATGCTCATTCATCATCAATCAACTGCGGAGAAAGGAACTGAATACGAGAAAAAAAAAAGCAGTGTTGGATATCATCAATAACAGGTAATACACAGCAGATATTCATGAATAAATTTGTGTGCGTCACTAAAGCCTTCCAGGTGTCAATTTTTTTTAATCATAACATGTCCGAAGAGCTAGCACAAACTATCAAATTACGCAATAAACTTTAGTTATTGTTTGTGAAGAAATGGAAGGGAGTAGTAAGCCAGAAATCATAGGTATTATTAAGCATAGAATTATACGTATTCTGATATATAATTTGATAACATACAAATAACATATATTCATTAATTCGTTTTTAATTACGACCTTGCGCAAAATCTAGTCCACCCATCGTAGTCAATGATCGCAAACGAAACAACTACGATAGGCAAGAGATCAAGATTAAAAACATTGATAGACGAATACTTTGCAATAGTTTGATATACTTTTAAGTGACCTAAAACTTAGCATAGCGTATTAAAAAAAAACATTTCGGATACGCTACCTGCTGAAATGTACGTTCTAGGACGGGCTTAATCAAATATTACAAGAGAACTACGTAGGGTAGGTAATTGTCTTTCGCAAAGACAATAACACCTTATAATTAAGGTATAATGATATAAAAATTAATCACCTACCCCCCGCAGTTTTTTCGTAATGTCGAGTTATATAAAACTACAAAAATCTCGCGCGAATGGTACCTTGACAAGAATATATTTTTTCTGATAATAAAAACAACATTAGCGAAATAATCTTTATATATTTATTTAAATATAACATTAACGTTTACTAAAATTGTTGCCAATGAGTTACGATCAAACAACAAGAAATTCAACGGAGATTTCGGACGCGCTACCGACGTCACTCAAGTAACGGTAAAACACACAATCTTCAATTATGAAAAACCTACGAAATGTAGGTAATAGCCACTAACAGCACATATGAAGCGTTATAATCTACATATGATGATATGTAAGATTATCATCTAACCCTCTTAGATTTCCCATTATGAAAGGTTATCCGACCTTCTCGACCCGTCGCTCATACATCACTGTAAAACTTAAAAAATATTTAAAATTTATAATACCATATTATCATAATAGTTTTTTACATATGATAAAGAACATACTAATACGTTCTAAGATGCAAGCAAAACTGACGTATCGAATACAAAAATATTATAAAATACGATTTTTGGAAAACAAGGAAATATGCTTGAAGATCACAAATTTGTATAAGCAGCAATCACGAAGAACGTAAAGAGAGTAGGTTAACAAAAATTACAGGCATAATGAAACATTACATGGCAAGTTTGGAAATGTATATCATAATCACCTACCCCCTAAGATTTCTCGCTGTATCAGGTTATTCAACCCTCTACGCGCCGCGGTCTAAATTTTGCGTAAAACTTAAACATTTCTAGTGAAGCTAAAACAAAAGATAGAATAATATTGTTCACAGCAATAACTAAGCATATTATTTTGTGTTTAACTTTATTTTTTCTACTACTTCCATGGAGAGAAAACTTATTTCTGTACGTTCAAAGATACCAAAGCGTCGGATCGAAGACTTAATTTGAGGTAAATAGCCATTGACAGATAAAGTAAATGGGGTATGAAATTGATATTGACCACCCTAATTAACCACCTTTGTTTCAATTGCACGGCGTTGTCAATTTGAACCTGGGATGTTTAAAACAACGCTTAATCGGACATCCCCACAGCTAGTTCGGCTGCGCTCGGCGCTCTCCAAGATGAGAAAGCAACCATATCTGTCAAACCAAGCAAGGTAGCTTATTACGGTAAAATGTCAACAATTACACTTTACGTTCAACAATGAAAACTGGATTCACCTACCTTGAGCCATTTTTCACATATTTTGATTTTTCAAAAAACGCCAAAATCGCGAAAAAACGTAAAGGTGAAACTCGACTAGGAAATTGGCGTTAACTCTGCAAAATAAATGCTGCATTTTCTGTAATTCTACTTATGTTTCAACAAGCTACCCCTCCCAAACATTTCCAATAAAGGTTCCGGATGCGCTGCGGGCCCCTCTCGAGTGCAGGCCCGGCCCGTCCCTACGATAGTTCAAAGTTTTGGTGGGAGGAGGTGTTAGTCAATACTTTCACCATATAGAAAATTGAATTACGCGTTCATTAGTGTATGTTGCTACTTCCTACACAGCGTCGTTTGTCAGATACGTTGATTTTTCCAAAAACAATGGAAAAAGTGCGCCCTCATATTTAAGAAATATAAAAATTTTCTTTTTAATTAAACAATGTAGGAAGTTTATTTTCGCCTGAACAACATTTCATGGTATTGTTAATTTGTCGATATAGTTGATCGTCACCTATCCTATCGATAAGTATTTTTTAACCTGCGATGATTGATGGGCTACCGGCCCCGGTGGGGCGTCGACGCCGCACGTCGTAGCCTATTGTGCATTTACTACGTGGGGTAGGTTGTAGCGGGTACTTGTGGTAACTGCGCATTATAATTATTCAGTAATAGATGTAATTCATATTAACCTATTTCCCGCAGTGTTTGAGATAAGTGAGCTTCTCCAAAAATGCCGAAAACGCGCTAGATTTTCGCCACGGAAATCATCAACTTTTTCCGTAATAAAAACACGACAGACAAAAACAGCGAATTTAAGTATAAATACTTGTTATTAGCTTAGTGCTTTTAAGTAGTCGAAACTTCCCTATGTTCTAAAAAAAAATATTTTTGCGGGGTTCATCCGGTTCGGCGTCGGCCTGACTAGAAATTCATCAAAACGGTAAATGACCAATAGAGAAAAACCACGGGGGGTAGGTGTTAACAAATGCATATTGAATGAAATTATGCGTAAATTGTTACTTTTTGCTAACGCCTACCCCCCTTGGTTCTTGCGGCATATGAGTTTTCATGAGGTATTTTTTTCAAATCTCCCGCGCCGGCATTGTAAAAATTTAATTGTTACATAACTCGACAGGACCACGCGTAATTTTCTTATCGTGTATTGAAACTATAATTTTAAGTTTGTTTTTATATTCTGTAGCCGTCTATTGGCTTTGGCATAGTTTTAAGTTACCTACCAACTCGATGAAATATTTTTGCGAGGTTTCTATTGTTCACCGTCAGCCGGGCTCAAATTTTCTTGAAGGCCAAATACGACTGTAGCATAACTGCTATAGGTAGGTGCTTAAAAATACATCTGATGCATAGATTCCTTAATCACGCTTTAAGTTGATTATTTCGCCAACGCCTAATTCACTTATTTCCTAAAATTTTCAGGGTATTCCGAAAAAACTGATGCAGCACTAAATTTTCTCCATTATAATTTTTATTGGATAAAGCACCACGGATCGAATGATTTCATTATTTTTCATTTATACAACTCAAGGGATAGGGAATTTATTTATAAAATTTTTTTAAAATGTCTAAGAATTAATTTTCTAATGAAATTCAATGCATTTTCTTACTAAATCTTATGATGTAATATCAAGATGGCGGAAATAGTAAACACGACGTCATGTCGCTCGTGCAAAAATCCTCTTCAAGACGAGTTTAAATTACCATGTGCCGGTAGATGCATGGGATATTACCACCTAAAGTGCTCCAATCTTACAGAAATAGAATCTAACGTAATCCAGGGTCATAAATCGATTTTCTGGATGTGTGAAACCTGTTGCTCAACAGTGAACCTAAACACCGCGCGACCTGGCATCGAAAATTCCTCTCCGGCCGTTTTTGATTTTATTATCAGGAACTTACTCTGCCTGGAAGAAAGACTGGCGCTTGTGGAGTCCAAGCAAGTATGTAGTAATTCAATTAAAAACAAATTGAGCAATGCGCTCATTGAACGAGAAGTTATCCCAAGTAACGTAGTCACTGCAGATATTAATGCAGAATCAGCCCCCAACCCATCTGCTAAGTATGCCGTTGTGTCCTCCGGTGGAACTAACCTGCAACCGTCAAAATTTCCAACTGATACCCTAAATGCGTCAGAGAATTCCGACAAAAATTTTTCTCATAGTGACGATGGTTTTATAAAGGTGAGCTACAAAAAAAGGAACAAAACCATAAGTAAATATGCCGACAGCCTACATGAAAACTCTCATCACGAATGTCCATCAGAAGTCTCCATTAAGGAGAGTACGAGTTTATCGAAACGCGGTCCTGGCATAGCAAAACGAGGTAAGCAAGTAAAACACTTAATATTCGGCTCCAGCAAGGAAAAAAACAGTTTTACAGCAATCCCTAAACGTGCCTGGCTCTATTTGGGACGAGTTAATGTGAATGTTACATGTGATAATATTATAAACTTTCTTTCAAAGAGATATAATAACGATAATTTTACATGCGAAAAACTTGACATATACAGCAGTCAGAGTGCTTCCTTCCTTTAAAATCAGTGCTGATCTCTCTCTCTTATCATATTTGAATAAAAGTGAAAACTGGCCAGAAGGTGCATGTGTTAGTAGGTTTTCCTTCACCAGGTGGAGAAAGAGTGAAATTAGCAAATCTGAACTAAGTGACCCACCCTCACCATTGTGTGTCCCCTGTCAGAATACAGCAAGTGCTCATTATGATTCTTCAGCCAGTGCTATTGATTGTGATAGCAACCCAAGTGAAAGTGCCAATAAAAATCCTCTTCCAATTTTGCCACCTAATCCCAGCCACAATCCCACCTGTAATCAGGCTCCTAAAACAATTACTCGAGGCCAAGCTGGTGTATTGATCCCAGCCCAACCCTCAACAGGAATCACAACAAGAAGCATGGATGGGATCTCCAAAGCCAAATCAAAGTGACTAAATGTAATACATCAAAACATCCAAGGTATGGGCAATAAAATTGATCAGCTCGAGGTTTTTATTGAAGAAGAAACCCCTGATATTTTGGTACTCAGTGAACATGGGTTAAAACTAGAACAAACACATCGTAACATATTGTCCAAAATGAAATTAGGTGCAGTCAGCTGCAGAAAAAGAAAAAAAGGTGGAGGTGTTATAATACTTGTCAATAGTAAATTGCAAATTCATATAGACAACTTAGAACTGGATAGATTTTCAGACCAGGAAAACATTGAAATTACAGGCATAAAACTCACCCCAAGAAATAATAATACAATGTATATCCTAGGAATATATCGCCCCCCTAGTGGTAATATTGATCTCTGCCTGAACCAACTAACACAAATAATCGAAAACATGCAGCCAAAATTAAAGAGTAAATTGATTATTATTGGTGACTTTAATGTGAATATATTGGAAAATACAAGAAACAGTAAAAAATTTATCTCATTTATTGAACTATTTGGCTTAAAACATACCATATCTTCACCTACAAGGATAACAAATATCACAGCTACCTGTATAGATAATATTTTAACTGATCTAAATCCTTCTGCATTCACCTCTCTAGTAATTCATTCCTCACTATCTGATCATTTAGCTATAAAAATTAGCATAAACTTATATCAAAATTTAGTAAGCCCACCGCATTACGTACCATTTAAAGTGCATAACTGTAAGAAAGAAAACCTAATGCGCCTTCAAAATTTAACAATGAATGAAGAATGGTCTGGTGTGACACTCAATAATACAGCAGATGACAAATATAATAATCTCATTGAAACCTTCTCCTACTGGTTCAACCTCAGTTGCCCTATCACAACTGTAAAAAAATAGAATAAAATAACAAAAAAAAGTAACTGGATTGATGCTTCAATCAGAAAAGCCAGGGCAGAGCTTTGCCATCTTGAACAAATATATTTATCAAATAGAGACATTAATAGTAAACATGAATTTTCAAATTACAAAAAGTTTTATGATAATTTAGTGTTAACAACTAAAAAGAAATACAATGATGCCTATATCCTAAACTCGAATAATATTAGTAAAAGTACATGGAATATTATTAATCAGGCCAGAGGAAAGGAAACACCAACTTCCTCCCCCACTGAAATATGTATCAATAAAGTCACCATCAACGATCCAATGGAAATTGCAAATTATTTCAATAGTTTTTTCAACACAATGGCTGCAAAAATATCCAAAAAACTACCTAACACTTCAAGGGATAAACATTTCTTGAATAATAGAGTTGCTCAAAGTATCTACCTCTTTCCAACTAATGACACAGAGGTCAAAAGCATAATTAAAAACATGAAAGCAAAATATTCTGCAGGATATGATGGTATTCCTATTACTGCCATAAAAGCATGTGCATCATCCATTGCCTCTCCTTTATCTAACACCATTAACAAAGCCTTTGAAGAAGGAATCTTTCCAAATGCTCTCAAAATATCTGTAATTCATCCAATTTATAAAAAGGGTGACAAAAGGGATGTAGCGAACTACAGGCCCATATCTCTGATATCATGTTTTTCCAAAATATTTGAAAAAATACTGCTGAATAGACTCACACCTTTCCTCAAATGGCATAACATAATCTGTAACACCTAGCATGGATTCATAAAGGGCAAATCTACCACTACTGCGGCAATCACCTTTCTGGAAAAAATTATCAGCAATATTGATCAAGGAAATAACTCCACTGGTATCTTCTTGGATCTATCAAAAGCTTTTGACTGCGTAAATTTTGACATACTACTTGAAAAACTAGAAAATTTTGGAATAAGAGGTCAAGCCCATAGTCTCATCAAATCTTACTTAACAAACCGAATGCAGGTAACAAAACTACAGACATGCCAGGGGCATATTATGTCATCTAATCTCACTGCTACCAATGGAGTTCCCCAAGGCTCAATTCTTGGGCCCTTGCTCTTCTTATTATATATAAATGAGATCCAATCTGTTATTAATGATGGGACTATAATTTTGTATGCGGATGATACTTCTATCACAATAGCTGATAAGCTGTACTCTCAACTGGAAATAAAGGGAAATGTTGTCTTAAACAGCATTGCACAATATTATAATGAAAACCTTCTCACAATAAACACTGAAAAATCATGCTTTATAGAATTCTCCCCACGCTTATATGACTCAGAAAATAGCTACTTTGTAGGAGATATCATGATAATGAAAAACCACTGCACAAAATTTCTTGGTTTAATTATTGATGAAAAACTAAGCTATATAGGACATTGCTATATTTAACTACTTTGGATGATATAATATCTAATAAAGATGTCCATGAACACTTCACTAGAGGCAATTCCTCTTACCGTCTTATCCAACATAGACTAAAATTGTATGAAAGCCTACCCAAATATAAAGGTATTCAATGGTTTAATATTTTATCTCCCAACCTTAAGTCTAGCAGATCAGAAAAAGACTTTAAGAACAAAATGTACAAATTTCTACTGGAGAATGCTTTTTACTCAGTGGAAGAATTTATTGATGTATGCTACTCCAAAAACATGTAACAGGAAGAAACTCTAACATGTAATTTATTTGTTTTATATTTAAATATTGCTGTATTTTGAGATTGTAGTTTTAATATGTTTTCTTACTTTCAAATATATATGATGATTTTTGATGAAGGCTAGTTGCACAATTATAAAATATGAAACATAGAACATATAAGAAATTGTAGCTTATGTATTATGTACTCACTCTGTATTTTTTGTATGTTTGTTTTGATATGTAACTCCCATAGTATATATATATATGTTGTGAATGTCCTCTATGACGGCTCCTGACAATTGTAATGCTTTGTGTATGCAATTTTTATGGAATTAAAAATAAATAATAATAATAATAATGACAGCAGTAATTCTATTAGGAAGATTATGTAATTCACTGCTATAATTATTGACAATAATTATACGATGTTGTCTGTAATAGCCATGTCTTGAGAAATTAGAATTGCTAACAATAAGACCCATAGATTTAAGAAAATATAGGAGCTATACGGTGGTATAAATAAAGTAAGTGAATCTATCGCAGAAAAGAAAGAGTGCGCAATCGGCCATCTTGGTATGACAAGGTTTTGCTGATCGGGTATCTCGCTGTGCTAACTTTAGAACATTTTACATCAATACTTATGAATGATATCGTTCATAGAGAAAATTCTTGTTACGTTCTTTATACATGAAATGCTTAAGTATGTTATCCAAGTGGTACCGATTGAAATTCTAAATGCACGATGTTTTTACTGTACTTTCAAAGTAGCTACGTACTCGGGTACCTAGACGATTGAGATATGGTAGGATTGCTTGATGCATTTAGTAAACGCAATAAACGAAAAGTTCCCAAGGAATATGCGATTTATACTCCAAAGAGGGACTAATACTTTCCTTAAGAATACATAAAACTATCTTTTTACTGCACTGGCTACTATTCTTATACTTAATGAAAGGATCGACTATTATTCAAAATGTTTAGAAATTTGCCCATCTCTAAAACCCGAAAGCGTTTTTCCTGTTCACCGATTTCATCATAAAACCCAAATGTTCAAAAATTACATTTTCATGCAGCAATTTTCGTATGTTGAAAATGCAAGGCATTTATTTCAATGCTTGGATTAAGTTGATAAGACTCATATTCACTATATGAGAGAAATTATTTCTTTCTTCTTCTTCTCATACAAACTCCTGCCAGCAGCCATCCTTGTACAACCCAGCAGTCGCTAATATACTTCCTGTGAAATTACTAAAATTAGCTTGAAGAGCTGCTCTAGCAAAAGTCAACCCAGCTATACTTACGTTACATATTTACTCTATTTATCAGAAATATGTATATGCTTCTGGGAGAAATCAAGATTATTGTTCAGAAAGCTACCATTAAGATTTGGTGTAATACGAGAAGGCCATCTTATGCATTGTGCTTTGATTTTGTACTTTACCTCCTTGTGAATCCATCCTAAGCAAACATTGATTAGACACCTACTCAAGAACAGAGGCGATTCTATATGTAGTCCAAAATGTTGTCTGGCACAAATATCTTGTGGGTTTCATCAAGAAATAATAAAATTTATATACATACCTGTGTATTAAAGGACCTGAAATATGAATAGCATGAAGGTGGAAGAAAGGCTAGTCCACAGATATTTTATAGATTTTATTGGGCATTATTACAAAGCATGTAAAAATCACAGTGATTACAGAAAACAATATATATATATTAAAGATTAATTTCCCTCAAACAAAACTAATTTATTAAACACTGCCTTTTACTTTCAGAAGTATCAATTGATTTCTTGCGCACATAATGCAGTCTGATACTAATGTACTTTTCTGCAATTGCACGCAGGAGATGATCTTTATGTCCAAACATTAACTCTTGGTCACAGTTATGACTTTCCAAATCTTTAAATATACATGTTCCCACAAAATGATTCATAACAGATGTACTGAGCCTTCTTACAGTAAATTTCTTTTGCATGAAAATACCACCACTTTCTGCTTGTGCCATTCTAACAATTTTTTCACATACCTTGCATATATTAATAACATCAGCAGATGGAAAAATTAACCCTCCTGAATTTCTGTTCCTTATTAACTCACAACAATTCTGCATATCATTGCCAACCAATGCATTTAAACACTCTTCGCATTTTAAAGTGCCTCACAACAAAACCTGAGATATGAGCAATGACTTTATGTGAAAACTCACTTAGCTCAATGATTCTCATTGGAACCAACTCATCAATTGATAGGTTGTCTTCATGCTCTTCATCTGCCATTCTACTTCCAGCAGTGGTAGAATTTATGATTGATTCAGAGCTATAACAATTCAGTATTTTTATTTCCTCTAGAAGAATACAATTTCCTGCACTATTCACTCTCAATTCCATGTGAACCAAACACTTTTTGTAGGCAGACTTAATGCATATCATCAGACCTAAAAATCCAGTTTTCCTTTTGCTTTTGAGCACTAATTTCCCACCTTCTGAAATTCTTAGCTCCTGTATATAGCTATATATGTTTTGCAAATGATGACTTGTTTGAGCCCAGTTTCCTTTATTTAGAGGTTTCTTGTACCCAAGCTGCCTTAAATTCTTGCTATTTAGTATATCAAATAAATCATTGAAATAAATGAGGAATTTTATGGTTTCCTCACATCCATCGAAGTCAGCCAATTTCATGCCTAGACAGGTTTTTAGTGCAATAGCCACTAACCTACTTAGAAGCTGAGTAGCAAGCTTGACTCATTTTTTGCTTACCATAAAATAAATGATTGGGTCCTATCTTGTTGGCCAGATTCATTCCTTCTGTTTTTTTAATGTTATGGAGCTTAGGAAGATAGCTCCAAGAAACTTTGCCTCCATTTTTTAAATACAATTTTTTTCACCTAATGTGTTCTGTATCAATTTCATCATATGACAAGGATCAGGAAAAATAAAAACTTTCTGATTGATGGCAGGATGGTCAAAAGTTACCTTCAGAGGGTTACTTGGCTCCAAGATGCATCCTAATTCTTTAGCCATGGCAAAATTACTTGGGGCACCATCAAAGGTTATGGAAATAACCCTGACCCCTGATTCATGGGCTAACACTAGGCATTGCTTCACTAGATGTGCCCTTTGTTCTCCAGACACTCCATCTGTTAAAAAATATGCAACTGGAACTTTCCATGAACCATTTATTGCTACAACCATCAGAACCAACACATCTTTAGCTAATGCTCTGTCGTCCCCATCTAGGCCAGTGCCCATATCAAAATACCCATGTTATTCACCACTATTGTACTGGAGATGCCTTCGAATGGCCATCTCATCCATTACCAATGATCAAACAATATTAAAATCAGTTTTTGCAGTTAAAGTTTTGATGGCACGGAATGCCTCCTTAGTAAAACCAGCATTACCATTGACACTTTGATACCATTTTGACAAGGTTTTTGGGCGAGGCAAACAAGAATCAAACTCCCTCCTTACATAATTATATGCCTTGGGTGAGTAATAGTTCAGTATTAAGGCAAATGCCTTTAACTCTTTACTATACAATTTAATCATAGGCAAATCATTATTTTTTGCAATTTGGTGTTTTAATATTTCCCCATGAGACACACCAATTCTGGAAAGAATCTCCAAATTCTTCTGTATTATTTCTTTCCTTTAAACTATTTATAACATTTTTCACGGAAGCAATTTGCGTTCCATACCTACGTTTCGTTTGCTGCAACACCTGGTACATTTCATGCAGCATTCTCATCATAATTCTCAACTCCTCCCTGGTGGGTGAATTATTACACAATCAAGCCCTAGGAGTAGATTCAGATGTCCCCAACTCAATGTGCATTTCTTCATACTGCACATTTGAAGAGGTTGTTAGTGCTTCTTGATCAGTCACGGCCTCATCTTCACTGGTGCAATGTATGTCAGATTTCTTTATAATTTCTCTTCTCTGTTTAGTAACCTGAAGGAATAGGGTTTAAAAGGGGGAAGCATTAGCAAATTTTTGAATGTGAACACAAAAATCCTCTGTTGAAAGCAATTGAGAAGTTGAGGATATGTTTGTCATACTATCAATTAAAAGTATTTAGTCCATAAATCTCGATGACTATCTCTTATACTGTTGCAAGTTTTGTAACTTGATCAATTGCCGACGATTTTCACATTTCCATATGTTAATCGGAAATTAAGTAATTATCATATAGGGTTTAATATATCATTGGATTTATTTATATTATCTGATTGTTTTCTTTAAACAATTTCATTATTCAAGTTGCCAATATGCACATTAAAATCCAATAAGTTATTAACTAAAGTTTACCTTTCGTAAATAAGCTGGGAAGGATCTGAAAACAGTTGGGACAACTGTTTCTCTAAGGCGAATACAGGACAGAGAAGTTTTATCAAAACAGTTTTCCAGAAAATGTTCCGAACAAATCACACTCTGAGGAGAAGGTGTCCATCACCCTTCATGTTTTTACCCTCTCTTTCAAACGTTCATCACTTTTCCAAAACCTAAAATCGTAGGTACAAATCATTGAATATAATTTAAAAATAAGTAATCAAGATCTTAATTATTCACTTTTGCAGTTATAGATCAAATTACTAAACAACACCTGATGCATGCACAGGATAAGCCTTACTTACTTATGGAAGGTTATCTTTCTCTTTTTCTCTATTTCCAACTGCTTCTTGCTTTTGTTGCTGCTTATATTGCTGCACCCAAATGCGACGCAAGTTGGCATCGTAAAAATGCACAGGAAACGCAGTTTTTCACAAAACAACCCAGTTTTATCGCAATAAGAGCACACTAACAATGAACACTCTCCTCTCAATGTTGTCAGACCAAGATGGCTATGTATCGAATGAAAAGTATCGGATGGAAAGTACCGATGTGAGTAGGTATCGAATCGGAACAATTAAAAATATTACATTAATTGAATATAAATAAAGGCACATACGTCTATGAGTAGTTATCGAATCAAAACAAGCAAAAAATTACATTTATTGAACATAAGGAAAGGCACATTCGGCTATGAGTAGGAATCAAATCAAAACAATTTAAAATATTATATTTATTGAAAAAATTAAGGCACATTCTTCTAAGTACAATAAAATCTACTCCTCCCACTCCTCCTCTGTGCAATCTCCCAAAAACATGAGCTTTTCCAGGCGGCTTCCCATTAACCGATTCCTGGCTTTCGTTATGGTTGCACCTGCCTTAGAATAGAGAGTTCTGCAGGCACTGATGTGGCAGGAATTGTCAAGTACGCTCGTGCGAGTTTGTAAAGATTGGGGAAAACACTTCAGATCTTCCCAGTCTTCAAACGATCAGAGGAGAGAGGAGAAACTGGATTTGATAAATACACAGACAGCTCATCTCTTTCCTCAAAGGTAATTGTTTTCTTTTTTTGCTTGCCATGGGCCAATGGCCAATTTGTGGTGGCTCCAAAAGTCATACTTAGATTCTGTATTCAGAGTAGAATCACTGTTTGTGTCACTGCTTGATGCCTCACTTCTAATCAAGGAATGGATATTAGATTGAGCCTTTGCACAAGCCTTGATATCAATAAAATGTATGTTTTTAAATCGCGTATCTAATAAATTGGATATAGCTAAGAGATGAGACTCCACAATATGAGCGAACCTGTGATTAATTTTGCTCAGCAATGTTTCTTTTACCTGTCTAAAAACGTCATTTTCTGCAGTAATTCCAATAGATTGCAACTGTGCTTTTAAGCAATGGATAAGTGGAATCACTTTGCTCAGCGTTACAAATTTTCCCCCCGCAATCTCCTTGGAAATGTAATCCAATGGTTGAAACAACTTCAACATATGTTTCACAGTGTCAAGTTCAACGGAAGTTAATGCTAATGGAGTCTTCGGATTTTCAAGGAGAATCTGATGCACCAATTTTGACAAGTCAACGTAGCTTTGTAACATATAATACAGAGAATTCCATTTTGTGCTTACATCTAAAATCAACTTAAGAGGGGTTTTATTAACTTTTATCTGTTTAGCACGAAGCAAGTCACTATTTATAACACTTCTTCGAAAAACTTCACAACTTGTCTTACCTGGCTAGTGATTTTTTTGTACATTTTCCACAGATGTTACCTTTTCTACTACCAAATGAAGCATGTGTGCAAAACAGGGAAGGGGTTTTCTCTTGCCAAGAAACATGTTAACTGCACCAACAATATTGGAAGCATTATCAGTGACTGCACATACTACCTTACTTTTGGGGAAAGAATACTTTGTGCAAACAGCTTCAAGTTGCTAACAAATGTTGACTGATGTATGCCTCTCCGTGAGCTCCTCTGTTGCAATGCATTTAGAAACAATGTCTGTGCCGTTCAAATGATGTGCTGTTATACCCAGGAAACTACGGCATGACATCATTTCAGTCCAAATGTCCAAAGTAATTGCAACATTTCTCAAACTAGGATCACTTATTTTGTCAGAATAAATCTTTATCATGACCTCGTACAGCTCATCAAGTCAAGTGATTTTAGTGTGTCAATGCTGGGGAGCTTGTATGTGGGGCTTAAGTGTTTCAACAGTCGACGAAATCCTCGACCATTGACTGTTTTGTAGGGCCGCTTATCAACGCAGATAAAAACAGCAAGCACTTTGTAATGAGCTCATGACGATAACCACCCTCTGAAAAATTGCACTTACATAAATTATAAATAGATCGAGCAATAAATATCCCTAATAGCAACATAGTAAACGCAACTTACCGGAATATGAGCTCATTCTCTGAAAGGATGTAGCAATCGTCAATTGTGACTTTCTTGTGGGAGGTTGTAAGTACCGAGTTTCTGTCACAACCTCAGCAGATGCATCAGAACGAACTGGATCATTAACAGTGTCCTAAAGTGCATCAAAAACGAATAACACAAGATTGACAAAGTTATGTTGCAGAAAAAATGATCACACATTAGTAATAACTTCATCAATTCAATGAAATAGGTCATATTTTATTTATGCATACTCTTGGTGGGAAATCCTTTGAAGTGGAAGCCACTGCATCAGACACCAATGTTTCATCTTGCTTCTTCTTGCCAGGAGGTAAATGCATCGCCCTATCAAAATAAGTAAAACACTAATTTTCAAGCAACATGAATTTCAGATGGTTAAGTGCACGTATGCACAAAGCGAGCCATATTGTAATATTTATTAGTATAGGCATATAGCAAATGCATCCACTGGCAGACACAGTGGGTGGTATGCATAAAAACGTAGCAAATGCTTTTCCTTCGGTTTTGTAGCAATTGCTACGATTCACATGCATAAAGTTTCGTAGCAAAAGCTTTTCCTTTTGTTACTTTTTATGCATACCACCCAGTATGTCATATTATTCATTAAAATGGTGATTCAAAATGAATCAAGTTAAATGAATATTTATAACGTAACTTTAAACTTACTTTTGTTGGTGCTTATTCAAATGTTTCTTCATATTCGATGTATTTCCACAAGTTTTCAAAACTTTGAAACAAGTTTTACACGAAGCTGTGTCCTTGTTAATTCTATTGTAAAACTTCCAAATATTACTCTTTGGAGGTGCCATGGTAAACCTCATTACGTTTTGTACACTACACGAATATTAACGCCTAGATGTGGATGAATTAACATCCCTTAATTGTGCCTCACTTTTGTTACTGCATGTACTCATTTGATTCGAAACTGAGAAAAATATATGCATATGAGTAGAAAATCGAAAGAAAAGAATCGAGTACAATAGTACTTGGTATCGAAAGGAAATTATCAATATGAGTAATGTATCTATAGTTTCTTCGTATCCTACCTTTAGCACAGGGATCTCATACTAAATGATTAGTATTAACAATACATTTATATTCATGATATTCGTCCAAGCGATTTGTTTGTAGAAATATGTTATAAGTCAAGTAAAAATAAATCAGATGTAGGAAAGCATTCACAATATATCCATATGTAACAAATGGTGATTTGACTTATATCGGGGAGATTCAGTTGCAGGTAAATTCTTCAATGGAATAGTTTTATTCTAATCTTTTATGAGGTACTCTCTGAGTTTCTGTTTGAAGTGTTTTATTGGCCTCCTTTTTTAAGAGTAGCAAATAGCTTATTATAAAATACTAATCCAGTGTGTGCTGTACTTAGCGCACTTTATTAGTAATAGGTGATAGATCCATCTTACTTAGTGCCAGTGTTGTCATAGACATAGGAATTGGACTTTAATTGTGAACGTTTGTATTATTTTTATAAATAGAATAAAGTAAAACATATATAAACAGAGAACAGTGAGAAATGGAAGGTTTGTATACAAGTTATGACAACTATCGCACTATTTAGCCTTGGCTAGAATTCTTACTGCCCACTTCTGCAACTTGTATATCCGAAGAGAATGGTGGGAGTGATTCCAGACCATAATGCCATATTTAATATGGCAGTAAATATAAGCATAGTACACAAAAATTGCAGTGTGCAGGTTAGTGGTCTGCATCAATTGTTTAAGAAGGAAACAGCCTGCACTAACTCCAAATTTTGAATCCCATAGTATTTGAGTTTTTGTAGTAGGATAGAGTGGGAGACACAGTCGAAGGCTTTGGAAAGGTCACATGCAGTTAGGGCAATAGAGCATTTCTCTTGGAAAGCATTTAGAATTTTATTGATTACATGGTCAACAGCTAAAGCTAATGGATGGTCTATTCTGCAAATATTGTATGCTATTTTCTCCATTTAGAGTAGGAGTGCATAGGGAGCAAAATCCAGGTAAATTTTTTCAGAAGCTTTCAGCAAATGGAACCATGCCTTAGAATATTTTGAGAAGCATGGCAAATTGTCATATCATGCACGAAGCTTGGAAATATTTTCAATTTAAAGAAAATTGATGAGAAAAAAGTGCTCCTGATTGATTTGATTTTAGATAAAAACAAAGCAGCGGAAGTAGCAAAAAACAGGGAAATACTTGGCTCAATAATAAAAACTGTCCTATTTAACGGGAAGCAGGGGATCCCCTTACGAGGACATTTAGATAATGGCCTCTTTAATGTTGAAGAAACCCCTGAAAAAAATGAGGGAAATTTTAGAGCATTACTTAGAATGCATGTGGAGGCAGGAGATGAAATTTTAAGGAATCATTTAAAAAGTTGTGGAAGAAATTCCTACGTTAGCTGAAGAACACAAAATGAAATCATTTCTTCCATAACTGATATAATTTTAAGGGATATTGCAAATCACATCAATAAGAGTAAGTGTTTCAGAACAGTTTGCTCTTGTTGCTCCATTCATTCAAAATGACACTGTCCAAGAACAGTTTACACAATTTATACCAGTTGTCAGTAGAACAGGACAAAGTCTTGCCACACATTTGATAGATTCTTTGCAATATTTCAAAATTAATTTAAAATTTCTCAGAGGCCAAGGATATGATGGGGCTAGTGCAATGAGTGGACAGTTCCAAGGAGTTCAAGCTCATATTAAAAAACACTTCCCCTCTGCATTATTAGTGCATTGTAGCTCACACAGTTTAAACCTAGTGATTTCAGATTCTTCTAATTTACCCAATACCAGAAACTGTGTGGGAATAGTGGGTAAAATCTATAATTTTTTTCACACTCCATTGGGGCAAAATGTTTTAATAAGAAATATTGAAATATATAATTGAAAAACGAAAATTAGTTCAAATGTGTGGCACAAGATGGATTGAAAGACATGATTCGATACTAGTTATGGTTGAATTATTTCATGCTATACAAGCATCACTGAATGAAATGACAGAGTGGAATGATAACGATGTTTCCGTTCAAGCTTTTCTTTTAAATGTATCGATTTCTAAAGCTGATTTCATCATTTCTTTGCTGACTATAAAAAAGGTATTTGCTCTTACTAAAAGGTTGAGTGAATATTTACAAACAGTTAATATTGATTTGAAGAAGGCAATGAGTTATGCTGACTCAGTCATTGAAGGACTTGAAAGTTAAATGTTAATTCTGAATCAGTTTTAAAAATTACTATTTTGATATACATTTCAGTAAATATATTATACAAAAATATTTCGCTCCTGTCTTAAAGAGTCGAACGATGCTATTATGACGCTGCCTGGAGCTGTTGATGTAGATGGAGCCGTTGACAGGCGTTCAGCTAATCTGGTCATCTGCGTTTGCAGTAAAGTAGCCCAAGCAGGTTGAGGAAGATATTAAAATTCTAAGATATCCCATGAAGCTATCAGTGTACCACAACAATATTCCAGCTAAATCCCCTGAGGAGTACTACAGACGGGCTATATTCTTACCCTTTCTAAACAATGTAATAAGTCAAATAAAACAAAGACTTGAAAAACATAATAACATTTTAGCTAAATTTGGATGCTTACTGACTCAAAATTATGATGATGAAACGGAAAGTGATTTTCTCACGTTAGCAGAATTTTATTCGAACAGTGATGATCTTTTTTGCGACAATAAGGAAAGCATGCTTGGTGAACTTAAACTATGGAAAAATTTTATACGGAACAAGGAATTATTTTCTGCTATTGAAGGGTTCATTTATTGTGACAGAGAGTTGTATCCTCGTATCAAACTGCTCCTACAAATACTATGTACACTTCCCATTAGCACCTGTACCAGCGAAAGATCATTCTCTACTTTGAGGAGGCTAAAAACCTATCTAAGAAACACCATGAAAAGTGATAGACTTAATGGTCTTGCATTATTAAATACCAACAGTTTACAGGTGTCTCCAGAAGATGTTTTGGATGAATTAATCAAGAAACCGAGACGATTGGATTTTACCATTTGAACCAAGAAATGTTATTTTTAATCAAGTGCAGTAAGGCCTCCAAAGGCGAACCACCTCTCAAAGTGACTCCTATTTAGTGGAACATTTTCAAGAGTGCAATTATTTTCTCTGAGATGACTACTCTGACCTGTCCCCTCTAATCTGATCACCGTCTTCCCAGACCAGCAGATTCGAGTAGTTAACCTGACCACTGTGTCCCATTAAATGACTTTTCTGTTTTCTTTCATTTGTAATTTTGAATATTATCAAACTCAGTGAACCCAGTTAATAATTGCGAGAGTATTTTTCATTTTAAAGGGTAATGTAGATTTAATATAAAACAATTAAAAATTAGATTATTAGAAATCGAATGTTTTGTATATATTTTCTTCTTATGTTCCCGATTTTCAGTAAATTTAAACGACAAGGGAAAAACGATGTAAACCGCTCCTAAGAATCATATTTTGTGTATTCCTCTGAAAATACTGGTATTTAAAAAAAATTAAGCGCATGACCTAAACTATTGGATTTCGCTGTTTGGGATACAAAATAGGTCTTTGAAATAAAATCAAATTGTATATTTGGTTTGTTATTTATGTTATTTTTGCTTATATTTTCGAAGTTAAAATATGGCGTTGAAATATGTCTACTTCTGCTGATAACCCTGGACCTTTAGTCTATATTTCACTGTAATAATATACTCGGAAATTTTTTAGATATTACACTGTAATATATTTATTCTAATTGTGTGTTACAGTAATAATGTACTATTTAGAAAGGGAATTAATTTTTAAACGCAAGTTGTGTAAATAAAATAAATAATAAAGGGTAACCTTAAACTTTTTTATGCCTGCCAAATAGATCGGACCCCCTCCTAGAAAAAGTCTGTGTGCGCCACTGTCGGGGCATGCAGTCAACTTCCGCCATTTTGAATCATAGAAATCATCCATTGCTGCTTGAGTACCTTTCTGAGATTTTGGCATGTACATATAGCAATATGTCTTTAAGATGAGAAAAATATACAGTGGCTGGTGGTGGTTTAAGAAGTCATGACAGAATGAATTTGTTCTGCTCTCCAATCAACAGAGCCAGGTGTCTTAAAAATAGCCCATGTTTTTGAAAATTTTTTGACAAAATAGTTTATAAAGTGCTATGTGAATGTGTTTTGTGAAAATACTTTTATATTTTCTTAACAGATACCTGCACTGGATAGATCTCCTAGGAAGGAAGGAGAGAAATTTCTTCCATTTTTACTTTCTCCTTATACATAGTATAGGGTAAAGTATTGTATTCATGAAAAAAATCGACTTAGAGATTTCAATGGAAATGAGCATTTTGAGGTCCCCTAAACACGTTTTGACCATTTTCTTGATAGCTTTTTTGGGTGTTCTAACTCAAAAACTATTAATCAGGTCAATGCGAAATTTTATATTTAACATTTATATAAAAGTCAGAAGAACTGATTAGTTTTTGGTAAAAATCAGTCGACCGGAAGTGGGAGTTTACTCTTCTCACTTATCCGTTATTTTGAAATATTTGCTTTAACATTTGATAGAGACAAAAGAAGGGGCAGTGAGGTTGGCAGCAGTGCGCATGGTGAAGTGAAAGTGAACCAAGGATGAAAGGACTAAGGGATTGCTTTGCGCGTGACATTTTGGTGTCAGAAGTGGGATCGCGAGCTATATCACACCCATCGATTTGTATGTAAGTTTTAGTGTGTATTCATATGCCTTACCTTATTTTATTCTTTTATATATATTTTTTATGCTTTATGCATAACTCTGTTTATGTGTACTTCACTTTTAAGTATTTAACTATATGTATTATATATGTATTTAACTATATGTATTTCAAGACCCTCTAAATCTTTAGATATTGCTATAAGTAGGTTTCAGAGGTTTTTCACTCTCCCCTTCTTGTGTGGGTGTATTCCTGCAGTGGGGTTTTTCCTAGGGAATAGTACGATATCTTCCCTAGTTTTTCCCCGCAACAACAACAATTACCCATCTTTTTTTTAAATCCTATACTTTCCTGTACATTTATCATTGTATTTTATGTTGCTCTTCATTTTATGTAACCTTTTAGTTTAATTTTATTACATGTTACTATCTAAATGTATGTAATTGGCAATTGGTTAGATGGAAGAGGAGACTGCTTAGTCTCAATCTCGCCCTAATAAAGACGTATATCTATCTATCTATCTATTGATTGCAACCAGACTTTTGGTGCATGTTTTTATATTTCTGTTGATTTTATTTTTGTTGGGTTTGTTTGTATTTTTTGTTTCCATGATATTTTGCGCCGCTCCACGTGGTTTATCGTGGCATGGGCTTCCCTTTGATTCGGCGTGTGCACCCTCTTCCAGTGATGAGAGTGCCATTGCCATTCTACGGGCCAGCGCCATATGAGGTTGAGAAGCGGACGAGTGGGCACGGGGAGCTTGCGAGGATCTGGGGATTTAAATCCCCCGGTGAGAATGGAAGCCATCGGGGAGACACTCCGAGATTTAGTCTTGGAGATGCAGGGACGAGAGACCTTCCTTGAGACGCCGCACTCTCAATCGGCAACGGTAGTGGTGGACGGCATCCAGCATTCCCCTCGTGCCCTGAGCACCTCGAGCCTGGCAGCAATTCCAGCTTTTGTGGGAGAGCCGAACGAGGACATAAATGGTTGGCTGAAAACAGTCGCTCAGGTAGGACAGCTAGAGGGATGGGAGCCAAGAGACCACTCGCGAGGTGTGCTGGCCAAAATCTCAGGGGCTGCTTACAGCTGGCATGTGGCGCTAGGGGTTAGCGCGACTGGGTGGGACGGATGGGCAAGTTCCATCAGAGCTGCCTTCAGCCAAAGGCTCACGCTGGAAGCCTGGGCCAAGTTGGTCAAGGAAACCCAGCATTATGTGTATGAAAAATTAGAATTGTGTTGTCGATCATCAATAGGTTGGCATGGGGCTTACTACGACCTGAGGTCATGGACACTGTGATGTCTGGTAAGCCCACAATGGTGAGAGGATTCCTGGAGCAGCTGGAGGCCATGGAGCGTGGTTTAGGAGGCACCTCTCTTTTGCCGCAAAGTTCAGTAGCCTCTGCACAGCGTGTATCTCCTCCCGCCGCTATATCTGGCCTGGCCCTATATGTGGAACTGCACTGTGCAAGTGTTTCGGTAGGACAGTTGGCCCAACTGATGGAGCGATTCTCGCTATGCTTGGATGCGTTGGAGAGTCAGCCGGGGCTAAGACGACAGGCACTCCAGGGAGTGTTATACATGTGGCCGAACCAGCCATCTGGCCTGGATCTGCCTGCACTCAACTCGGTGCCAACCCACATGCTTTAGGTGCAGTCGGGAGGGCCACTTAGCACGTGTTTGCCGCGAGCACACTAGTGCGGAAACGGGGATGCCGGCCCTGCAACACAGGGCCGTCACGAGTGGTAAATTCCGTCATGCAGCTGTGCAAACTACCGATGGTCCAAGTGAAATTTCCCCCGTCGAAGACAGTACTAGCGTTAGTGGACAGTGGTGCGTGCGTCGGCATGATAGCAGCTAGTCTGGCTCGCTCGCTTGGCCTGGCTGTGACATCACCTGATGGGCAGATGCTAAAGAGGGTAGATTTTCAGGTGGTGGAGACTCATGGCCGCGTGAACGTTCGAATGCTCATCGAGAATTCACTAATGACACTGAAGGAAGTGCAGGTGATGGAGTCTCCCCCTTTCCCCATAATTCTAGGGGTAGATTGGATTACGGCAAGTGCAGCCAGACTTGTTGGTAGTGCAGATGGTGTATCTGTTGAGGTGGGCAAGGGTGCATCAAGACCATTTGATGAGTCCGACGAGGCAGCAGGACCTGAGAGCGAAGTGACAATGGGCATGCTAGAGTCGGCAATAAAGGACTTATGCGCCATTGATGTGTGAGGCAGGCAGTCGAGAAGCGAGCATGCTTTTTGTGGTGGACAAGAGGTGTATTCCACACAGCTCACTGTGTTTCATGATGGTGCACATCTCTGATTCCTCCCTGTTGGTGGTGACGACTCGCACGGTCATTTCTTTGAGGCAGGGACGAGAATGGGTTATTCCCGGGGTGGTGCTGGAAGTACAAGACAGCCGAGTTTTGGTCCCGGTCCTGAATGTTGGGCGGATGCCTCTATGATTCCAATGGTCACAGTGACTGGTCAGCGTTCATCATGATGACATCATAAGTTGTCTGATTGGGAACAGCTCGCTGGGCAGAGATGGCGCCGTTGGCGGCGATTTTTCAAGAAATGCTGGAGGCCACTGGAATTTTGGGGAGGACCTAACGGAAAGTCATAGAACGGCACTGGTTGCACTTCTGGAGGGCTATGCTGCTTGCTTTAGTCCATTAGGCAGTTGGTTTACTCTCAGATGCTCTTCTTATGGGGGCACCCCCTGGTATGTTTCGGGACTCTTCGGCCTGGTAGGCCATATTCCCGCTGCAGCTGCAGAGTGTTTTGCCTCTCCTCTGAGGGTCATTTAAGACAGGGCCATACGCTGGCCCAGCGCATCCGTGCCCCGCTGGTGGCACAGACTACCAGGATGAACGAATCGCACGGTCTTTGCTCTCCCCCCGGTGGGGGGTTGCAGTCTAGCTTCTGCTCACCCGAAGGCATACCTACAGCCCCCGTGAATCCAACCTCATTAACCAGGGTGGCAGATGCCTGGTTCCCGCGGTTCCAATCTGTCACCTAGCGTTTCCGCTGGGCACCGTCATTGGTGGGACGGGCGCCGTCCCTTCGGGAACGGCTACTTCTTTTTCGGCACTGGCAGCCGAGGGTTCGAGTGACCCAGTCCATTAGGCAGCAGACTTCCAAGGACTGATCTTGCCCAGCATTGGATCGACGTGCTGGATGAAAAACCACAACACCAACCACTCCGGAGAGTTTCGCCGGGAGAATGGGAAGTCATCTCCAATCAGGTCAGGTAGATGCTACAGGATGAGATCATTGCGCCATTGACCAACCCCTGGTCATCCCCTGTCGTCCTTGTGCGGAAAAAGTCACGTGAGATGCGGTTTTGCATTGACTACCAACGGCTAAACGTTGTTACAAAACAGGATGTGTACCTGCTGCCTTGGACGGATGATGTTCTAGAGACCCTGGGAGGCTCGGCCTCCTTTTCCTGTCTCGACCTCGCCAGTGGGTACTGGCAAGTCGGTATCCACCTGGAACACCATCATAGGACTGCCTTCATAATGCCCGATGGACTTTTTGAATTCCAAAGGATGCCATTTGGCCCATCTAACGCCCCGGAGACTATTACCGGAGGTTCATCCCTGGATTTGCATCTATCGCGAAGCCTCCGCATGCTCTGCTGTTGAAGAAGGGGCGGATCTGAGCATGGGGGTCGTCGGAGGAACGGGCCTTCATAGAGCTTAAGGAAAAGCTCACAACTGTTCATGCTCTTTGGCATTTTCAAGAGGACCTGCATTACGAGATACACAACGGTGCCAGCGGTGATGGGTTGGGAGCTGTCCTGGTGCAACAGAGTGAGAGTGAGGAATTTGCTGTGGCCTACTTTAGCCGGAGGCTTACAGACCACGAGGCAAAGTACCACAGCAAAGAGCTGGAATGCCTTGCTATTGTGTGGGCATTGCAGAAACTGCATCATTATGTTTTTGGTAGACCCTTCACCATAGTGACAGATAACTCGGCTGTGATGTGGCTTTACCAAAAGCAAAATAGTAGTGCAAAACTCAGTCAGTGCATCATTGCTTTTCAGGAGCATGACGTTCAATTTGTGCATTGCAAGGGAAAGGCCAATATAGTGCCAGATGCTTTGTTGTGCAATCCTAGCAGAGGACCAAGAAGGACCGATGTCCTGGAAGAGATGTTTGCAGGTGCGATTGTGTCTAATGGGATGAGGGCATATGATGTTGTTATACAACAACGCGCTGACCCTAACCTCGGACGGATCATGCGGTCCTTGGACAGAGACCCAGGGGGCATTGAAGAGGCAATGCAGGGCAGGGAGTGGTGACAGCATTTCAGGTTGTACAACGGTATTCTCTACCGCATAAACAATGGCCGAGGTAAGAAGCTCCTTTTGGTTGTCTCATGAGCACTTCGGCACATAGTTTTGGATGACTGTCATGCTGGGGCCACAGGAGGCCATCTTGGCCTGAAGAAGATGGAGGTACATGAAAGGTTTTGGTGGGCGTGCCTCTCAAGGCACGTTCGGGGGTTCATCCTCGCATGTTCCCACTGCCAGCGACACAAGCAGACACCAGGGAGGCCAGTAGGATTTTTTAACCCAATTTCAGCTGTCTCTCAACCATTTTCAGTTGTTGGAATAGACCACATGGGCCCTCTTCCCCTCATGCCGCGAGGAAACCGGCACATAATTGTGTGTCGATTATGCTACCCTTTGGGTGGAAGCTAAGGCTGTACCAGACACCAGGGCATCTACCGTCAAATCCTTCCTGCTGCACTGCCTGATCCTGAGACATGGAACCCCAGAAAAGCTGATCAGTGATAGGGGGACTGGGTTCACCATTGAACTGCTGGGGGAGATATTAATGATTCTGGGACATGCGATGGCAGCTGCCTACCACCAACAGATGAATGGCTTCTGTGAGAGAACCAACAGGACCCCTGCTGATCCTTGCTTACACCAAGGGTCAGCAGGGAAATTGGGAAATCTTTGTCCAGCATGCGGCCTTTGCCATCAACATGGCAGAACAGGAGACAACAGGATACAGCCCATTCTAGTTGGTTCATGGGCAAATGCCCATGCTGCTGGTCAGAGGATGCAGGTGAGACATACCAGCAGTTTCTCGACCGGGTGAGAGAGGTCCGGCAACATGCAGCAGAGAACACCAGCAGCAGGAAAGAATGCCAGCGGGTCCAGTATGACCAACACCACCAACAGTCTCCCCCTATCAGGTTGGGGACTTGATCCTTGTGCGAGAAACCTTCGCACTGTGGGGAAATGTGGCAAATTCAACCCCAAGTACATCAGGCCATATCAGTGAGATAGGTGCTGTAACATATTGAGTTGCAGATTCACCAGGATGCCAGAATCACCGCAGGTGGAGGGCTTTTCCTGTGCATGTCTCACAGATGAAAGCCTATCAGGAGGGCTACTACAGTGGAGACAGTGTTGAAGGGGGCCTACCAGACACATCTGAGGGTGAGGAATCCAGTGAGGGGCAGTCCTCACCTCCTAATGAGGAAGGTGTGGAATTGCCTGTGAGGATCGAGACAGAAAGGGGCAGTGGTGCTGAGGAAGATGGGAAACAAAGGCGACCGTGCCACAAGACTCGTGCCCCATGAAGGTGGGGCAATTTCATTTAGACCGGCAAACCACTTGGTACGAGTGGCCTGTCAGGAGAGGCCGAGTGTCATGGCCATGGGGTGGCAAGCCTGTTTGCCCATCTAGCGAACAACTACGAAAACTAGAGACAAAGGAAGGGGCAGGCGCACCTTTAGCAAGGTTGGCAGCAGTGCATGTGGTGAAGTGAAAGTGAACCAAGGGTGAAAGGACTAAGGGATTGCTTGTCGCGCACCAGTATATTGTTTTAATTTAAAATATTTTTTATTGTTTACCGAAATTGTTTATTTATTGTTTCTCATTATGAGTTTTCTTATATTCAATGATGTCATAATAATTCTTTTCTCCAGAACACATTTTAAATACGTTTTTTGATCTAGAAATTGAAATGTCCATATTTGAAAGTTTTCCTTGTTCTTTGATTAATATCTACATATAGATCTTAAATGGCCTGTGACACCTGATCATCAGCAAATACAGTTGTGCTTATAATAGATTATAAGTAAACAAAGTGGACATTTTGTTGTACAATGTGATATGATGTTTCGTTTTACAAATGGTAATGTGATCTTCATAGAGAACTTGTTTATAAACCGCAAGTGGCCATAGGTGCATTTGCCTTATGTTAGATTTACTGCAACATCTGAGGCATGCCCAAAGTTGATCTGTTAGGTTTTCATTGTTTACTATGAATTTTTAATGTAAATCTAAGAATTGCTAACATCTTGTATCGTAAGATTTTCTGCCGCTAAATTCCTTTTTGTTTACGGTCAGAGTCGAATCTTCAATCACAGTTTTACTCTCCGTAGTCTCCTTTTCTATTTATTAAGAAATATACGAGTAAATTAAGTTTACAATATCCAACTATTCAAATTTGAAAAGTTGTAAAACCCAACAATAAAAAATAACTTAATGTTAAAACAATTAAATTATTAAAAAGACGAAAAGCTTTTTCCTAACTAGTTTTTAATTATTTGCTGAATTTTGTAAGATAAATAATGTATACAGCTTGTTTATTATGCTTAAAAGCTACATAATCCTTAATTCTACTTAAATCTGTCTAAAGCAGTTATCAAATATCCACAACCAAGAAATAGTAAAATTGAAGAAAAGATGGTAAAAATTAAGTACACTATAAACCATAATTCCTCTAGTGATTTTCACATATTTTGCAGTGCCTCACAGTCGCAGTTGTATCAATCCAGTAATAAAGCAGTTTGTAGTATGGACGAGCAACAAATATGCAAGAAGTTTTTTGTAAAAAGTAAATATAGATAAAAGAGTTATGAAAATATCGGAGAAGACAAGAAAAGAGTTGTGGGAAAACCTCTAGAACAGGTTGAACAATATATCTAAAACAAAATACAAACAAAATTAAAGCAAAAAATATTTCAATTAAAATAATTTTTAAAATGCAGACAATTTTTAAAAAGGGTTTCCAACCGCAATCAAAAGTGAACGGAAGATTTGAGATACTCATCCGGAGGCCAGAGATTATGGCCATGACCCAGAGATCTCCAGCTCCAAAGCCGGAGGTTGGTAACCCTAATCATGATATGTATCACAAACTTCCTTTACTTGCTAAATGCCATATTATACTGAACTCAGAGAGCAATACGATCAGAAAAAAGCCAGGCAAAATATCAAATATTACCTATTACACAAAGCAACGATACAAGCATATCTTTGCTTGAGGCAAAATAAAACGCACCTTTAACAAAGTTTTTGCCTCTGCGTTACTTTGCTTGATTAGTTCGATTAATTCTGCAACAAAGATACAATTACAGAGACCAAAACTCACTCAAGTACATACAATCAAAAGATATGGAGACCGCAAAACCTAATTTGCTCACTCAGGGCTGGCCTAAGGCTCATTGGTGCCCCTATGCAAATGTTCATTTGGCGCCTCCCTTCCCCCAACCATGCACATGCAACATTTGTTCGAACATAAGTTCAAGAAAGTACATCAAAAAGGACAAAGTCGGTATAAGGGTAAAATAATAAAATACATATGCAAGATTCATATATGTATTTATTATGTACTAAATCAACGCTTTAAACGTAAAAAACAGAAATACAAGTTACAAGAGAAATACAAGTTATAGAAAAAAGAATAAAAACTACAAATTCACCTTTCTGGCTTTAATACAAGCAAATTCATCTGTTATGATGTCAATACTAATCTTATTTAAAATATCTACTAACCGCTCCTGTGACATTGTCGAGCGTAAATAATTTTTAATTATGTTTAATTTTGAGAATGATCTTTCTCCTGTTGCTATTGATAATGGAAGATTTAATAGTATTCTTAAAGCAATGACAATATTACAAAAGGCACTTTCCAGGTAATTTTTATAAATTTCTCTTAAAACGATTACTGGTGAGTTGTAATTATTAAAACTAATAAAATCTTTTAAAACAATAAGCTCCTCATACAATTCAATGCCATTCAAGTCAGAATTGTACATGTATAATAGTAATTATTTATAGCTGTACTATCAGAAAATCTGAATTTTTATTGCGATAGGTTTTTAAATGGGGCAAATGGCTTTTTTGTCCAAACCGACGGGACGGTCTGGTAAAGGTCCTAAAACAGGACTGTCCCGACGAAAATGGGACGTATGGTCACCCGAACAAATATGGAAAAATAAAAGATTGCAGGAAGCATTAATTTCACAAAAAGGGACCATTTTGGAGCATATGAAAAATGATAGTGGGATTGTAACAACAGAAGATATTAAATCCGAACTAACTCTTATTGAAACTACTGGATCAGAAGAACACATTGAAACATCACCATTTGTAGAACCACCAGTAATCACATCAGTTTCATCTATATCCTTAACAGAAACTCGGTTTAAAAAGTCAGAACCATGTGGAATTGAATCGAGTGATATTGGTCTGTGGTCAATACCACTGAATAATAATCAACTAGTCTTTGTAATTGATTGAGGTTCAAAAGGGTTAGTAACTTTGACTTTCCTGAGAATGAAAATAATAGCCATTTTTCTGTATCATTCTACACTTGAAAACTTTTAAATGGTGAATTAGTTGAAGAAACCCCCCACCTTACGTTTGGGGGGTGAGGCCGCGGAGTTTGCCCGAGCGAAGGAGGGATGTAGGGACGCCACGACCTACCAAGGGTTTAAGGAACTGCTCGTGGAGAGATTTAGTGGGAAATGTAGCGCCCGGTTTTATCGAGAGCTCTTAAAAACGTTGAGGTGGAAGATGGGCGAAGATCTTGAACAGTTCGCTGATCGAATCCGGAAGATTAACGCCAATACGTATGAGGCGGTAGGTAGTGAAGAATACCTGAGAGCGGTGAAATACGAGGCCGACCAGCGGGCGCTGGACGCTTTTCTTAATGGTCTTACGGGGAAACTGGGAAGGCAGTGCCGTTTGGCGATGCCTGAGACCTTCGATGCGGTGGTAAAGGCCTCCATCCGGATACGGGAAACGGAAAGGAGACCGCAGGTTCGATCCCCGGAACGTAGGGCTTTTGCCGCGCCCCTTCGGAAGTGCTTCTCGTGTGGCCGCCCCGGACATTTTCGGCGGGAGTGCGCGGAGAAGGGCGGGTTTGCGTGTTTTTTTGTGCGGGGAGAAGGGACATTTTGCGAGAGAGTGTCGTTGGACTGGACCGCAGGTGGCCGGGAGGCCTAGAATGGCGCGCGGGACTTAAAACGACGATGGAGCCGGCGGGGCCACCCACGCCGGTTCCCAGTAGGGGTGACGTTGCCGCGCGTCGGTATGGTGGGAGGATCTACCGACTTGGTGGTGCGCGCGAGATGTGGCGGAAGGGAAGTGATGGACACCGGTGCGAAGGTGCCAATGGTGGCGAGGGACGTCTGTGAGGGGAAGAAACTCTCTCGGTCGTCCTTTCGCATCAGGGGCATATCAGGGAAGCCTCTGTGGACCCATGGGGAGAAACAGCGGTCTATTGGGTTGGGCAGCGAAGTATACGGACTGAAGGCCCAAGTGGTCGATTTTGTGGGGGACTATGAGGGCCTCCTTGGCATGGACTTTTTATACAAGTATAGGGGCGTATTGGACGTAGTGAACAACGAATTACGTTTGGGAGACAATACGGTGAAGTTAGGGTGTGGCGGAATGATGGTTCGATCGGTAGAGGCGGAGGGAGAGGAAAACACACGGAGAAGAGAAGGGAGTAACTCCTCCTGCGACGCACCTGACAACGCATCAGATTCCCACTGGGGATGCTCGCCCTATTTACAGAAAACCATATCGCACGCCACATCATCAAAAACCCATTATTGAGAAAGTAAGAGAGCCACGGACTCCGAGTGAACCCTACGCAGAGGACTTGAAAATTAGGCTACGCCGGACATGGGAAATATGTCGGAAGAATAGTAGGAAAGCGCGAGAGTTACAGGCCCGACAGCATGATAAGACAAGCAGGGAAGTGACGTATACCCCAGGGCAATATGTTTACTTAAGCGACCCATGTCCTAAGGTAGGTACGGCTCGGAAATTTCATAGACCATGGAAAGGGCCGTATAAGGTGCTTAAGGTTATTTCACCAAGTAATGTTAAATTTGCGCTCCCTTATCGGACATTAGTTGTACATAAGAACCGGTTAAAGCCCCATATCAACCATGGCGACTCCCCTCCCCACACTCTTCCAGGAGACGACTGTGTAAGGAGAAGAGGACGGCCGCGCACGATTCGCCAACCCCCGCCTTTGCCGGCGAATAATCAGCTGGGAAGTACCGCGGATATTTCATCACAGCTGGACGAAGTCATCGAGGGACCACGTGGTGCGCCGGAAGGAGCGTTGGAATCGACAGAGTCCCATCCCAGCCCTGTAGTTGTCCTATCACCGCAACGGCCTTCAGGCGAGGTCGTTTCCACGTCACAGAGCCCTAGACGCTGTGCCGCCGGTGAGGAGATAACGGAGGAGGTTGACCACGCAGACGAGGCAAAGACACCGAGGGATTCCCCTGTTCCCCTTCCCCAGCGCTCCCCCTACCTTCTCCGCTCCAAGCGAGCGCGAGAAAGATCCTCGCCCACTCCCCACCCTTATCAGCTCCGTTCAAGAGGACCGCTGCCCTCATCGGAGGAGTAAGGCCGCATCGAAGCATTATGAGGATGTGTGTGGGTGGCATTTTTGTTGATAAATGCCACGGAAACGGTAAAAGGACAGGGAGTTGTTTATTTAACTAGTGGGGTGGTGTTTGAAAGACAGTCCGATGTGATGTTATCCAAACATACTTGGGTGGTGGTGATAAATTTTGATTTGTTAGAGCAGGGTTTCCCAAACTTTTTCTGCAATGGAACACTTCGCAAACCTGGGAAGTTTAACGGAACACTTAGCTTATTTTTTAGGTTGGGTAATTCTACTTGTAAAAATTTTAAAAAACATTTTATTAAAACAAATTATTTATTTAGTAATTATTTTTAAATATAAAACTATAATAATATAATATAAACATAAAAATATGAATAAATAAAGCATTTAATGACTTTTATGATTTTGAATTCTTGAATTGCATATCTTCTTGATATCAGGCACAATATTGGTAAGTTGTATTCTAATATCTGGTGTGGCGTCGAGCCTGTTCCTGCACTTTGACTTCGTTGCAGCATAATAAGAAAATCCAGCTTCGCATGAATAGGTTGTAGAAAATGGAAGTAAAACAATAATAGCTTGTTTTGATAAATTGGGGTACTCTTCTGACAAACTCGCCCAGAAATCATTCAAAGGCTGATCTTTGTATTTTTGTTTCAAATCAGAGTCACTAATTAAATCAAATAGATTTTCATAGTCACTTGCGTTTAAGCCTACTGGTTTAGCTGTCACAGAAAATGGATTCCGAACCCAGGAATCGTCCTTAGTAGTTTTCGGAAAATATTGCAAAAGAGTTGATTTCAAGTTATGTAGGTGCTCTAAAAATGCCTTGGAAACTTCGTAATCTACTTTAAAATTTAATTCATTCAAACATTCATGTAAGGCAGGAAAACAATCAAAATTATTAGATTCAACCGATGAAATCCAAAATTGTATTTTTTTATCAAAAGATGCAATTTTATCTCTTGTATTAAAAACTGTAATACTTTTTCCTTGTAATGATAAGTTAACTTCATTACACTTGGTAAAAATATCTGCCAGATATGCAAGTTTTATCAACCATGAAGGATTTGTTAAAACTTCAACAAAATTTTGTACTTGTACTGAATTATTTTGTGCCTTCAAGAAGACCAATACCTCACTTCGAAGTTCATAAAGTCTTAATAGTACCTTCCCTCTGGATAGCCATCTCACTTCAGTATGTAATAAAAGTGCTTTGTGTCCACTACCCATTTCATCGCACAAAATTTTAAATAATCTGGATTGAAGTCCTGATTTTACATAGTTAATCACTTGCATGGCTTCATCCATAACATTTTTTAAATTTGTGGAAATTTTTTTAGTCACCAGTGCTTGGCTATGCAAAATACAATGACTGCTGGTGGCTCTTGTAGCTACTTTCTGGATGCATGATACAACACCTTTCATCCTTCCTACCATTGCTCAAGCACCATCTGTACAAATATCAATACACTTCTCCCAACCTATCTCTTGATTTGTAATGTAATCATTAATACGGTTATTAATGATTACATTACAAATCAAGAGATAGGTTTATTTATATTTAAAGTAATGTAATGGTATGAGTTGCTGTTTATGCAGCAACTCACTTTTGCAGGGAAGTGGATGTAAGTGTCGTATAGCGGAGGCAGCACTTTTGCTAGCTGGCCACCTGCCTTTTGCTGCATTATGTTATCTCGGCTACATGATACTTCCTGCCTTGGGTCAGTTAGCGCCGGGAGCTGCAAGTGTGGGAATTGCTGCTGTAGCCACGCCACTTGAGATAGCCAATGGGAAGGGCTGTCGGCGGTCATGTGATGGCGCCGAAGACTGGCAAGAAGTAGTTGGAGAAAGGCAGTGGAAACTCGGGCGGCAAGACGTAAGGATGTATTAGGAGGATGAGCGGAAATAAAGCCTTTGTGGAAGATCACCCATATGTTTACTGACTCCGTTCCCTTTTCGGGCCATGTGGGACCTGGCAGAGTTTACATATTCATAGTTTAAAGACTGCAAGTGATGAAGAATTGCTCAAGTCTTGAAGTTATTTCTATCTGATACAGAAAACAGAGCTGTGAGTGATGTAGATGGCCCAAGTCTTCATACCGAGCTCAGACCTTGTCAAATGTTTTACCTTTGCATTGATCACCTTTAGATGTATTGAAATACGTACATAATAATAGATTTGATGAGGGATTGCCAAATACTTCTATCGTTCAATGAATTCTTTTGACTATTCCCATAACAGTAGCATCTGGTGAACATAGTTTTTCTAACCTAAAACTGATAACATCTGTTTTGAGGTCTACAATGACTCAAGAAAAATTGGAAGACCTTTCAATAATTTCAATTGAAAATGAACTTTGTCAATCTTTAGACTAGAGTGAAATAATATGAGACTTTGTTTGCAAAAAAGCAAGAAAAATGGCTATTTAGAATATATAAAATTATTTTGTTCACATTTTGTAATTATAGGTTACCTATTTGTTTGTAGAAGAATCTTTTCAATAAATTTGTAATGTTTTTATACTATGATTATATTATATCTTTTATTTTATGATTAAGAGGTCAAAATTTACAAATCTGTTACAACAACATGACCTCAAAAAAATTCTTTCACCTGGACCCACCAAAACTTTTAAGACCAGCCCTGGTTTTAACACGTTGCATGCTCATGACATAACGCCTACGTCATGGTAGTTCCTACCGAGTGCCTGGACACCTGACATCTACGTCATGGGCCTGCCTAATGTTTGAAGGGTCGGGTGTAGATTAGCCAGCTGTGAGTGCCTCTCATAATGGTTCAGTCATTGGTCCAACCCCTACCATCTTGGTGTGAGCATGTGTCACATTCTTGTTTTTATGAAGTTTTCGCTTTTCAGTCGTGTAGATAGAAATGTTACTTACGCAAATTATACATTATATAAAATTGTACATATCAAAGTATAAATATAATTATGACTTCCAAATATTGTTTATTTTTTATTATTACTGATCGATTATAATATTACCATTAATTTTCTCAAGTGTGTTGCAGGGTAGTATACCCCAAAACCACTGCCAAGTAGACATTAGGTCATTAATTAATATGAATATATTTCACTATATTTATATTATTTTCTAATGAAATACAGTGGAACTTCCATAACTCAAATGTCTATAACTCTAATTTTCTATAAGTCGAATTAATTTTACCGGGCTAAATCTCTATGGGAAAAACTTATTTGCATAAGTTGAATTTTCTATAACTTGAATATTTTTTTGTTTCCCTTGAAGTTCGACTTATGGAAGTTCCCCTGTACATTTAAGGAGAAACACAATGCTTAAAAATAAAAAGTCATCTCAGTCACTGGGGTGATTCCTCGAAATATCGGCAGCATGCATCGTGTTAAACACTAATATCTAACAGCAAGTCAAACATTCCAATTCATAAGAGTGCAATTTCTGCTCGTGTATATTCATCATTCTGCTGGCATTAGCCACTAGTTGGAATTATCCATCTTAACAGGTGATCTAATATCACCCCTAAAGCAACCTGGCTAGGGACAACAAATAGGTGAAAATATTTATCAAAATTTTGCAAGGAAAGAACAGGAAGCTGGGAAATTCAGTTTTAACCTCTTCAACAAGTCCTGTTAAGGCTGCACCCAAAAAAGCAACATTTTGTGTGGCTTTTTCCACATAGTTAGACATACATTTGGAACAGAATTTGCACATCCATAGAAACTGCGAGACTTTCTTATCCAAAATAAGTCTAGGAAACCTGGCAGTGAATGGGTTAGGTCCTCTCAGGATCAACACTTAGCTTCCCACTATCAACTCAATGCCCCACAAAGATCAGATTCCTCAGCCAGACTCAACTTTTGCGGGTGGATAGTGAAGCTGGCCTGCTTCAGTTTTTCCAAGACCAAAATGACATGACAGATATGCTCCTCAGAGCTTTTGGAATAAATGAATAGGTCATCAATGTAAGGATGGACTGATGAATATTTTAAATCACCGAGCATATTATCCACAAGACATGAAAAATCTGAAGAGAAATAGTGAGGCCAAACAGAAGGCAGGTGAACTGATATCTATTCAGAGCAAGAAGACTTTTGGCAAATCTCAAGTCAATAATGATGAAATGGCAGAGGCCAGATACTGAAAGCCACGGTCAACCAAACGAGGAAATAAATTGCCAACCTACCTTATTTAATTTCCTACAATCCACTACCAGTCTTTTGGAGTCGTCTTTTGATTCGGATGAATGCAGGACAACATCAATGTTTTGACAAAGGCACTATGATTCCCTTCTCGATGTGGCATTTCATTATTAAAGCTGCTTTCAGAGGTGAATAATTATAGGTAAGGGACCATACTAGGATTGAATCCAACTGCTCAATTTCACATTGCATTAACCAAGCAAGCCCTAATTGCGGAAAAATAACACCTGGAAATTTAGAAGCGAGATCAGACATTTGAGCTAACGGAGAATCTGGAAGAGACGAAAAGATTTTAGTCATATACAGATATGTACTATCGGGTGCAAAAGTAAATGCAAGGGCTATGAGGGATTGCCTATCCGACACCCTGCGAAATCGCCAGTATGAGAAATTTTGAAGTCAAACAAATCATCTGCCATTTCCTTAGCTCCAAACACATGCTGTGAAAGCATTGCGTGTCTGGTGGTATTGTGTGTGTGTGTTTATTGGCGCACCAACAGTTAGAGTTATAGGCGCCAGTACCTGCTGCTTACACTTGCACTGTGTATAAAAAATACTTTTGCAGTCCTTCAGATATTTCACAATAAATAGTTAGGGCATTGTCATAGTCTGTTAAAAAGGCCTGTGTTCTTAAAAAATTCCAACACTCGGCTAGTCAAAGATGGATCGTCGCCCAAGGCTTGATAGATTTGCTCGGGAATCTGAAAGGCAAGCCGCTGTCCTCTCAGATCCACACATTCCATCAGAATGTGTCTGATGGACAGAGATACATGACACGTATCACACATCGGTGGATCCTCCCTGTGGAATAAATACCTGTGTGTGAGTCTCGTGTGACTGATCCGAATTCTGGCCAGCTTGATCTCTTCCCGGCAATCCTTTCTTGAGCAGCTACTTCAGTACTCAAGAGTCCTCCTAACACTCTTTAGCTTATTATTCTGTACGAGGTCCCAAGTAGCTCGCCATTTCTTTCTCGTGGCCTCGCAAATACAAGATAAAATGTCGGTTGTCTGGAGAGCATTGAGTTGCGAAGGCATAGATGCTGCAGTTTTCGCTGCAGCATCTGCAATCTCATTACCTTGGATACCCTGGTGACCGAGTATCCAGCAAAATGTCACCGCTTTTCCACGACAAGAGACCCCATACAGGAGTTGTTTAAAATCTAGTAGGAGTGATTGTCCTTGGTACAAAGTATCCAAAAGCTGAAGGCTGCTCAATGAGTCACTACAAAGCATGAATCGTCACTCTTTATGTCAAAGGACTAGCTTTAGGGCCATGTTTATAGCAGTCATCTCTGCCGTAAAGATGCTTGCTGTAGCTGGTAGTGTGTACGTAGAGGATACGGCCTCCTCTTCCACCACAGCACATCTGACTCCATCCTGGGTTTTCGATCCATCTGTATAAATAAAAACATAGTTAAAATATATATCACAACATATATAACACAAACCCAGGAATCCGGGTGGTATGCTCCGGATGAAGGTGTTTCCTGCAGGCAGAGTACTGCTGCTTTCTGGAGCTGCAGCAAAAGCTGCAGCTCGGCGGAGTGCATTCGGTAACCATTACAGTTCCACTGGATTATTTTTGCAGCCATAGGGATCACCGCTTCAATTTAATTTTCGTCTTCCCTTTCTGCTTGGGCTTCTTTTTATACTTAATATACCCTGCGGCGAGATCTGAGGGTTCGGCGTCCATGATGCAATCGGACACCAAGTCTTCCTCTACCTCCCGCTCGCGAGGGCTATTCTTCTTCAGGAAGTGCTTGGCCTTCCTTGGGGAAGAGCAGCTTTTGGAGGACGAGTCACTATCATCATACACCTTTGTAGTGACAGGAGATGTGTGGCCATATCTCTGGCAGCGGTAGCACCTCATAGGTCTGGGGATAAATGGCCTTACAGGGATCGACTCGTAGCCAGCATAGACGGACGTAGGAAGCGAAGTCATGGAGAAGGTTAGGATGATGCTGTTCGAGTCCTTCAAGCTGCCATTTCTCCTGGTTTACAGGCGGCGGGCAGCAACCACCTTTTGGTCGCTAAAACCTTCTAACAGCTCTTCTACGGTGCAGTCTGCAAGGTCCCAGGAAGTGATAACTCCTTCACATGTGTTTAAAGACCTGTGTGGTTCCACTTTCACTGGGACATTGAAGAACTTTGTCATGTCTAGTAGCTTCCTAGCCTGTTTGTTGGTCTTGACTTCGACCAGGAGGGAACCTGATCGAAGTTATTTGATGCTGGCTACCTGTCCCACAAGTCCATTGATAACCTTTGGCACTACAAAAAGTGACACTTTCTTGAGAGCCCCATCTTCCATTCCAATTATTAATAAGAACTTTGGTTCTTCTTTTACAATTTCTATTACAGTGTTACTGCCATCATCAACCCGCAGTCTTTTACATGATTCTTCCTCAACTGCTGAAGGGTTTTTGGATTTTTTATCCATGGTGTGTAAGGTTTCATTTTTCATCTCCCGGCTTCCCACCCACCACGGAGCCCAACAAGGGGATGATGTGCCGCAAACTGACACAGAGTGCCAGGACTACTGGGAGATATAGCTGTGTCCTATTTTCTTGTTGAAAACAAGACAGTTGGTACACGACTTGCCCGACCTGGCATGTGCTGAAAGGGCCGCCAAGCTCCCCAGCCGCCAGGAGCCGATTGACCGGGAATGGGCTAGTTCCCGGCCTCCCGTCTAGGAGAGGCAAGGGCCAAAGTGGAGTGTTGGGGTCACCTTCACCACAAGGAAGGTCCCCTCAGCCACCAGGTTCCCCTTTCCCTCCGACACGGGTCGCCACGCACCTCTGGTGGTATTATACACCACTTCATAGCTCTGTATTGTTATGGATATCAGGAATAATAACGTACTTAGAATTGAAGTAAAGCAGACTGTTATAAGCTATGCTTTACTTAATCGCTATGGTTACAGTTTTTCACTCTAGCACTTGCGAAGCATAAGTTGCCATGCTCATCTGAGCACAAGTCCTGTATTCACAAATAGATGGATCTGGAGTTTGAGTCCCGGCATATGATATTAATTATTTTTTTATTAAAAGCATTTGATTTTCTCTTGGGACTCTTATTAAATTTTAGTTATGCCAAAATATTCTCCTTAATTGCAAATAATTTTTGGAAATCAGAATTCAACCATCAAAAATAAGCTCTTTATATAGCTATTCAGTGCAAGACAGGCCGGTCGAGATTTCTGATACATCGTATAAAGAAAGTATAGTTTTCATGAAAAAACCAAATTAAAGATTTCAACTGAAATTCATGTTTTCAAGTATTCTGTACTCGTTTTGACTATTTTTCCAACGATGTATTTGTGTCTGTGTGTGTCTGTTTGTGTGTCTGTATGTATTTGACAGGCGATCTAACTCAAAATCTATTCATGAAATCAGCATAAAATTTTACATTTGTGATAATAGAAAAATCCTTAAGACTTGATAAGCTTTTGAATTCATTTGGTTAAACAAAAGTTGTGGTTTATACTAGTAGATATTTATTTTTTCTTGATATCTGGCTTAAAACTGAATTTTTGCCAATATACTATTGTGACGAATCTTGTGTTCTCAGGGGTTAAGTGAGGGTTTGGATGGCGAATTCCGGATCAATGCTCTCTCTCTTTTCAGCAGTGGTTTTTAATTTTCATTTAAAAAATAATACAGCCAAATCTTTCAGTAAGGGAACAATTTTTCTACAGTGATTAATCACGTATCTTCAGGAGGATGAGTGCGGGTTCCAGGTCTATTCCTTCCCCTCTCTCTCCCTGAGTTCGTGACCTTCTCTCTGCCCTCCGTCTTCTTTCCCCCCTCCTTTCGTAATCGCTCCTGAAACTCTACTCCAAAAACAATTGAAATAGGAAATGCACCCTTTCCTAAATTTAAAGTTTTAAATATCATTATTATCTATAACCTTTGTTTGAAATATATTCTTTTAAACGGAGAGCTTCGGAAATTTTTAATTTTTTCTGTTTTCAACAAATTTCCTCTCTCAAACTTCCTTATTTATTTTAAATGTAAATAGGAAACGTATTGAGAAATAAAATTTTCTAGAGTTTTTGTCTCAAAATCTTTTTTGTGACCCCCTTAGTTTCCAATATATTTAGTTATTTTCTTATTATTTTGTTGATCTAATGCTTCATATACATTTTATTATAACAAATGTTTAATGGTATAGAATATTTGGACACAGATTATTGAACCCCTCATCTAATATGATCGACTTCAAAAACGTGACATTAAGACAATTGAAGGAACTCGCTTGTAGTTCATTTTACTTTTGACTTCATGAGCGTGATTTTAATATTTAATAACGTTTTTTTGAATGAAATTATTCATATCTTGGGCTCTGTCGAAAGCACCCAGTTGAATGCATGATTGGCAATAATTCAGGAGCAACTGTGAAACATTTGCTGATATTTAAAAAATAATGCTAAACATTGGCAATTTATTTATTTTTCTACTAGACTGACAGAGTAGAAATAATCGCCATGCCTTTGCATGAATAACGGACGCTAAGAAAACCACTTCAATGAGTCGTGACATGCAGAATGTGAGGAAGAGGATCCAAGGCCACGAAGAAAGGGGGTGAAAACTGAGCAAGAAATATAATTCGGGCGAATCGCAGCTGCATGCCAATGGTGGAGGATGATGAAGCAACTGCCCAAGATACAGAAATCAATTCTCTGCACCATGGCTCGAATGGAAAAGAGTATTCACGAAGGCTTCACTCCAGCAGGTGGATTATGGGCCACTGGCTGCAGGATCAAAGTCAAGCCAACTTCATGCCTGCCACCAAAATCCTTCTTGACAGACCCCACTCAATAGGTGGTGTAGTCTCCCTCCATGCCAATGACCTCTTGCAGGCGGTGGGGCATAGACTCTACCAAGGCCATGCATACCTTCGGGTGATACCTAATGTTTTCCCACTCCTCCCGAACATGGGTGGTTAAGGCTTCCTGGTTGCGATTCCCTTCGCGCCACTCCCACCTTTTCATGATAAGGCCCCACAGATTCTCCATTGGATTGAGATCTGGGGACCTTGGTGGCCAGGTTAGGAGCTGGAGCTCAGGTTGTTCGGCGAACCAGGCCTTAGTCCTCCGGGAGGTGTGCACGGTGCTGTTGTCTTGCACCACTGTGTATAAATCCTGCTCAGGCCACTGTGCACGAAGGGAAAGGAGTAGGGTGCCTTCCAGGATCTGGACATAGTGCTCCGAGTTTAGTCGAACAGGAATCTGTACTAGTTCGCCAGGGCCCTCTGCACACATGTAGCCCCAGAACGCGAGGGATATCCGCCCGGAGTGCTGCGTGTGAACTATATGGGCAGGATCATATCTTAAAAAAACATACACGTCAAAATAAAGTATTGTAGCATGATATTTAATTTGAAAATAAATGCCATGTTTCCCCTATTACCCCAAAATTATTTTCTGTTGCATTTTATGGCAAAAGAGACAACCAAGTTTGAGCGAAAGACGCTAAAACAATAACAATAATGTTAAAGAGAAATCACTCAAACTATACTAACCTGGTGCCCCGGTGCCTCCAAAGGGTCAAGTGCCCTTTCTGGTTGCTCCTGAAGATCTTCCCCTCGCACTATGCCGTTAGGTCCCAGAAGGCTTGCGGGTTGCCAACATTCTGCAGGGCAAAAGCAAGGCGGGTTTCCTTGTGGTGTTGCAGCAGAAAAGTTTTGGTGGCAGGCACGAAGTTTGCTATACCTTGCTCCTGCAGGCGGCGGCTTATAGTCCACCTGCTGCAGTCAAGCCTTCGTGCATGCTCTTTTATAATCGAGCCATTATGCAGAGGATGGTTTTCTGCATTCTGTGCAATGGCTTCGTCGTCCTCCGCCGTTGTCATGCGGCGGCGACCCGAACGAGGTCTATTCCTTGTCCAGTTATTACCCTCTTCTTCGTGGCGTTGAATCCATTTCCTCACAGTTCTTATGTCCCGACTCATTGCAATCGCTATCTCAGCGTCCGTTGATCTATTCAAATGCTTGGCGATTTTTCTTCCTCTGTCAGACTGGCTCGTTTCCCTTGCCCCATGTTCTTGAGGCATAGTTTGACGAAAGCGTGCGCAGGCCACTCCCTTTTAAAGTGAATAGAGGTGGCATTGCAAAAAAAAACAGCGCTAGCAATGCTAGCGTACGCGAGTGTATTTACAAAAGAAATAATATCTCGAAAACTATGGGATTCAGGACAAAATATTTTGAGAAGAAACTTTTAGAAAAGTATATTCTCCATAAATTTTCTGTTTTCATTTAAAATAAATAATGAAATTTGAGAGGAGAATTTTTGCGAAAACAGAAAAAAATTAAAAATCTCTGAGGTTCTACGCTTAACACGTTTGATGCGGGCGACAACATATGATGTCGTCCTGCCATAGCGCAGTTACGGGCGACATCATATGGTGTTCTCTCTCTAGACTTTCTCTCTCTCTCTCTCCTGTGGCAAGGATTCGACTTCGGAAAAAGGCCGCAGGGGAGGTTTAGACTCAGTGCCTTCTGGGCTTTCGAACAGTGTGCGTCGTTTTCTAGTCGAATGCACCGTTCATTAGAAAACCAGTTTTTGGATTTTGTGTAGGAAATTTCTAGTAAGCCACATTATTTTTTATACATATTGTTTTTTATTTACTTCATTATTTCAATGTAATATCAAAATATGTTTATGTTGAAAAAGTGTAAAACATATTTCTTTTATTTTTTAGTTGTTGAAATATATCAAATTATTTATGTTTCAAAATGTAAATAATTTTTTTATAGTTTTAGTTTTCAAACTAAACCGATCGTCGAACTTCATTGCACGAATAAGAAGTTTTAGCCATCGAGTAAAGCAGAAACGGAGAAATTTGGTCCATATTTATGTATTTTAATGAATTATGGAATAAAACCTTGCACATTGAAACTCCTGTGTAAACATATGGGAAAATATAATCATCTCTTGGAGTCGAACCTGGGACACTTATGTAAACGAAAATAGTTTTTTCGAGATCTCCTAGTTTGCAGATAAAATGGCTTTTACAGTATTTCTCTATGTCATACTGTCCAACAGATAAAAGGGAGGATGGACAGATGGACGGATGGATAGACGGACTGACTGATATTTAGTAACTATATATAAAAATAATAATAATTAATAATTGTATTACTTGAAACAATTAGTTATAATGTAAATTTTAAATATAATTGTAAATTTTAATTATTATTGTAAATTGTAACTTTTATTGTAAGTTTATACTATTATTGAAAATTGTAAATATTATTGTCAATTATAGTAAGAATAATAATAATCAATTATTGTAAAAGAATACTATAAATATTTTATTAAAAATACACCTTTTTAAAGTGAATTTCATAACTATTACTTTAAAATAACCCATAAATTTATAAGAATTTATCTGAATATAAGTCACTTTTTTCATATTTACATTCCTTGAAACCTAGAAATCATATTCGGAATATTATGTTTTGGTGATATTTTAGATGCAATAAAAGGGATAGTTTATCTTGGGACTATCCACGGTGCAGACATCACATGATGTCCTCGTTATCTTTTTTAATTAAAAAAAATTCGACTAATTTTATAGAAAAAATATCAGAAATTGAAAAAACAAAGCTATATTGCATTTTGAGTCCGAAATTTACACTCATTTGCATTAATTTATTAGATTTTTGGACTGCAACGAACGTGTTAAAAGATTGTTTCAAAAAAAGGTTGTAGAGAATATTAATATTTACAGCATTTAAATTTATATATTGTGACATATCTGGAAAGGAAGCTTTTCCTACTTTAATTGTTTTTCGAATAGAGGACTTTTGAGAGCAACTACGGCAGAAGTAAATTCTAGGCAATGAGGGAAAGCGCGTGGTTGCAAGTCAAACTTCCCTCACAGTCAGGTGGGGGAGGTATGAAGGGTTCTGAGTGGAGGAGGGTTCAAAGATCCTTTCAAGGAACTAGTAGTCCGAGCAAAGCACATTGCTACCTACCGAAACTTTTGTAAATTGCAAATTTCCTTGTGCAACAGAAATTGCACTGATTACATGCCTGCACTTTTGATAAATGCTCGAGAAACCACGAATCGAAGTTGTTCTTGGAGACTTGGCCACCTCCAGTCCAGTCGATTGATAATTTGAAATCCCCCCAAAGAATTATTTGCTTATTGGGTGAGGGAAAAAAGCGAGATTCAATTCCACTATTCGGACGACGGTAGGAAACGCCAATAAGTGTTTTAATTCCTGAGGATGTTATTTAGCCCATTCAATTTCATAGTTAATTCGGAGATTGGGTCTAGCTTTCATTTTTAAACTCTTTTTGTTATGGCTAATCGTAAGAGGACACCGCCATCTCTAGAACCTTGGTCGCGATGATAAATCCTAAAATTCTGAATTCCAAAAATCATTTCCAATTAAGGAGAATATTTTGGCATAATTAAAATTTAATAAGAGTCCCAAGAGAAAATCAAATACTTTTAATAAAAAATAATAAATTAATATCATATGCCGGGACTCGAACTGCAGATCTGCCTATCTGTGAATGCGAGACTTGAGCTCAGATGAGCGTGTAACCATATCGATTAAGTAAAGCATAGCTTAAAACAGTCTGCTTTACTTCAATTCTAAATATGTTATTATTCCTGATAACCATAACAATATGGAGCTATGAAGTGGTGTATAATACCACCAGACATGCAATGCTTTCACAGCGTGTGTTTGGAGCTAAGGAAATGGCAGATGATTTGCTTGACTTCAAAATTTCTCATACCGGCGATTTCGCAGGGTGTCGGATAGGCAATCCCGCATGGCCCTTGCATTTACTTTTGCACCCGATAGTATTACCTAGGAGATATAGCGCCTATGGCAAAAATTTAGGAAACATCGTAATTACGTCTTTTTTCTGTTTTAAATGAAAATATTAATATTTTATTAACAATGACTTTAAAATTGTAGTGTTAAATTAATACTAATACTTTGGGCATTTTTGCGTGAACATTTGCCGCCTTTTGCAGGCGGTGCCTATGGCTAATGCCACCTTCGCCATACCATAGTTACAGCACTGGTCACGTGTAAAACTGAATCATCAAGGAGCGATGGATTATACAGAGAGCCCGGATCGTTCGGTTCAGTGGGCTCTGTGGACAAAGGACAGACGTCTTTATTAAAACAAATTAAATTTCACATTCGTCAGAGATTCGAAGGCGAAACAAATTGGATAAATTATCATCCGCGTTTTCAAGATGAAATCCTAGCCCAAAATCATTTGCCCATGAAGTTGAGTTACATAGCAGCGGTGTTGCCAGAAGAGGGACTCAATATGAACCCGTGACATTAAAATTTTCCATTGGCGAATCGGTCGAGATCCTACATTGCGCGCAAGATTTTTGACTTCGCGTTCTTACCGACATGGTGAAGGTTTACTTCTACAACAGAAAGAGGAACCGGTGTCCATCAAAGACTCGCAAAAAGCCGAATTAAGTAAAAGGTCAACGAAGGGATGTTCGAGATTCGGTCGACATTCGAGAAAGACATTGGCAGGGAATGAGGTCGAAGGGTAAGGAATTTATCGCGGACCTTTTTTCGGCACTCTCGTGAGCAATGCCCCCTTTTATCGCATGAATCACACGCAGCTGGGTTGGATGGACTCTGAACGCCCGTGGGTAGAGGCTAGAGCGTTGGAATATTCCGCACGGTTCATTAGGCAAGTACTGGCATGACTCGGCAACTCTTCGAACTCGACAAGGGCACAAGCGCACAAGGGCGGACAATGCGTAGAGGCGTAGTTAGGTTCTCCTTCGCCCGGGATCAAGTCACAAAAATACGCCCACCTCCCTTTGCTCCCTGTACAATTTTACGGATTAATGTAATGTGGGGAATGATATGGAAACCTAAGCATACTATACTAGCATTTTAATTCGGCTTAGATTATAATATTATTATTATTTATAAACAGAAACGTTAATTTTCTGTTCACGAGTTTGCGCCTCTTCAGCTGTTCTGCTGTGATAATAGACATAAGCAAAGACTACTACCCCTACGGAGGCATTACAAGTAACGTGTGGCGCTCACACAGAGAGAGAGGAAAAGAGAGAGTGAGCTGTGACTGTAGTGCAGTGTGAAACTTGGGTGTCTATTTTCCCATAAGAGTTTCATACCCCTGAACTTACCCACCCCAGTCGCAGTCGTGTCTCGCGCGCTTATTCTTTTTTCCTGCAGCTAACCTCCACGCAGTTTCATATCTCGACACTTGATTCCGCTAGGGCGCTGCGTATATTAAACTGGTTGGGTGGCAGGGTGGCAGATAACAGACAAGACCCGAAACATTATCTATATACCCCTCCTTCCTTGTCTGTCTCCCTCTCTCTCTCCTTCTCTTTCTCCTATTAAAGCATTCAAAGCACACTTTCCTTACGCAAGCCGATAATATAATCGTATATAAACGTATTACTCGAGCGATTTAGAATCGTAGGCGAATTGTTTCAATAAGAATAAGAAACGTTGTTTATTTTTCTTTAAAACAGCCCAGGTCCGAAGATCGTCGGTCAATTATCTCTAATTTTAATTTGCAAAAGAGTAAAAGTCGAAAAATCGATTTTTTACGTGTTATATTATGGCAAAGAAATTTTATTCTGTAGTCGAACCCGGGCATTTTTTGTCAATTTTTTCGTAAATGGCATTTACTATATAAATCAAACATTCCTACCAAATTTCAATCTTTTACCTACTCGGAAATTTTATTAAAAATAGCATTATAGTCAGTCATAAATAAATAGTTCATATTAGTCGTGCGTGACCGGATTTGTTAGCTCATTATTTAAAGAGATTTCTTAGCTCATTATTTAAAGAGATTTCTTAGCTCATTATTTAAAGAGATTTCTTAGCTCATTATTTAAAGAGATTTCTTAGCTCATTATTTAAAGAGATTTCTTAGCTCATTATTTAAAGAGATTATTGCTTTTGAATAAATAATGACATTCTTAGATCCTTATGGAATTAAAAAAACTGCTCATGATAATTTAAAAATATAAATTTTTAACTGACATATCCTATATCATATTGTATGATCATTGGACAAATAAAATATATTATTATTATTATTAACTAAAGAGCATAAATGTCTTTTTGATAGTATTTTACCTTGTTGCCACCCAACAATTTTCAATTTTAATAGCACCTTTCCGAATAATTATACAGTAAATATCGCAGATCGATACTTTCGAGAGTCGATTTGTAACATATGAGTATTGTGACAATTATGTCACAACTGGTGACAAAAGAGTTGCCGAGCTAACAGGGATAGTAAAAGGCATTGAAGGCTTGGTTAATATTCTCTGAAGATCGTCAGAATGCTTAAGCCGAAAGCTTTAACACAAGTTTTAAGTCAGGCCAATACTGGAGGAGTTGAAAATACTCTGTTTGTAACACATGAACTTGTATTTGTATTAAAATTTAAAATTATTATTACTTTCACGACAATTGTTTTTCTTCAGACTTCTTAATCATGAAGGAGCCCTTCTTGCATATAGCGGTTATGGTGATAAGGACGCGAGGGTAACTGCTGCTATAGCAAGCAACATTTGGTCAGCCTATGAAAAGAACGGGAGAAATGCTTTCAAAGAGGATAAGCTACAACTTGTGTTAATGGACTGTATGGTAATTACTTCATACAAATGATACATACCTGAAACTAAGTTCATTATGCATGGGAGCATAATAAGTCGAATTCTTTGTTCTAGGAAGGAAAAGTGGCCATTACTCAAGTTGCAAATGTTCTTCTATGTCTGTATGCTAAAGATGTCGTAGGATTTGGACTTTTGAAAGCCAAAGCCCGAGCATTGTCGGAGTATTTAGAAGGCCCTCTTATGCAGGTTGCAACATCCTACTAAAGTTGTTTAAACTACTATAATTTTGTAGACGTTATAAAATGGATTATTTTAACTATTGTTCCAATAAATTTTAAGAATATCCAATGCTATTATTTTAGTTTACTTTAAATAATGCTGGAATCGTCATTGAATGCATCTTCTTTCCAAATAAACTCTTGTCGTTAGATGTATTGATTTAATATGTAGGAGTATTTGTAAGAGAAATATTATACGACTTTAGTTGAGATGATGCATGTTCAGATCGGTTCATTTTTCCTTCACTCACAGGCACTATGTCATTGCAAAATAGATATAATGACCTTTATTTACCAAATGACGATTTTCAATTGTAACACTGTTTATTATTAAATAAATTTACTTGATTGTTTATAATAAGACCGTTTAAACGGGTATTTCTTTTTATTATAGTAAAACCTTGGGTATTAAAATTTTCATCCGTAGTGGTTAGCCTCATTAAAACACATATGTTGGCATTTCTTACTTTATTCACTATATCCATTGTTTTAAGACAAGACCCAAATCCATATCTAGTGGGATTTCACCAAATATCATTCCCTTGGGACATCAGACTTCTCTTTGTAGTTCCTTAGTAGAAAACGTTTCAAGTAGTGGTGTACACCAGAGTGATTCTCAACCAGAGGGATGTGTCCCACTGGTGGGATGTGAAGATCGGCTAGGTAAGACGTAAAGTTTGTATTGGTGGGATGTGAAGTTTCAAAGATATCTATTATAAAAACTTTTTCCTAACAAAATTACTGCAATACTTAAAGTCCTTTCCATTAGGGATTAATATAATACTGAATGCAGTTGACGTAAAAGTCCACTTCTTGGAAAAGGTGGCAGATTGTTTTTATCATGTTGGGACCAAGACTTTTTGACAAAATAGTTGGTGGGACGCAAAAGGTTGAAAACTATTGGTGTACTAGACACCCCTGCACCACCCATTGCCAAAAGGGACCCAATTTGTTTTGTGAAGGCCTTAAACTTTTTTCAAGACCAGATTTGTTTTACAAAATATTTTTGGTATGCCAGAAGATTGCTTGAAATTGATCATGGTTGCCATCAGTATATGCCATAAAAGAATTTGATTCTTCATATAGTAAATGTTTGCATCGCCCAGCCGTTATCTTAAGGATGGTTCACCCTAGAGGAACGGTCTCTGTCAGGGTAAGCACAGGGCACAGTCACTTTTTGGGGAGAGGATTATCACAACGTACCAAGATGTCAGACAGTTGGGATGTGAAAGTGTATATTTTGGCAGCAATGTGCAAATAAATTCAGAAAAATAGAAAATGTGGGTGCACAGTATATATTTAATAAGATGTAATGAGGAGGGATTCTGTACATTATTTAGAAGGCTGTGCCAAGACCCAATGAAACACAAACAGTATTTTCGTTTACGTATTGAAAATCTCAACAAACTTTTGAATTATATAAGGCCACAAATATAAAATTAAATAACATTTCATGCCAGCATAACTGAGGAAGAATGCCTGGAAATATGTTTGTGGTAATACTTTTTTAAGTAATTTTTATTACAAAATAAATTAACTAAATTAAAAATATTTTTCAAAAAGTAACTGATGTATTGCACACTATAAAGGAAGAAATAAATTTAATAACTTTCTCAGAATCAATATAAAAGTCATGGCATTTTAAATTAAAGCACTAATCAAACTGCTATATGTACCGTATTTCGCAGCATATAAGATGCACCCCGGTTTTTAGAAGTTTTTTCAGGAAGGAAAGTATTTTGGTTCACCAAGGCATTTAAGAAGGGCCACGTCATCTATCATTTCCAGCCGTGATTAAGTCCATATCCGGCAACATTTACAGAAAATATTATAGCATTATAACAGTTACCTAAATATAAAATTTTAGATAAACTTCATTCATAAAATAAATAGGGATGATCTAAAACATAAATAATTGCTTCGAGACTTGTATAGCTAAATGTGCCCTGCGTGAACTCGGCAGTCGTATTAATTAAAGCTGTTAGAGTGCACCACTCATGCAGCATGTATAGATACCCTTCATCGATAGTACTTACTTAAACTTAAGTTCAAGATGATATTTTAATATAATGGGATATGTAATAACGATATGTACGCTCAAATAGTCCTTTTTCTTCTGCAACTCTTTTTGCCTCGTACATAACAATTTTGATCGATACAACAATACCAAACTTTCTCTGTTCTACTATCCATCACTTCTCCTTTAGTTGTGGCCATTTAAGACCAACCTTACGAAGACTATGTTTCTCTTGTCCCATCAGCTTCAGTTTCGTAGTTTTATCCATTCACGAATAATTTTTTTCTGTGGAAGGTGGACTGAAATGACGTGCTGCTACTCAGTTTCAATGCGCCTTTTGCGTATTGAATCACCTGAAGGTTATAACTAATAGCATAGGCAAATATTTTCACTTTTGTAGCCATTGTGATTTCAATACATGTAACGTTATTTATCCTAGATACGTATAAAATATTTATGGCATCTACACAAATTTCATTGTTCTGTGGCATTAATCTCGCAATTCAAGAGATCATTAGGAACTAAAACATCGCAAATGCACCAAAACTGTAATCACTGTGAGTGGATATGTATTAAAGTGCAATAATGAAAATATGTTCTCGGAATTCACGTTGCATAAGATATTACAGTATACATTAAGAAATTTATCACTATTAATAATGTATATTTTGTTTTTCCGACAAATGACTGCCAATTCCATTTTGGGGATGAGTGTGCTTGTTAGTGTCAGTATTGAGAACGGTAATAATCTTACCTTTGGCATATAAGACGCAGCAGGGTTGCCAACTTTTCAAACTGGTCTGACCGGCCGTACATATGAGGATCGGGGGGGAGGGGGAAGGGGGTGGTAATGGTAGTAACTATTAAAGTTTTTTGCCTGTGGCACTTGAAGCCTCGTTTCGCTAGGCATATATAGTTTACATTTATTTTCAAAAATAACAGACACCGACAAATGTAATTTACCAATCTGTAATAAAGATTGTAAAGAAAATAAAAACACTATTTAGATATTACTAGAAATAAGGAACTGCATTTCTATATAATAATATTTATTTGTGGGATATGCCCTTTTTAGAAAAAAAATCAAATCATATAGAGTAACATAATACAAGAAGGCAATGAGCAAAACAGTAAAATTAAAGAATATCTCGAATAAGTCTTGTAATAAAAAATATTCATTTCATCTTGGTAATGGTTTCATCACACAACATAAACTAACATTCAAGCAATCAAATCAAAACTGTATCACTTTACATTACTGTTTTGTATGTATTACATACATACATATAAACATTAATGTATCGCATTTCCATTAATATGTATAAATCATTGTATCAAATGTTACATGTAGTTATACCAAACACGAGAACAATAAGCACATTTTTAGTGTATACAAAAAAATATAATTTTTTTTATCAAGATGGACTCGAGGTTCTAGACATTGCAGAACTAAATGACTCTAATCACATTCATTTTAGCAACAGAAATAAAATAACATTCTACAATAAAAATAAATCTTTTTCTCTTTTAAATTAAAATTTGTTTATTATTAAATTCATTTAATTTTAAATTTATACTTTTCCTGGCTTTTAGCAGCTTTCAAAAGAGTTCTCTTATCTTTTATGAAGTCTTTGAATTGACTGCATGGAATTTTAAAAGCTACACTCCTACTCCTTTAGCCAAACAACTAACTAATTGTTTGGCTAAAGGAGTACTTTACTTTTAAGGCATTTATTTGACAAAAGATGTTAACCTCTTTCTTCGTAAATAGAACAGAAGATTCTATTTATTATTAACCTGTATTACGATTAAGGATAAGTATAATTTAATTTTTATTTAATGTAATTTTTTAAATTTTCCAAGTGATGTGATAAATAAAAACAACTGACCTTGTTAAGTTCTTTTAAACTTCTTTCTTCGTAAATATTACAGAATAAACAGGCTCAACATCTATCTATAATTATAGTCGAGCATATAAACAGGCTCAACATCTATCTATAATAATATAGCTACTTGTGCCTCACTCACTCACTGACACAAAACTCTTGGGTATTTCTAGAAGGGCTAGAAATCTGAAATTTGGCATGTTCATGCAGTGCGATCTGAGTCACGAAACCTGAAATACAAAAACTTGGACAAGAGCTGATTGCCAGAGAATTTGGAAATTACGGATAGTTGCCTTGATTTCCCGGAAAATTATAAATATTACTCATGGAATTTCTTATTTAATACATAGAGGCTCCACGTGACTGAATTGCTGTTGCCCTGGAGATAGCGCTAGTTTATTTACGAGTTTAGATCTTGGTGTATGGTGATCTTTTTAAGCGCTTCAATATGAAAGCACCGATAACTCGTATACAATATAGCTACTTGTGCCTCACTGACTCAAAACTCTTAGGTACTTATTGGAGGGCTAAAAATCTGAAATTTGGCATGTAGGTAGGACGAGTGGCACAACCGACGAGAAAATTCGAAAATCACAAAAAAGTTAATATTTAAGAGGTCTTTTTAACCCCAATGTTCCATTTCAATACCCCATAAGAAGAGCATGGATTCAGTGCGAGGCTTTCTAAGTATTTATTTTTAAATTACTTAAAATTGGGATACGAATTTGAGAGAAGAAGTTCTCTATCTAAAAGAATGGAATTCTTAATTTTTGAACCGAATTAGCATAAATATCAGCTTTTAATCGGAAGTCTGAATTTTTTCCTCTTTTCAACAATGAACATCTTTAAATACTATGGCTATGACCTCAATTCTTTTAAAGGGATCTGGTATTATACGTTACGATTGCAGTAATTCAGTGCTTATAATGGAAATTAATGATGTCATAATGAATTACAGTTGAACTTCCATAACTCGAATCGCAAGGAAAATTAATAATTATTCTAGTAATAGAAAATTCAAGTTATGGAAATAAATTTTTAAATATATACAGTGGAACTTATATAACTCGAATCTCAAAGGTAAGCAAAAATTATTCGAGTTATAGAAAATTCGATTTACGGAAACATTTTTTCATTTTTCTTTAATTGAATTAACATCACGTTAATTCCCATAAGCATATAACTCTAATTTTCAATATCATGCATATTATGAAAACATCATCATCAACATTTTCTTCCGTTAATATGTAAGATTTTACTATCCAAAACACTAAGTGCATCACACACTCGGGTTGAGGGTATCGTAGATAATTGCAATCCTCACGTACTACTGAAAACACAAACACGACGATTAAAATTGGGTTCTCGACTGTAGGATGGAGCGAATAGGTTTGTTTTTCCCCGGGCCTATAAGGGATCACAATAGGAGAAGCAACCCTGATAGCAGTGACGGAAAAATTTGAAAAGTATTTTAATGTTGTGTTTCGTAGTAGTAGTAGTGTGCGGGAGGAAATCCCTCCCTCCTCAGAGGGAAGGTGAGAAACCTCACTCTCATACCTCCCTCTCTCGATCGGACGAGCCCTTCCTTCCCCTCTCTCCCTTCCTTCCCCTCCTTTCATAACCTTAACAGAAAATATCCTAATTTTTCCTTAAATTTAATATATTGGGTATTTTCTTAATGATGATTATTCTTATTGCTCGTGCAGTGCAATCTGATTCACGAAACTTGAAATAAGAAACCTTGGACACGAGTTGCCAGAGAATTTGGAAATTAAGGATAGTTGCCTTAATTACGCAAAAAATTATAAATATACTGCTATTACTCATGAAATGTATTATTTATTACATATAGGCTCCACGTGACTGAAGTGCTGTTGTCCTGGAGAATGCGTTGGTTTATTTACGAGTTTAGATCTTGGTGTATGGTGATTTTTTTAAGCGCTTGCAGTATGCAAGCTCCGACTAGACACAAATCAACATAAATGTAAACAAACAAAATTACGTAATATCTATCGTCAAGGGGCTCTATTTTAATCTTATACTGTTTAAAATGTTTTTCGCTAAGCTTAAAGAAATTAATTTAATTAATTTTTTAAACGATGCTACAATAACGAATAAAATGGTCCTTTAATTCAAAGGGGAAAGGTTCACTGATTCTTCAAAAATGTTCGAAATCCATGTAAACAAACAAAAGGAGGACATTTCCATGTTTTTAGGTGAAAAAAGAGGACAAATAGGTCATCCTGAATTTAAAAAAGAGGGCAAATTTATTAATGCAACAATAAAAAAGTAAAATGTAAACAATATTTACTAATGTTTTGGATTAGCCCATTCATATTTGTCTTGTGAAATAATTTCTGTCATTTTCTCTGGATTGCCTCTCAAGTATGTATCAGTGCATGACATATGTTTGAAATTGTACTGCAAAAACAAATACCTTTCACAGACTTAACATTAAACCTATTCCTTTATTTTGTCCACTGGCTGCATTAGTGAAAATGCACTTTCTACATTTGCATTGTGAAGTGGAATTGCGAAGAAAAACTGGGCAATTTTCAACATTTCTGAATGGCATTTAATATTCTTTGAATTACTAAAATATTTGACCCCCTTTTGATATGCAAGCATGTTTTTAAAGTCTTCATTATTAATTTGACTTTCAACAAATTTTTTGAGATTGTTCAATTGGTCAAAACACTTAACGTCATCAATTGGTACCCCTTTGTCGATCAAGTAGTGAACAGAGTATTCCACATCATCCCAATTTGGTATTGCACTCAGTGTCATCCACATAAAACACAAAATGGATACCAAAGGTTTATTTATTTATTTGTCCCAAAAACAGCACAATGGCCCAATTAAATTGGAAACAATAAACAAATATAATACAATAATATATAATATAATAAATAATAAAATAACATAACATCAATATGGCACATAGCTTGACATTAAGAGAATAAAAGTTCTGCTAACTGTTTTTGAAGTAATTACCTGAAAATATGTCAACATCTGAGTTATGATGCAGCAGGTTATTGTATGCTGTTGGAATCCAGCAGAAGAGAGAGCACTTTGAAATAGAGAGACGAAAATTGTGAATATGAAACAAGTCCTTCAGATGGGTTGTGCGCGAGGGAATACGGAGGGCAAAGTATGCTAAGATTTCAGGTGAGTGGTAGAAACCGTTAATAATTGAATGCAGGAAGGTAAGTTATCCAAATATTCTATGCAATTACCATATAGATTTTTTGTATCACTACAAAATTTTTCACATTCATGATAAAGTCCTTCATAACATTTTTTGGATAGGAGTTCCTTCACTTTCAAAGGCATGAAGTTGTGATCCATTCGTTCAGAGACTAGGATATTTAATACTTCTGCAACTGAGTTACTTTCCCTTTCAATTTGTTGAATGTGTGTATGGAACACACTCGTAAGTGATTGCATGAGCCAAAGATAAATTTCACTAAATTCATTTTCAAAGAACCTTTTGATCACAATGGGAGGTTTTTCTTGGGACAGAAAAAGTGGCTTTAAACCTGGAAATATATGCATAAGTCTAGTAAGGCATGGAAATAATGACAGCCACCTCGTCTTGCTGTGGGAAAGAAGCCGTCTATATTCAATATCAACAAACTCACAGTATTCCTTAAGCTCCTCAGTCCGGACTGTATAAATGTGAAAATACTAGTAAATTTAAAAAATAATGTTCTCTATATCAACATCAAGAGTTCTGCGGCACTGTGAAGACAATTGTTCAAAATATGTGCAGGGCAGCCCACTCCAATTAAGGTCTTATTCTGCAACAATTTCTTTAATTTTGCAAAGACATTATTTCCTTCATCATTTCATCTGAGTACTCTAAACATTGCATTGCAATTGTCCCCAGTGAATGCAATGCATTTTTCATACAAACCATTTTTTTCAAGAGTTTCTTTGACATAAGTAGAAATGGCATCTGCTGCTCATTAGGTATTTTGTTGAAACCCCACAGTATGCAATATTATTTTCTTTAAAAGTTGTTAAAGCAATATTAAGAGAATGGTTTGCAAGTAGAGTTTACAATGGTTTCTGTCTTGGTTCTAGCACAGGAATTTTTTTGCTATTTCTGAATCAAAAAATGCATTTTTTAACATGACAGACGTGCAGTCCATCAATTTATAACTGCTATGATGTTTCACAGTATGAAAAGCAAAGGCGCCCTCTGCAGCAGCTAGATCGTATTCTGGTTTACTGACAGCTTTGGCAAAAAAATCCGTAACCTTTCCTGAAGAGGTGCTTTCTTATGCTTGTCTGATTCTATGTGATGCTTTAAATGACCAGCCCCTTTATTAGCCACTGAAACATACGTCCCCATTCTGCATACTTTACACTCAGTTTCCCATTCATCCTGGCCAGATGAAAAACATGGAAATTTGTTTTTCATTTCTTCTGTGAACGTGCACTTCCTTTTAGGCATTTTAAAAGGAATGATAGTCTTTAATAATATTAATTTTCATTTATGAAATAATCATAACCAATTTTATATTATAAGTAATGAATCATAAAATCGTATTAAGTCTAGAACTATAAGAGTGAAAAATAAATACTTTCGTATTTACAGTGAAGAACTGTGGTTTTAAACAAAGCTGAACTTCAGTACTAAATGTATTAGCGGCGGCACCATTGGTTGGTCTTCTGCTAAATATTCCGAAATTAGTCAACAAAACAAAACTATGGATCAATGGTGTTCTCAGTGGCTCAAGTCCACATTTCCATGTTGTTGTATTGTTAGAGAAAACAGGGTCCTGAAACACCTGGCAGGTTATACCACTACAAATATCTATTTATATATGAGTGAATTCTGGATTAAGCATAGGTTGAGAATGCTTAGATGTAATGAAGTTGGCGTTCCACACCTGCTTGACTCCCGCGAAAAATTTGAATTGACCAATCGTCTCTCTGTATCCGAAAGAGATATCAGATAACGTAATTCAGCATTCTTCGTTGTGCTTCCTTAAAACAAAATGTCGCAGGAAGTAAAAATACGGACATTTCAACAATTTTATAAAAATCCGCCCGGACAGAAATTTTGGACAAAAAGCCGGACAAATTCGGGTAAAAGAGGATGGATGGTAGCCAGCGGTGTGCTGCCAAATACTTAACAACAGGCTCGCTCGTATCGCTGCCCCTGACAGTTATGTATCCCACCTGCCATCTAACTGATGACGTTTCTGATCGTCCTGAGTCTGCATTATCTGTTCTTTGAAAGAATATGAAAATATTTCCATATAAACAAGACAATATCGTAAATACAAATTGAATATTTATTTTAAATATTTTAATAACATTAATGATTATTATACTGTGTATTTAATACATTTATAACCAGAGGTGTGCTGGTAAATTTTTAACAACAATGAATGCATATAGGTAGGGTTATCACATTTTTAATCTCACTTCCCGGACAACAAAACACAAAAACCCGGACAAAATCCGGACTTTTAAAATTTAACGTTTTAAGCACAAAAAAGTGTACTGTGGTGTTATATCAATAAAGGAAATATAATTAAATATTATTAAAGTAAATTGTCGAACGTAAATGTTTTTGTTTACGCGTAAAAACAACATAAAATGCAATAATACTTAAAATTTCATGCGCTATTATGACTTGTTATCCGAAACATAATAATTCTGACGATGCAGACTAAATATGTAAATTATATATGAATATACAACATTTTATACATATCCTGAATAATACCTATATACAAAAATATAAACTCTAAACCAAAGTTTACCAATTAACTTTGAAATAAAAGAAACTGATTATTAAAGAATAATAATATGACACATTATATTATTATCGCAGTTTGCGGAACGACTTATTTACAAATTTAAAGCAAAATGATCGAGTAAAGCGTCAAAAATGATATTTAACATCTCACGATATAATTAGGGATAAAACGTTAAAATCACAAACTGCAATACCGACCCAAATTGTGCAGACGAATTCTTGAATGTTACTACTAATTCTAAAAATATTTCCCAAAAATTAACGTAAATAACATGTAAAACGTACAATAGAATGAAATAATCAAATTCCGGACAGCTGTTAAAATCCCGCCCGGACGTCCCCGGACACCCTAAAAAAGAGGACATATCCGGGAAAAACCGGACGTCTGGTAACCCTACATATAGGTACATAAGTTTTTTTATAAATGGTACTGATTTACAACAAAGTGGAGCACAAAATTTTCAAACAATAGTAAAATATTCAATATTCTTTATTGTAAATTCCATATAGCCAATTGATTCTCACAGAATGCTTTCGTTGATTTTTGCCGAACTCTTGTATCTGTAGCCAATCTATGGTTGCGATTCAACCATGATTTGACAAATGGAGTTGCATCCCAATCCACTAACTCTTTTCCCAATAAATTTATCGTCATTAATTCCGATATGTGATCTACTGTCAAACTATTTCTCACCCTCGTGCAAATTATGTTCATTAAACTGAAGCATCTTTCAGCTTCAGCACTACTGATTGCAATAGTGCTAACTATCTTTTAGCTTTTTGTATAGTTGCAGGAATTGAAACATTGCGTGATTCTAGATTATTATCTACAAAATCCCGAAAATCGTTCAAATCAATTTCATATTTTAAAATTTCATTTAAATGATGCAATTTTTTTCACTAGCTACCCATGGTGAAGTTAGTTCTTCATAAGGCCAAGTAGATGGTTCTAATAAATCTAAATAATTATAAAAGCTTTCATCATTGTTTCTGTCTGATAAAAGACGGAAATTCATGTGTTGAATTATATTTTCTAATAACATATTTCTAGGAAGAGCATTGAATTTATTATTTTTATTAAATGGAATATCTTTAAACTTATCTGACTTAATTAAATCTTCAACTTGAGATTCATGCTTTCCAGTACAAACCTTTAAATTTTCCAAAGCTCTTATGGTGCGTTTGATTAATTTTTGCGCTTTCTGAATGTTAGTTGATCTTGACTGCAGTGCAGTTGAAAGTAATGAAAATTATTCAAGAATGTCAATCATTAAAGAAAGGTTTTGCAAGAAATTAATGTTAGCTAACCTCTTTGCCAGACCAGAATAAGAAGAAGAACGAGAAAAATGCATATATAACGCAGAATATGCGCGCCATACAGCAGTAGCAGCTCGTAAACTACATGCCGCCAATCTTGGTCCCAGTACCCGACCAATTTTAATAATCTCAATTTCAATTTCTTTAGCTACAGTTTCTAGCTCGGTTTGATTTTTATTAGATTGGTGATAAATACTATAAATTCTATCTAAAAATATTTTAACATGATTAACTTGTTTTATTTCGGATATTGAATCGTCGAGTGATAATTGCAATCGATGATTTAAACAGGGCCAAATGACGATTTTAGGAAAATCTTCTAACAACTTAGTAGCTACTCCAGACTTTCTTCCCAGCGTTGTATTAGCACCATCAGAACAAAATGCGATTAAATTAGCTTTCAAGTATTCGTTGTTAATTCCACATTCATTTAAAGTAGAAAGTAATGTATTAAAAATACACTCTGCTGTGGTTGACATCAATTCTTTTGAAGCGACAAATAACATTACTGGTGCGGAAGCGGATTGAACTGCGCACTGGAGATAAATCACTAGAGTGCTTTTTTTCGAAACTGTAAATGCTTCTTCAATTATGATACATATTTTGGCATTCTCTTCTATAATATTTTTAAATATCTTCATTTTAATTTCTTTTGCAATATGTGCTGCTATTCTTATTGCACTGTATCGTGGATGCAAACAATTGCCTATATCTATGCCATTTTTGTTTTGTAATTCTAATGCCGCCTTAATATCGGATAAAGGCCTGTTACGTTTTACCAAACTGTAAACAGTATTGAAAATTTTTACGGTAGCATCAATATTTTCATTGTTCAGTTTGCGTACTAAATTACAAATTGAGTCATTAGCCGATTCTTTTAACAAATCTTGAATTTTAATATGGGCTTTAGAAACATCGTGTTCCCTATTTTTTTCGTAGAGAAGCTTGCCTAGTACTTTTATTACTGCCGTTTGGGGTTACTAAATATGCGCTCCATTCCTTCGACAGATGGACATGTTTTCTGCTGTCACTCCTAAATGCTGAACTGTTGAACAATTCTTACATCCTAATTTACCTTCCTTTACTTGAAGCCATTTGTACTGTTCTATAAACACACTTGTTTGTTTTTCGTGCCAACAATCCGGGAGGGCAAGATTATCTATTTCTTTCATTGACGAACATAATGGTTTTTCTTCACCGACTGGTCGTTCAACTGGTTCGAAATTTGGTTCCGTAGGCTTCGACGCTCCACAATGATTTTCGTTACTATCATTATATTCTGTCTGTTTTTACCGTCTTCACACCTAAAAACCTTAATAGATTACTCTGTCGTTTTGACATTTATGGGATGAGGATCTAAAAAATTATTTGACTAATTTCAATTTTTGATGCGATTAATACAGTAGCATTTTGTAAATTAAAAGTACGACTTCTAATTTTAATTATGTTAATTTTAACAAATAATTTCTAACGAATAAGCAAAATTTTTATTATCGTTCAACATTTTAGCGTCAAAATTTCTGTTAATGATTTCTTTGTATAATTTAAAAAATAACAGAAATTTTGAGCTAAAACACCTTATTTTTCAGCTTACACCCATAACTTCCATTATATGAAGAAATCAAGATATCATGGCAACACTTTTCCAGAAAAGCATTGCAACTTACTGGAACCACACAAAAACACTGATTTACTCAGTCACCATATACAAGCTTATCGCTCAAATGCCCCTTAAAACAGTTCGTTCTGTGGGCGAAAAGCCGAATGTAGTCGGAAAAAATATTTCGTACGCATTTCTGAACATTTGGTTTAATGTATCATTTTATCTATGAACTCCGATGCAATTGTATGACAAATTGCACTGTTTCTTGACAGAAAATCACGAGTTGGTTACAATGTGTGAGCTTAGAAGGTGAGAAGATAACCAAGTCCCGAAATACTTTTACTCGTGCGTTGAAAGCTGGAGGACATTACTTTGTATTGGGAAGGGGGAAGAGAGACGAAATTAATAATGAGACACGTAAAGAAATTGCACCTTTCCTAATGTTAATGTACCGCGACTTTGTCAGGTCGTTCTCAACAAGAAGCGTCTGCGCTTCTTCTCCAGTGTATAGTGTGGGTAGTAATGTTGATGATTTATAAGCTTTTTTAACTTTTATAGTTCGACGAGGAGTTGTTTGAGTGACTTCTTTCATCAGTGATGCAGCGTCTCGTTTTCCTGAAATATGGAGAGAATATTGAGCCGAGAAAACGATTTCTTCTTGCGTATGCGATTCCATCCATCTCGCCCGTTTAATATGGGATGCTTCGTATCCAAATCGTCAATCCTTGTCGCAGGATACGAAAATTTTCGTGCTATCTGGGTAGATAATAGTAAATTGTAGTAAAATTGATGAGTTTTGAGTTTTTAATACATTTGTTTTAATATAATTTATTTAATTGTATATTTTCATACCTTATGTTTATAATCATTGCCGTGTTTAACAACCGGCTCGCGCGAGCCGGCTCCAGCACACCCTTGATGGTAGCCCTAGGATACACCCAATATTACCACTCGCTCAAATGAGGTGGCTACGGTAACTGACAATTCTCATTGTTTAAAAGTCGCGTTTTTTCGTATTAAAAACGGATTTTCCAGGAAATTCGGAACGCAATTAAATTTTCACGGTAGCCAAAATGAACTTCTTTCTTTTTCCAACACAACCGTTTAGGTCCCGACTTCGTATCTTGATTCTAACTAATTTTAAAATGCTGTTTTATAATGCCCGAAACTGATTCCAATGCTTTTCATATGGAGTGCAGGGGTGTCGGAAAACGCTCCTTAAAAAGGAGGTATTTAACATTTCCGGTTGAATTTAGTACTGCTAAAGAACACGAGATTTCCGCATCTTTACAAATTATAGATGACGAAAATAGCCCGAACAGCGGCGGAGATATAAGCTTCCCAATAGGCTATAACCCACCTACCAAAAAGTTCGCCTACGACTATTACGATATTGTAACGTCTACCATAAATATTTTGAAGAATTTGTTTATGTTTGTGCATTTATAACGCAACAACTACAGAACGTAAAAGCAGATTAAGGTGCCATTTTAACCGCAATAAAAAGTTAAGCAAAATGGGAGGGTTTTTAAAGCGATTTGAACTGCATTTTTCATTTTTTAAATGTTTTTCTCTTTAATTTTTGCCATTTAAATAACACGGAAATGAGCGTATTGTTGAATTAACAATCTACTTGACAACCGTTTTAAACAATACCTAATATTAACTAAAAATAATAATTTATACCTAATATAAAGTAGGGAAGAAAGAAACACTAAGGTTATTCAAAGAAGGGCAATCACCAAAAAAACAATAAAACTGGCTAATTATTTCAAAAGGTAAGTGAAAGAGTTTTAATGTGCAATTTAATGTGCTTTCGTTTTCTAAAAACTTTTTATGTATTCTGCATATTCTCTATGTACTTAATAGACAGCGAAATGTGTTCTTCATTAACATTGAAAATGAATAAAGTGAAAGATATCTTCGAATATAAAATAAGAAAACTTCTATAACAAATCTTTAATTTAGACCAAAATTTATAATGGTTAACTCATCCTACCTTGAACATCAATATGCATATTTTGCTTTCCTTTCAACTGAACATTTGTATGCAACAATTAAGCCAATTATACTTATTAGATTATAACAACACTTTCCATTTCATACCATCACACTTTTTATTGCCAAATTAGATTTCAAAGTCTGGGAACTAATTTTGTTTCATAGGTTTGACTTTAAAATATTCACATGACAAATACAACCCACAAAATCAGCCTTTGCATGGGATGACATATTGGTAAGCTAAATTTGAATATATCTTCAAATGTGTTTCCACTGGTTGCATCCATAGAGCTTGCAATTCCTGCCCAAGTTTTTAATGTTTTCGAGATTCATGACCACATATTATCATGCAGTTTCTTCCACTGGAAATCTATGCGAGTGAAATAACTATATTTTAAAAGTGATTCCATCGATTGTTTATTATGATTATTTGATAAAAAATAGTCGCCAAATTTATCGATCAAGGATGCAGGAAAAATTTATTTGCGCAAAAGATGGGAAGACAAGAAATATTGAATACCATTAAGCACTACAATAAAAATTAACCTGGTTTCATTACTTGGTTTTATTCTCAAATCTTCCTTGATATTTTTTGTTTTATCTTAACAACCTGAGCAACACCCAGTAATTTCAGCTAGTATAAGATATATATATATATATATCTTATAAAATCTAAGGTGCTTACAGAAGAGCTACAGAGCTGAAATTTGGAGGGAAGATAGGTCATTGGGTACCATCTCTGGAAAAAAATCCAAAATTCCAGAAAAAGTTATCTTTAAGGGATGTTTTGGACCCCAATGTCCAGTTTTAAACACCCATAAGAAAAGCATTTAAAACTGTGCAGGGCTATATAAAATTGCTTTTTTAAATTATTTACAATTAAGTCAGAACATGCACCGTACTGTGGAAGAAAGAATGAAGTTTGTTTTTCTTGAAGGCAAAATTCAAATCCATACTGAATTTGCATAAAAATTTGATTTTAATCATAAAATTAATACAAGTTTTTTGGTTTTCAACAATGAAAAATATTAACTACTGTAGCAACGACTCCAATGCCTTTCAATGGGCATTGATTTTGCATACTTCAAGAGCATTGATTTAATGCTATTAATGGGAATTAATGGAATATATTACATAATATTGTAACAACGGCAGCAGCTATAGCTCTCCGGTAGCGCCATTTGACGTGCCCGGGGACTCGTTCTACGACCCGTCCGGAACATTCTCGACCGGCATTCGCAGCCCTTCGCGAACGTTCTGGAATGCCCGGGCGAGGGATATAAGAAGACAGGGACAGTGAGAGGGGAGCCGGTGGTGTAGTGGTTTGAGTGTTGCCCCCACCGTACAATCTGCTAAAAGTGCGACATCCGGTTGGAATCCTTATGAGGATTTTTTCCGAGGACGCGCCGGCCCCCTATTTGTGCGTGTTGGAACTAACGTGACGAGGACTAGCCAAAGAGAAAATGAGGAGCGCGCTCAAATCAACACTCCGTCCTTCGGAAGGGACGTTAAGCAGTTGGCCCCCCTGGTGTTCTTTGCAAGAGCAGGCAAATGCCGGCACCGGGTTTCTCTCCTCCCTTCCTGGCTATTCATTGCACTACCTCTAATATACCCATTGTGAGTAGGATAGAGGCGAATCAAGCTGGACTCAGATATGATAGGAACAGTGAGAGACGAGGCAGCAGCAAGGCCACTCACAAGCGAATAAAGCGCTGCTTGGGATAAATCACGAGTCGTGTTTTCATTTCCCCAATCCCCGAATCTTGGTACACTGGTGTCAGAAGTGGGATTGGTGGAATGAAGAGGAAACATGCTCCACACCCGTCAGCAGGAGAATCCGGAGGCTCTCCCAGGGGGCAAAGAAACGCCGGCGGATTCTATGACCTTGATGCTGCGTCAGATAATGGCTCACCAGCCCGAGATGTCCGAACAACTCCGAGCACGGGAAGAGCGGATGCAGATTGTGGAGCAACAGCAGCGTGATCTTCTCGAGGCGACGATCAGGAGAATTACGGACGGAATATCGCAAGCGACGGGAGGTCTGCAAACAAAAATCGACGATCTTATCCAACAACTGGAAAAGGCGCGACTAGACGCTACAGAGGCAAAAGAGGAAACGCAAGCTGCGCTGCGGGGATTGGAGGAAAGGTGGCATGTTCAAGCCAGCGCCCCGGAGATTTCAAGTCCGGAGTAGGGGCGACGTGTATTGCCAAAGTAGCTTCTTACGATGGAAGCTCTCCACTACAAGACTACCAAGTCCATTTCAATATCGTTGCAGGCCTCAACGGCTGGGTTGGCGCTACGAAGGCGAATATGCTGGCTGCGAACTTACGAGGACCTGCGGTTGCCGTTTTGCACACCATTGACCATATCGACGACTTTTCCAGCCTAGTATCCACACTCCGGCTAAGATTTGGAGACGAAATGTTTGTCCACCTTCACCACACGCAACTCAATGCTCGACGACAGGAGATGAAGGAGAACTTGGCAACGTTTGCAGCAGACATAGAACGGTTGGCCTGGTTGGGGTTTCCCCGTTGCGCGCCCGAGGTGCAGGACCAAATCGCCACTAAACAGTTTGTCAGCGGAATAAGCAACACGCAGGTGCAGATGGCTGTCCAAATCTCAGGGTCATTTTCGTTGCGGGAATCTCTAGCGAAGGCACTCGAGGTGGAGTCTGCGGTCAAAGCAACAAGGGCCAGTGCCCACATGGTACGGACTATGGAGGCGACTGAGGATGCGGCAGAGGGATGCAGCTGTATTGCCGACGAAGCACCTGCGCCGCAGATTTCATGTTGGCGATGCGGACGGCGGGGTCACGTAAAGAGGAAACACCCTATAACCAGTGAGCGGCCGAACCGACAGGGGGAGCAGAAGCCGGAAAACGGCAAATAGCCAGTCACGAGGGGCAACGGCTGGCTAGGGACCAACAAGAGCCCCTGGTTGTGGAAACAAATGCCACGAAGTCCTTTTCCTCACTATTGGCAGAAGGTAGTATTAACGGCCGGAGAACTAGGATATTAGTGGACACCGTAGCCAGCGTGACCCTCGTGAATCCCTCAATCACTCTCCAACACGGGATACAGACGAGGGTACCGGATAGACGCATATTTCTGAAAACCGTTACCGGGGAATCCTCGCCCATTACCGAAGAATGCGAGCTGGAATTCAATCTCGGTGGGCAGATAATCCACCACAGGGCATATATGGCTGACATTGTTAATGACTGCATCTTAGGTTTGGACTTTTTACGGCAGAACAAGTGCATCGTCGACCTATGCCAAAATTCCCTTCGGCTAAACAACAGGGAGGTGGCTCTCCTGGGAGATAACGAAGGAGCTGTGGACATGGATGTCACCCTCCAAACCGCCCGGGTTGTGGAAATTCCTCCTCGTTCAGAAGCTGTGATACCAGTGACAATGGAAGCCCAAAGATTGGGAGGACTAGTCGTATCGGAGCCATTGGGTGGAAGCGACCATTCCCCGGGATTGCTGGTTGGGAGTAGACTACTCAACCTAAGGGGCGAATACCCAGCCATATGCGTTGCGAATGTCTTAGACAGGACGCTGCGCATAGAGGCTGGACTTCCATTAGCAAAGTCATTTCCCGTGGTGACCATCTTCTCCGCCGTCGGAAAAGCCAAGAGCCGGGACTCAGGAAGGGAAGTTCCCGTAGAATTAATTGACCTATTCGAAGACTCGGTGCAAGAACTGGGCTCTAAGCAATGTGAGGAACTGAGGAACCTGCTGATTGAATTCCAAGACGTTTTTTCTGAGAACGGACGCACGAAGATAATCCAACATCGAAAAAAGGTTGAGCAGGTGCATTCTATCAAACTTCAGCCACGAAGAGTTCCTCGAGCCAAGCAAGAAGAAGTAAACTCTCTTATTCAGGATATGGCACGTCAAGGAATAATAGAGCCCTCGTCGAGTCCGTGGGCGTCCCCAATCGTTATGGTTAAGAAAAAGGATGGGACCATGAGATTTTGTGTGGACTATCGAGCGCTCAACGCCGTGACTAAGAAAGACTCATTCCCGCTGCCCCGGATTGACGACACTATTGATGCTCTTGCCGGTTCCAAGTGGTTCTGCACTTTAGATCTGCAGAGCGGGTATTGGCAGGTGGAGGTGGCGTCAGAAGACAAAGAAAAAAAACGGCATTCACCGTGGGAAACGGGCTGTGGCAATTCTGGTTAATGCCATTTGGCCTTTGTAACGCCCCGGCGACCTTCGAGCGACTGATGGAACTTGTGCTCAAAGGATTGACTTGGTCCCAGTGCCTAGTATATCTCGACGATATCATCGTGTTAGGGAAGACTTTCGCCGATGGGCTTGAGAACCTAAGGAACGTTCTTGTCAGACTCAGAGCGGCGAATCTACGCTTGAACCCTAAGAAATGCCACCTGTTCAAAAGGCGAGTCAAATATTTGGGCCATGTAGTTTCAAACTACGGGGTAGAGCCAGACCCTGACAAGATCAAGGCTGTGCAGGAATGGTAAGAGCCATGTAACAAAACGGACCTAAGGAGCTTCCTGGGATTATGCACCTACTACAGAAAGTTCGTAAAGGGTTTTGCAGATGTGGCTAAGCCACTTAACCATCTGGCTGGGGAAAAGCAGACCTTCAGGTGGGGTCCGGACTGCCAAAAGGCCTTCGAGAGACTGAAAGAGGCGCTGATAATTGCACCCCTATTAGCATACCCCAAGGATATTGGAGACTTCGTTCTCGATACGGACGCAAGTCATGTGGGCATAGGAGCTGTTTTATCACAGGTACAAGATGGACTGGAATGGGTTATTGGCTATTTTAGCAAGACGTTGAGTAAACCGGAGAGGAACTACTGCACTACACGTCTGGAGTTATTGGCGGTAGTGAAGGCAGTGCAGCATTTCCATCACTATATCTACGGGAGGGACTTCATCGTACGGACGGACCATGCAGCACTGAAATGGCTACTAAATTTAAAAAACCCTGAAGGACAGGTGGCTAGATGGATAGAATGTCAGCAGTACCTCCCGGGAATGACTTTCATCCATCGACCAGGGGAACAGCACGCTAATGCAGATGCATTATCTAGACGACCCTGCCTGGAGGCTGAATGCCGATACTGCTCACGTGCTGAGGACAAGTGGGGCAACGGGAACGCCCCCGTTGCAGCTTTACAGGTTGAGGATGATACGGTCTGGCTTCGACAAGCCCAACAAGAAGACCAAAGTATAAGTACCGTGATCAGGACCATGCAGGAAGGGCGGAGGCCGGACTGGGAGGAGATAGCACCCTGCCATCCGAACACCAAGGTACTTTGGGACCAATGGGGAACACTTGAGATTCGCAAGGGAATACTTTATAGGCGATGGGAATCTGATGCTGGAGACTCCTCGAAATTGTTACCGGTGGTCCTTAAGGCATGGGTGCCGGAGGTACTTCGTGAGATGCACAGCGCCAATCCGGGTGGTCACTATGGAGTGGCCAAGACTCTGGCGAAAGTTTCCAGCCGCTACTATTGGGTCGGCCGTCGTCGGGATGTTGAGGATTGGTGCCACCGGTGTGATACCTGTGCCTCTAAAAACGGGCCAATTACCCGAAACAAAGGAAGAATGCGAACGTACAACGTTGGGGCCCCCATGGAACATGTGGCCATGGACATCTTAGGGCCACTACCCGAAACGGAGCGATGCAACAAGTACGTGCTAGTGATGATGGACTACTTCACGAGATGGCCGGAAGCACTGCCACTTCCAAATCAAGAAGCTCGCACGATTGCGGATGCCATGGTAGAGCAGATCTTCTCTCGATTCGGGATTCCTAAGGAGCTGCACACAGATCAAGGATGGAACTTCGAATCGTCTCTGTTCCGAGCAGTTCTGCAAAGGTTGGGTACCCACAAAACAAAAACAACCCCGCTACATCCGCAATCCGACGGATTAATGGAAAGATTTAATAGCACGTTGTTGAGTTATTTAGCGAAATTCATAGACAAAAATCAAAATGACTGGGACCGCCTACTTCCACTAGCTATGCTATCCAATCGCATTGCCAAGAACGAGACATCAGGACAGACACCTAGTCGGATGATGTTTGGCCGGGAACTACGGCTTCCGGGTGACCTAGTGGTCGGCCATTTCCCCGAGGAAGAGCAACCCGTGGATGAGTACCTACATGACTTAGAAAGCCGTTTGGAGATCGTGCATGACTTTGCGCGTGCCCACCAGCGCACCGAGAGTACTCGGCAAAAACAGCGATACGATCTGAGAAGCAAGGGGCCGGCATATTCTCCAGGGGAAAAGGTCTGGCTATACAACCCCAAGAGATTGAGAGGCAGGTGCCCAAAACTGCAGCGGTCCTGGGATGGGCCGTACACCGTCCAAGAGGCCCTGAAGATGGGCGGCCAGGTGGTGCATTTCGACCGCCTGGCACCTTACCATGGAGGAGACCCGGCTCCTGTTCTGGGAGCGAAAACCAGTCGTTAGGAGGACGAGAATATAGCAGAACCAGACTAAGCCCGAGGACCGACTGCTGTCCAAAAGGGGGACAGTGTAACGACGGCAGCAGCGATAGCTCTTCGGTAGCGCCATTTGACATGCCCAGGGACTCATTCTACGACCCGTCTGGAACATTCTCGACCAGCATTCGCAGCCCTTCCCGAACGTTCTGGAACGCCCAGGCGAGGGATATAAGAAGGCGAGCCACTGCAGCAGGGACAGTGAGAGACGAGGCAGGGGCAAGGCCACTCACAAGCGAATAAAGCACTGCTTAGGATAAATCACGCGTCGTGTTTTCATTTCCCCAATCCCCGAATCTTGGTACAATATCATTAATGTCAACCAATGAGTCAAACATATGGTGGTCTTAATCCTAACACAAAATATTACATTTATATCTATATTATTATTTTTTTTAGTGTGATACATATCCATTATAAATGGAGATTGCGTTGGTTTATTTACAAGTCTAGATCTTGGTGTATGGTAATTTCTGTAAGTGTTTACAGTATGCAAGCACCGACAACAAAAGTTTGTATGCCTGTCTGTTCAAGTCTAGGGTACTTCTGCTTTAACTAAAAGGTTGAAATTTTGCCTGTAGGTACCTTTCCACAGTTCACCAAAGGGAAAAATCAGAAAACTCCATATTTATTAGTTTAAGCAGAACAAAAAATTTTTAATCTTGGAAAATGGCTTTAGTTGTTTTTCAATGCTTGATGATGATGATAAAAGTTCATGTAAAAATTAAAAAAAAATAAGTGCATTGTTGTATATTCTTTAAGAATAATAATTTTATGTATTGAGTAAAATGGTTTAATATATAAATTATTAAAAACACAATTGTGAATTTCTTGATGTGCCATTTACACATTATCTGACTTAACTTGGATTGAAAGTTACTGTTAAGCATTATGGAATTATTTTAAAAAGGGAGACTTTCCCTTAACATCTAGAAGTTCTACTGTACTTCAAGTGTTCAACTTCTTGAGATCTGTGTAGAACTGCATCGGTAGTTGCTTGTGTCTGTTAACCCATTGCAGGAGTTCAACCTTCTCACCGTCTTTCGTAATTGGGCCTGAAAACTTGTTGGGGAGGGGGAGAAGTTGCAAACTTGTTAGCTTAGCAATCTCACCTGCTGTCTTGCTTACTTTTCATCAGGAATCACACATACCTGATTATTTGCTGTCAACTCTTTGGAGGAGCACATCGTATATCAGCAGTGGCATGCGATCTATGAAGGCAACTCATGAAGTACACAACGATGTCTTTTCCGATGCCACGTTTGGTCACATATTATTTTCTCTATTCTCATGTAGATTTCAGTAGAGTAGGGCTGTTAATTATTGTTAAATACTGAACACCTTTTCCCTCTTTCAAAATTATTTTTTATTTATTCTTCATTTTTTCATAAAAAATTTCTACATTGTTTACTGCCCTTGAACAATATCTTTCCGCGAGGTGATCTGCTTTCTATACTTCCCCTGCCACAAGCAGCTTTACATAAACTTATATCAAAAGATTATCTTTCAACAGACCATATGACAAAATTCAACGAAATTTTGTCTGCCAATTCAGAATATCACCCTCAAGAAGTACTACTCATTTGTAATATATTCAATCAAATTCAACCTGTCAGCAGACGGCACATTCAAATTTCGCCTTCAGAACTGCATTATAACTCATTTGTTTATTGTAAATTTGGTAAATGTGGCAAACTGCCAGAAAAAGACTTGGAAGTAACTAAAGACGGAAAACTGAACACAGACATATTGTTTCAATCAGCCCTAAATAGGATCTCTCAGAGGGAGTGTGTATTTTTGGCTAATCAACCTCTTGGATTATTACAGGTATGCCTCTTTTAGTGCATTTTCGATACAGCGAGGTTGGCATCTCGGAACTAAAATTTTAATTCTTGAAAATTTTTAAAATAATGCTCCTAAACGCTTCGGTCCTTTATTATGGTCCCAGCATTTTTCTCACTTACCTTCATTCGTACTTCACTCTCTGTTCAGTGATAGTTATTCCACTCTAATTAACGACAAGTTGTTGTTATTTATACATTTATTAACTTTATTTCTATTTCACTCATTCACTTTTGTTTTTTTTTACATTGGTTTGCTGCAGTTCCACAGTCTTTTGCAGTGACATTGGAAGTTTTCAAGTTGTTAACGTTACTGTTGAGATGTGCAGGGTTAGGTTAGCTTTGGATGGGTTTTTGCTTGAGATTGGGTTAGATTAGGTTCATGAAAACTTTAACTTTAGCTATCGTTAGTCATTTGTTATTCTGATGTTATTTTGCTGTTGGTACCTATGCTATAGTTACATGTCTGAAGCTGCGGTGGTGCCACTGAACCGTAATATCACTCATTTTTGTTTACTTTTGCGCTTGCCAATCATTATCAAAGATCTTCGTAATCATGAAGAATTTTAGGAACATGTCAACGTAATACACTATATTGATGTTTTACCAAGTATATACCAGAAATACTTAGGATATTTGGTATATCTCATTTAATTTATAATACATTTTTTCATCGCAAATGTTATTAGAAAATTGTGATTTTCCATTATAAAGAATTAGTTTTTTGAAGCTGTTGTACACCAATAAGCTCATAATAAATAATTATTTAAAAATGATTGTCACATACCATATTTACTCAGTTAATACCCACACACATGTAATGCCCGCACCCCCATTTTTAGAGCTAAAAATCTTAGAAACTGTAATTTGTGTAATGTCTGCACTTAGAAAATTTTGATATTTTACAGCAATATCAGTTGAATAATCTATCTGATGCCAAGTTTGATGATATAATTATGGCAACAAGCAAATATTTAAGAAATGACTTAAAAAAATTATTTTTATACTTTTTTCACGTACGTAAACGTGAAAAATTCACCTCCATTGCCATTATATTACATGGAGACAACTCAAAAAGCTATTTTGGTGTCTAGCACCTTGATCTCGCAGAAATTTTCAATTTTGATCTGTTGCACATTCTCAAGTTATTTAATTTAAAACGAGTAATTTTTGCTAATTTTGCAAAATCACGCTAACTCAGCCATAATTCGCCTAGAAAAAGAGCAAACTTGACATACATAAATGTAAACTATTATGCTCAAAATAAATCTCGACGTCAAATCCCCCAGAGATCACACAATACCAAAAATAAACTGGTCACCAGATGCACTGTGATCCGCTTAAATAGAAGCGTTTCTCACGTTTCTGTGGATAAAATGTATCACTTACAGCTTTCAGAAAGCACAAATGAACAACTCCAACAGCTATTTACTGACACATTTCCATCGCAAGATTGTGTTCTTTGCTTTTATACAGAGTAATAAAAGTATGTACATATATTTTTTTAGGATTGTGTAAAATGGTAAAATATGATTTAAGCATGTCACAAATTAAAAGGCAATCTAACAGAATTAGTTTGTTTTTAATGAAAAATATATGTAATTCAGTTGTTTATTTTTCTTACATCACCTTTTCTATGAGAATGAATGACACTTCTATTTACATAGAATATTTACATGATTTCGGTTTACTACTGACAGCTGGCAAGGAATTAAAAAAACCTGATAAATACCTATCATGCTTATTATATTATTCTACGCATTAAAAATATATCTTGGTTATAAATTGGGGAAATAAAATGCACAGCATATTGCACCTACCAAGGAAAACACCTTTTCATCTCACACCAAGCACGCACGTTGGTAGACATTTTGCAGATAGCCTGCCCTCAAAATATGAAGGGGCAAATATCGTGTAATGTACGCATCCCATTTTTTGAAGGGAACTTTTGGCGAAAAAAGTGCAGGTATTACACGAGTAAATACGGTACTTCGTTTTCTTGACTTTAAATTAATATATAAAAATGTCCTATCATTATATAAGTTACAAGATAAAAATTGTAAAATTTCTGAAGAGTAAAAATCAACTGTTGTGTTATGTTAAAAACTGTTCTTTTAGCACAAATTCTGATGGCGCATAGATGTCTCGGAATGCCCCTCATGTGCCAAGCGAGGCATGCCTGTATAGCCATAGCTCCTTCCACACCGAACATACAAGGGAGGAGGAAAACCCGGTGCCGCCATTATCCTACTCTTAATGAATACCACCAAGGGGGCCAACGGCTTAACATCCCTTACCAATGACTGAGCGCTGACTTTGCACGGTCTCCTCAAACCACACAAACGGGGCCGGGGGACCTTGGAAAAAATCCTATTTTCGCAGGATTCGTGCCCGCTGCCTTTTCGAGCAGCAGGCAAGTAGCAGTCAGTGTCCTAACCACTACACCACTGACACCCCTCTCTCAGAGGGAAAATAAGTAAATTGACCAAGCACTCTGAATAAAACTGCTTAAATGTATTTAAGATAATATTTATCAAGTGATTTCAGATTGTGTGCTTTACATGAAATTACATTATTTACCTGAATCTAAGACAAGATTCAGCTTGCAAAAATGGAGGGGTCTTAAATTCAAGTACAAAGTGATATATCACACATCAATTCATCGTATATCAATTTATTATGCATCGATTTCTCACACGAGACACTTGTCGCACGTAAATATATTACACAACAAACTCATTGTGCATCAATTCATCGCTTGGCAAATTCATTACGAGACAATTTCATCGTGAGACAAATTGGAAGGCAAGACAACATGACATGTATGGCAGAAGAAGACACTTGTTGAGTTGGGAGAGCCATCCCCTGCTGTACACCATCCATCCATCCTTATGTAATTCGAAACGAGAAGTGCTATTCATTCTGTTATTATGAAAATATAAAGAAAAGTTTTGTCATGGTAAAGTGTCTCCCTCTGCTGTATATCAGTCACAGTGTCTTGCCTTTCAATTTGAGTCATGACGAATTCATTGAGCGATGAATTGATATGCAATTAGTTTGTCATGCGATGTATTTCATTTTAATGGAATGTTGCCTTGCCTACCAATTGCATTAGTAATCTTTGAAATTCTATTTTTACTTCAATCCTTATAGGTTTAAGCAAGCTTTGAAGGGTTTTAATACAAGGAAGAGAAAGACAATGAGGGAGAAATGATTTCCATAGCAATCAATGTAAACAACATTTGTTGCATTATTTACGAGAAGGAATACCTAAAGAGCAGAATTACTATTCAAAAAGATTAAAAATCGTAATAATGAGCTAAATTCAATATTATTGAAATAGAAATGACATGAAAACCTGAGGAACATGCTGGACGTTTTAATAAACAAACCGAGCATGTAAAAATAGGTTACGGGAGTTATGTAGAAGAATTAGGGAGGCCATCTAGGATTGGAAAAATATGGTAATAAGGGCATTTGTTACACCTTTTTGAATGGTATAACTGCCAAGGGAAATACAGTAATTTAATACAATGCTCAAATATTATATAATAGGCAAGCACAAATTTAAAATTTCATATTAAATATTGAATTATTATGAAGTTGGGTTACATAAAATGTAATGACATCCTTTTGGAATAGGAACATTGAAAATGTGTGGTCCACTGGAGAATATTGAGGTAGATTGAAGAATCATTTTGACAATATGCCATAAATAGTTAAACTTGAACAGATAGAAGAATCAATATAATAAGCACAACAATCTTTATTTCAACTTTTTCAATTTTCCACTTCATTTCGAAACTTATTATAATGTAATTGAAAAATCAATACTTTACAGAAATTTCATATAATTTAATTTCATAAATATTATCTTTAAAGTGTACTTTTAGGTGCATACCAATCCAAAAATGTACATTTTAATAAAATAATTTGAAAGACTGAATTGCTCAACATTAATGTTACCAGCACTGCCATAATGTTTGCAACATCAATACTGTAATACTATTCTCATGAATAGAGACCTTTACCTAAGCCATACATTTAAGGATTAACTATTGGATACATTGTGTCAGGCCAGTGTTCCTTACAGGTCACAACAGGTAGTCCCTGCTCACTCGCTACCAACAATACTGAAAAGGGAAAATGGGCAGACAATATAACTAACAAAGCAAGTAAAAAGAAAGACTAGATTGAGAAGATATACATTACCAAGTTGATAACTTAGAAGAATTGTTAACTCAACAGAAGAAATAATTATGCATCATGCAATTACCTTATACATGCTAGATAAATCAAAAACAAATGAAACAAAATACTTTGTAATAAAAAAACTCACAAATAAAAATTTAGCATATTTAAATTAAGTTTCTAGCAGTGTATGAAAATCAATTTAGGAACATAAATGATTTTGAAATTCAAAACGCGCATGCAATTTAGTACATGGCATTTGACAAAATATTCACGACACTGAACCATGAAAAAATGAAATATATACTGTGCAATGCAAGGCAAATTTTAAAAATGATTAACTATAGACACACAATGCAATGTTTAATGTTGGCTCAAAGGAATCAATGATTACCTGACTAGTCAATGTCAGTATGTTATAAGAATTCTGATGAGGTGTGAAATAAATTAATATAAGTTAATCGAAAAAATTAGTATGCTTGTACAATTTCCAGGGTAGAAATTGGAGGAACGTTACAATCAAGTGTGCAAATGCAATAAGTGTGAAAGAAGAGATTCTTCTTAAGAGGGCAAGTCCGCTTTGCACTGCCCGGCACACCTCACGAAGACTAGTGGACATCCAGGAAACAACCACTGCTCCCAACAACGAGCCAGATTGCAGACTGGTTGATCTATAAGGACATAGCCATCTCCTCGCTAAAGAGGAGATAGGATGGGGAGAAGAGAGAGAGAGAGGGGAAGGAGAGATCACTATATTCTTCGGCCAGTGTGCCTATACATACACCACACGCATTGTATTGGTGAACCCAGAGCCCTGGCGCCAGCCAGTCACCACAATGACAGCATCTCCTGGTTTGATAAATCCTCTTCCTTTCCCAAAAGATATTCCAAACTGTACACGAGCATCCACGTCTTTTAGCCAATCAGCGAGTGGGTCCACTGAAAAACAAAAATTACATTTTAATTAATTTGTACAATTATTTATTTACTAGTGTATTTTCCATCATATGACATAAATAATAATATTCCCTCCCTCCCTCTTGTTGTCCTTCTCTCCCTCCCTCTCTCTGCCTCTCTTTTCTCCCACCTCCCCCTTCTCTCATTCCCTCCTGTCACAATCCATAGCTCTCCCTCTTTTTCTCCGTCTCCTTCTTTATCTCTTTCCTTCCGTCCTTTTCTAATTCTATTCCTCCCTTACTCTCTATGTACCTTCCATTCTATATCCCTTCCTTCCTCTTCTCCTCCCCACATCCTCCTCATTCTTACTCGACATCTACCTATATAGTCATTTAGATAAGCAAAAGAATCCAAACTAAATCCCAGTTGCATTAGGATTACGTAATTTTGTGAGAAATCCTACGATAATTTAAGGCAATCTATGCATTCGTATATATTACACTTATGCGGATTGAGACAACAATTGATTCTCGAAGTTTAACAATGACGTGGTTGGCAAGGCAACATCCCGTTTAAAAGCTGACATTTTCCCAAAATATGATTTAAATGTTTAATGTGAGAGATCTCGAATGGTAGACGGAAAAAGATTAATAGAATAAAAAACTTCATTAATTTTCCTAAAACAGTTTAAATTAGAAGATCATGTCAATTTTTTCAAATTTTAATTTCCAAAAGAATAAAAGCCTGCACTTTATAAAGTCGATTTTTACATGTTATCTTACAGGAAACAGAAATTGCCCCCCCCTCCCCCTGGAGTCGAACCCGGGTCTTTTCCGTATTTTTTTAATCATTTAATTGTTATATCTGAAACAAACATTCCTGCAAAATTTCAATCTTCCACCTAATCGGGAAATTTGTTAAAAACGTGTTAAAAAGTACCATTGATGACATCAGCATTATACACCAACCCACCATCTAGGCTTTTATTATAATAATTATGAGAGGATTGATATATGAAAAGATCTCTCAGTATATTTAAGTTGTAGTCCATGGCATAGGGGGGCTTTGTCATGTGGATTCTCGGCATTGACAGAGTTAGAGGTCCAAAATATTAGGTTGTCAAGAAATTAATGTTGTTTTTTTTAAAACAAAAGAAAACAATTTCACTGAAAAGCAATGAAGTTTAATCACTGATACAATTTCCACTATTCGACTCCAGGAGATCATTTACATGACATAACAGGCAAAAATTGACTTTTTATCGTGCAGGCTTTTTTTCTTTTGGAAATTAAAATTGGAAAAAACTTGACCTACGATCATTCGATTTGAACTATTTTAAAGATAAATTAATAAAGTCACTTATTCTATTCATCTTTTTCTGCCTATAGCTCAAAATTGCTCATATCTAAAGTTCAGAAGTTCAGGCAAAATGCCTTTTTACTTTCTCCATATATGAAGTATAGGGGAAAGTATTGTATTCATGAAAAAAATTGACTTCGAGAATTCAACGGAAATACACGTTTTGACCATTTTCTTGATATGTGTGTGTGTATGTGATAGCTTTTTGTGGGTGCTCTAACTCAAAAGCTATTAATCAGGTCAACGCCAAATCTTATATTTAACATTTTTATAAAAGTCGAAAGAACTGTTTAGTTTTTGGTAAAAATCGGTCAACCAAAAGTGGGTGTTTACCCTTTTCACTTATCCGTTATTTTGAAATATTTGCTTTAACATTTGATAAATGTACTGGAATAATAGTTGTAGGAAATTTAATTTTCTACAACCTTTGTTTGAAACATTTTTCCAATTAATGCATTGTTTAAGAGATATCTTATATTTTGGCTGCTACTACCATGCCACCTACCAACAACTATTTTTAACAATTGACGCTTAGTTATGTCTTAGTAATGCTCCTTTTCTTAATTGTTGGAGCTTTGTGGCTATATCCAATATTAGAAGGCTATGGTTTGAGTTTATTTCTGTTCTTTGTAAAGTCTAAAATTTTCTCGCAGTTTCTTAAAATTTTTATTATTATCTAACCTATTTGGAATTTTTAGAAATATAACAGATATGGAGAAAGTTATGTGGTGGCCACATCAGATTTTTTTGTCTATTTTCATATTTTTCCCAAATAAGCCTTTTTTATCAAAAAATGCAAATTTTTTCCTATTAACTCCATTTTTGCCATATGTCATTCCGTTCTGCCATATCTCTTAAATCTGGCCACTATACACCATCTTTTTGAACTTTGCGTGCTTGTGGTTCACAAATTTGCACTTTGCAGCAAAATATTTTATGGCTATTACTTCCGTTTCATGCAGATTATTTGCATTTCGCATCATCCATTTGCAATGCCAATAAGCGGAATTTCCTCTACTTTTTTGTTTTGAAGTTCAGTTTAAACTTTGGCGCCCTAGAAAAGGGCTTACTATTATTATATTTATAATGATCATTATTAGCAGTTTTTGAAGCAAACAAACATGATAACTCTCGACTTAATTATTTTGTAGCTCAGTTTGAACTTCACCACCAATGCTGATATTTTCGAAATGAAACTTATTTTAAAATTTAGAGAAATTTTGGTATGCAAGGTTTTCATTTACTATTATATTTGTATTTTGAACATAATTTAGAGAAATGTTATTTTGTTTAGTTAGATTTTCATTTTTTATTACGAATTTTTAGCGTAAATCTAAGAACTGCTATAATCTTGTAAACATGATTTTCTGCTGCATATTTTGAACAATTAAAAGAAATTTTATCACTTTCTTATTCTAGGTTTTGATTTTCTGTTACGCATTTTGAAAATAATTAATAAAATAAATGTTACCACTTTATAATGCGTTTTTTTTGCGACTTTGAAATATTTGTCACAGAATACATCTGTGCATCCCATACTCTACATTTCATTTCAGTAGTTCATCATTTTAAATTCAAGGATTTCCTTGGAATGAACAAAGAAAAAAGTTGTTGAAACTTGAGCTCATTATGTTGTCCCAAGACTAAATGTCTTCCTCCCCCTACCTACTTTTTGACGTGCTTTTATTCTTTTAGTAATTAAAATTAGGAAAAACTGACCTACGGTCATCTTATTCTATGTATCTACGATCTTATTCTATTCATGTTTTTCCATCTACAGCTTTAAATTGCTCATATTAATGAATCACATATTTAGGAGCAGTATTTTCATTTTAACAACAACCTATTTGGGAATAACTTTGAAACAGAAAAAAATCTGCTATGGCCGGGAATCGAACCCGGGTCTTCCACTTGCCGGGCAGATATTCTACCACTGAACTACCTTAGCAGATAATCTTTCCTGTTTCTGAACGCGGCTGTTTTTCTTAGTTGGGTCCGGGCTAGCCAAGCTAGTATCAACCAGCCCCAACGGACGTCCTCCAAGAGAACGTCAAAGAAAATCCCTCCCTCTCAAATGGTGAGAATGCCAAAGCCAGAAATTGATGGAATAATAGAAACTATGCAACCTATTTAACAACAATGTAAATATTCAAAACTTGAACTCAAATTGTTGTCTCAAGGCTAAATGCCTTCCTCTTTTCCCCTTCCCCTACCTCCAAATTTATCTTGACAACTGACTGCTAAGAGAAGCAAAATCAATATAAACAGTGATAATAAAAATAATTTATTTAAAGTTAAACATTTGAATTCCACTTTTGATTAATTTGAACCTGTTATTTTTAAAAGGCAATATACTAGTGATAATATAAACAAGAACTAGAGGTGTTATCATGCAAAACCATAATGAAAATCCTTGCACTCAAAATCAAGATAAGCTGTTCAACAGACCTGCATAGTGAAGAGGAAGAATTCCACGCCATAAGTGGCACTGCCTGGCCACTTGAGCATAGCGAGTAACTGCAATTATTGGGCAACGAGGTCTGTACTTGGAGATTAAATGTGCTGATCGCCCAGAGGTTGTGATGACAATTATGGCAGAGGCCACACATTTGGTGGAAGCCTCGACACTTGCTATAGCAATTGTATGTGCTGATTCCAATGGAGGCTGAGCCTAGTCATAAAAGGCATTCAATGCTCAATTAAATGAAACAGATGTAAAATATCCATGTGACGTAAGAGAATGATAAATAGCAAAAAGGAAAATTTCCACAATTAACACATTTCATAAAACTCGCTGCATTATGCATTTATTCTGATTAACTGAGATAACCATTCTTACATTGGGAAGGTATATTCAATCAATTTTTCATAGCATCAAAGAAGAATTTTAATTTTTGCCTTTATTAACAATAGACATTATTGAAGAATGGTAGAAATCTTTGTTCTGATTCTTATTAACTAAATGGCAAAAATACCCATCAACATCTGTCCTTAACATTTTTCATAAAATACACAACAAATAAGTTATAGATTAAAATGTCACCAGCTCTCCACAGAAAATTGAAAAAATTACAAAATATATACACCATATTACCTGTAGATATGCCACATTGTTTTCCATATTCCATATTAACAAAATGAAGATACAGCTTATATGGGAAGGGAAAAATTGGAAGTCTAAAATGCAAAAGAAACGAAAAATGTATTTCATGATTCAGTATATATGTGTCATTAAGATAATACATAAGAATTGCAACAAAAGAAGAATTATAAACATTATTGTTGTTGATAAATCTTGAAAAATTTCAATTTTGCTGGTGTTGTAAGAATTACCAAGGGCCTATGAGGAAGATGACGTCATCCACCTTATGTCAAGGCATTGACACAGTTTCCAACAATTTTACTGGAAGAGACTTATGGCGATGTTGCTTTTGGCTTGGAAGTAATTTTGATTTCTCCTATCTCTCTATAGGTGGAATATGTATAAGGAGAGTCAAATCGGCACTTGGACAGCTTACCACATGTAGATACAAAGACTTGATATTATATTTGACAAAGTCCTAAATTAATCGTCCAGTATTCAGTGTTATCTATGATGTTATGTTTGAGTATGCATATCAACACTTAGACTGCATGCCACAAATAGAATCATAAAAACTTAATTCAGCCCTTTACCTATCGTGCACCATTTTCCCTGTGGCTAATTGTCAACGCATCACTTAACTTTTGGCATGCAATAAAAGTATTTCTAATAATAATAAATCCTCTGTTTTACAAATCAGATATAGCAACATTATGAAACTACAAGTAGTTGATGCTTGCATTCTGCAAGCATTTCAGCCCATATCAAAAGAAACACCATAGGATTTTGAGGGGGTGCAGTGCATCAGGCAGTCCCTAACATCATTTTTATCAGGGTTGCTTCTCCTATTGTGATCCCTGATAGTCCAATAGAAAAACAGACCTAACTGCTCCTTCCTACAGTCGATATCCCAGATTTAATCGTCATGTTTGTACTTTCAGTATTACGTTAGTATTCTAATTATTTATGATACCCTCAATCACAGTGCGTGATGCAATTAGTGTTTTAGAAGCAGTAAAATCTTACACATTATCAAAAGAAAATATCGATGATGTTTTCATAATATGCGCGATATTGAAAATTAGAGTAAGTTAACTTATATGCTTAAGGGAATAAACTTGATGTTAAGTCGTTTAAAGAAAAATGAGAAAATATACTTCCGTAACTTGATTTTTCTATAACTCGAATAATTTTGGCTTTCCCTTGAGATTCGTGTTATGGACATTCCACTATAATTTGTTATGACAGCATTAGTTTCCATTAAAATCATTAAAACATCTTTAATACCCAGTAAAAGCATTAAGCTTAATTCACACTATAGGGACAGTCACACTTCAGTCATGCTCCATTCTCGTTCCAGTCAAATATTGTCCCATGTATTTGAGTAGGAGTATCCATATTAGCGATCACATTCAAGACACAGTACAGTCACATTCAAGGAACGATCCTTTCTGAGAATATGTGCTTTGACTGGGACCATCCCTTCCCGTTACCATCACCCCAATGTGTACACTTTTCCCGCAGTCTTCTTCTCTAGCAGGAAAATACTGCACTACCAGAGCGACACGGCAAGATGGAATCTCCTAATAAACATAGGAAAGGAAGTGAATGGGATTATGCAAAAGGTTAGTTATATTTGCTTATAAATTCTTTAATAACAGTTGTTTCATTTTTTTAATTTAAGAATTTAATTGCAAGTTAATTATACATTGTAATTTTAAAAAATTAGATGAACTTTTAATAGAATGCGCCTATGGGCATGTGGAAATACTAAACAAATTTACTTTCGTCATCGAAAGTGAGGATATAATGAAAAAAACTCTCCTTCAAGTTTTCTGTTAAACTCGGATGCACCCAGATCCCTCTTCATTTAGTACTTTGTGCCTATTCCGCTTCTTTGGCCAAAAGCAGTGCTATCATTGCCAAATCTTTATTATTTAAATGTTTAACCAGTCAATCAACACTATCGTGTGCTAATCTAGCTAGTACAGGTAGCCCTCGATTTATGCCGGGGATGCGTTCCTGGACGAACCGGCATAATCGGAATTGGCGTAAATTGAAACGATTTTATAATGTAAATCAATGGGAAGTCAATGACATGCGTTCCCGGCACCCAAACATTGACGAGTAATATAATGGCATTGCATTTAAAGTTCTGAAATAACGTAAATATAATAAAGGGAATTTTAAAAATATATTTTTAACACTTACAACCGGCAATGGCATAATGAAGCAGCGTTAGTTCTCTGACGAAGTCTCTGTTTAGGATCATAACATTTTTTAAAGAAAGCATGCGTGGACTGTTGTGATTTCTTCTTTCTTTCTATCAAAATTTCATGATAAGGCCTCATGGATGCCATAACGCTCCTCTTCGCTGTAGCACTCCGCTCCCAGTCGTGGTCAATCTCGCAGAGCTTATCAGTGAGTTTATCTATGTCTGAGAGGATGCGCTGGAGATCGCTTGTCTTCATCGTAGGGGAAGTTCTTCCTCTCTTTCCTCCTCTTCCTTTTGGCCCAGTTGTGCGGCTAATTCTTTTAAGTCTTCATTGGAAAGAGGCTGCCCATTGCTTTCCAAAAGTTCTGTTACATCTTCATCTGTCACTTTATCCAAGCCCACCTCTTGTGCTAGTCGGCATCTATGACGTTCTCCACTGGTTGGAACCCTGCGAAGGAAACTAATTCTGGCAGAAGTTTGCCCCACACTCCATTCAAACAATTCACTGATACTTCCTCCCAGGCTGCATTGATGTTATTAATGCCCCTAAAAATGTCGAATGGGCACCAATAACCCTTTATGATTTTGTCTGAACTTTCCAAAACTTTCTTTGAAGGTGTTTCGAAGATAATAGGCTTTAAAGGTCGCTATTACACCTTGGTCCATTGGTTGAAAAACTGATGTGGTGTTAGGGGGCAGGAAGACAACTTTGACATCCAGAGGTGTTCTGACTTCTGCTAGGTTTGTCGGATGGTCAGGGGCATTGTCCATGTCATTCTCATGACAAAAACAGAACACAGTTGGGCAAAAATAGTTGACGTACCAATCCAAGAAGACTTCTTGTGTCATCCAAACCTTTCTATTTGACTTCCAGTAGACTGGCAAAATGGCTTTGTTGAGACCATTGAAAGCACGAGGCGTCTCCGAATGGTACACCAACATTGGCCTTAATTTTAAGTGCCAGAGACATTGGCACCCAGCAAAAGCGTTAGCCTGTCTTTTGCAGCCTTGAAACCTGATGCAGACTTCTCTTAACGGGCCATGCAAGTTCGTGAAGGCAGTTTCTTCCAATACAGGCCTGTCTCATCAACATTAAAAATGAGATCAGGAGAATAATCACCCTCCTCCACAATGGCCTGAAACATTGCAGGATACGCTGCAGCTGCCACTGCATCTGCACTTGCTTGCTTCGCTACTCATTTTCACACTGTGGCACTTAGTGCGAGATTTGAATTGCATAAACCAGCCCTTGCTTCCTAAGAATGTCTCTTTACTATCCTCTTTTATCTTAAGTTCCTCAAAAATTGACTTCGCCTTATCTGTGATATCAATTTGAGTCAAGGGAATGTTTTTTTGATTCATGTCATCCACCCATAGCGACAGTAATTTCTCCATTTTTTCTTAAAGTTTACTTCTGCTATAACTCACTTGCGTTGCACTTATTCTCGTAGCCTGTTGCATTGACTTTTATTTTATCTGAATTTTTCATTATGGTAGTCACAGTTGAAGTATGCAAATTCATACTTCTACACACATTTGGACGGGTATCACCACCTTCTATTCTATGAATTACATCCATCTTATCTTCTAACGTAATAGGCCTACGTAACTTTTTTCACTTCCACTTGTTTTTACTGCACTTCTCTTACCAGACATGGTGGCTCTTATTTTATTAATATAATGCACAATTCATAAATATAATAACACTGTTGCTACTGCAGAATAATGGTCAAACAACAACACAAACACGTTAGCTCTCAGTTTTCAGAACATTCAATGCGTGAACAAAAAGCGAACTGAGCGCATTTTATCTTGCCTTTACGTCTTACCCTCCTTCCACTCCTTTCCATGCCAGACACCCAAATGAGAAAACCCTTTTGAGGAGCGAGTGGAAAGGGAAACAAAACAAACCTTCTTAACGAGTTCGGTCCTTACTCCTTATCTAGGCAGAAGGGAAATGACTCACCATGACGAGCGACCAATGCTCATGTGACTATCGTGGAATGGTATCGGTTTTTGAGGAGATTATCTCACAATTATAGCAATGAGTGGGTGCGCAATTCGTTGGTCCTCGTGATTGACTGTAATTCTTTCATGTGATCGATGTGTACAGCCATCTCTGCTATTACGCGATAGTTGCATTCATGTAAGATGCCGACCTATAGAAAATCGCGTAATAAAAATAACCTCGGGACCTCTGCAGAGATTAAATTTGTCCTTTGATAGGTTAAAGCGCTGGTAATGAAATCGCATAAGAGAAAACTTGCATATGTAAAAGTTTACATTTTACAAGCAGCTTTTACCAATTAATCAATCTCATTAGAGCAAATTCGCAGAGATGATTGTATTTATAATTTTTATTCAAAATCAGCAATGTAAGAATTATGATTTCTTATAAGAACCAGTACGAGAAAATTGTAAAATGTTTTAAATAATAGTAAATATATTTTTTCACTTTTTGACCTCCTGGTTTCAAAATCGACGTTATTCTGAATCAGCGCAAATCAAGGGCTACCTGTACTGAGGCTTTAGGATCATGAGTGGAATGTACAATCTGAACACCTGCCACTGTGACTGTACTGTGACCGGAGCATGACTGGACCGTGACCAGGGTCGAGTAACTTGGATAGCAAAGCCTGGTATAGTGTTTTACCGCCATCTATCAACCGTAACAGAACTAAAAGTGGAAGTCAAGTAATTTTAATGGAAATGTATAGCTGGGAATCGGTAACACCATGGTTGGCTACACTGAATTAATCAGGGGATTTCCAGAGGGGCGAGATTTGAAACCATTTTAGTTTACCATTGAATTCGTTGACAACTGACAACGAAAGTGAAAAGCAATGGTATTGTTGATATTTTCGGTGTATTTTGAGACCCGATTCAAGTCCTCCATACATAAGGATGTGTAACAGTGTTTTTCCAATTTTGCATTTACGATTCAGCACTTCAAATAGTGCGATCTTGATGTGATTTTCATCGTCACCAATGCGCCTGGTCCAAGTGTGTTCAATCGAGTTGAGAGGAGGATGGCTCCCCTCAGTAATCAACTCTCAGGTCTTATCCTGCATCATGATGCATATGGCGTCCATCTTAACAGCAGTGGTAAAACCATCGATGATGACCTAGAGCACCGAAATTTTGCTAGCGCTGGAGAGACACTGGCCAGCATTTGAGTGAGATGACTATAGACAACCATCCCATGATTGTGGAGCACAAGCACCCAGGTGGGGATCCCAACTTGCCCCCAGATGTGGACGACGCTTGGTATGCGGCTCATGTTCATGAATCGCAATATCTATTGCAGATTTTCAAATGCACTGCCACTGCCTGCTGCGGCCTACTTAGAAGTGACCTGTGCTCTATTCTGCCCACTGGATTCCTTCAGCCCCATTGCCGTATTAAACAAGATCAAGCAGGAGGGTCACTGATAGCTGTGCAACCCAATGATGAAGGTGAGGATGCAAAATTTCTGCCTCTCTTTCAAAGACTTTCTCTGAAGAGAGGTATTCGCAAATCTGCCTTATGACTACTATTGCCAAACAGTGCAGTCACAACAATGCAGCAGAACATGTTCAACCTGTGGGACTTTACTACCAAGAAGGGAATCATCTCACATATGAAGGCCCTCAAACATTCCTCGAGCTCGCGATCATCCAAGAGAGTGAAGCCTGTATACATAGAGGCGCAGCGAAGGCGAGAAGTTCTATGCATAGTGCGTGATGACAAAACTGGAGCGTAGGATGCTGAGTGGGTCGCAGAAAATGATTTAGACCCTCAGCAGTAGGACTGTCCTGATGCTAACGGGGCGACAGGATCGGCTCGTCCACTACCCGTGATTGAGTCGCTGGAGGATTGGACGAGTGATTAATTTTAAGATTGTCTGTGATGCATATGTTTAAGCTTCAGGCTCAAGAACTCTTCAATTGATTAATTTGAAGATTATTCGTGATGTAAACGTTTAAACTTCATTTTTGATGTCTGCTCTGAGACATTTAAATAATATGGTTTTGCTCATCCTAACCCATTTTGCTTGTTTCTTTTTTCTATGAGCAAGGAGAGCAGATATTTCGTTTTGTTTTAGTTTATGAAGGAAGAATTTTAATTATTCTTGACCACCAAAGAAGACATGCAAATACTCACTAATGAAACTGTTGTTTCAGAACTACTTAAGCGTTTATTAAGCGATTAAAAGAATCTTGAAATGTTTGTTTCAGTTCAAAGTATGTAATCGAAAATCTCGAAAATAAAAAAGAAGTTGAGTCTTTCAAAGTAGTTTACTTATTCAGCCCAAATACCTAATTGAACTGATCGGTAATCATACTGAAAAATGCTTCATTTTTCTTTTTTTAGAAAAAGGTGCTGGTTTGATATGTATGAAAGCACTGATAATTACGTAAGACGGGAGGGAGGGAGGGTTCATATCTTACTGATTCTTACAAAGGGGGGGGGGGGGGCAAAAAAGCCGAAAATGGCCTTAATTTAAGGATGGCCCCTAAGAGTAATGTAAAATAAGATTTGGGTTAGGGAGCATAAGAACTTAGACATCACCTATGCTACTTAATGTTCAATGGTTATTAATAACAACATAGGATGGGATATCAAACGGTAAAGCTTGAAGCTTTATTTTCTTCTGTTCTCCTCTGATCTCCAAACTGTTAGTTGACTACGAGTATTTTCATTGGTGAGAATTTTCATATTTTCCCTGGTAATTCTATTAATTACTTCAACATTTCCTCATATTTTTCTTTATATTTACATCCCTTCCTATTATGCATTCTTTGTATGAAGTGAATGTATATAGGGGAGGTGGTTTCCATCCGTCCGTCTGCATGTTAAAACTCAAGAACCGCAGGACGTATTTTGATGAAATTTGGTAATGAAAAATTTTACTCAACTTTGTCAACCGATTCCAATTTTGGTCAAAATCGGACAATAGTTATGGCCACTTTAGATAAAGACCTACATGTAGTTTATAACGTACCTCTGTTCCAACTTGGAAACTGCTTGGCATATTTTGATGAAATTTGGTAATGGGAAGTTTTACTAAAATTTGTTGATCTCAAAGAATGCATTTGGAAACTCTGTGTACTCTGGCATGGAGTACACATTTCCATACTTGTTTATACAAATAACAATGAAGCGTAAAATGTGTAAGTTTGAGAGAGAAAAGAATATTGTCATCGATTCTGACTCGGAAGCGCATGAGACGAAAAGAGATTTTGCTAAGAAGCAACATGGGCTATGTTGTAAGGATGTATAGGGGGAAACGAAGGTGAATAACTACAATAATAACACTTGGGGGTGGGCGAAGATGCTATTCTTTCATCTCCTCAACCTCTCCTAAGTCCTAAGCGGCTGGCTCCTACTGACATCATGTGAAAACAAGGCATCTGCAGTTTCCTCTTGCTCTCGTCACGTCACTTGCCGAGTCAAGTCTGAAGTAAACGTGCCACTGGTGGCACATTTGGCAGCTTGCCCTATGCATTTGCTGCCACATGAGTGTGCCATTTGGCAGAAATGTCTGCTTCCACCGACTTTAGAGCATCTTATAGTCATCCGGAAATAAATATAAAATCGCCATAACTTCCATTGATTTGGTGAACCAATTTCTTTTTGGTTATTCTCCTAAACAGAATCAAAGCGAAGTACTAATTCAGCAAAAGTTTTAATTATGTAGGTAAGAATTAAAATGCATAGTATTTGATAATTGGCCGAGCAAAGCGAGGTCTCTTCTGTCGAGTCCCTGTGCAATTTGCCTGTTTGTTCTACGATAACTGCTGTCTCGGGTGTCTGATTTTCACCAAACTTCATGCACGTGTACAAATAACTTAGAGTCAACTGCCTATAGTTTTTATAGAATACCACCCTGATAGTTCCTGCATAATTTGCATTAGCGCATTGAGCCAATTTCCAAATCTTATCCAATCAAAACAATGTTTAGTGTAGCTCAGGCTGGCCCTGCCTGTTACGGTACTCTTCCTCTAATAGCACTGCTAATATTAAAATTTCTTCTTCGTCGCATGACCAATACGATATTCACTAATCGCAATCCAATTTCTAACATAATGTATTCCTGTGGTGGAATGTCGCATGATTTTGGTGTGTTCATTGACGCGGTTTCGCTACCCTTTACCGTCCCACTACCGCATACTGCCTCGGTTTGAGAAGGCCTTTATACCGTGTCCCGCTGCCACTACTGCTACTCCGTACTACTACCGCAAACCGCCTCGGTTTGAGAAGGCCTTAAAAAGTTGGAAAAAATATTGAACGCTGTCATAACAAGCGAGGTTGGTTTAACTGGATTTACTATTAAAATCTTTTGATACGTAAGAGGCACAGCTTCCACACTTTTCACCAGGCCCGCGATTTTCCTAGCTGGTTCCGATAGGGAAGTGTGTCAGAGGCTCTCCTGTCATATAATAATATAGTTCAATTCCTTTCCACTAGAAGCAAGGCTGGTTTCTCAGCAACCAATCAAAACACTCAGTGTGGCCATACAGCAACAGTAGCAGCAGGCATTAGGGTAATATAATCTAGATTTTGATGCTGATGGAATGAATTACACACAAAAAATGCATAATTGTGGAAGTAATAAGCCATCAAGGACAGAAACGATCCTATCTGCCCACTTTGAAACAAAAAACATTTTTTCTGAAACAAAATTACATTCAACTGACCTGGCTAACAAGATCCACAAAGAGCTGTTTGTGCCAGAGGGCTGCCTCTGCCTCCTTGCAAATGTTTGCCATTGTGAGGACGCATTCTAGTGGATAATCTCCTTTGGCTGTCTCTCCAGAAAGCATAACACAATCAGCTCCATCAAGAATAGCATTGGCTACATCAGAAGTCTCAGCTCGTGTTGGGCGTGGCTTTTTTACCATGGATTCAAGCATCTGTGTAGCACATATAACAGGCTTGCCAACCTAGAAGAGTAGAAAGATGCTGAATTATTATAGGGAAAGGAATATTTTAAATATGAAAATAGCAAGTGATGAAATTTCATCATAAGCTTTAGATTAATATCAGTCGCTGGCAACCATTCAACCACCACTGATTTTTGCCTATTTTATTTAATTCAAAATATTTACTGTAAATTTTTTTACTTATTCCTTTATTTCTCTCTCACTGGAATTTTAACACATTAGCGAACAAGCATTTAATTCCAACTCAGCCCCCAAGAGATCAGGTCTTTTCAAGATTCACTTCTCAATATGACACTAATGCATTTAAAATATCTTTTTTCATTTTTAATAGTTTTGATAAAATTTTCAATTTTGACTTACTAATGATTCGTTAAGATTAGGTAGTAACAGAAGCATGCCTCCTTGTGTAGCAGGACCAAGCATAAAATCAAATATATACACATACATAAGACTGGTTTACTCTGCTTGTCTAAGGGAATTCGGTGGGAGAAACTCATGATCAAGAAGATAAACAGTAGAACCTCATTACAATGCAGGTATTGGGAGATGAAATAACACCCACCACGTTACAGGCAATTGGTGGCATTTTGGAAATTATGCATTGAGAAAGAATATGACAATTTTTTATGGTCCATCCCTATTTAATATACAAAAAATTTAATTGCAAAATTATATAAAAATGTCATCTCTAAGGCCATGTACTCCATGAAAGCGGCAAGCAGGCAATGGAAGTGACCGAGCAGAAATCAAGATAACAAATTGGGATGGCAGCATTCCAAGTGGAGGCGAGACTATGAGTTGATGGGTGGAGAGTGCAACGGAGTTTGCTTTGGAAGCGAGCAACTAGAGTGGGGATGAGAAAACTTTTGACGAGGCATTAGCAGTTGATGATCCTTAGGCAGGTCACATTAACATATGCAAATGCTGCGACAGGCCACGTCAGAGTTCACATTGGAAGTTACTTGAGAAAATGCAAAAGATTCTATTAGCAAAAATGGTTAAATCAGGATCAAAACTTCACAAGATTTTGGGCCCTAATTTTAACAAACAAAAATAAAATTATCTGTATTAGACTGAAAGGTTCACTTTAATGTAATGGCATTGCGGAGAGCAAAAACTGCTCTCATAGGGACCACAGTTTCCCCATCCCTAGAGCAACCATAGCAATTTGAGCAACTACCGGTGAACAGTGGTGGTTCCAAGGGGAGGTGATTGCCCTCCCCCCAATCAGACGACCTCATTGCCCTCCACTGGGTGCATTCTTAAATTCATTCCATGCAATATTCCTTGTTTCTACACTGAAGATTAACTCTATGGAAAATGGAAAAGAAGATTCTGATAGAGGTGGGGATTTTCTAACTACAGGGTCGTCAGCAGAGGATTCAAGAGGGGGGTGTTGATTGCCCTGCTCTTCTGTATCCGTTCATAACAATGTGTGCATGGGAAAGGTTAGGAGAGATTTTCTGGCTGAAAAAACTTGGAATTAAGTATTAATTTACACTTGCCAAAGTGATAATGAAGGGGCAATTGTTGAAGAACAGCATTTTCAAGACAAAGATTTTTCCAAGGATAAGGTTTTTATGTTTTGAAAATATTAGTTTCCTTTTCCTTCATGTCCATGATAAGTAGGACTTGATCAATTTAAAAATTATCACAATAACTCATGAAATATTTTTTCCTGGAAATGTGCCCAAAATCAAATACAGAAAAAAACATTATAACAGACTGATTGTGCACACTGTTTCCTGTATACTTTGCAGCTTTTTGAATTTTTTTTGGGGGACATGATTGGCGATATATCCAAATCCACGATATAGTGAGATGCATTATAACAGGATTCTACAGTAAATATAAGAAGTAAAAATGAGTATAACCTTGCAATGTTCTGGCATGCCAACAGGACAGCCTATATGATCACAGAGCTGCTTTTAGATTGGTTAAAGGCTTCAACATGAAATGGAAAGATACCCGGCTGCCAAGAGGACCTTTTGATATTGTAGAATGTGTCTGAAAGCCTTCATTTTACCCATATGAACATTGGCGCAGTTTCTTAATACTAAACATCATCCAACTGACGGGTCCAGGAATCATTGCAACATTAGAACTGTACTTCACTCATCATACATTCAAGAGAATCCTCGACCAAATGAAGAGCAATTCCTCTATGACAGTCAGAGATTGCTGAAAAGAGCATAACACCTCCGACTGCATAACAAACAAAGGAACCTCGGGATGAAATTCAGCCAGCAGCTTGTAATGTTTGCTGGTATGATAGTTGGTTTTAAAGGCATTGCTTTAGTGGGAGAGGAGATATATGTTTACTTTGTTTTTACTTATCTTTTTAGGAATATCATGATTATTGCACTTATTATGCATCAATTCTTATTAATCATGAACTTTCACCTTGGTTTCTACATAAATGTTTTGCCTATACTTTTTCCAATTCCCTTTGGCCTTAACATTTGTGGATTTGATATTTATGGCTATTTCTAAAAACACAAACCCATGTATTTTGAGGGCCTGCTGAACCTGTCATGTCTTAACATCAAAGGAATACAATCACTTGACCACATTCGCAATGGCCACAGATGCAATGGCTGAATTATCATCCATTCGGGAGGCAAAGAAAAGGATATCTGGTACTCTAACCTCTGCTGCGATACCTAGCAACATTCCTTCTGTGTCTACGCTAGTTATTGAATGCTCTAAATCTACTAACGAGTCTAAAAAAGTCATGGAGGTAGTCAAAAACTCACATGCAAAAGCTGTCTACGAACGTCCTGTGACTCGTCAATCAAAGATCAACACATACAGCCAATCTTGGTACAATTGATACAACCTACGGTGACCTCCCATGTGGATTTTAACAGTGATGTGAAACACATTAGTGATCCCCAAACCCTGAGTCCAGCAGTCGCCAACACAACTGGTGATTTAAGCAGGTAATATCTAAGAGACGGCGTAAATTTAATCAACATTTCCACGTTGTCGGCACTAGTGACTTCAACTCCTAGTGCAGATGATCTTCAGCCTGCAAAACGCATAGCGTATGTTTACATAGGCCGGTTAGACAGTGAAACCACTCAGCGGCCATATTAAGAGGCGATTAAATGTTGATTGTATCTCATGTGATAAAGTGATTGGAAAAATTATATGTGGTGCATTTAAAGTAGGTATCAACTACATCAAACTGGACAAATTAAAGGATCCCACAATCTGGTCGTATGGCACTATAGTGAATCCTTTTTATCACCCAAGATCAATTAGTGTGGTTTCTAATGATCTTCAGAATTCTCCTCAATGACACCAGGCACACCGCCGTTGGACAAGTCATTTTTTACGTGCCTACTATCAAAATGTTCGTGGGCTGAGGACAAAGCTATCCTCAAATGCTACTTTTATTATAGAAGATTATGATGTTATTGCCTTGATGGAAACTTGGCTTGGGTGTGATGTTATGTGCTGTGAAATCCCGATAACTGAGTATAACATTTTTAGAAAGGACCGTGATTCTACGACAAGTTCCAAAACAAAGGGAGGTGGTGTACTGCTTGCAGTTCACTCTGATATACCTGCTAAGCAGCTACTTTCCCCACACTGCGACTTAGTGCATTTATTTGTCTAAATTTTTCTGTGTAATTCCAAATTATTATTGTTGTGTATTTGCCTCCAAACTCTTCTAATGAAAGATTGGAACAATTTTGCTCATCAGTTGAATATATAACGTCAGTTCATGATTTCTCCGATATTTTAATACTTGGCGATTTCAATGTTCCGGATTTCAACTGGTGTAGTTGGGATAATGTTGTTTTAGGATCCTCCTTACCCTGCCGTGCTAGAATTCTATGTAATTGTTTTAATTTTTTTACAATTAAAACAGGTAAATACCATTAAAAACGTTAAAAATAAAATGCTTGACTTAGCCTTTGCCAGCTGTAAGTCTGTGATTGGTAGGACTACAGATTTTCCATTAGTTCCTTGTGATAATTACCATCCTGCCATCCAGTATGAAGTAATTTTAAATGTAGATATTCAATTGATAGAATATGTAACTTTTATATACAATTTTAAGAAGAAGAAGATTACAAGACTATTAGTAATTATCTTGATAAAATTGATTGGGCTGGTCTTTTGTGCCCTTTGTCATTGAATGAGACTTTTGAGATGTTTTATGCTGTGTTATATGAGGCAATAGATTTACATACTCCTATGTGTAGAGTTGCATCATCATCTTATCCAAAATGGTTTTCTAAGGACCTAAAAAAATTTACTGCATTGAAGCAGAAATGTCACAAACAATATATAATATCACACTCATTGCAGGACTATACATAATTTTCAGAATATAGGAAACAGTGCAAACTTTTATCCAAAACCTGTTATGAAACATACATGAGTAATCTGGCCTTAGGAATTCATGATAATATCAAGTGTTTCTGGTCGCATGTAAACAGTACTCGTAAAACTAACAAGTTGCCTAGTCATATGTACTTAGATGATCGCCATATTAATAATTACCAAGATATAGCCAACTCATTTGCTGATTATTTCTCTAAGGTCTATTGCGATAAGCAACCTAACCATATTCCTGATTATCAGTCATCTTTTAATATAGACTTGGGGCACATGATAGTTTCAGTAAAAGATATAACAAATAAAATATTATCACTTGATGTTTCTAAAGGCTGTGGGCCAGATGAGATCCCTCCAAGCTTATTAAATAATTGTTGCCATCCTTTACCATACCCTTTGTTTATCTTATTTAATGAATCCTTGAGATCTGGATATTTTCCTGAGGTATTAAAGCTAGGCTATATTGTCCACATTTATAAAGCGGAAGATAGGAGTGATGTAAAGAATTATCGACCAATCATAATTCAATCTTGTATTGCAAAACTTTTAGAGAGATTAGTAGAGATGAAATTAACTATGTTGTTGAAATCTGTGATTGTTCCTGAACGGCATGGCTTCAGGCGGGGATTGTCCACTGGGATTAACCTCCTCGTTTTTAATAATTTCATAATGAATGCCAGGGAACAAGGCTCACAAGTTGATGATGTGTATATTGACTTTGCCAAAGCCTTCGATAAGGTTAACCATACTCTTTTAATCAATAAATTAATGTAGATGGTATACACGGTGTTATGCTTGATTGGTTTAAAAGTTATATTTCTGGTCGGATGCAAATGGTTAAATTGCAGTCTGTTAAATCCTACAAATTTCATGTTCCCTCTGGAGTTCCCCAAGGCTCCCACCTTGGGCCACTCTTATTCCTTATTGTCATTAATGATATTGGTACATCAATACATCCCACCTCATATTTAATGGATGCAGATGATATTAAAATCTACCAAAGTGTAAAATCAGTAAAAGATTGTATGTTATTAAATGACTGTCTTGATAGAATTTCTGACTGGTGTAAATTACACTTGATGTCACTCAATCTAAAAAATGATCTGCAATAAGTTTTCATCATAAGAAGACTCCAGTTATTCACGTTTATTCTACATGTAATGAAATTATCTCCCGTGTAAGTTGTATCAAGGATTTGGGGGTAGTTTTTGATTCTGCACTCACCTTTGTGAATCACATTTAGTATATCACTGCAAAAGCCACTAAAACTCTTGGTTTTGTCTACAGATATTCCAAAGATTTTGACAGCATTGATGTGCTTAAGATTTTGTTCTGTGCAATAGTTCGCCTCATCCTTGAATATAATTCTTATGTTTGGAGTCCCCTTTATAAGAATCATATTCATTACATTGAAAAGGTTAATTAATTTTAAAATTTTGGGTTTCACATCATATGATGTTCAGTATGATGAAATTGTGCTGCTGCTGGACATTATGCCTTTGTCCCATCGCCGGATAGTGACAGACTTAAATATTTTTATATAGACTTTGTAATAATGGTATCAACTGCCCAGATTTAGTTAAGTTGCTTGCCTTCAATGTTCCCAGTGTAAACACCAGAAACGTTGTTTCAATGTTAAATTGTTTATATAATTCATTCTCCACTAGTGAGAATGATGAGGCAGTTTAACAATATTCCCTCATCTGTAGATTTACATAATATATCTATATTTAGAAACCAGGCAATTAAATATGTATTGCTGTAAATATTAGCATTACACATGTTTATGTGCAATTTAATTTTTTTATGATATGACTGCAATTTTATATAATTTCAATATGTATTGTAGTTCTCAACATGTATTGAAGAAATTTGTAACATTATATCTGTTTATGTGCAATTTAACTTTATGATATGACTATGCAATATTATTTGCAGTACAAATATGTATATTTTCTTTTTGTAAAGAGGGTTAAGCCCGTTAATAATAATAATTCCTATAAAAATCATTTTGTAAATTTTCCATTGGAAGAAGGAACAAAAGCTTAACAATGTCGTAGCTAGGACTGCAAAAAACCCATACATTTTTTATCAGGGCCATTACACGTATAGCATTTATTGCTCTCACTCTCTCAAGTGCAGACCCCTGAAATTGGCAAGGATGATAGCTACACTATAGGCCCAAAATAAAGATTAACTGCATCAATAAATATATACTCCAATTTTTCAAGAAAACACGAACTATTATTATATGATCTGGTTTTACACGAATAATAATGTACTCTGGGTAGAAAAAATAACGTCACCTACTTTGTTGCATTTGGATATCATAGCTTTCTGAGCAAGGAAAACCTTCTCTGGAGGGATCTCGATGCCTAAATCACCACGTGCCACCATTATTCCATCAGAAGCTTCTATGATGTCATCCAAATTTTTCACTCCCTGTAAATATTCACATAATAATTGTATGAACACTTTCAATTAATACTAAACAAGCAATTTAAAAGAGCTCAAATTGAAATAATGAAAACCTTTTCCAGAGGTGTCAAATAATCATACATTAAACACAATAGAAAAGTATATAACAGAAGGGGATAATGCAAATACAGTGAAACCCCTATTTAACATTTTTCTGGAGGGAATATCTTTTTGTACACTAAATCTGGGAATGCATAATATTGTTTTATACATTTCTACTATTTCCTTGCCACCAGTCTTATGGCCTTCTTGTAATGTTAACTAAATAAACAAACGCTAAATAGGGGTTGCATACTATTAGAGCCTATAATAATCCAAGAGGTTGATTAGCCAAAAACTCCACACTATTACAGCAATTAACTGTTAAATTTATTGGAATGAAATTGCTTTGCAACATTTTCTGTGTGCATGAATTTATTACAAATTTTAATCATGAGGGTGAAGGCACAATATATGGTCACTTTAAGCTTTTTAGGCACATTTCATTTCCAACATAAGCACCTATTATGTTCACAGCCTTTTACAAAGAGCTAATAACCAGTGTCAATGTCTAAGCTAAAACAACCATATTCACTATGGCATTTGTAAGTACAGATATATTAATCGAGTCCAGTTTAATGTATTTACTAATGCTACTTACTTGATGATTCTCAATCTTTGAGATAACCATAATTTTCTTGCCATCTTCACCAAGAATTGAACGAATCTCAGTAAGTGCAGCAGCATTACGGATGAATGAAGCAAAAATTATATCTACTCCTTGCTCCACTCCAAAACGCAAATCGGACTTGTCCTTTTCCGAAACAGCAGGCAGGTCAACTGGCAAGCCAGGGAGATTGACTCCCTTACGACTTCCAAGTAATCCTCCATTCTCAATCTCACACACTATGTAATCGTTACCTGAAAAAAGAAAAACGTTTATATTCTAAGGATACAATGGCACAAATTAAAGCTGGCCTAAAAACTTTTGAAGAACCCCATATTGTTGCATTTCAAAAAGAAATGCCAAACCTAACTAACCAAATAATTATTGTGAAGTTAACCAACTTACTTTTTCCATATGCAGTAGAGGGGAAGTATTGTTTTCATGACAAAAATCAAATTTGAGATTTCAAGAGAAATACACGTTTTGAGCTCCCCTGAACACGTTTTGGCTATTTTGTCGATGATGTGTGTGTGTGAGATAGGATTTTTGTAGGCACTTATGTATATGTATATACCGTATATGCTGGCATATAAGTTGACCTTGATTTTTTGGATTGAAAATACACGACTAGACATTCGTCGTTTAAGTCGACCCCCCACTATTTTCTAAAAAAACTTTGAATGAAGAATACGAGGAATTTTATGGTTTTAAAAACCTAAATGTAACCTTTTCCAAAAAATGCAGGGTTGATTTTTGAGTTATTAAATACTTTGATTCATTTAAGAAAGATCAGTCATACCGTATTGCCATCTATTAGTGGAATGTATTTCTATATATTTTGAAATAGTTCAAAATTGAGGCAGCTAAAAACTCGCAAATGTTTTAAAAATATTTTAAGGTTTATATATTTCTGAATGTGCTACTAATCTGAATTTTTTAAAAGGTAGAATTTGTAAAAAAAAACGAAATAAGGACTATAGAAATTTTAATTTGTTTCGCACATGTCGCACGTATAGATACCATTTACCTACAGTACTTACCTAAACTTAAGTGCAAGATGAGATTTTTATTTAATGGAATAAATGATAAATGGAATGCATATGTAATAATGATTTATACGCTCAACTACTTTTCTTCCGTAACTCATCAATGATTTTGATCGACACAGCAATACCAAACTTCCTCTGTTCTACTATCCATCATTTCCTTCTCTAAAACCAAGCTTAAGAAGACACACTTATCCCATCAGCTTCAGTTTTTCCTCATTTTCTCCATTCACGAATCAACTTTTTCTGTGGAAGGTGGACTGAAATGATGTGCTGCTGCTCGGTTTCCATGTATTTTTTGCATATTGAATCTCCTGAAGCTTATAGCTAATAGCGTAGGCATACCTTTTCACTTTTGTAACCATTGCGATCTCAATACACACAACATTATTTATCCTAGTTATGTATAAAATATTTATGGCATCTACACGAATTCTATTGTTCTGTGGCATTAATCGCGCTATTCATCAGGCTCATTAGGAACTAAAACATCGCAAACCGCTGAAATTGTAATCACTGTGAGCGGACATGTATTAAAGTGTAATAATGAAAATGCGTCCTTGTTGCATATATGAACAAGATTTTCACTGTAAATTATAAATAAAGTATATTTTTATATATTTGCGACATATGACTGCCAATTATTCCATTTTGTGGATGTGTTCGTTAGTGTTAGTTTTGAGAACAGTAATAATCTTACCTTAGGAGTATAAGACGCAAGCTCATTTTGGGGATTGGGCATGTTGCCGGAATGTACCATTCAGCGATTTTATGCCATAAATTCTCTAATTGTGATTTTGTCATAACATACCTTTCAAATATCAAACCTTTTCAATGAATGAACGAACTATACCTATGCCTGAATACATGTTCTAAATATATGCCAAATATGTACAAATGACCTGTTATTTAATGAATTAGAGAACTATTGAATTTTAGTTTTGAATGATGATATTAAGTGAATAATTATTAAGCGAACAAGCCCCAAAAGTGAACTAAACTTTTCTTGTCTACTGGCAAATAGCATTTTGCAGATGTAAAAACAAATGACGGCATAATTCACCAGAATTTCCATAATTAACATCTAATTATGCTATCAATGAAAAAAGGCGCAAAATCTGCAATAATAAAAACAACAGGTAACAGAAAAATGCGAGTTACATTAATGTTGGCTGTTTTAGCAGAGGGATTAAAATTACAACCATATGTTATCCTAGAACAAAAACAATGCCTACAGGAATTATAGATGTCATGATAATGGATGAGAGATTGGTTACACGTTGTCTGGAATAGAAGACCAGGAGCGCTATTAAGAAAGAGAGGAATGCTTGTATCAGATGCCTTCAAAGGACACAACTCCTGAAGTTAAAGATTCAATTAATGTTATGACTGACCTGGTGATAATACCTGGAGGAATGACATCACACCAGTGATGTTGCTGTCAACAAGCCATTTAAAGATAATTTAAAGGGTTTATATTCTGAGTAGTTATTGAGTGGAGTTCACCCTATAACACCAAAAGGAAACCTACTATTTCAATGCTCTGCAAATGGATCAAGGCATCATGGCAACAGATAAATACAGAAGTAATTGTGAGTGGATTTAAAAAGTGCTGCTTATCCAATGCCATGGATGGAAGTGAAGATGTTTTGTAAGAGTCTAAGACAAAGTTCTGAGTGATAAAGTTAGTGAGAGTGAGGACATTGACAAAGAGAGCATAGAGGGTGATGACGACTGATGTAATAAAGGACCTATGAATTCTATGGTACCACTACGGGTAACTCCCTTTCTCCTTTCATAGCTGATCTCTTCATGACTAATTTTGAGAAGTATCTTCCTTCCCATATTTTCCAAAAACTTGGCTGTTACGTAGATGACATTTTTGCAATCTTTGTCACAGCAAAAGAAAGCATCCCTAATTCAATACAATACCTCAACCAACATTTGAACATAAGATTTACACACGAAATAGAAAATAATCATTCTTTACCTTTCTTAGATCTGCTCATTACAAGAAAACATAACAAACTGCAATTCAACATTTACAGAAAACCTACACACACCAACACATATATTCATATGGACTCTCACCATATGTCACATAAATTGGCTCCCTTCCACTCAATGATTCACAGACTACTAAATACACCTCTATCAAAAACAGATTTTTACATAGAACTTACATTTATCAAAAACTGCGCATTACACAATGGACTCGACTCGCAAATCATCGACAAAATTATTCAAAAACACAAGCATAATATTCAAATTAAATCATGCACCACAATCACGAACCCAAACACAAAGAAAAAATACATAAAACTACCATATGCACCGAAACTAACAAATAATCTTCAACGCATGTTTTCAAATTTGATCTTCACCCGGTTTTTGTCAACGAAAATAAACTATCCAACCTGCTAACAAACACAAAAGATAAAATTCCCAATCACCACAAATCAGGCATTTACCACGTAAGTTGCAGTTCGTGTGACAAAATTTAAATAGGACTATCTAGACGCAAACTGGAAACCTGGTTTAAAGAATGCATAGCACACTACAAAAACAACAGAATAAACAAATCAAGCATTGCAACTCATATTTTTGACACTCACCATCCTATTACCACAGAAAACCTATCCTTACTCAAATCAATCAACCAATACAGTGAACTCGATGCATACAAAAGCATCTACATACATAAAAACAAAAACAGGGTTATGAACAACGACTTAGGTCCTATCCCCCACTCCCCCCTTTTTTAGTTACTCAGTTAACCATTCCAAATCCTTTCACTTTCTCCCCCTGTCCCCAACGGTCCCTCCTTGTATATACCCCCTTCTCCCTCCTACACCCCACACTACTGAAGATGACAGTTTAGCTGTCGAAACATCGGTGTCTAGTTTTAATTTTTGGTTAGAGTTTACTGTGCGAGTGGATTTTGCATGTTTCTGTAGGTGTGTATGTCTCCTTTTGACTTAGGTCCTGCGACGGTGTTTACCAGCAACCTGCAGCATATTTTCTTCCTTTTTACGGTGAAGGAGTTTTTGTTTATTTACTTACTTCTTTACCGGGAATGTACATTTGATGGAATTTAATCTTTAGATATTCACTAATTGGTAATATTTTGTACAATTTAGGGTCTCTATTTACAACATCTGTCATTCACAAATCTAAAAATTTAATCAGTAAAGAAAATCTATCCTCGCTCATAACATTAGGAAAATAAGGTGTTTCTACTATATGTTTTCTGCTAAAATACATTTTATAAGTAGGTTTCTGAACCACACCCATCAACATAATTACAGCTATAAACACACTTTATTGGCATTAATTGCAACCCATTTCTGATACTGAGATTTTTTGAGCGCCGCAATTGCATTCTTCACGCGAGTCAACAATTGCTCTGCATAATGATTCGTTTCGAGCACAATTAGGGAAATGAGAGTTTCATCAAAAAACAACTCAAAGTACTCTAATGGATCATTTATATCAAACAAATCCAAACATATCACACAGAAAGGGCTGAGGAGCATTAGCACTGTCAACATCATCCCAAATGTCAGACACCACTTTTTTTGCGGAAAACCCACATTACCCTCGTGTAATTTCTCCTCTGATTCTAATTCTTCATCACTTGTATCAACAGAATATCCTTTTGATTCTTCAGAGTCATTGTGAAAGCTACTTTCACTAATTTCATCCAAAATATCAAGAACTTGTATTTCATCTAACGCACGAGAGGTAGAGGCCATCTTGGAAAGACTGAGCGCCGAGTAAGGCAAGAGACACGAGGATGGAAAAAATCATAGATGTAAACACAGACAAGGGGCCTAAGAACGTCAGCAGAAGATATGAGCTCATAATATATTTGTTGGAGAGGCCATAAATTGGAGCTGGAAAAGCGACACCACTTAATGAAAAGTGTGGATGCAAACAATACGTCGCACATGGATTTGAGAGGACGCATCCAGTACGTCGCACATGCTGGAGGGGTTGACAATTTATTTCATTTGTTTTTGCAAGGTATTATACAGTTTTTATTATACTTTCCCGATAGTTTTAGAAATATTTTTAACTAATCTTGAACCTTTTCGTGGTCCACCAGTTGATAATTACTAATATAGGTCACTGAAAAATGACTTAGTTTTGACATTCTGAGGATACGTTTTAAGCAGTAGTGTTTATTATGGTTTTATCTACTATTTCTATCGAAATCGACTGAAATTTCCCTGGTTAGCATATAATCTAATACGTATTTCATTATAAGTACTGCGATTTTAATGGGCTTTTGGATCTAATGGATTGCCCTTCACCCCAAATAGTCCATTAGATCGAGGGTTCACTGTACTTTATAAGCAGGTCTCTCCAGGTATCCGTGAGTTCTGTATCTACGGATTCATGCATCTGCGAGTCGTTTTATGTTATTTTCTATTTTTTCTCCAAAGCTGTTTACCGTAATTTACCATATATAATTTTTGTCATGAAAAATTGACCAAAATTTAGTGTGCATATTGTACATGGTAACAAACCCAAGTATTCTTTTTCAGTTGGTCAATAATAGTTATTTACGGACTCGTTGTTTTGTTCTCCCTCACTGAGAGAGAGAAAAAGAACTACAGGTTTCCCTCTCTTTATGCAGGGGTTGCATTTCAGGGAAGTGACGCATAAAGCGAAATTGCATAAACAGAACCCATATTTACATGTAAAAGATAGTGATATGTTCCACAAGCAATCCTAAATCCCCTCCAAGAGGCTCTTCTTTCGCTCCATAATGACTTCTTATGTGCTAAATACAAAGTTAAAACAATTAACACTAAATTATACTCACCAATAAAAGGAAGCAGATGAGCACAAATGGTGGCTGTTGTGAGTGACATAATAGTGGAGGTTTAAGGCTGGTTCACACTGGAGTGGAATTGCCTCCTCAGGCGACCCAAGGGGATCGTACCGAGGCCTAACCGTGTCCTACCCTGCAAGTGTGAACGCCTTTGGGACTTCTCCATAGAAACCCCATTGAAAATATGATTTTTACATTTTGGTCTAAAATGTCCCAACCACGACCATCCCCTCAGCGTGAACCAGTCTTTAAAGTGCCGGAGGGTTAGGTTAGCCCAATGCATGTTCCGTGGGCAAGGAGACAAAACTTGTCAAGTGTGCTCAAACAGTATCACACGATATCTTCGTCTCATCTCCACTCTACAATATCCACTCCACTCTCATCTCTTTTACTGTAGTACTAATACGCAAAGCATAAGAGACAATGAGCAAGTGAATGGTTGCCTTGTGGTGAAGTGCAGAACTTTCTTTCATTTGTATTGTACAGGCAGCGTAACTGCATAAGAGCGAATCAAAGGCACGTAAAAAGAAATTCTGGTAGCAATAAGTTTGTCGCATAATAGCGAAATTGCATAAAGAGAGGGAAACCTGTACTGTATAACCATTTTTTAAGTGAAATGTGACAATGGAACAACTTGTGACAAAAATTTCAAGTACCGTATTTACCCAAATCTAAGGTTTTTCCAAATATCAGCTTGCGAAAATCGGGGGGGCATCTTAAATTCGAGTATGAAATTGTATATCGTCAATACATCGTGGTCAATTGATCACACATCAATTCGTCATGCTTCAATGTATGGTGTTAATTCGTCATACTACAAACTCGTCACGCATCAATACATCGCACGACAAACTCACAGTATGTCAATACATCGCTAGACAAATTTGTCGCTTGACAATTATGTTGAGAGACAAATTTGTCATGAGACAAATTTGTCATGGGACAAATTTGAAGGCGAGACACCATGACTGGTGTATGGCAGGGGATACACTTTTGGTCAAGTTCTTTATTATTAAAAACTATTTTGTGGGAAAGTGTCTCTCCCTGCTGTTCCCTAGTCATGTTGTATTGCGACGAATTTGTCGAGAGACTAATTGATGCGCGATGAGTTTGTCGTGCAATGTATTGAAATGCGATGAATTTTTTATGCGACAAATTTATGCGCGACTAAGTGACCGTGACGAGTTGTCATAGAACCGTAGGACGTATGATTATGCGTTTAATCGATGTTTTTCAAACAAATAAAACACGTGATAAAATAATTGTATCTACTGAAATTTTTCATTGCAAACTTACGATCAGGAATTCAATAAATAAAGTTTTCATTTTAAAAATACATTTTTTAAATTCTTTTTTTAAAACAAAAATTTGAAACAATCCATTTAAATTAATGAATAAACAAGTAAACGTATAAAAATGAATTTTTATAACCAACTTTTATATGGATAATACTTTAATATGAATAAACTTTATAATATAATTATGATAACCTTTCTGCTTGCATGGGCGTAAAAATTTGCAAAAGTGTCTACCAGCTCTTGAGTGCCGTGGGGGTTTCTCTATTTAATCTTTTTACATATGAGAGAATGGCAGACAGAAGTAGAGAACTCGGTGACAAATGTAAGAATGTTTGGTATATAAGTAGTAAGAAGTTTGATAGTATCTTTTGTTTCGTTAATGGAAATACTAACTTATCCATTCATATTGCTTAAAATCAACAAAAATATACTGCTATTTCAGAGTAATTCAGCTTGAGATATTAGTAGGAGTGAAATTGTTGAATATTTCATATTTTAGTCACCTAACTTAAATGACAAAAATAATAAACTGTTCTTTTCCTAACATCACATCAACCATCCATATAAAACAATATAAATATAGTTATCTGAAGAATTGCTAAGCTACAACATGACACTTTAAAATGTTTCTTTAAATTAGTTCAAATTAACATCCTTTACAACAGTATTACCTATCTTAAATAGAGAATAAAGAAAAAGTATTTAAGATAAATAAAAACTTACTATCAATAACAAATATGATAAATAAAAACTTACAATTATTAGCAGAAATATCCCTTCAAAAAACGTAGGAATGCTTGTATCAATACCAATTAAAAAGAAAGAGACTTCTATTAAATATTACAGCATTAACAATGGCAATAGTTTGTTTAATCTAGTTGCTATGATGAACGCTTGTCTATCTTCCCGTACGAATTCAAATACACATTTATCGCAGAGTGAAGGCAAGGATCTGGTGGCAGAGGTGACTAACGCACTCATCTTATGCGATGGTGAGGTGAGGTGGTTCGAACCCCGCAAGCAGCTTTGGTTTTTTTCAGATTCAACGGGTCCAAAACACACACGCACACACACATATACATATATATATGTGTATGTGCATGTGTGTTTATATATATATATAAACACGCACACACATATGTATGTATATATATATATATATATATATATATATATATATATATATATATATATATATATATACACACATCAAATACAGTCAGTGAGAAATTAGGTCATAAAATCTTTTTTCTGTTTTGACAGTCTGCAAAAGGTCGTCTCAGATTCGAGGTCATCTTGGATTCAGGTAAATACGGAATATTATAATCACATATTGTTTTTATTTTCAATCTTAAATTGTATTATTGCAAACAAGATTAAACTTTTAAATAGTACCAAAATTCTATACAATATAATTTGAAATACCTATTTCCTTGGCAATGAGAGAAATGAGTCCATCGTCAACAAATATCCGGTTGTTAGCTGACACCACCTTTGTGATGTTGACATAATCCACATAAACGACTTTATCACTTCCTTTCTCCATGTAGGACTTATCGGTAGTCAGCTTGATCTGGCTCCCCTTTATCAGCTCCACTTCAGCAGAGCCCCCCTAGACACGGACAAAAGTTTCAATTAGACATCAGCCATTCGCAAACATCAATCAGTCTAATCTAGCCACAATGCCTCATTTGTTAACTGAATACAGTATAAATTGCATAACGTAGATTCAACAGACTAATATTTGTAAAATTTTCAGTGATAAGCTGTAATAAGATTGTCAAAAAATAACTAATTTTGAACTTCAATAAAGCAATTCAGGAATTAAAGTAACTTAATTACCATATTGTCTCAAATATAACGCGATGTTTTTTCCAAAAAATTACATTTTAAAAGTAACCCCTGCATTGTATTCTAGTACTAGTGATTTTAAAAGATCGTATAATTGTGTTTTGAAAATTCACCATACATTCTGTATGTGTTTACGAGATAAAAGATTCTTGTTACATTGTAGACACATTAAGCGTACGTTACATTGTACTTGAAAAGGATTTGAGGCAAGAATAGATTGAGTTCAGTCAGTGGCTGAACCCCTCAATAGTCATTGAATTGGAGCTATAAGTGCGTCAGCATATTCTTTGTAACTACTTAAGCAAGTTTTTAGCCAACCGTTATTTTAGCAATGGGTGACAAAAAGGTTGTTGATCATGTTGAGAAAAAAGGTTCTTCCAAATCCCAGGAAAACAGGAATCCGATGAAGTTATCACATGAATTTGAAAATATCGTAGCTAAATCGTTGTTGTTAAAATCCACTGGAAATGTGAAATCAAGAATAACTGTTATGTTTGCAGTCATGGCCGACAGGCGAAAACTGACTCCATACATAATTTTAAATCATAAAAGGATGCCAAATGAAAAGTTACCATCAGGTGTAATCTTTCACATGCAGTAGAAGGGGTGGATGAACGAGGAACTTGTGCTAGATTGGCTGAAGTTTGTTTGGGGTCACGTTATATTCGAGGTTGCTTTACATTCGCGACAATATGGTACATATATTAGGCATAATTATGGCTAAATGAAAACTGTAAAATAACTTTTATATATTCAATATCTCTATGAATTCAATAATTAAATTTTTTTCATTTCACTTCTTTATAAACTAAAAACTTTATTTTATTTACATTTTTTCATTTCAGTGCATTTTATATAACTTACTAGCATAATTGCCTGTCAAATATGATGGATATGCGTGAATTAAGCATTAAGTTAAAACTGAATTAAAAATTAATGAAACCAACTTTTATATGCACTAAAAAGTAAACAATAAATATAAAAATCACATAATTGAGTGTTCCAGAATAAAAAGTTTTGGGTGAATAGAAATTGTATGACAAAGAAATATGTTATTCTATACAATTCTTATATGCCCAAAATCTTTATATATTAATACTCAATGTCTGTCCGTCCATTCCCCCTTTTATCTCTTGAACAGTTTGTCATAGAGAAATGCTGTAAATGCCATTTTGTTTCCGCCAACTAGGAGACCCTGGGAAAACTATTTTCATTTACATAAGTGTCCCGGATTCAATTCCAGGGGACTTATTACATTTTCTCGTATGTTTACGCAGGAGTTTCGATTTTTCAAGGTGCAAGGTTTATTTCCTTCATTCATTAAAATATGTAAACATGAACCGAATTTCTCCGTTTTTACTTTATTTGATGGCTAAAACTATAAAATATCTTATTATTGCGATGTTTAGACATTACATGGAAGAATTTGTCAGAAAGACGCATTTCTTTTTGAAATTTTATGGCTTTTTCGTACTTTTTCCAGGTGTTGCCAAGGCAACCTGCATTGTTGCCTCCGATTAAATTAGCGTCTATTAAGCCTTCAAATAGACGAAAGAATTGCATTATCAGTTTCGCAATTTTTATGAAGCATAGAAATTATAGTTGTATCAATGTCAAACTTAACATTGCAACGTTAATAATTGAAGATTATTATTATTCAGTAAACTGCATGTGGGCTGTGGGTTTTTTTAACGATGACGATTTTAAACATCCAGATTTCTGACTGACTTCACATAAGTTTATGCGGGTATGCCGCAAACATAAGAACATGCGCGGATTTTGGCCATGCACAAGGGGGAAGTTCCTCCGTCACAAAAAGGAAGTTCCCTCGATCATCTTGACTTACCTCACCCCACCAGCCCATCCTTCTCCTCCTTAGGTTGTCAGTTCTCACTATTTACAGTTGCTGCCTAGACGAAGTTTTGCAAATAATTGGCAACAGTGTAGTTAGAAAATGACCAAGACAGCAATAGCCCGTGCGGTAAGGAAGGACGAGAGGGGAGGGTGCCAAGTGGAGAGAGGGATTAGGCCACAACCACGGTACACCAAAAATGTTCTTTTGATTGCGGTAGACCTATAGTACTTATTGATATTATTCAGTGTGTTGCGCTATTTAAATTTTTTAGGTGATTTTAACGTTAAGTGAATCATTTTTTCATTTAACCTGCAAATTATTCATTCTCAGCGCTATAGACGACATATAAATAGTAGATAATATCAGTGTATGGTTTTCCCATTCACTTGGTCAGTACTAAAACTATTTGTATCATTCACTACACACAAAACATAGGATGAACTATATGTTACACTTAATGGATACATTCAATGGTTGAAGTTATTCACGAAATTATCCGATGAGAAAAAATTTTACATGAAAAAGTGTCCCATTTTTTCTATTATTCTCACGACATAGGATCATAATATAATCTATATATTAATAGCGTAATAAAATGAGGTTTTTAAAGCGAAGGTAACAGCCACCTTAATGTGTGATGCATCAAATTAAACGTCTTGACCTGCAGATTCGCAGAAAAAAGATAAAATTGAAATCGGTCCTACTGTTGGTGATATATTGAGATTTTTCTTGACTGGCTAAGTTCTGCTTGTAATGGTTGATATTAAGATGGCGCAGTAGGTAGTTGTAATGGTTGATGTTAAGATGGCGCAGTAGGAATTAACATGGCCCTAGCAGACAATAGTAGAAGTCGTTGAGTTTCTTGATAATGTGTTCATTTCAAGTTTAAACAAGAAGGCTTAATACCAAGATTTGTGTCAAGATACAACTGACATTAATTTGTTATAAAGGTTTTCAAATTGAAATCATCGGGACATAGTAAGTATGATAATGTTATAACTGTTTTTAATGCACATGTCACATTAATATTTCCTTTTTATTTCGTTCCAAGTGTAAACAATATATTTCCTTTTTATTTTGTTTCCAAACTGACTTTTTCGTTATAAACGTTTTCAAATGGAAATTATCGGGACATATCAAGTATGACAATGAATTATAACTGTTTTTAATGTACATGTCACATTAACATTTTTTTTTTATTTTGTTCCAAGTGCAAACAATATAGGTACACCTCGCGATATGCCTTCTTCGGTTTTAGGCTCATTACACTTTCTGACTCTACCTCTCGATACGCTCGCTTGATTCGGACATACGTTCTTACAAAACCCGGAGAATGAAGATCCTTTCTCTGCCCATCCAAAATGGGCCAATGCAAGAAATGAAAAACTACTTTGTTTCATTATATACAACTACTTTTAAATTGTTTTCATATTCATATCATGTGTACACAATTCTTTTTATGTCCAAGGTAGTGTTTCGGCAGACTACAGTCAGTTTTTAGTCCAAGATTGTAGTGGGGACACATTGAATTTGTGCTCGCATTTTTATCCTTATAAGTTTGAAATGTTGCAAATGAAAAAATTAAAGCGATCCTATCTTTGACATGGTTTCCAATGGAATTTTTGCATTTGTTTAGCACGATTTTGCACAACAAGCCCCTTTTTCAGGAACATATCTGTCATGCTTACCGGTGATTTTAATCCATTTAGGAATGCATCTCTTTTTTATAGCATTGCTCTTATGTAAAAATGTTTCGCAATACGCTGATTCGTCATACGCTCTGGATTTTGGAATGCAGCCCTAGCATATTGCGAGATATACCTGTATATTCCCTTTTTATTATTTTGTCTTTATACTAACATTTTTTCGTTATAAACATTTTCAAATTGAAATGATTGGGAAATAATAAGTATGATAATGAATTATATCTATATATTAATAGCGTAAAAAATGAAATTTTTAAAGCAAAAGTAATAGCCACCTTAACATGTGATGCATCAAATTAACACTAGAACCCCGGGACCGTGGCCCATACCTAAAACCCTGGAACCGGTCACTTTGACCGGTCGTATTTTTTCTTGCTTTTCGATGAGATTTTGTGGTTTTCTTAGCTTGAATGTCTTCGTTTCAATATAAACTTACAATTTTTTTTCAACAATACCATTTTACCTAATATTAGTGGCTTAAACCTTGGTCACCTACCCTCTTGGCGCAGGATTTGAAAATCTATTGCTTGGCTCAACGAATTAAATGAGTGCATTTGGAGGATGGAAACATTTTCTACTCGATAAGTAATAATTAGGTAAGTATCCAATGAAATATCTTTATTAGTGCTCTATTGTACAGTGCTTGATTCATTGCATTTCACACAGATAACGATCTTTTTTTACTACTCCTGTGCATGAGCCGCACACCCGCTTTTTGCAGGAATTGCAGAGATAGGTCGTTTTGTTTTCTTTGCAGCGTCCGACCTGACACGTCCTTCTCTTCCTTCCTGGTAACTCCTGTCTATTACCAAAATCGTCGTGTGGACCAGCGATCAATCTTCCTGTTCTAGATGCTACAGTGGCTGCCCTCAACTCGTCTGTAAGTTGCAGGATGAAGTTGCGCCTACAAAGTTTCTTCCCTGTGGCTTCTTGAAACACGATCCAGTAATTGATCACCGCTATATCAAGGATATTGTACAATACGTGAACTGGCCATCTTCGCGTTCCACTGCGAACAGAATATTTTCTACACATTTGGTCTGCAACATCAACACCACACTTCGTTTTGTTGTAAAATGAAACAGATTCTGGTAACTTCTTCTCAGTGCCTCCAATCAATATGTCTTTGTACATGGTGCTAAGTATCAGCACATTCTTGTTTACTTTCCCCTGGTAAACTGTCAGTCACATCATTTGTTGTAAAAAGCGTTGTTTCATACAAGGGTGCATGCATCTCTTTCACTACTGCAGGAATTTCTCTCCTAACTCGGTTCATAGTTCCAACGAGGGAGGTGTTACAATTCTTTAGTCTTTTTGCAAGCTTGAGTGATGTAAAAAAATTATCAGTTGTAATGTTTCGCCCTTTGTGTAGGTATCCCTCTGTCAACTTCATTACAACGTATTCTGACAGTGATTCATCTTGTGGTCGGCTCTCATCCTTACCCAGATAAGGAAAGCCATGACAAACGTACTTTGAATCCACATCTGCTAATAGCCAAAACTTGATACCAAATTTATCCGGCTTGTTTGCCATATATTGCAGGAATGGGCAACGACACTTTGTCGGGTACAACTGCTCGTCGACAGTGAGGAAAATCCCCGGCACGTAGCATAAGTAGCAGTTTTCTGTGAATTTATTCCAAGTGCGTGATGCGAGCGCAAATTTGTCTTTTTGCAGGCACTGTGATCGGAATGACTTTTCGTCCAAGCGAATATAACGCATTACTTCAGCAAAACGGTCTCTACTCATTGTTTCTCCAAACAAGCCTGGACCCCACTTCTTGGAACACATCTCAGCAAGCTCCAGAGACCTGGCGCCGAGTGCACCGCGTATGTACAGGAGAGCAAAAAATGCGTCCAACTCGTCAAGGGAAACCCACCAGGAGTCATTGCCGAGCTGCCTCCGAGCCTCTGCCTGCATACAGTGCTGAATATGACGTACCATGGACTCATCAATGAAAAGTCTCCAAGAGCTGAAGACACTGCTATCGTTTACGTGCCGTTTGGCATGTGGTGTAGGGCCCGGCATCTCCCGAAACACGTTCTGTTACTGTTTGCGTTCTTCGAGTTTGAGTGGGAAAAATCTACCGGTCAAAGTGACCGGTTCAGGGGTTTAAGGTAGTAATGCCAACTGATCGTGAACAATACAGACTATATGGTTTAAACTTGGGGCACTAATAATTCATACTAAAAGATTATAAGTCATGAAATTACGGTGCACTATCACGCCTACAACGCAAACAGTAGCGATGTCATTTTCATAACCGGTCAAAATGACCGGTGCCGGGGTTCTAGTGTTAAATGTCTCTACCTGCAGATTTGCAGGAAAATGATAAAATTGAAATTGGTCAAACTGTTGGCAAGATATTGAGGTTTTGTGTGACCAGATAAGATCTACTCGACGTAAATGTAGTGGATGATGGGAATAATTTTGAAACGAGAAAAAAAGTCTGCTATGACCGGGAACTGAACCCGGGTCTTCCACTTGCCGGGCGGATATTCTATCACTGAACTATCGTAGCAGATCAATTTTCTCGTTTCTGATCGCTGATGTTTTCTTGGTTGGGACGTAACTAGCCAAGCTAGTATCAAACTGCCCCAATGTATGTCCTCGAAGAGATACATCGAAGAAAACTCCTCCCTCTCAAATGGTCCCAACCAAGAAAACATCCGCATTCAGAAACAAGAAAATTGATCTGCTGGTAGAATATTTGCCCAGCAAGTGGAAGACCTGGGTTCAATTCCCAGTCATAGCAGACTTTTTTCTCGTTTCAAAATTATTCCCAACTTTACAGCTTATGCCTGTCTGCATAGGATCTTCGGATCACTTGATTCCATCAATTTCTTGCTTGGCAATCTCACCATTTGAGAGGGAGAAGTTTTCTTCGATGCATGTCTTCGAGGACATCTGTTGGGGCAGTTTGATACTAGCTTGGCTAGTTCCATCCCAACCAAGAAAACATCCACGTTCAGAAATGAGAAAATTGATCTGCTACGATAGTTCAGTGGTAGAATATCCGTCCGGTAAGTGGAAGACCCGGGTTCGATTCCCAGTCATAGCAGGCGTTTTTCTCATTTCAAAATTATTCCCAACTTTACAGCTTATGTCTGTCTGCATAGGATCTTCGGATCACTTTATTCCATCGATTTGTAGTGATTGATGTTAAGGTGGCACTGCTCACAGACATTAAACGCTGTAGGAAATAAGGTGGCACTCCAATCATACGTCAGTAAAAGGAAATAAACCTTGCAGTATCTGACCTTCACAATAATGTGACAGAAGGCTAACTTCCAAGAATATATTTAATCCAACCAACCAGTCGATTTATCTTCGGGCAACTGCTATTTACTTTTAATTCATGGAACAATTTTGTCCATTTCTGTCCCACTCCTCCTTTCTATCTTCCTCTCTCTCATATTACAGCATTCAAAGCACACATTCCTTATGCATATAGTGTAAGGATTAAGGCAACAATACAATCATGAGTTTTAACAATGACCCAGTCGACAAGGCAACATCTTTAAAAAGCTCAAATTTTACAAATAAATATGATTTAAATGTAGAACTTAAGCGATTTTGTATTGTAGGCAAAATGTAATGATAAGAATGAGGAATATTTATTTTTCTTTAAAACAGTCCAGGTCCAAAGATCGTAGGTCAATTCTTTCTAAGTTTCATTTGTAAAAGAGTAAAAGCTTTTAAGTCGAAAAATCGATTTTTACATGTTATCTTATGGGAAATTGCACCCCCCCCCTCCCCACAAAAATCAAAATTCTGGCTCTATGGTGCACATCCTCATGTGTCCCATTAGTACTAGTATTAGTACCAAGTTTGAAGTCTAAATTTCTTGGTTTTTGAGATATGCTGTCCACACACACACATTATCTTTTAAGAATATAGATTAACAAAAATTTTTATTTTTTCACTTTGTGCACTTTATAAAAGTTATTGACCTAAAAATTTTATTTTTACTTATTTTTTATTAGATAATATAAAAAATGTTTAAATATGTACACATGAATATTAATGAAAATGATGATAGTTTACTAATATTTACATACTAGTGTATTGCCCATCTAATGACAGATAAATAATAATATTGCCTCCCTCCCGCCATCTGTCTCCCTCCCTTCCTCTCTCTCTCTGACTCTCTTTTCTCCCCCTTCTCTCATTCCCTCCTGTCACAATCCATAGCTCTCCCTCTTTTTCTCCATCTCTTTCCTCCCATCCTTTTCTAATTCTATACCTCCCTTACTCTCTATCTACCTTCCATTCTATATCCTTTTCTTCCTATCTCTCTCTCCCCACATCCCCCTCTTCTTACATCTATATAGTCGTTTAGATAAGCAGAAGAATTCAAACTAAATACCAGGCCCATTATGATTATGTAATTTTGCAAGAAATCCTACAATAATTTAAGGCAGTCAATGCACTCGTATATATTACACATATGCACATTGAGACAACAATTGATTCTCGAAGTTTAAGAATTAATTAAATTAATTAATTAATTATTTATTAATTAGTTGGCAAGGCAACATCCTGTTTAAAAGCCGATATTTTCCCAAAATATGTGATTTAAATGTTTAATACAAGAGATTTCGAACAGTAGGCAGAAAAAGATGAATAGAATAAGAAACTTCATTAATTTTCCTGAAACATTGTTTAAATTCTAAGATTGTGTCAATTTCTTCCAATTTTAATTTCCAAGAGAATACAAGTCTGCACTTTAAAAAGTAGATTTTTACATGTTATCTTATGGGAAACGGAGTCGAACCCAGGTCTTTTTTCATATTTTTTTGTCATTTAATTTTTATATCTGAATCAAACATTCCTGTGAAATTTCAACCTTCCACCTAATTGGGAAGTTTGTTAAAATTACATTAAAAAGTGCCATTGATGACGTCAGCTTCACACACAAACCTCACCATCTAGGCCTTTATTATAATAATTATTTATTATTATTCCTAATGATTAATTTAAATTATATTCACCTATATACTATTAAATATTTATTTGGCACTAGATTGAAGCAAAATAACTATGGTATATCACAATTGAACTAATTATGTAGAAACTGAAGACCTTGGGACAGTGATTGGCCAGCAGAGAAGTAAACAAGTTAACAAAGAACTGCAAAAGAAACTTTTTTTTAGAATCTTCACGTAAATTTCCAGAATAACTGACATATGTGCATGATTCAGCAAGCTTCAGATGTAGCGATCAAATTGCATAATTAATGTAACACTGTATCTTTACTAGACATTTATCATTAAAAACAAAATGTAAAACACAAAATCAATCAAAAGTTATTTTCAACATACCTCACTGCACTTAATCCTTAAGAAGGTGGGAGAGGTCTTGAAATACCAAAAAGCTTTAAATAAGCTATAATTTTTCTGTACTTATTTGCAAAAAGCTGATTTTTTCAGTAGGTACCTTCCTAAAACATTTCTCTCATTTAGTCTTGTAAAAATTTTTGCTTTATTTTTGTAGTGTTTTCTGTATTATTGCATTTTTTCATTGCCTGGGTCATTTCACACCCCATATGCCTACTTACGCAACTACTTCGGACTTTGGATTTTTTCCTCCTCCTTTCTGGCAAACATTTATTTTATTGTAATTATATTGTAATATGAATGGTTTACTTTTAAGCTTTAACGAACTTTCATGTGACACAGAGATCAGATGTAAATACCTTTAAAATCATAATGAATTTAGTTAAATTTAATTCATATTTTCATTCCAGAATTACATTTTCCATCACTTTTTCATCCAATCCTTTTGAAATTGACTTGCAGATATTTCTAAAATTGTATACTATATCTGCACCATTTGGAAAATCACCTTTCAAAGATAAGAGGAAATATGTGTAAGAGTCAACATCATACATGAAGACAATCAAACTGTCCGAGAAAAATGATTGTGACGGAATGCTGGCAGTAAAGCCTTTTTCTGACATTATCCCTATTCACAAAAATGGCAGTAGATCTCAGGTGGAAAATTATAGACCCATATCTCTTCTTTCCAACCTATCAATCGTTTGTAATCGGCTCCTCGCTTTCACTCTTCCCTATATTTCCACGCAACAACATGGGTTTTCTTCTGGACTCCTCAACTCTAACCAACCTTTCCGTGCACATGAATAATATCACGCAACCATATGAAAATTCTTCTCAACTGGATGTGTTATATCGATTTCGCCAAAGCTTTTGACACCGTTGACCATTCTCTTCTTCTTCATAAAATCTCCCATCGCTTTAATGTCAATCATCTCTTTCTCTCCCTCATTTCTTCTTTCCTGTCAAACAGAAGTCAGCATGTAGTTATCGATGGCTACCTATCTTTTCTCGCTCCTGTAACTTCCGGTGTGCCTCAAGGTAGTGTCTTAGGCCCCCTTCTCTTCATCCTTTTCGACGACTTAGTGGATATAATTGCTCTACCCTGCGGGATACTACTCTTTGCAGACGACTGCAAATTATTCAAACAGATCGATTCCCCCGCCGATTCTGCTATTCTCCAAGCTGCCCTAGTCCGCCTCTCAGACTGGACTAAAACCTGGCATCTTAGAATCAATCCCTACAAATGCACCACTCTTACCTTCACCTTACGTAAGCAACCAATTATAAACCAATATAAAATTCTTGAAATTACAATCCCCTTAGTTACAACACAAAAGGATCTTGGTGTAATCTGACCAGAAGCTATTATTTGTTACCCATATTAGGAACGTCACTTCATCTATGCTGGGCCTCATCTATCGTTTCGCTGAAATTACGGATGTTTCCTCTCTGCGCACATTCTTTGTCAGTTGTGTTCTCCCAATCTTAGAATATTGCTCACCCATTTGGTCCTCAGCTTCCCAATCAAATCTTAATCACCTTGAAAGGCCCCTAAATTTCTTCCATCACATTATCCGCCAGCGAGTTCCTTCTCTTCGTAATGCGTCCTCTTCCCACATTCTCCACACTCTTGGTTTACTACCTTTGACCGATCGTAGACAGGCAATTGACCTAAAGTTTTTCCGTAACATTGTAAATGGAAAATATAGAACTCCTGAACTTCTCTCCAGTTACCCCCTCCGTATTCCCTCTAGAAGTACCAGATTACATGATTTATTCCACTGCCGCACTCCTTGGCTCTCAACCACAAAACGCTCCATAATTTTCCACCTCCCAAACTTATATAACCAAACTCTGATGCAAGATCCTCATACTGATGTATTTCATCGAGTTCCTTATTGTTTTATTTAACTGTTTTTATATATTTTTATATGCATTTATTATTTATTGGTTGTAATGTTCATTGTAATAGGCCTGAGTGCTGTTTTTGAACTTATTAAATAAATAATTTATCTCTTCCCCGAGTGAAACATTTAATTGCATTTATAATTTTAAAAGATGTTTTGAATTTAAATGCAGTATACATGTGAATTCTTGTGTAAAATAATACTCCTGTGTGATAGTCAAATTGAACCATAAGCGATGGAATGCATTTTTGGAAGATTAAAAAAGGAGTACAACTAAAGTGGGACAAAATCTGATTGCCCCTGAAATGTAGGTAATTCCAATTCCGACAAATTGAGACTCTTACCGAGTTTTACACAAATTCACTAACAATGGATAAAATGGTTGTGTATAATGAGTCGGTTTCCCGTTACTTAAGGCAAATCCTTCTACAATAGGGGGTCTAAAAATAAAAATATTGTTAGCATTATGCATTTAAATTAACTAGTGAACTATTCTTTCATTTTTTCTTAGAGGAGTGGACACAACCAAAGAAATTTCAAGAACAATGTCTTTTTTAAATTTGTCCAACTTGCTCATGAATTTCTAACTCCAAACCTAATAAATTATTATATCATCCTTTAATATATATTTTGGACCCCTCTAATATAACCTATAATCTTCTTTAACCCTTCAGCGATGGGCTCTGTGCATGGTACGGACTCATGCTGCGTTGCTTTTAATTTGCTATATAGAGATAAGTTTAATTTTTTTTATTGGCTTTCACATTATTATATATAAAGGTTTTCACCTTAAGAAAACATTGAATATAATATTTTTCTAAACATTTTATTATGCAAAACTAAATTCCGTCTGCTCCACTGGTTGACGCGAGTAAAAATGATTTGCACTATTTTTTCACCCTTAATCTCTATCAGTTTCCCAAGATTTATTTATGTCTCTAAATCACTCAGACATTCTTTATACAAGGAAATAATTAGAAAAAAGATGATACTTTTCAACAGAAAATCCCATCTACAGAAAGAATACGATCAAAGATAAAGAAAACAAGGCGAGTGTTTGCAATCAATAGGAATTACTAGTGGTCAAGGTCGCTAGGGCACCATGAGAAGGGGAATAGGGGACAGCTAGAGATGATTCACTCTCGTTTTTATAAATAGCATCCATGCAATGTTATTCGTAAACAGTTCTTGAGGGCCGCATATGTGTTTGGAAGAGATAAAGAAAGTGGGAAGAGGCTCTCAACAACTGCGTTGTAATGAGAATGGAGCGACTTGCTGCTATATACAGAGAACTCGAGCGCATCATTTGAATGAATGGGAACAAATCTAGCATGCAAAGCAGTGAGTGTTCAACATTTGTGTGAATAAACTTTTATTATTCTTCGTGTGATAATACACAATCTTATCGTAATAGAATTATATAAAACATATGGTATAATAAACGTACTATTACGTAAATATTCCAAAAATTTCACGTAAATCTGATTATTAGGTAAAACTTTATGAATGTTTATAATGAACTACATCAAAATTGGCCATTTCAATTAAATATCCGCCGGCGGTAAGATAGAGTGCCATATATTAAACAGTATAATTAATATAGGTTTACATCATAAAATGATAAGTAATTTACCCAATTCACAGCTACCTTAAATTTTCATAATTTTCACTGGATAAAATCTTCATTAGTAGCTCAGGAGTGGATTTCCAAGTATGTGTTATAGAATTCCAAGTAGGTTTGCTTGAAATTTATTTTTGTCACTAGTAAGACCTTGAGGGTTCAGACTGAGTTGCGATTTTTCAAATGTGCACAACTTATTTGTGAGAAAGCACATTCTACAGAACTACTTCCAGGGAGACATAATATAAACTGAATTAATTCTAACATATGTTTGTGGCTGACATCTGTCTCTGAAATGAGTGAATAGTTTCATCAAGTGTTGGTATCTTAAATGCATTCCAAACTCCTCAAACTGAATCAGACATAGATGGTGATACGCCATCTAGGTCGATACCACACAAACTTGACAACACCTTTGAATAAGGGGAATTCTGATTAATTACATTGTCATTTGTGTTGACAACTGCGAAATGCTATTAGCCAATGTGAAAGCTGTATCACAGCCGATTGGTGATCTGCATCGTCCACTTTGTTGTGGATGGGGCTGATTAATATTCTTTTGATTATTATGATTTTTGTTTCATTCGCTGTTATTATTTATGCATCTTTGTCTTATGTTGTTGTGAATTGCTTTATCTTATGTTTCATTTGTTGTAAAAACATTGGAATAATCGAGACATTTATCATCAATATATCTGAAAGCGGGACAATTTTGCATCCCCTAAAGATTTTGTGGGACAGCGAGACATGCTGCTCAAAAGCAGGACTGGCTCGCCGAAATCGGGATGTCTGGTCACCTTATGTCTAATAAAGAGAAAAATTCACTTACAGGTTTACCTCGCGATATGCTTTTTCGTGATATGCTTTCTTTGTGCTCGGTACATTTTCTGACTACCTCTTGATCTACTCGCATGATTCAGACATATGCTCTTACAAAACCTGGAGAACATAGAGCCTTTCTCTGCCCATTCGAAATTTCCCAATGCGAGCAATGAAAAACAACTTTGTTTCATTATATACTAACTCACTAAACCAGCACTATTTTAAAAATCGTGTTAAACTGAAATCATGTTGGTAGAATTTGTGTTAGTTGGGACTTAGGAGTATATCAAAGCCTATTTTCCCATAAGAACAATGATAAAAGTAGGGGTTACGATCCTGGCAGATATTTTGTGACATATTTGTATCCCAAATAATACATATCAATACAGTACATTAGACATACTTTGTTAAAACAAATAAAATTTATAACTAAAAAAACCCGCCTGGACTACTGAACCACAAGCACTTATTAGAGAGGCTGCGCCATCACGCCCCCAGGGACTCAATAAATAATATTATGGGAAATGTCACTGAAAAATTCAAAAATGTTATTACAGTGGAATCCTGTTACAACCTGTCTGCAGATTAAGCATCTTGCATTGAACAAACGTTATAATGAAAATACCAAAAAGGAGCACAGCAGGAAAGAAAAAATTTTTAAAAATCACACTGCAACACTACTTAATTGCTTCTTAAAAAATCAGATATTTTCCTATTTCTCTTTTAGAATATGGCATTTCATATTTTTCTACATCATCAAATGATTTAAATAAAGTCTCTGCACAACAGTTGATTTCATTATAAATATTTCCAATTTCTCCATGCATTGCGAAGACTTGAAGACATTGGTTCTATCTCTACCTCGTCCTCAGAGTCGCACTTATTTCCTCATCTCAGTCAGTAATGGTGTCCACAATGGCACTAACTGTCAGCAGTTTCCAAATTAATCGAAATAATATCTGAAAACTCCTCAAATGTAATGGAAGAAGGAAGTTGAAGTTTGGATGAGACATCTTTCCAGAGATCACTCGGAACATTGCAATCCTCTTCATAAGTGGCATTTGCTGTCTGAGATAAAAGTAGAATGCCCGACTCCTACTAGTAACTGGCGATTACCCTCTCACTAGCATTCCACCAGCCACTTATAATAACTTCCATGCACTGGATAAAATTGATAGTGATAGGCAAATTTGTGATTTATGTCAATCATTATTTTCTCGACAAGTTGGCAATGGAAATTCACTTTTACACTTTTAAAAATGTCCTGGGTCTAAAAGGCTGTTAGAGTAAGGCATAGTCGGCTAGATAAAAATTGCAGGGTAATATTTTCCAGTCGAATATCCATCAAATGTGATGAACAGTTGTCAACTGAGAAAAATATTTTTCTTTTTTCCTTTCCCATAAATTTCATGCATTTTAAAAAGCCATTCTGCAAAAAAGCTCTTTTGTCATCCATGCATGTCTATTAGATTTGTATTCTACAGGAAAAATGGAAACACCTTTGAAGCACTGGAGCTTTGCCTATTTACCAACCATTAAGGGATGCAAACTTTTCATTTCTGTAGGACTACAGCAAAATAAATGCTTAGGTGTTCCTTTGATCTATTATCACCACTAAATTTTTCACCTCTGTATGCAATGATCTTGTCAGGCAGAAGTTTTAAAAAAATGCTGTCTTATCTCTGTTTAACCCATGGTACTACTAAAGGAGGTAGGTCGTTGCGTATCTCAGGCGAGCGTCGCTTCAAGCGTGTGACGTCACGTGGCATATAGATTGCGCTTGCCGCCTATGATTTAGCATTGACTGTGGTCGTGGGTTTGAAAATTATTATCTTTTCTCTTGAACTCTGGCTTCCTCAGTGAAATGATGTATTGTGCGGTATTTGATTGTAATAACAGTTACAAAAATTGTAATGGTAGGGTGAGATTTTTTCGGTTTCCCCAAGAAAAGTCCATTCAAGAAACATGGATTTGAGCATGCCAGAGAAGAGACAACATAAACTTGAAATCAGGTAAGAGCAGGTATTCTTTGGTTTAAACATGCTACTTATTAATTTGATCTATATCTATTTATTTAATTATTGCTGGTGAAACGAACTTCAGTGAACTGGTTGTAGTGAAACTAGTGATGTCGATATAAATAGTTAAAGCATAATATTATGAAATTTATTCATTCAGAATGATGTTAACTATTGCTTAATCGATTTATACAGTGTCTCTTCGGTGGATTTATGCATATTTAGAATGAAAGTGCTTGGTGCAATATAAATGTGTCACAAATACAGTATGTTGAGAGAATAGCATGTTAAAAAATTAGTTGTATTTTTTGTATAATTCTTAAATATCTCTTAACAATTAAAGGTAAAGTACTCCTTTAGCCAAACAATTAGAGGGTTACAACACCCAATGCATTTCACCCACAAGGTGGGCATCTTCAGGGGCAAAACCTGTCTCAACAGTGACTGGGAGTCGACTCAGTCTGAGCCAAAGTTATTGAGCTACCAACAATTATCTCTTAACAAGATCTGAAACATTATTTATTTAACTTACAATAAGTACCTACTTAATATCATAAGCGTTACTAAAATACAAAATTTTACTGTTGCATTAATGACCATTTTTATGTAAATTTAGCAATGTTTACAAACATGTGCCTTCTAATTATACAGCACCAGTTCTTCCTACATATGTTCATGCACAGTGTTTATAAATTTAAATATCATACGATTTAACAAATTTTTATTTACATTTGAAATTTAGTGTTTTCTGATCGATTTAAGTTTTTGAAAAATATAAAGCTACAATTTTGCCCATTTTTCCTTGATCGGTGAATATTTTAGTTGAGTTTAGTCTTCAGTCATTAAACTTTGCCTGCACCAAAGCATTTTCTTGTAGTGTTCCTACCTGTTGGCCAGACTGTGCTTTTAAAGGTAGTTCATAAGATTATTTTTGACTCCATGGCTTAGCCCATCATACTGTTGATGTTTTACAATCATTTCCATTAATTAATTAGCCATTGTCAAATGCTTATGTATCAATTATTTAATTAATTATAAATTTTTTGCAGCACAAATTTGCTCTGTGCATTTTGAAGCAAGTTCATTTAAAAAATAAGCCTGCAGCAAAAGCTGTTGAAATATTCACCAAAAAATAGTAGAAAACTGAAATTTAATGCTGTACCAATTTGCCTTTATTCACAGGTGAAAAGGAAGTATGTCGAAAAAGAAGAGAGAGGCTTAATAAAAGATCTAAAAGGAATTTATTAAAATCTCTTTTAGAAAATGATGACACAATGCTGGATGCATCAAACATGTAAGTACTCCATCTTAAAAAGAATTTATTACACAGTGTATATTTAATTTTTATTAAAATTCATGTTGCAATTGATTAAATAAGTCCTATTCAAATAATATAAACTTTTATAACTTTTTTAGTTCTCATAACTCTACGCAGCAAGAGGAAATGTAGCAAGTCTGTAGTGTGGTTATCGCATATTCCACAAATGTCTGTACACCTGGGGGAACCACCCCCTGAGTACGTCCTTGTAGGTGGGCCTCAATCACAGTTCACATCATCAGTGGTTTTCATATTCTCATCAATCAATCTTAGCTTTTACAAGTAAATGTTTGGTCACAATATTGTTAATATTGATTTTATATAGGTGACAAAATGCCAATGGAGTTAATGGTAAGAAAGTTTGTACCATATTTTGTTATGTAACATATGGTCCATGTTTAGACCATATGTGTTGTTTATGATTACAAAATAAATTTCTGAATGCAACAAATTTTTGCATTTATCAATAAATATTTTATTCTGCTTTTAAATTATTTTCCCTACAACCCATCTTAATTATAACATCTATAAACTGAGATCAGTCTAATCTTTTTGGAGTAATGTGGTATTGTTTAATTTAAAAAATATGACACGGCCAGCACATGATTTTTCCATAGATAGTAGACAGTTGGTCAGTTGTATTTAAATGCAAATATAACTTGAGCATATCGTAGAATTTCATTTTTGCCATTATTCTAAGGAGAGAGTTAAAACCATAAAATTTGTAACCTGCTTGTACTAAAGCAGCAACACCCTATTTATTGAGGGCTTCATATATATTTTGTAAGCCTAGCTTGAAGTGATAGGTCTTACATCTTGTGATTGTCATATGCGCAGTTGAATTTTCGAAATTACTAAATATAAACTCGGTAAACCTAATAGGCTAATACAATATGAGGATGGTTAAGGGTGCTGCCAAATTCTGAAAAGTTCCTTTAGGGTGCTGTGACTAAAAATGTTGGGAAACACTTCTATACAATAACAAGATGATCCAAATGGAACTTATGATGCCTACTTTCCAAATAATTAAATTAAATGTGCAGTAATTACTTATATTGACTTTATGTAAGGTTGACAATACAATAATAAAAAATTTAAGAACAAGGTGATGGAACAAGATTTACTTATCTCCAAAAAGACTATCCTCCTAGTTCGAGTCTTCATTTAATCTTGGTTAGCTTGAGCATCAGTGGTAGTTTTGTTCTCAAAAAAACTCAGAATGGATGATTTGCTCATTTTACTACTCAAATCCCTCTGCACCTCCTTATAGGGCCTCAACAATTCTTCCAGCCCACGCTTCAAGTTTAAGCTATGCTCTGTAACTGGATCAATTTCCATAAAATGGTCAGCATGGTTAAATGCCATCAGCATTCCCTTGCTAAGATTATTGACAGTCAAAATTGGTCTTTCTATAACAACATTGTCCTCCTCCTCGTCACTACTGAAAGACTGAATAATAATTTCTTCAAGGTCCCCTTCTGTTAACTCCTTGGCCTGTGACTGAAGGAGCTCCTCAACATCATTAGGCTGCATGTCGGTGAGCCCCTCGCCTTCCAAATGTCTCGTACCTCTACAATGCGCTGCACCTCAACAGCAACTGAAGGAATGTCCCTTAGGTCCTTCACTGCACTCTTCCCAATTTTTCTCCAACAGTCGTTCAACGTAGATGGCTTTATCTCTTCAATCGAATCCTTTATAATGCTTATGCAATCCACGATATTGTAGTTTTTCCAACACTGGCACTGTTAGTGTTGGGTCCCTGTCCAAAGCATCCAAGATGTGTAACAGTACGGCGAATATAATAACTCTTCATTGTTGCTATCACACTTTGGTCTATGGGCTGAAGAAGTGGTGTTGTGTTGGGAGGAAGAAACATAACCTCAATGTTTAGATGAGCGAATTGGAGTGTCTCAGGATGACAGGGTGCATTGTCGATGAGGAGTAGTGCCTTAAATTGTAGTTGTTTTCTAGAAAAATATCGCTCAACCTCGGGGACAAAACAGTTGTTGAACTTGTCTGTGAATAAGGTTGCAGTAACCCATGCCTTGTGGTTAGACCTCCAAAAGACAGGGAGATGGTCCTTATTTTTGCCCTTTAGCGCACTGGGATTAAGTGACCTGTACACAAGCATTGGCTTGATGAAGCAATATCCAGAAGCATTGCTGCAAAAGGGAAGAGTCAACCTGTCCTTGGCTGCTTTGAATCCGGGAGCAGCTTTCTCATCCTTCAAAATAAAAGTTCTAGAAGGCATCCGCTTCCAAAACAAGCCAGATTTGTCGGCGTTAAAAACCTGCTCCAGTAGGTAACCTTTCTCCTGGATCACATTTATTGTGGCGGCATCGTGATCTGCTGAGGCAGATTCACCTATAAGTTTTATGATATGCAGACTATACCTCTTTTTCAAGTTTTTGAACCAGCCCTTACTGGCTTTAAATTCAATGTCATTTGCACTTGCAAATTCCCGTGTTTCTTTTTTGCAAGTCTTGATAAAATGCTTGTGTAAATGCCTGGCCTTTTCACAAATCATTGCGGTGCTTAAGGACACATTTTACTGGGCCTGATCTTCTATCCATATATTAAGGGCCTTTTCTATCTTCTCTAAATTATGGTCACGGGGCATATAAGACACTAGAACTTTTTGATGTTCCACATGCAAAACTTGCCCTTATAGTAGCATCATTCTTCTTGATTGTTCTAATGGTTGATTCATTTACCCCTAAAACCCGCACCACCGATGCTGCACTCTCTTCACGTGCAAGTCTATCAACCACTTTTTTTTCCTCCTCCAATGTCATAACTTTTCTTGCTCTTTTTACGCATTCACTTGTAGCACTTTTTGAATGTTTAGAGGCCATATTAAAGGGTGAAATAAATGTTCATTTATAACACTGTAATCTTCGAAGCATTAAGAAAAAAGTCAAAAAATACAAAATTCTCCAGAGAAGCAGCGAAATGCAACACAGTTAGATAGGTTCTGACAAGTGCGTCATTATCAGAGTGGAGTGTAAGGAGATACTATATTGTACATATTTCATCATTATGTTATCGTTACATTGTAATAAAGAAGACAGGGAGAAATGCAAGTTGAAACATTGCAAGTGTATTCAAAATGAATAATTTCGACATGACCCACTACTTCAACCAGACGCCTTTATGCTGACACATTGAAATGGAAGATGCCATTATTATAGATAGCGTTTGTATACAAAAAGTCTTCCTGAATAAGCAAAATCAACCAGAAATTCAGAGCAGGGATAAAATGTGAGGTCATTAGGCAGAGACAAACTGAAAATGAAAATTATGCACAAGTACTTCTCTGGCTCGGTTAAGTCTGATGACATAAAAATCTAATTACAATTAGGTGATAATAATATGATGACAATTAGGTGTCTTTAATCAAATTCATACACTAATAAATCTAGATTATTTGCTATTATAAATTAATTACCGTATTTACCCAAAAGGAAGACGAGGTTAGGTATCGTCTTAGAATGGAGAATGAGGATTTAAGGTGACAATACACCCCTATTTTAAATGCACCATGAAACACCCAGATGTCAAGTATATGTCCGTTAAAATCTTTATTATTGCATAAAGTAATACACCGTATTTAATTAATTACTACGATACTTTAAAAATTTAAGGTCAAATTTCTTAAAATTGCTCCCACAGACCAATGGTTCCACTTCGGCGGTAGGGAAGTGTTTAGAGCTGGGTAGGTAATCATGTGACAAGTTGAAAAAAAAATGACTACAGCTGGGCGGTTCCATGCGTAATATGAAACACAAAGACAAGTAGGCACCAATTAAGGAGTTTAGTAAAACAATGTAAACAAGACTGATATATATAATTAATGAAGTCAGGCTCAACAACAATTTAAATGTATCCAATACAATTTAAACGTGATGCTTTGTGTTTGGTATGCCAACGGCAGACGTCAAGTGGACGTGAGTTTCAAAGTGTAGAAAATTTATGAGAGCACTTTAGTACATGCTTTGCTGAGTTTTAAAGTGAAATAGTGACAAGTTATTATTTATAACTTTTAAATAAGATACCCCAAGCAAATAGCAGATCGCATAAAGAAAAAAGGAACTGCGGTAAGAGGGAATGTATCGAAAGGAGTTAGAAGAAGTTACGACAAAAATTTTAAGTTAATGGTGGAGCGCTATGCTGAAGAAACAAATAATTTTGCGGCAGGGAGGAAAAACAATGTGAATGAAGCAAATATGCGAAGATGGAAGCAAGCAAAAGAGAAACATGAAGGTGCTAACTCAAAACGGAGGTCATTTAATGGACTAAAACGAGACTGATTTCATGCATTAGAAGAGGAAATATTATGGGCATTGGCATGTAATGCAACTGGGAGGATGCGTCTGAGAATAATGCTATTCCAGTGACCGTTCATATGGATGTTTAACAGATTGCTGGTGAGGCCTACGTAAAACACGGGACATAAGGTGCATGTGAGGAGGTAAATGACGTTATGGGTGATGCAGTTGCTTCTAGAGGTGATGGGATAGGTGATGTTGGTGGAGGGACTCGAGAAAGAAGATGAGGGTAGGTGGATAAAGTAATCGAGGCAGCGAGGTTTGCCAAAGTGGTGAGACCCTATGGCAAGAGGTGTGGTAGAAGTGGGAAGTTCCTTCATCCACAAGATATTTCTCCAATTGGGGGGCCGGCGAAAGGAGAGGAGCAAAAAGGTTGGTAAAGAGGGACTGGTGGGGGGAAGAGGTAAGAATTGCGTGGGCAGCATGGAAGATTGTGTATTTGTAATATTAGCCCTCAAAACCATTTACGTTTACTTTTTAAAGTATTAAGATTGTAAGTGATATGACTATATGATGGCTAGTAGAGGTTTATTTGCAGATGATGTAGTATGAGCTCTGACGGATACCACAGACCTAAATTTACCAGGTAATGCAGAAAATGATAAATATTCAAAAAAAGATGCCATATTTGTCCAAGAGGAAGAATGCAGCATCAAATTGGTGACATTTGTAAGGAAATCTGGTGGCCACCACATAACTGTCTCCATTCCAAATAGGTTGAATGATAATGAATATTTTAAGAAATTGCGAGAAAATTTTAGACATTACAAAACAGAAATAAACTGAAACAGTCTTCTGATATTGGATATAGCCACAAAGGTCCAACAATTAAGACAGTAAAAAGGAGCGTTACTAAGATGTAACTAAGCATCAATTGTTACCAATAGTCATCGGTAGGTGGTGTGGTGGTGCCAGCTAAAAATATAAGATATCTCTTATTGCATTATATGGGAAAATGTTTCAAACAAAGGTTGTAGAAAATTACATTTCCTACAACTTTTATTCCAATACATTTTTACATATATCAAACATTAAAGGAAATCTTTCAAAATAACAGATAGGTGACAATAGTAAACACCCACTTCCAGTTGACCGATTTTTACCAAAAACTTAACTCTTGTGACATTCATAAAAATGTTAAATATAAAATTTGGCATTAACCCACAAAAAAAACTCACATAAACACATACAGAGACATTGAAAAAATGGTCAAAACGTGTCCAGGGGACCTCAAAACGTGCATTTCCATTGAAATCTTGAAATTGATTTTTTTCATGAAAACAATACTTTCCCCTATACTACGTATGGAAAAAGTAAAAATACAGATAAGAAGCATAGTATTTTGAAGCGTCATTGTGCAATATGTTCCTAATTTTTTTATTATTTGTTATTGTAATTGTTTAATTTTGTTACAATTTTCACAAAATTTAACTGGTTTCATTTAGATTGCTAAATAAATTAATACAATTAATCGTATATTCAACGTTAAATTTGTGACATTTGTAAGAGAAATAAGTGTAAGGAACATGGTATTGTGAAGCATCATTGCGCAAAATGATCCTAATTTTATTAATTGCAATATTATATTATAGTTGTTTACCTTTGTCACAATTTTCACTGACTTTAACTATGTATCAGTCAATTTGTTAAACAAACTAATGTAAGTAATTTTAAATGGCTGATTTCTCTATTATGCCATTTGAGTCCGGCAAACTCACCTTGGCCGTTTAAGTTAGTAAAATAGGTTGGCCGGAAGAGGCTTACGAAAGCCTCGGGATAATGTGATCCCACTATCCTCATGATTTTTTCTTCCTTCCACATTTTAATTCTACCTGAATCAGCACCCCCTTCTTCCCCAGAGACCACTTCCTTAGAAATGCCACATCATTCACAAAATTTAAACAACCAACCTGAACTGGATTCTAAATTCTATGTCAATTAATCTCACAAAATCATGGGTTTTTGCCTGCAGCATAGGGCCAGTAACTGGAACAGCTCAGACATCCTTAACCACTCAATGTTGTCCTGCATACCCAGTACGCAAGTTTCTTAAATCTGAGAAACTTTGATACATTTCAAAACAGTAACCTTGGACCTTCCTATTGTGCTTAATTCAGCAATTTTTACTGTCTTTCTCTTTACCTTTATCGAACAAAATTTTGTGATTGAATTTTCGCATAGTTATGCAAATTGTGTCTTCTAAAAACCTCTATTCAATGCTGAGATGAACTGAACCTCCGCACGATAGCCAATGTATAATGGAAGGGGATGCAGGCATTATTTATCTGCTCTGTGACATCTCTCACTCTTGAGATATTCTTTCTTGTGCATCAACACTTGACAGCTACATGGAAAGGGAGGAGGAAGGGTCTTCAGGTCTGGCTAGTGCTTGATTCATCATTTCTTGAGGACAATATAATGTGAGTGAGAATATGAATATGCTTATCTGATATCATTGCACAAACAAGCCCATTCAAATATATTTACAATGCTACCTCTTGACCGAAAGCGCAATCAGAGCACATGAGAAGCGCTTGGATTGCACAAAAAATATTCTTGTCGCTCTGAAGAAGTTAGTCTGAGGGAAACATTTACACTGTTTGTTTTTTCTATGGTTACTTTTGTTTAATTTCTAAGAGGTTAAAAGAGTCCAAGTTATCACAGCATCAACCAGCAGAAAAAGGCAAGCAATACCTGGTGGTGAAAAGGAGATGGAAATCTTACTTGAAAGTGATATGGAGGAAAGTGGCTGTTCAGACAGTGATAGTGAGAATCATATTGAAGATCATGCTCAAATAACTAAGGTAAAAACCTATATTTTTGGCATTTTGAATCGCGTAGAGCCATCAATAGTTTTAAATCGGCCGTTATCCACGGGGCGCGAGGTTTAGAGATGCATGTGGTTTTGACGGTTTTACGTAGGCCTCACCAGCAATCTGTTAAACATCCATATGAACGGTCACTGGAATAGCATTATTCTCAGACGCACCCTCCCAGTTGCATTACATGCCAATGCCCATAATATTTCCTCTTCTAATGCATGAAATCAGTCTCGTTTTAGTCCATTAAATGACCTCCGTTTTGAGTTAGCACCTTCATGTTTCTCTTTTGCTTGCTTCCATCTTCGCATATTTGCTTCATTCACATTGTTTTTCCTCCCTGCCGCAAAATTATTTGTTTCTTCAGCATAGCGCTCCACCATTAACTTAAAATTTTTGTCGTAACTTCTTCTAACTCCTTTCGATACATTCCCTCTTACCGCAGTTCCTTTTTTCTTTATGCGATCTGCTATTTGCTTGGGGTATCTTATTTAAAAGTTATAAATAATAACTTGTCACTATTTCACTTTAAAACTCAGCAAAGCATGTACTAAAGTGCTCTCATAAATTTTCTACACTTTGAAACTCACGTCCACTTTACGTCTGCCGTTGGCATACCAAACACAAAGCATCACGTTTAAATTGTATTGGATACATTTAAATTGTTGTTGAGCCTGACTTCATTAATTATATATATCAGTCTTGTTTACATTGTTTTACTAGACTCCTTAATTGGTGCCTACTTGTCTTTGTGTTTCATATTACGCATGGAACCGCCCAGCTGTAGTCATTTTTTTTTCAACTTGTCACATGATTACCTACCCAGCTCTAAACACTTCCCTACCGCCGAAGTGGAACCATTGGTCTGTGGGAGCAATTTTAAGAAATTTGACCTTAAATTTTTAAAGTATCGTAGTAATTAATTAAATACGGTGTATTACTTTATGCAATAATAAAGATTTTAACGGACATATACTTGACATCTGGGTGTTTCATGGTGCATTTAAAATAGGGGTGTATTGTCACCTTAAATCCTCATTCTCCATTCTAAGACGATACCTAACCTCGTCTTCCTTTTGGGTAAATACGGTAATTAATTTATAATAGCAAATAATCTAGATTTATTAGTGTATGAATTTGATTAAAGACACCTAATTGTCATCATATTATTATCAACTAATTGTAACACTTCCAATCAAGGCACAATGCAGATCTCGCAGTTTCATAATTTCCTCCAGATTCTTTAGTTCTACGGACACAATTGCTGATGAAATTCTTAATTCCCTTGCAATGGCTGCTTGTTTCTTCTGTTGTCAATTCCTTTTGAAACTTTCATTTTTTCACTTAATGAAAACCATTTCCATTTTCACCTTTCTATTGAAACCACTCACACTCATAGGAATATGTAAAGGTTCAATTTATATAATGTAAAATTCAGTTTAAAACCAAACACTACAATTGTCCAGCTGAACATACTGCATGCACACAATTTTACAAAGAAAGACGATTTAATGATTGTCTTTCCGAGAGCCCAGCTCTGTAACGATGGGCTAGAAAGAAACCCATTGACCCAGGGCAATTTCTAAAAATTGCAAAGGAGAATATCCCAGCATTTTCCCAGAATTTGCGGAGTCTGTTTCTTGGAGAGAACAAAAAAAGAGGAGGAAATAGGGGCATGTGCAAATAACCATAAATGGAATTTGGAAAGTTGGTGGAATAAAGCAAATGAGGACAATCAATTTTGTAATTTAGGAAGTTATAGAAGAAGTAAATATCAGAAATGGTTTGGTGGTTTTGAAGAGGATTATGAATAAAAGACATTAAAATTTGCATTCTACAGGCATTGTGGAGAGAGAGATTGCATGAGGTAGGCATAGATAAATAAGAAGTTTGTAAATTAATAACAAAGGATGACAAGTGTTATCTTATTGATAAATAAATAACTAAACATCAATAAAGTATTATTTATGATACGTAAAACTCAACATTTAGAATAAATAACATAAACTACAAACCCTAAATACAATAAATAAATTCTCAAAAAAAATCCAAGCTACTGCCAAGAACAGTTAGGATGGCAATGATTGCCAGAACCAGGCAGAAAACCTCTCCTCTAACAATACTATCAATAGAACACAATAAAACTTCTTACAGCATATGGCCATATGCTTAGCTGGTACAATTCCGAATTGGAGATATGAGGGCATAATGTGTTAATAAGTTCAATTTGAGCATATACAGTGGTGTAATGCAGAGAATCTTTTTAGCTTTAAATTTATTGCAATGGAAGGATTTTCTACATTGCAGTAAAGCTTGGCTCATTACAATATCGTATTCCTAAAATTTGTGCTTTCAGGGTTTAAGCAGATACGCATCTCAAGATTAGTAGTTCACAGATGTAATCTGGTTCATAATTACAGTTTCAATAAATCATTGGAAATAAAAAAGGTTAAATTTTTTCATTTTATCCCCAAAATGAATTGTAAACAAACGTCAGCTTCATCAAAGGTTTTAAAAAAATTATACACAAAATGCGATTGAGGGTTAATGAAAGATCAAAAGGAATTAAGTGCTGAAGATAATATTGGAATTGAAGATGTCAAAATGCCACAAGCAAGAGAGAGAAAGAGAGAGTAGGATGGAATGAGACAGACATATGTACGACACAAAGCATATGGATGTCAAAGAAACTTAAGGGATATTCCGTTCATGCCACTGCTCCTGCTACGAGCGAGGCATTCTCATAATATTAATAATAATAATAATTCAAGACTATTGATTTTAAATAGGCATACATACTCCTTCAAGAAGCCCTGTACGGATTTCAGGTCCTTTGGTATCCAAAGCAATTGCCAAGGGATATTCCATTCCCAGCTTCTTGCTCAAAGAGGCAACAGCTTCACGGATATTCTTTATTGTTTCAGCATGGTATTCGTGAGATCCATGAGAAAAGTTGAGACGGGCAATATTCATGCCCTGGTCCATCATCTTCTCAAGGACAGCCGGCTCACGGGATGCAGGACCTGCCAAAATTCAACCAAAATTACTCACTTTGTAATCTTATCACCACAGCCTTATCCGTCCAATTATTTATGGGTGCCAAGCATACAAGATAACAATGCCCATGTAGGAAGATAAAATAAAAATTACATGCAAATCACAATTTACCAGTTAGCAAACTTAACCGTCTCCAAGACAGCCTCAGTAAAAGTGTCCAGTTTACAAGTAACCATGCTAGACAAGTTTGTAAAGAGGTCTTTTAATATTGATAAGACTGATTTTTAGTCATTGATAAAGCCATTAGATTTCCTGACATTCCTATTTATTGGTTCCTCTAATAAACAGGAAATTGAATTTCTGACCTTGGTCCAATTTTTGCCTTGTATAGTATGCAAATGGGTTAACAGCATTACAACCGATATCTACAAGAGCACTTATCCTGCAAATAACAATACGATGACAGCTACTACAAAATAGAAGAGCAGAGAACAGAGCAAGCAGTACATCTCAGATTAGGAACTGTCAAATAAAATGAATTACTTGGTTAGGTATACGTAAATGCAACCTACTTGAAGAGAGAGAAAACCCAGTATTTTTTAAACAATTTCTTTTCTAGATTAGGTAAATATATCACAATGCTAATTTGCAATATAATAAAAAGCAAATATGGCAAGATATCTCAAGAGTAGAATGTAAGGCAGGTTGCTTTAATTCAGTAGTTTACAAAAATATAAAATGAGAAAAATTAATAAAGGAGAGACTGGCACTTAATATTTAATACATAAACAGCATTCAAGTTTTACCTAAGTTCAATGACTAATTGTATTAAATATTACATTTTCCAATTTAATTGCAAATAACAATGCCAATTTGTCCATCGCTAAAAAAGGCAGCAAAATATTTTATTACACAATCTAATATGGCAATTACAATGAAATTTCAAGGCCACTGCCAATGCTAAATTGAAACTAATTTGCTATCTAGACAAACTTAATTCAACAGGATAGAAACAATTCATTTTCTAGCTCTTGAGTAGGTCACAACCAAATTAAGTGACTAACAGATACTGCAGAATATACACTTAAAAAGATATTATATGAGAATAACTCTCAAAAAAGCAGAACAACACTTTTGGAAAAACTTGAGCAGTTAAGTATACCAGATTAATAAGAAAGAATTTTCTCCAAAAAGGAAGATATATTCTTCAAGTCCCTCAAATGGATCCACCTGTGATGCAAATTTACATCCTTGACCTATGACATTCACCAAATGTAATTACAACTCAAATATTTTTGATAAGAACAGTTTTAGGCAATTATAAAATATTACCAAAATGTAATTGAAAAAAAAAAAAACAAGTGGAGAAAAGAATGACATTTTATTAAAAACAAGGATGGTCGACGTGAACTAGTTGAGAACTTATCAGGAATCAATGATTGAGGCTCTTCACCCACAAAACAGCAGAAACCTCGTCCTTAAAATCAAATCAGTCATAAGAACATCGATGAAGGATACAAAGGACAAATTTGCATCCAAGGCAGCAAATATGTTAATATAGTTGAAATGTCATTAATTTGGAATAATTTCACTTCAAATAACTTATAATTATATAGGTACCTTTTAAAATACAAATTTAATACTTCAATAAATTTCAAATGTTAATATAATAAAAATAATTAAAGCACATTAAATATATTACAGCATAACTGGCAGGTTTATAGAGAATGCAACAAATATTACAGCAAGGAAATAGGTAGTCCTTACCAATGGTGCATATAATGCCAGACAGTCTAACGTATGATGCTTTTGAATCAATATCAAGAGCACATATGTGCTCCAAATGGGATGCAGCATCAGCAGCCAGCAGCTGCATGCTTGGGACACTGCTATCAGGAGAAGCCATCTGCAAAAATTAAGTATGATAAAACGCTGTCAATTCACGTTTCTTCCATGCCCGAGTTGCTATGCACATTCTTAAATAATAATCGATTTTTTACTATGCTATGTAAAATACATTAGACTTATGAACCTGATACGGTAATAACAAATACATTCATCATACCTGGGTGGTTTCAGACCTAGTCCACCAGACCATTTTTCTAATATATTTAAACGAATTTACATAACACGACTTATTAAAAGAAAGGTTTATTAATCTAAAAACAATAGTAATACTCTTTAATATAATGCCCCGAAACGTTCTGCTTCGGAGACGTTATTGATCAGTCGGGGGCACCTTAGCCAGCTTCACTCCCAGGGTGGTTCAAAAATAAATCTGTGCTGCCGCAGCAATATTTTTTTATCAACTTCAGAACGTGGCTAACTGGCGAGGGATAAACTATTAAGGATACTTCATTAAGGTATTTGTTGATTTTAATTCCATTAATATAGGCTGACGATAAAATATTCCTCTCATACGATGATCACAATGTGCTCTAGTCCGAAATATTGTCATCAATTACACACGCAATTTGCGTACTTCAATTCAATTAATATATACTTGCTACAAGGAAGGAAAATTAAAGCGCCTATTATAAATAATTCAGCATTCGCTGTTGCAATTAATCTTCGTCATTACACTCTTGATATTGTGTTAAAACCCAAGAGCGGTAAAATTTAACGTTTCACTCACATATATATGCATATTTAACGGTCACAGCATTAATAATTAAACATATTACATATACACTTAATTTGATGAAATTTGTTACAACTCCCACAGCTAAATTTCTTAAATTAGTACAAGCAATACAAAATTTCAGAGTATATTTTCTTAGGTTAAATAGAAACATTAATATCACATACTATACGCTATGTTAAGTTATAGTTTTCCGTGAACCTCATCGATACGGTCAGCCGAATAGTCGGTAAGGATTATTACAACCTCCACTTATCATTATAAACTATCATCCCGATAGAAGCATTCTTAGATTATCATTAATACTAAGTAAACGTTTATCTCGGAGGGTGTTAAAAGTACTTACACTCAGATGAAAAACGAAGTTTGACTAAGAACGACCTTCTTCTACCTTCCCGCAGACAGAAGAGAACTGGATTTCCCCGAGATACCGGGAAATTGATAGGAAGGACACGGAAGGTCATACCGGTCACCTCAACCAAGTTACCATTCGTTGAATATTTTTCCTTCCAGCATTTCCTCTTGAAGCATACAAGTCTATGACGTCACTATACGGAAAACATCTTTTAGGTTAAGGATTTTATGAAATTTTACAGCTTTAAAAGGGGTAATTAAGCATGAGCCGAGTTTTTTATATTATAGAAAGCGTAGTGATTCACTTAATATGCAGTTATATACTTCTCCAATTCCTAAATCTAAAACTTTTTTCTATTTAAAATTCAGTACTGGAAGAAACATGTAAGATCCCTTTTCATGATTAAAATGAACCCCGGTAGTAATTAATTTGGAAAACTCATTGTGCGTTTTTTGTGATACTATGGAGATTCGTCAATAAAACAGAAAATCCTCGTTTATCTAGTTAATAACTATTTCTCAACATGCTTTACAGGATATAAGAAGCATAGGAAGACCTTTTCTGCTACAGTAACTTTGACATGTTTAATTTGTAGCAGTGTATTAAGTGCAATGTAATAAGGGCCTCAGAATATAGTAACTCAGGTCGGGGTAGTATTCGAATACATAATTACATTTTACACCTTTTGAGCTTAAACTATACTTTAAAAAAATAAGCTAGGTACCGCTCATAGCGCCATCTAATATGTTATTTAGGCTACCATTCCTTGTTTTCCCATAACACTACGATGGCTCACAACTGATCCTGATTGTAAAAATAATCTTATTCTTTTCGTTAAGTTCATCCTTCATCTTGTTTCCTAAGTTATTCATACGCAACAGACGCATTTTTGGTCTTTCCTAATAAGAATGATATTGTCTTTATCCATTATATTATTATCTGAATTCCCGCATCATAAACTAGGTCTGGTTTTCACACAAATAGCAAAAAATTAGGTACTTTAGTATTAACGGGACGCCACATCTGCAGCGTCACTCTAGGGGCGAGATATGGAACTACAAGTCGCTGAAAGTGGCGAGATTTGGAATTACATAGAGCAGTTCCCATTGAAACTCGGCTTGGCCAGCGAAGGGAAATTTGAACATGAAGGAAAATTTTACTCGGCTCCACCGGATTGGGTAAATTAGTCGAAGTGTTTTTGGTTCCTCCTCACGTTCACTGTGTTCCCCCTCGGGTTGGGAAGCGTTTATCTTAATATATACCAGTCGCACACGGAACAGCTTCAGACTGGCATATATTAAGATGAACGCTGCCCAACCCGAGGAGGGAACACAGTGAACGTGAGGAGGAACCAAAAACACACTAATTTACCGAACCTGGTGAGGCGGAGTAAAATTTTCCTTCATGTTCAAATTTCCACTCCTCGGCCCAGCCGAATTCCAATGGAGAAATGCTCCACGTAATTCCAAATCACGCCAATTTCATTGCCTTGTAGTTCCATATCTCATCCCTAAAGGCACTGCGGAGATGGACTCCCGTTAATACCAAAGTACCAAAATTTAATTCAAAGGTCAAGTTTCCTATGAGTAAATAATATGTTTAGAAAACTCTACGTATAAGTTTTATAGGAATAAAGTGAACATCAAAGCTACTTAAGTAGAATTATCATTTTAATGCGATTTAAAGCATAATTCTTTATTTCATGCTATTTCTTAAAACTTATTATTATGCATGTTACGCATAATTATTGATTTTTAGTTTAAAACTTGATAACAATGAGATATTATGCTAATATTAGATGGCAGTATCAGTGGCGTAACATCTGCCATACTCGAATTCAGATGGCATTATTTAAAAATATATTCATAAAGTAAAACTTGGAAAAAGGCTTATTTGTTTTGTTGTTAATATTTTATACAATATCGTTTTTCGGGCAAAAAATGAACGCTTTGCCCTTTTAAAAGGCACTTTCCAGTGTCTCAAGCGTATAAATATGATTATAATTTAGGAGTTACAAGGAATTCTCGCACTCATCTAATACAGGAGGACACGTAATTATAAATGTTTAAAAACAAAGTATTTAACAAAAATTATGATTTACATTATTAAATCTAATTAATTTTCCATTCCCCCTTATTATTCTCTACTAGTTTTTCTGATTCTTTTAAATAAACTTTCCTTTGAATGAATAGTTTCATACAACATATCTTATGAAATTAAATGCATGTGTAGGCTACCATATAAGTTGATCCACCTCTTTCATTTAACACTAGAAGGGCCACAGTGATCATTTTGACCTTTAGTGAATTTTAAAGGAGCATCATGCTTGTAGTTTTTGAAACACGAAGTTGCGGCTTTGTGACTATTCATCATTTAGGGATTTATGCTTTCACACAAAAAATTGGACTGGTACCTGCAACAGAAATGCCTGTACAGAGGGCCATACCTAGAAGCAGGGCCGTGCCGAGGGTGAGGTGAACGAGGCTCTTGCCTCAGGTTAAAAGCTGAAAGGGGTGCCAAAAGAAAGATTAAATAATTGCCAACGTTTTCGATTTTATGTATTGATTATTCCAATTCGTTTATCATCTTGCTTTTGCAAGACGAAAATCTTTGTCGCGCCACTGTACAGATACCGAGCTCTGCGCGCCAGCGTTATCTGGGGCGCAACCATGGTTTTGCCCCACCGCAGTGGTTATAAAAATGACAACCAGTGCACTGGTTGCCATTTTTATAACCTCAATTAATTGTGTCCCGGCGGTCCCGGCAGAGTTACCGTCGACGCCGTCGAGCGTAAGTCCCTATTCAGGCTTTCAATACGCCTTCAAGAAAAATTCAATGCAAATGACGTCACATTCAAGAAATCTTGAAAGCACGTTTACCCATCCACCAACATATTTCTAGTCACAAAGCACATTGTGTTAATTATTTGTCCAACAGAGTAAAAAATTAGTTTATTTCACTCTTGGGTAACCATGTTCGTACTGAAATCATTTCTCGAACTAAACAGGCAAAATATTATTCTATTCTTTTTGATTGAACGCCAGACATGTCCCATCGTGAACAAATGTGTCAAATAATAAGGCATGTGCATATTGATGACAATCACAACATATCAATAGAGGAAAGTTTCATTGATTTTATTGAAACAAAAGAAAAAACAGGAAGCGGTTTAGCCACAGAAATATTAAATAAATTAAAAGATGACGGAATCGATATTAACAATGCCCGTGGCCAGGGATATGACAATGGAGCAAACATGTCCGGTAAATACAAGGGAGTGCAAGGAATTATTTCCGAAAGAAATAATTTTGCAATTTATGTTCCCTGCTCGGCCCATAATCTTAATTTGGCAAGCATGCATGCCACATTCATTACCCCGATAATTCCGACTATTTTGGAACTGTACAGGCCCTGAATACATTTTTCTCCAGCTCAACCAGCAAGTGGGATAATTTAATGTCGGTTTTAAAAATAACTCTTAGGCTTGATTCACATTAGCGATACGATCACGATACGGTTTCGCTCCGTTCTCGCTACAGTCGCAGTCCACGCCCATTTACACTATAGTTCCACTCAGGGCCGGCGGAAGCGGGCCTGCAAGGCCTGCGTTGCAGGCGGGCGCCAAGCAAGAGGGGCGCCGCTTCCAAAAACTTCGGCCATAAATGTATCATATTTAATAATAATAAATACGACACCACACGTCCACACCCACGGATATTATGATGCTTTATGGCTTGAATCAGCATGAGTGATTTCAGTAAGGAAACATAATAGTTGGAAATATATACAAAGTAATACATATTTGAAACTTTGTTGGCCGACGGTGCTGGGTGTAGCCAAAGTTAGCTATCGGACGACTATGCCATGTAGCGTAATGAGAGTGGGCCTCCAATGGTTCTAACTGAATTCACAGACTAAATGCACGTATCGCTATCTGCTATGTCGAATTAACTGCTGCGGTTGTTTTATACGCGACCAGTTTAATAAAATTTTATATCTTATATCTGCATAACATTCGGTAAGTTGAGAACGTACTTACTTATAATTCATGTTTAAATTTATTTGAAAATAATTACAAAATACCCAGTTTTTTTAAAATAATCCAAAATACCCACAGTTTTAAAACGGGTTAAAATTGGTGTTAGATTAGGGTTAGAGTTAGAGTTGGTTTTCTGTATATTTTTGTTATTACTCTTAACTTTTTGTTATAGTTATTTTAAACATGTTTTTTAAAAATACAGTGGGTATTTTGGAATTAACCCCAATTTATTTTTATTATTAAATTTCAGTCTAAAAATTTAATTAAAAAATGGAATCGAAGAAGAAGTTATCCGGTGCCCAGAATCGTGAACGTAAGGCCGCAAACGATGCTGCCATTCAAAAACAAGCCGGTACACTAGCTCATTTCATTAAAAAAGTGAAGAATACTTCCGACTTAGACTGTAGTCAACTTGACAGATCATCAGAACCAATTGTTCACGAAGAGGCATCCAACCCAAGTTCATCAGCCAGATTAAATGAGAATATTACAACGACAGATCAAGACCATGAGGAATTAATTTGTGAACCAGATCTCGAGGTAATTAAAAATTCTTTAAATCATGAAATGGAATACGTCTTAGGCGAAGAATCGTTTCGAGATAATTCGGAGAAAGACATTGTTATAAATTAAAAATCTTTAGTTAATGGAAATTTAGAAGATCCAGCAAAATGGTCGAATATTGACGACAAATTACGAATAGTTTTATCAGAAATGGGACCTATTCAAAAGAAAAATTTAATACATCCGAGAGATACGAATAACGTAAACTTAGCGATACATATTATGATAGAAAAATGGAAAACGGAGAGTTGGTAACACGGACATGGCTTATTTATTCGTTAACCGCAAATTCTGTCTTTCTTGTAAGCTTTTTACACCTGCTGAGAATAGTAGCCTCGTAAAAGGATATGATGATTGGGGAAACATCCAAAACTTTACATAGACACGAGACCAGTTTGACTCACATGAAATGTTTTTTTAAATGGAAGGAACTTCAGAAGAACCTGAAAAATAAAATAACTATTGACTTTCAAACACAAAACATGTACGAAATGGAAGAAAACATTGGTCAAATGTTTTAGAAAGATTGTTTGAAATAGTGAAATTCCTTGGTGGCCAACATTTAACATTTCGAGGATCATCAGATACATTAAATCAAAAGGATAACGGAAACTTTTTAAAATTAGTCTGTTTCCTAAGTTTGACCTGGTTATGGAAACTCACGTTGAAAGAGCTCTACGGCAAAAAGGTTGCGTTCAATATTTAAATAAAGACAGTCAAAATGAAATATTGCAAATTTTAGGCAATGGAATAAGGGATAAAATTTTATTGTCAATTCGAAAGGCTAAATAATATTCAATGATCTTGGACTGCACACATGACGCAAGTATAGCAGAACAGATGAGTATTATCAAACGTTTTGTTTTCTACACCGATGGAAAAGTCGAAATCAGGGAAAACTTTTTAGGTTTTGTGGAAGTTGATGACTCTACAGGCCACGGTTTATACGAAACGATAATTAAATTATTGGAAAAATGGAACATTCCCATTGAGGATATGAGGGGTCAAGGGTACGACAATGGGGCGAATATGAAAGTGAAAAGTAATGGGCTTCAAAGTTTGCTCTTAAACACAAATCCTCGTGCCTTTTACGTTCTCTGTGCTGCTCATACTCTAAATTTAATGATAAATGACGCAGCAAAAGTCAATGCAGACACAATTAGTTTTTTTTGCAACTGTGCAAGAATTATATAATTTCTTTTCATCTTCCCCGAAGCGTTGGACAATTCTTTTAAAGAACATCTCAAAATTAACATTAAAGCAGCTTTCAGACACCCGATGGGAAAGGAGAATTGAAGCAATCCGGCCTCTACGATATCAACTAGGAGAAATTTATGACGCGCTCTATGAAATTATGGACCATGACAACTTCAATAAAGAAATACAACACGAAGCACAAAGTTTATGTGTTAAAATAACATTATAAATTTATTTGATCCTTGATAATTTGACATGATATTCTTAATAGAATAAATCCTGTCAGCAAACAACTTCAAGATAAAAATATGAACATTGCACTCGTCTTAGAATCAATCGGCAATTTAAAATCATTCGTACTAGAATATTAATCAAATGCAAATTACAAGGATGTTCTTGAAACGGCAAAAAACTTAGTGAAGATTTGGATGGAGAACCAGAATTTAAATCTACAGTTGAAGTTCGCCGAAGAAAAAAGAAACGTCAATTTCAATTTGAACATCATGACGAATCACCGCAAACGCCAGAAGATTCAGTCAATGTTTTTAATACGATTTTGGATACTGCTTGGGCATCGTTGAATGATCGTTTTGAACAACTGAAAATCCATAGTGATTATTTCAGTTTATTACATAACTTCTCAGCAGTTGGTAATGAAAATCTAAAAAAAACTGTGATGATTTAGAGAATCTTTTAAAATATGGTGATAACAAAGATATAAATGGTACAGAGCTATGACGAGATACTTGCTTATAAAGACATTTTCAGTAAATATAAATAAAAAATTCAAAACCCTTTTGATGTTCTTCAGTTTATTGTACCTAATAATTTATCCTTTCCTAGCTTAACGATTGCTTTAAGAATGTTATTGACCATTCCTGTTAGTGTAGCAAGCAGTGAACGTTCATTTACTAAATTAAAATTAATTAAGACGTATTTACGAACGAGTATTTCACAAGAGAGGCTTGTAAACCTTGCATTAATAGCGATTGAAAATGATGTATGTGCTGAATTAGACGAAAAGGAAATTATTTCTAATTTTGTAACCATGAAATCAAGTAAAATAAAAATTTTGTGAATCAACTTGTTTCAAATAAAATTTCATATTTATTTATTTATTCTAATATTCTTTCATGTTACACTAAAATGTGCAACGTATCTTTTTCGACAATTTTTTTTGTAAAGGGGCGCTCACAGCTATTTTGCAGACGGGCGCTGATCAACCTAGCGCCGGCCCTGGTTCCACTGACGCTCATTTCGTGCGTCGCGGTCCAGTCGCTGAGTCTTCTTGACCATATAGTGCGGAGTGATTAGTGAAATGTTAAAAAGTTTCTCAACCACTTATCTGGCTGTTATCGCCCTTCTTTTAGACGAGGAGGAAGAAGAACAGGAAGCAGCCAAGATGCGAAAAAGAAGAAGAATTTGGGTGCATCCAATTTTAGAAAACCGGAAAGAAGGAGAATATTACACACTTTACCCTCGATTAGACAACGATGAAAGCAAATTCTTCGGAAACTTCCCCATGACAATTGTAACTATTGAGAAAATACTTTCAAGAATATAACAGGTTATTCAGAAAATTAATACAAGATTTTGTGAGGCTATCACTCCAAGAGAGAAACTCGTGTGCTTAAGGTGAGTACATGAACACAGTATATATTTTTAAATTTTTATTTTCTCATCAGCAAGCTCTTAACATTAAAAGTACAAATAGGCATGATATTTCTAAATATGTTTACAAATGTAAAACTTACAATTAACTACAAAACTTACAAATACAAAAATTACTGTCAAAAAAAGATCGACATATAAAATTAGAGTTTCTTAAAAACCTAATAACACTCCCAATCTTGAGTAGACCAATTATTTTCAGGATAAGTTGGAAAACAGCTGTGAGGGGAAAAGTGCATTATCATCTTCAACCTGAGGAGGATTGGAAATATGTTGTTGTACAGGTGTGATAATGTGAGGAGCTTGAGCAGAATTTATAGATGTAGGAGAAATAGAGGGGGTTTGGGAATTAAAGCGACGGAGTACTGAGAAGGTGATGGTGATGAAGAATATACTACTGGGGATCGAGGGTTTTGGTCTGGGTTTTATTGAAACAAGTACTTTCCCTCAACCTCACTAACTAAATTGAAAATTTTAGTTTTAATGAAGTGTTGGTCGGTAGCGCTGAAGTTCTTCACTGTAGTGGCCATCAATGCAAAAAATTGGTCAATAGGGTCAGGTCGAGTTTCTTCTCTGGTTTATTCCTCTTTCTTTTTTTCAATTAAAAATTTCATCAAAGTTGCTGAAGCCATCTCCTTCAGAGGCGGTTGCACGACTGCTGTCGGCAGAGGTAACCGGCTGCGGTTCACAATTTGTCAGTACCCAGCTCCTGTTTCTCAGCCAACACCTCGGTCTCCAGCCTCTCAGTGCCCATCCCCTTTGGAAAGTCACGTCTCTTCATCTCATTCTTCCTCATCTTCATCGATCTCAACTTGACATTCATGATCATCTTGCTCAGGACACACGACATCCTCTTCTTCAACGTCAAGAGAAACCATTCTCCATCTACCTTTCATGAAAGCTTTCAAAAAAGACATCTGGTCCTCGTACTTCCATTTTGGACCACTGCTAGAGGCATGGCCACTCTTCGTTATATTTTTGTTGAGATGCTTCCTGTGCTGTGCCCTCAATTGTTCCCATCAGTCCTTACACTGTGCCCCTGAAAAATATAAGTTCCATTGTATATGCGCATATATATAGATTAATATATTTATATGTAAATAAGATATAATACTATATTTATACATAACTATATATTAATTTAACAAGTAGGTCTACTGCAAAAATGGCTGCTTCCTCCAATATCTCTCACAAGTAAATCTGTTTACCCTAGCCAATGAGTCGTCTTAAAATCAATAAGGAAATGATATACAGTCTATACTTATTTCTTGTATGTTCATGGTACCATAACCAAATTTCAAAATTTAGAAAATAATGTTTTTGGACCACTAGTAAATGGAACTTTCCCACCTGTTTAGGCACAGACTTTTCACTTTTACTGGTAGGACTGTAAAAGCAAAACCTGACAATGTAACTAAAATTGTTTTAACATCATGTATCCTGCACAATATAAACCATGCCGATAGTAATGTTTTACTGCCTAATTGGGCTAATTCTACATCTGAAATGGACTGCTCCACCAGCTTGTGAAAGTGTGGAGGAAATGTTCAAAAAGAAGCCTTTGCCGTTAGAGATATATTTAAAAGGTTTTTCAATTCCCAAGTTGGATCTGTGCCTTGGCAAAGTGAGAAAATCTGAACTTCTTACTGTAATGTTAATTACAAAAATATACTATAATGTTTTACCTACCTGTTGTTTAATTGTCCACTGATTTCATTATAGGCATTCCTTTTGACGATATTGTCGCTGTAGAGAGCTGAAGATAAATCATAAAGCTACGTTTTCGTTTTCACCAGCTCAATTAGCAATTCATCTGAAATAAGTAAATGAAAATATTGATATCTGGTTTGCGCTATAATATGCATAATCCACACCAATAATGCATTTCACCATATGTTCGTTTTTAATTCAAACAAAAAAGCCAGTTGATGTGGAATGTTATTATTCGCTTACCTTTTTCGTGATCCCAATCACCTTTATCCAGCGGTGTGCTGCCAAATACTTAACAACCGACTCGCTTGTATCGCCACTTCTGGCAGTTATGTATCCCACCTGCCATGTAATTGATGACGTTTCTGATGGTCCTGAGTTTGCATTATCTGTTCTTTGAAAGAATATGAAAATATTTCCATATAAACAAGACAATATCGTAAATACAAATTGAATATTTATTTTAAATATTTTAATAACATTAATGATTATTATATTGTATATTTAATAAATTTATAACCAGTGGTGTGCTGGTAAATTTTTAACAACAATGAATGCATATATGTACATAAGTTTTTTATAAATTGTACTGATTTACAACAAAGTGGAGCACAAAGTTTTCAAACAATAGTAAAATATTCAATATTCTTTATTGTAAATTCCATAGAGCCAATTGATTCTCACAGAATACTTTTGTTGATTTTTGCCGAACTCTTGTATCTGTAGCCAATCAAAGGTTGCGATTCAACCATGATTTGACAAATGGGGTTGCATCCCAATCCACTAACTCTTTTCTCAATAAATTTATCGTCATTAATTCCGATATGTGATCTACTGTAAAACTATTTCTCCCCCTCGTACAAATTATGTTCATTAAACTGAAGCATCTTTCAGCTTCAGCACTACTGATTGCAATAGTGCTAACTATCTTTTTAGCATTTTGTATAGTTGCAGGAATTGAAACATTGCATGATTCTAGATTATTATCTACAAAATCCCAAAAATCGTTCAAATCAATTTCATATTTTAAAATTTCAATGATGCAATTTTTTTCACCAGCTATCCATGGTGAAGTTAGTTCTTCATAAGGACAAGTAGATGGTTCTAATAAATCTAAATAATTATAAATACTTCCATCATTGTTTCTGTCTGATAAAAGACGGAAATTCACGTGTCGAATTATAACATATTCCTAGGAAGAGCAATGAATTTATTATTTTTATTAAATGGAATATCTTTAAACTTATATGACTTAATTAAATCTTCAACTTGAGATTCATGCTTTTCAGCACAAACCTTTAAATTTTCTAAAGCTCTTATGGTGCCTTTGATTAATTTTTGCGCTTTCTGAATGTTAGTTGATCTTGACTGCAGTGCAGTTGAAAGTAATGAAAATTCTTCAAGAATGTCAATCATTAAAGCAAGGTCTTGCAAAAAATTAGCTAACCTCTTTGCCAGACCAGAATAAGAAGAAGAACGAGAAAAACGCATATGCGCACCATACAGCAGTAGCAGCCCATCTTGGTCTGAGTACCCGACCAATTTTAATAATCTCAATTTCAAGTTCTTTAGCTACAGTTTCTAGCTCGGTTTGATTTTTATTAGATTGGTGATAAATACTATAAATTCTATCTAAAAATATTTTTAAATGATTAACTTGTTTTATTTCGGATACTGAATCGTCGAGTGATAATTGCAATTGATGATTTAAACAGTGCCATATAACGATTTTAGGAAAATCTTCTAACAACTTAGTAGCTACTCCAGACTTTCTTCCCAACATTGTATTAGCACCATCAGAACAAAATGCGATTAAATTAGCTTTCATGTATTCGTTGTTAAATCCACAATCATTTAAAGTAGAAAGTATTGTATTGAAAATACACTCTGCTGTGGTTGACACCAATTCTTTTAAAGCAACAAATAACATAACTGGTGCGGAAGGGGATTGAACTGCGCACTGGAGATGAATCACTAGTGCTTTTTTTCGAAATTGTAGATGCTTCATCAATTATGATACATATTTTGGCATTCTCTTCTATAATATTCTTACATATCTTCTCTTTAATTTCTTTTGCGATATGTGCCGCTATTCTTATTGCACTGTATCGTGAATGCAAACACCTATATCTACGCCATTTTTGTTTTGTAATTCTAATGCCGCCTCAATATCGGATAAAGGCCTGTTACGTTTTACCAAACTGTAAACAGTATTGAAAATTTTTACGGTAGCATCAATATTTTCATTATTTAGTTTGTGTACTAAATTAGAAATTGAGTCATTAGTCCCTATTTTTTTCGTAGAGAAGCTTGCCTAGTACTTTTATTACTGCCGTTTGGGGTTACTAAATATGCGCTCCATTCCTTCGACAGATGGACATGTTTTCTGCTGTCACTCCTAAATGCTGAACTGATGAACAATTCTTACATCCTAATTTACCTTTCTTTACTTGAAGACATTGGTACTGTTCTATAAATACACTTGTTTGTTTTTCGTTCTAACAATCCGGGAGGGCAAGATTATCTATTTCTTTCATTGACGAACATGATGGTTTTTCTTCACTGACTGGTCGTTCAACTGGTTCGAAATTTGGTTCCGTTGGCTTCGACGCTCCACAATGATTTTCGTTACTATTATTATATTCCGTGTCTGTTTTCACCGTTTTCACATTTAAAAAACTTAATAGATTACCCTGTTGTTTTGACATTTTTGGGATCAGGATCTGAAAAACTATTTATGACTAATTTCAATTTTTTGATGCGATTGATGCAGTAGCATTTTGTAAATTAAAAGTACGACTTCTAATTTTAATTATGCTAATTTTAACAAATATGCAAAATTTTTATTATTGTTCAACATTTTAACGTCAAAACTTCCGTTAATGATTTCTTTGTATAATTAAAAAAATAACGGAAATTTTGAGCAAAACACATCTTATTTTTCAGCTTACACCCATAACTTCCGTTATATGAAGAAATCAAGATATCATGGCAACACTTTTCCAGAAAAGCATTGCAACTCACTGGAACCACACTTACAAAAACACTGATTTACTCAGTCACCATATACAAGCTTATCGCTCAAATGCCCCTCAAAACAGTTTGTTCTGTGGGCGAAAAGCCGAATGTAGTCGGAAAAAATATTTCGTATGCATTTCTGAACAATTGGTTTAATGTATCATTTTATCTATGAACTCCGATGCAATTGTATGACAAATTGCACTGTTTCTTGATAGAAAATTACGAGTTGGTTACAGTGTGTCAGCTTAGAAGATGAGAAGATAACAAAGTCCCGAAATACTTTTACTCGTGCGTTGAAAGTCGGAGAACATTACTTTGTATTGGGAAGGGGGAAGAGAGACGAAATTAATAATGAGACACGTAAAGAAATTGCATCTTTCCTAATGTTAATGTACTGCGACTTTGTCAGGTCGTTCTCAACAAGAAGCGTCAGCGCTTCTTCTCCGGTGTATAGTGTGGGTAGTATTGTTGATGATTTATAAGCTTTTTTAACTTTTATAGCTCGACGAGGAGTTGTTTGAGTGACTTCTTTCATCAATGCTGCAGCGTCTCGTTTTCCTGAAATGTGGAGAGAATGTTGAGCCGAGAAAACGATTTCTTCTTACGTATGCGATTCTATCCAAGGCCGCACTCTCGCTCCTTTAATATGGGATGATGCTTCGTATCCAAATCGTCAATCCTTGTCGCTGGATACGAAAATTTTCGTGCTATCTGGGTAGATAGTAAATTGTAGTAAAATTGATGAGTTTTGAGTTTTTAATACATTTGTTTTAATATAATTTATTTAATTGTATATTTTCATACCTTATGTTTATAATCATTGCCGTGTTTAACATCCGGCTCGCAAAATTCTTGAAAATTTAACAATAATAATCAATCAAACTTAACTGATAACTTTTAAAAATAAACACTTGAAATTGTTTTGCTGACCAGAGAAATAATGTAATCGACGAGTTTCTTTTTATGTTCAAGGTAGTGTTTCGGCAGTCTACAGTCAGTTTTTAGTCCAAGAACGTGGTGGGGACACATTGAATTTGTGCTCGCATTTTTATCCTTATAAGTTTGAAATGTCGCAAATGAAAAAAATTAAAGCGATCCTATCTTTGACATGGTTTCCAATGGAATTTTTGCATTTGTTTAGCACGATTTTGCACAACAAGCCCCTTTTTCAGGAACATATCTGTCATGCTTACCGGTGATTTTAATCCATTTAGGAATGCATCTCTTTTTTATAGCATTGCTCTTATGTAAAAATGTTTCGCAATACGCTGATTCGTCATACGCTCTGGATTTTGGAATGCAGCCATAGCATATTGGTAGATATACCTGTATATTCCCTTTTTATTTTGTCTTTATACTAACATTTTTTCGTTATAAACATTTTCAAATTGAAATGATTGGGAAATAATAAGTATGATAATGAATTATATCTATACATTAATAGCGTAAAAAATGAAATTTTTAAAGCAAAAGTAACAGCCACCTTAACATGTGATGCATCAAATTAAATGTCTTAACCTGCAGATTTGCAGGAAAATGATAAAATTGAAATTGGTCAAACTGTTGGCGAGATATGGAGGTTTTTGTGACTGGATAAGCTCTGCTCGACGTAAATGTAGTGATTGATGTTAAGGTGGCACTGCTAGCAGACATTAGACACTGTAGGAAATAAGGTGGCACTCCAAGCATACGCTAGTAAAAGGAAGTAAACCTTGCAGTGCCTGACCTTCACGGTAATGTGACAGAATGGTAACTACCAAGACAATATTTAATCTAACCCACCAGTCGATTTATCGATGGGCAACTTCTAGTTATTCATTTAACCCTCCTACCCTACTTCTCCGTGTATATAGAACTCTCGGCCAAGCTTTTGTCACCTGATGATGTTGTAACAGGCAAAACCGTAAATTGGAAATGTACAAGTTTTTTTTCATTTAAATGGAATCTTTCCACAAAGTGGAGCCTTCCCAAGTGGACGTTGCTATGTATCATTCATTTATAATTTTTTTTGGTTAATTAATGTATCAAGTGTTTCACTTGTTCATTTTTGGATGTTCTTTCCAGTGATGAGGAATAAATTGATATATTTTTGTACTTAGTGTCATTATTTTCCATAAATGGTTCCCCAATGCTCGTATTCGTTCCCCAATGCTCGCGGTGAACGGACGTGCCTAACCCTTTGCTCTGACCCTCACTTTCACTTCCGCCCCCACTCTACCAACCATGTCCGCGAAGACTAGCTTGCAGGCCCAAAACGCCGATCTTAGATCCCAGAATAGGGATCTGAAGAAAAAGATTGAAGAATTGACGAAATCCATGGCCGGATTCCATAATCAGCTTGAAGAGGCGAGGAAACTGGACGGATCGGAACGAAGAGATAGCCTTACGTCCATTGAAGCCAGTTTCTTCACTTTTAAATCTGGTGTCATGAAAGACCTGGAGTGCATCATGGAAAAGATTGATCTTCTCGCCGCTAGCCACTCTGTCTTCGAGGAGAAGATCGACGCTGTTCACCAACTGGCCAGAAGGAATTGTCTTCTCGTCCACGGACTTGCAGAGGAATCCAACGAAGACGCTTACAGTGTTGCTAGCAATTTTTTTAGCAAACAAGTGAAAGTGCAAGTTAGTATGGAAGCCCTGTCCTGTGTTCGCAGACTTGGTAGACCTCGTGACTTGAGACCGAGGCCATTATTAGTCAATTTTGTAAGTTGTCGAATCCGGGATGTTGTGTGGCGTAACAAAAAAATTTTAAAGGGCTCCAAGATCCTAATTACTGAATCTCTGACGCCAATCAGGCAAAAGTTACTGCAGGAATCACGTGATCTTGTGGGACCCACAAACGCCTGGTCGGTTGAAGGAAAGATTTTTGTGATAAAACAGGACGGATCCAAATGTTGCTTTTGCACTATCCGAGAATTTAACGTTCTCAGACAAAGCTGGCTTTCCTAGTAATTATCCATTAATTTCAGCTATGTCTTTGTTAAGTGCTCACCTTCTCCTTATTCCCAATTATTTACCACTGTTTTCTTTTCTTTCGTGTTGGTGTCTCACATTATGAGGGTTTATGTTATGTAAATTGATCTCCTTTTATATTGCGTGGGTATTACGATATTTTGTTCTTTTAGGCTATTAATATATCTATGTTTTAATTTCATATTCATTTTGTTTCTATTTATACACAACTTGCTTATTCTTTAATTCCATACTATAATTTTTATGTCAATAGGTATTTTCATTTGGCAGTTTCTGCTGAAATTTATTTATAACGTTGGAGGTAAGTGGTTGTGCTGATATTTTACTGTCTTCTGATATTTTCTTCTTTCTTCTTGTGTGAATACTATGTCTGAATCTTTCCCTAAATTCTTTCTTCATATTCTCAAAAGTAACCCTTTCGAAGCTTGCTACGATTCTTTCCGGCTACCTGAAAATTCGCAGAACGCTTGTCCTTCCAGGAACTGCCCTCACGCTCCCTTATCTTTTCCCTCCCCTCACATTCCTGAGTGGACAAGGCTACTTCTTAGTAATTCACTTTCCCCATTTCCCCGTAATTTTCAAGCTATCCATGTTAACAGCCAGAGTCTTATCCCTCACATTGAAGAGCTTCGCTCTATTCTACCTGAGAAGGGTGTCCATGCGATCGCGGTATCTGAAACTTGGCTGAAACCTTCTCTTCCTTCTTCTCTTGTACATATTCCCGGATATAAGCTTTTTCGTAATGACCGCACTGGAAAGAGAGGGGGTGGGGTGGGTATCTATATTCGCGAAGAGCTATGTTGTAAATTGCTCCTTAAAAGTGATAGCCTTTATTCTCGCAGACCTGAATTTCTCTTCCTGGATAACTTTCAATTGTCAGAAATTATTATTTGGAGTTGTGTACAAACCCCCTCAAATTTCAAATCTATCGGATATTGAAATTCCCCTCACGGAACTTAGAGTAGATTTCGATAATGTCATCCTTATGGGCGATTTTAATTCTGATCTCCTGAACCCGAATAATTTTCACACTAAAACACTCCTTAATATATTACACCCGCTAGGACTTAGTATTCTCCCGCTTAATCCCACACACCGCACCCTAACCTCTTCTACTCTACTTGATTTAATAATAACGACCAAACCTGACAAAATACTCAAATACGGTCAGATCTCAGTCCCGGGGATATCTGCACATGATCTCATTTATGCATCCTGCTCTTTCAAAGTACCAAAGGAACAACCAAAATTTATTACTTTTAGAGATTTTAAAAACATAGACATAAACAAATTGACAGATGATGCTCTCTTAGTCCCTTGGGAAAGTATTATTAATATAAATGAATATCTATATAAATAAATATATATAATAAATAATATAAATTATGAATAATTTTAATGCTTTCCTCCTCAATCTATTTGATCGCCATGCTCCACAAAAAACAATTCGTATTACTAGAAAAAATTCTCCTTGGATTACGGATGATATAAAAAGATTAATGTCGAATCGTGATTCCGCTTTTCGTAAATTCAAACGCACAAATTCTACGCTCCAACTCGAACAGTATAGAAAACTGAGGAACTCAGTAAAGCAGGCAGTTAGAAATGCCAAAATAAAATTCTCGTACTCAATAATTTCTCCTCAGTCCGACAATGCATCACTATGGAGAAAACTGAAAGTATTCGGAATTGGGAATAAGAAAAGTGACTCTGAACTACCTTCTGTCTCTCTTGATGCATTAAATGATGCCTTCTCATCACCACCTAATATATTTTCAGTAAATCAAAGAAATTTAACTATCTCTGACATTTTTTCCTCAATCATAAACTATTCACAATCCTTCAGTTTTGCTTCTGTTTCCATATCCGATGTAAAGAAGATAATTTCTAAACTTAATTCGAAAACAAAAGGCTATGATCTCATCACTGGATCTATGCTCCATAATTTGATTCATATCTTGGCACCGATCATTACACATATAATTAATTGCTCCTTCTCTAGCTGTTACTTTCCCAGTTCCTGGAAACGTGCTCTACTGCGACCTATCCCTAAAAAGGCTAATCCAACAACTCCACAGGACTTTCGCCCTATAAGCATCCTGCCAACGCTATCCAAAATTATTGAAAAACTAGCGCATAAACAAATTCATCAATATCTAAATGAATATGAGCTCCTTAACCCCTATCAATCTGGATTTCGTACTGGCCACAGCACTGCTACCGCATTGATCAAAGTCACAGATGATATTCGGGAGAATTTCGATAACAAAAAAGCTACAATTCTCACACTATTGGACTTCTCTAAAGCGTTTGACTCCATTGACAGCGGAGTATTACTTGCCAAACTTGCTAAAATGAACTTTTCCCTTAGCTCTTTGAAATGGATAAAATCTTATTTTCAGAATCGCTACCAAATGGTATCAATCTCTGATAAAAGTTCATCGTGGAAAAATGTCTCCCGTGGTTGTCCCCAAGGATCTACATTAGGACCCTTATTCTTCGCCTTATATATAAACGATATCTCTAACTCAATTCATCACTGCCAGTAACACCTTTATGCTGACGATCTGCAAATATACATAGGAACTCAAATATCTCATATCAATAACAGAATTGATTGCATGAATAGGGATATAAGATCGCTCATGACCTGGAGTGCTTGTAATGGCTTAATGTTAAACCCCTTAAAATCTCAATCAATAATTTTCTGCTATCCTAAATTACTCGGCAAATTACAAAAGTCAAATATTGACCCAGTATTAATTAACTCCACTCCTGTACCGTTTTCCAAGTCAGTAAAAAACCTTGGTGTTATTATGAATGATACACTCTGCTGGTCTAAACATGTAAACGAAATTTGCCGAAAAATCAACTACTCACTTTATTCACTTAGGCTACTTAAAAACATTCTTCCAGTAAAACTAAAAATTTTACTTGTAAATTCGCTTGTAATTCCTCATTTCGATTATTGTGATTCCGTTTTTCTAGATCTAAAACAAGATTTGTTACTAAAGCTCCAGAGGACTCATAACTCTTGCGTTAGATACATTTTTAATATGAGCAAAAGTTGCCATATAACAAACGCATTCAAAGAATTGGGCTGGCTGTTCTTGGAAGAACGTAGGAAGATGCATATCCTAACGCAACTAAGAAGTATCCTCACCTCTTCCTCGCCTAAATACCTAAGCTGCAACTTCAAACCCCTTAATTCTGGCCTCTCCCTGAACACCCGAGGATCATCCAAATTAGTTATTCCCACTCATCGTAGCAGTTACTATAATAAATCCTTCACCGTTACCGCCTGCAATCTTTGGAACTCTCTCCCCTTTCACTTTTACTCTGTCAATGGTATTAACCAATTTAAGAATCATTGTGCTAAATACTTAGCCAGCATTAGGTCCTCATAAAAATGTAATACTTTCCTCTGTATTTTTCCTTCTATCCTTCATTTAAATATCAGCACATCACTATATCCATCAGCAAACAGGGCAGTGATGATGATTTTTATTATTTTACTTTGTGTACATTTGTGCTGTACTATTCTTATTTTTTTATTATTTATGAATACCTTGAAATGATTTTCATTTCTCTATATTGATTTGTATTGAATTCTGTACATTTATATTTATCATATTGTGTATCATAATGGTTAGGTGGAAGAAGGGGCCATATGGCCTCAACCTCGCCGTAGTAAGAAATAAATAAATAAATAAATATCTCAACTAAATTTCCTCCAAAAGGAAACTTTCCATGTTACTTATTTCTTGGTGGCAGAGGCGTACCTAGGTTTTTTGCGCCCTTGGCAAGTCCATGGCTCCGCGCCTTTTAATTGTGACAATTTTGGTATTTGGTAAAATCGTAATAAATAATAATGTTTTATAATTATATTATTATGTTATTATAAAATATATAATTAGTTTGTACATTTATATACATCAAATCGGTTTTAGCTTTGTTCAACAGATTATTTGTAGCTGTGAGAGAACTAAGAAACACTTAGTACATAAAGTTACAGATTCATAGATAGAAACAAGTAATTCTAGGAACAAAAAATAATTCTATAACCATAAAATAATTCTAGGAACATAAATTTATTTGAGTACTTTAAAGCTTGATTTTTCTTGCTTTATCGTTAGCAAAACTAGTTATGATTTCGTCGAAATCTATACGACTAACCAGTTCATGCTTAATGGAAAGGAGACAGAGATGATGTGCGTTCTTGTCCCGATGTCGATCTCAAATAATTCTTAACAAGTTTTAACTTACTAAAACTCCTTTCAGCCGTGGCCACAGTTGCTGGTATGGTAAGAAATATTCTAAGAGCTAGTTCAATGTTCGGGTAGGTTTATCGCAATTCCCATTTAGCCAATTCATTAAAAATATCTAGATGATATATATTATTGGGGTTTTTGTACTGTAGTAGTTCAGTAATTTGGTGTTTAAAGCATTTTATTTCAATTTTAAATTGGTCCTGATTTATTTTTGTGTATTTTTCTGTCAATAAAATGGCCCTCGATTCTAAATCCGCGCTTGTCATTGAATGAAATGCTTCGCCAGTCAAAAAATTAAAGTTCTCTGCAATGTTTTTAAGAGATTCAAATCTTACATTTAACTACGTTATAACAGAATCAATTACAGAGAAACAAGTATTTTTTACTGTATCGAAGTTCACTGATTCGTCTACAGCAAGCTCACCTGACATTTTCTTCCGTTTTGGCTGTCTTTTTTCAGTTGGGTCTATTTTCATGTTTTTACAAACGGCCTCGATTTTAATAAAAATATCGTGGATCTCGTTAGTATTTCTAAGATCTTTCAAAGCCTCTATAAGTCCTTTAATTAATATGGACGATCTATAAACATCCTGATCTTTTTTTTGCAATGATAAATTGACTTTATTTAACCTTAGTAGTATCAAGTACCACATGTTTAAAAAGGCAACAAACTTGTAGCTATTAACTTGACGGTGCAATGATTTAGCAAGTAAATGATCATCTATCATCTCTCCCAAGATGAAAATAATTTGTTCGAGTTGCTCATATACAGCACTAACAGCTTCTTCTTTTGAACACCATCTGGTGTCGCTGTGTCTTTTCAAACAAATTTTAATTACTGATGATAGTTTTTGCCAAAGACTAGTTTAGTACCCCTACGAAAATACCGGAAACTTAATGCTATAAAACGATTCCCAGGTTTTCCATGGAGGGGTGACAATCGATGGGTCAACGGGAAAATTTGGAACTACACGTTAACGAATGCTAGCGTGACGTCATCACAGGATATCCCTCGCCCCCTTCCCCTCCCGTTTTAATACGATAATCATTGCGCATATAAATTGCACGGACAGATTAAATGGACAAAAATGAAAGAATTGCACATAAGAAATCAAATTTATTACCATATATCACACATTGCGAGAGTACAAAGTCATTATCAAATTACATAACAGCGAGGTATTTTTACATAAATATTATACAATAAAGATATAAAAATGAATTATTGTAACAGAATTTTATAACGTTAATACCTTTTATGCATGAAACGTATTTAAAGGAAATTCACGTGGGCGACGAAAAACGTCAAACTTTCACGTCAAGAATGAATTTGTGGATCAAGCAAAAATCTATTTGTAAAGTGATTTCTTCGGCCCTGGAACACATTCTCTTTCTGTTGCACCTGTAAAAAGAACGAAAATGAATTTCTAAGAATGTCAATCATTAAACTTGCTAAACCTAATGAAATTGATGCAGGAGGCAATGGGCATGCTTCAAATGTTGCAATAAATGTAAAATAAGGCAAATGCGCTTACGGCCCATAAATAATATTTCTATGAAGATCACATTACCATTTGTAAAATTAAACACATCACATTGCACTAGAAAATGTCCACTTTATCTATAATTTATTCTAAGCACAGTTGTATTTACGTGGTCACAGCAGTTACAGTTAGCCCATTTAAGATCTATATGTATTCATCATATAACGAGGAAAACTTTTGATATAGAAATTTAAATTTCTCGATCGAAAAATATATACATATTTCTAAATATGTTTTGAAACAAAGAAGAATTATCTTAAAGTCTAGGATTATAAACAAATGCATAATGAGAAACAGGAAATAATCAAGTTAACAATTTCTGTAAATTCAAAATATTTCAAATCAGAACAATGAGACATCGCTATGGTACACATTTCATTCTATTACAAGCACAATTCTATCCTCTGGCGTCTATGTTGCAGTTTAACTTCCAAACTCACTATAATATACTGATAACCGCGAGAAATTTTAAACAGAAATTTCAGTTACTCAATCTAAAATTACGGCTTATTTTGTGAACTGAAACGTACTATATTCACGGCCAGGGCAATGGATGACACAGCTAGGTGAAGTAAGCGAGGCTTAACACCTACAAATGAGAAACATTTCCTCTCAAAATGTTTCTCGCACACAGACAAACGAGAGAAATTTCTTTCCTTCCTTCCTAGAAGATCTATCCATTGCAGGTATCTGTTAAGAAAATATAAAAGCATTCTCACAAAACGCATTCACATAACACTTCGTAGAACTAGTTCGTTAGAATTTTTTTCAAAAATATATGATATTTTTAAGACTTACCTGTTGATTGGAGATCAGAACAAATTCATTTCGTCACGTTTTCTTAAACAGTGATGAATGCATATCTACTATATATCTACTTGACAAAATCAGAGTAACTGAAAACAGCTCAATAAGCAATGGCGAACTTTTATCAAGCAAAACGGCCGCTGTTCCTTTACGATACACAAGGAACGTGTGGCGCTGTGGTGATGCGGTAGAGAGAGAGAAAAAGAGAGAGCTGACTGCGTCTGCAGCGCCTATCGCGGACCCCTTAGCATAGTGAACTACGTGCAACTACGAGTAAAAGCTGGGAATCTTCTCCCATAAGAGTTTCATACCCCTGGTTTTTGCCATCTGTGAGTGGACGAAGAAAAGAAATTGTATAACGACTGTATAGCTCCAAAAAATGTTACAATATCTGCATTAACGCTAGCCGCATGTACGCCTACCAAATTTAGAGTATGTGCACAACATGCAATATACCGAGCACGGGGATTCTCGTTTTGGATTTTGGCTTGAACACCTTGGTACTTTCCTGACATATTAGCGCCATTATCGTAGCCTTGACCACGAATGTTTTCAATTAATAGGCCATCTTGAATAAGTTTTTCCTTAATATCGGATGCAATGCCTAGTCCCGTTTTTTCTGTTGTATTTATGAAATCGATGAATCTCTCCTCAATTGTATATTTCCCTTCAGAAAATTTTACATAACCAATAATTTCTGTTTATTGATCTTTGTGTGATACATCTGAAGTCCTGTCTAATATTATACTATAATACTCAGCCATTTGAATTTCTTCTATTATTTTACAGTGTGTTTCTGATGCCAAAATATCAATAAATTCATTTTGAATTTTTGGCGATAAACAATTATTATGGTATTGATGGAATGATATGATCCGAAGATCCTATGCAAATCTGTTGGGGCAGTTTGATACTAGCTTGGCTAGTTCCCGTCCCTCCAAGGGAAACATCCGTGTTCAGAAACGAGAGAAAATGTTCTGCTACGATAGTTCAGAGGTAGAATATCCGCCCGGCAAGTGGAAGACCCGGGTTCAATTCCCGGTCATAGCAGACTTTTTTCTCGTTTCAAAAATTGTTCCAATTATTATGGTGTTTAATATGAGATTCAAGAAGATTTTTCATCTCAAAATCAAATTGGCTAACAAATGTTATCAAATTTAAAAATATAACAGAATCTTTTTCTTCGAAATTATTACCGTGTCCACGAAATGCCAGGTTATTTTCAGCGCAGAACAATGTACATGTTAATATTATTTTAAAAATATGACGCCATTTCGATATGTCATTATTCAGTGCTGCTTGTGCAAGGTCATCAATCAGTCCCCCTTTTTGAAGACCTTTTTCTAAAACTTTCAATTTCGTAAAATTATTTATGTGTTGTAATGAATTCTCATGAATTACAACGGATGGATTTAGATGTTTCCAGTCCTTAAATCCTTCTGGGTTACAAAAAGAAACATCATTTGTGTCAGATATAAATAAAAGGCAAGGAAAACAATATATTGCGTCTTTGTATCTACAATAAAATAACCATTTCCTCTCTTGTTTTTCTAAGCCTATATTCTTAAACTTCCATGAATTTTTGAAACACCGGCCACCAGTGACGGGATATGAATTCAACACTACATGCTCCGGACCGTGTAGAACTAAAAGAGATCTATTTTTTGGAATTAAGATTCCACGTGGTTGGATCATTAAAATTCACAGATTCTTGTTCCTTATTAGTATCATTGCAACCATCATTTTCTTTTGCTAACTGTTCGTCTTCTTTCTTCCGATTTTCGAACTCATTCAAAATAACATCGACATTTTTGGATTTTTCTTCGACTATAATCCCAGCACTATCATTTGCGTCATTCTCATGCAAACTTTGTTCATCCTTGTTGCGAGATTCAGATTTAAAGTTACTTATTTCAAGCCAGTTTTGTAAATTAGCTGAATGTTTTTTTACTCTCTCCTCTTTTTTCAGTCGATCTACGAGGTGCTATCAAAAATTTCCCGGACTGGACCGATTACTCGGTAATCTGGAGAGGTAGGCGGGTGCAACGCCAGGAGTCACTGCCCGCAGGCCTAATGAGTCAGTCTGCCAAGTGGCGCCATGCTGTTTTTGTCCGAACCAGTTTAACACGTGCTTTTCTGACCTTGTGTTAGGACTGTCCTGCGATCCCGCGATGGCTGACCAAAACGAGCAACGTGTGTGCATCAAGTTTTGCGTGGAGCTCGGGAAATCGGCAACACTCGGAATGCTTCGTCAGGCTTTTTTGGTGATCACGCTTTAGGCCGTGCGCAGTGTTTTGAGTGGCACTCGCGTTTCAAGGGCGGTCAAACGTCGGTTGAAGATGACGAACGCTCGGGACGACCGCGCACCAGCACAACCCCTGAAAATGTCGAAAACATTCGACAAATCGTTCACGAGGACCGTCGCCTAACCATCCATGAAATCTGCGACATGGTTGGGATCAGTTATGGACCCTGCCAGGCGATCCTTACGGACGATTTGAACATGCATTGCGGCATTTTTCCAGTTTTGACAATTTATCGAGTTCCCCATCAGTTTTCCAAACGACGCAACCCCTGCATACGCACGCACCCCGGCATACGCTCGTACTCCGGTAAACGCGTACGTACAGAGTTCCTTCTTTTATAGCAACAGATACTAGCCCGGAAGAGGACACCACTAGAAAGAGCCTAGAACCAATTACTGTTCGCGAGTGCAGTGCCCTCTACTCGCACTTCACTGCGAACTAAAGGGGATTCCCGATCCGACAAACTCGCCACGAGGAGCGAACCGAGAGAGACGGAGTGAGAGAGAACGAGAAAGGACGGAGAGGCGAACACACCTGCGGAAGATTACCCAGCGAGTCGAATTCTTTCCGTATCATTTGTGATTCCTCAAGTGGACATTTCTATTAAGTATTGTACTATATTTCTGCTTTGTATTATGCCACTGCAATATAATTGTTAGTATATTTCTTGTCATTTTGCCAGTGTATTGTATTTGATTTCCTGTTGGCAGCGGCAGTGTCACCAAAGGGTATCGTATCGTTTAACTATTTTCAAGTACTTTAAGGATTACGAGAGATTAATGTAAAATGAGACAGTTTCGTCTCAGCATCGAATCGCTGCGAAGTTCGTCCCCAGGCTCATGACACCCGACCAGAAGCAGCGGCGCCTCGACGTGTGCCAGGAGCTTCGAGTAACCGCAAATGGCGACCCAAATTTAATCTCCAGGGTCATCACAGGCGACGAAAGTTGGGTTTACGGCTACGATCCAGAGACGAAGCAGCAATCGTCGCAGTGGAAGAGCCCGCGTTCACCAAGACCGAAGTAGGCACGGCAGGTCAGGAGTGCGACAAAGAGCATGTTGATTGTTTTTTTGCCATCAAGGGGGTCGTGCACCGTGAATTCCTCCCTCCTGGTCAAACGGTGAATTCCGAGTTCTACTGCAACGTTTTGAGGCGGCTGAGAGAGGACGTGCGGCGCAAACGACCGAAACTGTGGCGCGACCGCAACTGGCTCCTGCATCACGACAATGCCTCCCTGAAAACGACGCAGTTTTTGGCGGATAACAACATGCCGGTCGTCCCACACCCCCCGTACTCGCCGGATTTAGCTCCTTGTGACTTTGCCTTGTTCCCAAAAATGAAATTGAAGCTGAAGGGGCGACGTTTTGACACTGTGGAAGAAATTTTATTTTTATTTATTAAAAAAAAATTCAGAACGAATCGCAGGAGGTTCTTGACAGCCTTCAACAAAAGGACTTCCGGGGAGCGTTCGAGGCATGGCAGAAGCGCTGGGATCGTTGTATAACGTCACAAGGGGATTACTTCGAAGGGGATGGAGGCCAAATGTAAATAGAATAAGTTTAAATTTTTTTGTAGGCACAGCCCGGGAACTTTTCGATAGCACCTCGTATACGGTACTCATGTCCGCTTTTTTTCTTTGGTGGCATATCTAAAATTTATAAGAGTTTAGTTTTAGTTTATTTATTTTATAATTTTTTGGCGCTTGTCTGTATTTTGGATTTTTAATTTAACAAATTTTTAAAAAATCCCAAAATAAAGACAAAATCAAAAATATATATAAATTTTATCACATGACAAAAATAAATTTATATTCTAAGATAGATAGGACTACTGATAGCTTATATGATGTTTTCGAAAAGTTTGTCTTTAGAGGCTTTGTTATCCGGATTGATGGATACAAAGCCATCCTGCTGTAGTTAGACATTTTGGGTCACAGCACCAGATAGTAAATTATAGCAATAGATACGCTGACTCTAAATGGCAAATAACAAATATAATAGAAAATGTATCGTCTGCATTTCAAAGTAAATAAAAGCTGTGGTTGAAAAGTTCGTACAGTGTTTCTGCTGCTGATTACTGCGTGAAGTTAGATTGGTGGTTTTCGGAGGACAGAAAAACTTGTTTTATACTGAAAAAAACTCCATTCAATGCTTCTTCCTCTGGCGTTTCAGTTTGGTCGCTTCCCTGGATTTTAGCTAGTGGAAAATGACTGAAAAGTTGAAACAAAGAGTTAGCATCAAATTTTACCTCAAAACAGGTTAATCGGCTACGGTGACTGCTGACATTGGCTTTCAGGGACAATTCTCTTGACGAGAGAGGGATTTTTAAGTGTATGCCAAATTTAAAGATGGCCGAGAATCTATCGAAGACGATTCCCGTTATGGTCATCCATCGAACTCCATAACCGATGATAACGTCGTCCGGGTTCAAAATCTCGTGTTCAGCGATCGTCGATTGACAAATTCGCTCGAATGTGAAGACAATGCTGTTAGTATTCTTCTAATCCTCGAGTGTCGTTCATCGTGAATACACTCCAAGAAGTCAAATAATTAATAAAGAATCCCACAAAGGTGTTTTGGAAGATTTCGGAAGAGGGTGAGGATGAAACGGCGTAACAAGAGTACTTCATCACGCAAAAGCGCCGGCCCACTGTGCGCTCTTTGTAACAGAATTTCTGGCGAAATTTCAAATTCCTATACTCCTGTAACCCCCCTATTTGTCGGATTTAGCCCCTTGCGACTTCTACCTTTTCCCAAAACTAAAATTTCAGCTAAAAAGAAAACAATTTGATACTATCAAAGTCATTCAGGAAATTTCGGAAAAAAATCCTACACGCACTGAAAAAAGAAAATTTCCAAGAATGTTTCAAAAAGTAGAAAAACCGCTGGAATCGGTGTGTGCAGTCTCAAGGGGTCTACTTTGAAGGGGAAAAATTCGAATAGCCTGTAAGTATTCCTCCTTAGTAATTACTGCGCTACTGTACGAACTTTTCAATCACGCCACGTATACGTCACGATGTGGTTTAAGAAGAGAGAATTTCGTTAATATGTTTTTACAAAAAATCTGCGAAATCTATATGACATTTAAAGCTTTTCTCATTTCAATAAATTGATATTTAAAAAAGTTATTTTCTTTAAAAAATATACATTTTCTGCTATATCCCATAATTTTTTTTTTAAATATCCCAACATACAGACAAGCGACATTTTGTGTATCTCATAAATCTAAATTTCCAGGATTTACCTAGTAAGTATTATTTAACCGAAAGCTGTAAAACTGTACAGTGATATATTAGTAACAAATGTATTTTTGTTAAACTAGAAATTATTTAACTATGCAAGGATAGAAAAATAATATTAAATAAAAACATGACTTACTTTTTTGAACTCAAAAATCTGTTGATCGTGCACTTTGTATATATCCAACTCTCAGGATGAAAATACTCTTTTACAATAAATATAATGTCGCAGTTTTTCAGTCTAATAGGTGCATGTGGACCGGTGTCGCCGGTTCCAGACCTCCAGGATAAATGCGAACAAACTGGGTACCATGAGTCGAACTTCACTCCTGAATGAGTCGTAGGTTACCGAACTTCGCCATAGGAAGGACAAAGTAAGCTTAAAGACATTGTAACTTTAACAATGATGGAAGCATAAACGGAGGCAGCATTCAAAGAAGCGATGCAACTATGTAAGGTGAAAAATCATTGTTGAGTGGCGTTCCTCTTCTCATGAACTACTAATTCGCCCTCTGCTTGCACCTAATATTACTTTCATCTTAATGAAAGTATAAAATGGTCACAAAATTTGGAAACCTTAGACCTACCACCCTAAATGGCCAAGATATGCCGATAAAATCCTCTCGCGGGTCGCAGTTCAGGCCCTTGGTATAAAGTAATAAAACTTTAAAAAGCTGAAATAATGAATTTGGAAAATAAATATTTATCTCTGTGTATGGTTAAAATCTCATTAGAAGTTTATGAAATTAACCATAAATAATGAAGATATTAGGTAGGAAACAGATATAAGACCATCGTCCCCGTTGTTCCAATTTTGAGCTCCTTCCTTCGAAAGTAAATTAAGAAAATAATTTTTTTTTCGCGTACTCTGTTCGGCGCCCTTCTGACCACGGCGCCCTTGGCAATTGCCCCGATGCCAAGGCGTTGGTACGCTACTGCTTGGTGGAATCTTTCACCTTGTTCATCACTAACAGCACTCAAGTTTTCTGAGAAGAAGTCCAAGTGAGAATGTAAAAAGTGTATTTTGAGTGACATCCGGCATCCTAAATTTTTATAGTTATGCAACAGTTCTTCTACCCATATCATCACCATCCTCATAATCATTTCAATATTGTCTTCATCAATAGGTTAAATGGCTTTTTAACCATCTTTGTTATAGATTGACATTGTGATTTTGCTGTAAACTGTCCACACACATAACAAAAATTTTATGGCGAATTCACACAGCCACAATAGTATCCTTTCTCCATCTGCAGAACACAAATTGACAGAAAAACAACGTGACTGATGTCTAAAATGCATGTGCTTGTTATTATATCACACTCTTACTTCCCCTCTATCCTTCAGTTCTGCCAACACTCATGCTATACCCACCAGTTCTGCCAACATTTAGTAAGAGATGCTTATTTTTACAAGAATTTATGATAAATGGTCATTATGGTTTTTTTCTACACTGTGACGTGATGCAAAATTTTAAAGTCCAGATCTGGAATGAGCATGTCAGAATTAATGTAAAAAGTTAGCTTTCATTGATGTTACCAAAACCTTGTTGACTAGTGTTATTAAAAGCTGGACATAGAAATTTCATAGAAGCAGATTAGGAACATAATAAGTAAAATGGAAAGTTTATCAATGGTGTTGTTTTAATGCTCATTTGTCCTGAGCATTTAGCTTTTGTCCTTTACTCTGATATAAATGCTAGATGCCAATTTTCAGCTTTAGATTACAGTAGGCTCTCAAAATTTTTGATGGGTAAGTTCCTGGAAATCGTCAAAAATATCAAAACCGTTAATCTTAAGAAACTATGGTAAATTTCCATGATCAATAAGAATAAATATATAATAAGTGCAATAACTACGCTAATTATAACAAAAATACAAACACTTTGCACATCTTCTGTATGAAGAACAAGTAAAAAGAAAGCATTAAAAAGCCATTTAACTTATCGATGAAGACAATATTGAAATGATGATGAGGATGGTGATGATATGGGAGGATGAGTAAGAAATATGTGGAGTACTTCTGAAGGCCTTTCTGGGATGGAACGGAATTCAGATGGAGCAGTTATGCAATGGAGGCAGTTACGCGAGTAAATATGAGAAATAAAAGGAGTATTTCATGTATGTGGGTTCAAACCAATAATCTCATTGCAGTGAAATCCATGCATATGCACACATCTATAATTTTGTCTGCTATAGACAGAGTGCATTGGCATGTGCTGAGACACTGTATCAGTTAGGTATATGGATTTGATGTATACCTAACCTGCCCATTACTACCTAGGTGTGTTTCATTCTTTTAAGTTCATAAGTTTGATGAAATGGAGTTGCACCTTCTTTATCTTGGGATGTGGATAGATAAAGCAGCTAAATGATTCAGTTGTTCACAGTTTGTAAATAAAGAACTAAAGAGTTCCTTTAACTTTATTAAACACTTTTGTGTCTTTTTAAAATTAAACAAAGAAATCCACAAATATAATGAAATGGTTATTCATAGCCCATACTGAAGCTTTTTCTTTGTCAAGAGTCTTTAATTCAACTTTTTAAACTGGTTTCTACTCTGAATAACTAATACTCATCAACGTAATTTCAATAATTGAAAAGGATGGCAGTCATTCACACTATGGTGACTTAAATCAAGTACGACTACAGATGACCTCTTATGCTATATCATGAAGAGATTTTCTGCCCCAATGGAAATCAAAGAGCTTTTCATCCCTTAAGGAGAGTGTGCACCTTTCCATGTAACTGCAGATTTTGATCTGTATGATAAACTTATTGACCCAACCTTGTGGCCTTGCAATGTCTTAGTAAATAAATTTATTTTCATTTGGAAGAAACATGGGAGCTCAGTGAAGTCTTATTTCTGTAAAGGAATCTACCGTTCTCAAGAGCCATTGCCGCCAATTGCATGACCACTTGTCAACAGGCTGGTACAGTAAAAGCTCTATCTTACGAACCTCCCTATAACGAGAATCTCCATATAACGAACTCGGATCTCGGTCCCGCCCCCGGAACATGTAAAATGCATAGAAGAAGCCTCCTTATAACGAACCTCCGTAGCTACGAAACTCCCGTAGAGCGAAGGCTGAACCTGGTCCTGAAAATTTAATCCACTTCCGTACAACGAAATTTTGACGAAAACAAAATTGTAAACATTGGCTGTCGCTGGATCGTCTCTGCACAAAAACAGCATCGCCCTAAAACCGCATGCCTATCTCTCCACTCCCGCCGAACCACCATCCCTAGTTGGGAGCGGCCGAATGAGAGGATGGATCACGTTCGCCAATTACTCTTTAAGCTATCGCCATCGCAAAGAGCAGTCGTTGGATTATTATCGTACTTAAAACGCTCATCCGAATCTATCACCATCGCTTATGTGTAAAGTTCTTCTTGGCTGTTGTCACTCTAATGAATAACAACTGTCTTAACTGGGAGAAGTAGAACGAGGTGTATGGACGTGATATCCTAAGAAAAAATGTGGGGAATGAACAAAATCGATACCTCAGAACAAAGTGCTATATATGTACATCGCTTCTGTGTATCAGTATCTCAATATCGACTCTTTCTGAGCTATTGCACTAACTATTTACGAAACCGCTGACTTATAGACTGCTCACAGATTTCGTGATACAAAGGGAAGGGTGGAGCCTGACAGTGTTACTTTGTGCTACAGTAGATAACAAGGTTGCCAATCATCCGTATATTTATGGAGTCCGTAAAAAAGAGCAAAAATTGGACGTGTCCGTAAAAATATTTAGATGTCCGTAAAAATGATAAGAAATTTCCAGAGGTTTAAAGCAGTGGTAGTCAACCTTTTTAGTCGGCGTACCCCTTAAAATATTTTTGACGAAATTCATGTCGTCTGGTATATTTTTAAGTTAAAAAAATCGGTTATTATTGGGTAGAGTCTACAAATATAAATGTTATTTCTAATGATATGATTTACCTATATTTTATCCATGAGATAACATTTTTTCTCTAATGGGGCTGGTCGATGATTAACTGGTAACATTTTACCAGTCAGTCCTGTATGACATACATGTTTTGACTCGAAATATTTAATTTTCCTTTACCCTCTCGTTTTCTCTGCCCACATCGAATGAAAAATAGGACGCGTAACAATCATATTCGCTATTTTCTGATAATCAGGTGTTCCCAGATTAATTTTACACTAATAGCATTCATGTTCTGTCAGTGAGAATACTTCTTAAATCCGTGATTATTTCAAGCTAAACAGAATAACTGTATTCCTGAGAATGCGATATGCACCATAAATTTTGGTCTATATTTTGCGAGAAATTGTAATATATATGATACATTTTATAGTGAATTAATAACGTGAGATATTTTATGCTCTCATTCACAAATACTTAGCCCCGCTATCGGACAGAGTGCATACTTTTATTAGTAGCGAGACATTAATATTGACTATTATTGTTCTCACAGAATGCACTATTATGATAATGAAAATATTAATCTTCACGTATTGTTACACATATATTCAATGGTTTGGCAGTGACTTGCTTGATATGAGCCCCATGATTAATCCCTCAGCACCGGTCTGTGCATGGTACAGACCTCGGTTTCTTGCCGTATCGCCGGCCTCAGTGTGTGGTACGTGCTCATGCCGTGCTGCTTTTAATTTTCTATATAGAGATAAGTTTTTAATTTTCTTCGATTGGCTTTCAAAATATTATATAGAAAGGTTTTTACCAGTGGTGGGATTCAGCCGGTTCGCACCAGTTCGGCAGAACCGATACCTAATTTTTTGAGTTCGGCGAACCGGTTGTTAAAATGGCACTTGTGATCAGGGTTCTCCCTAAGGTGGGCGCCTGGGCAGCCGCCCAATGTGGAAATCACAAGTTTACATTCCTTACTCTTTTTTAACGTTCATCTACGCAACAGCGTATTCTAAGCGTCCGTAGTAATGTTCATTCCGTCCATAGGTGAAAAAAATTAGACGGAACTATGCTTGTAATATTTATTTATTCATTTCACAAAACTCATTATACCTTTGATGAAATACTACATTTTTATTCCCTCGCGTTTGTTACTTCAGTAAACAAACAAATAACGTAAAGAGAAAAAGTGCCAAACAACCAGGGGGTGACACACTGTCATTTGTTTCAGCTTTGTGTTACGCCCTAAATTCACACGAGATATTATGAGTGCACTGGTGTTCCCCGATCAATAAAAACAATAGGAAGCTAGAACACAACGAACCAATAGAAATATAGATTTCAAGGGTTATCTTATCGCCCATTTCGGAAGCCGTGGAAGAATGTTCTTCCATGTAATACAAAGATACAAAGATGGCCGCCACCATGAACTCGCGTGTTTTTGGCTCTCTGTTTGTGCTCTTGTTTTTGGTGATACATCTTCGATTTTCAGCTGCTTTTTTGGCCTATTCTTCTTCTGAGGTTGTGATAAACCTCAGTGTGCTCAGTGATTGTGATACTTACGTGCTGTTGTGCAGTAGGAGAAGTTTTGTGTTTCCTTGTTTTTCTGCTTGCGGTTTCGCCCCCAGCCAGCCCTCTCAACGGCTTTCCCGCGTCCCCTCACCGGTCCGCTCAAGTGCCCGTTCTCCCGCCGGAGTCGTCTTTCTGTTAGCGATTCTTTTATCGGGAGACGTTAGCTTAAACCCGGGCCCCAACAGTAGTGCTGTTCTTAATGCATACTACCAAAATGTGAGAAGCATAAAAAACAAACTCTCGATTTGTGACTCTAACTTACTCGAGTTATCGCAATTTGACATTATCTCTCTTACGGAGACGTGGCTGTCTCCCAATATTAGTGATAGTGAACTGTCTTTTTCTCGCACCCATCAGATTTTCAGGAGAGACCGCACCTCTAAGGGTGGTGGAGTGCTACTTGGAATTAAGTCCAGTTTGCCGGCTAAGCGCCGTATGGACTTGGAAACAAATTGTGAGATAGTGTGGACTGAAGTCTGTATTGGCCCCTGCAAACGATATGTTAAAAATAGAGTTTTTGTGGGTTGTTTTTACCGTCCCTCAGCTAGTGATCTAGCAGTACTTGAAAACTGTTTTTCGTCTATTTTGAATGTTTTACCCCTTGGTCATGTTGTGCTTTTTGGTGACTTTAATCTCTCTATTCTGTGGGATTCCTCGTCGTGTGGCACTACAAAAAATGCCCATGATGAATATTTTATTAATCACTTTGTATCTGCTCTCCGGCTGTTTCAACTCAATCCTCAACCAACCCGCAATCTGGCAACGCTGGACTACATTGTATCCTCTGTTTCTGCCCCTCCGAACGCAATTACCCCTGGCCGGAATATTTTCGACAGTGACCATGTTTCGCTAGATGCCTTTCTCAGAATTCCAGGCACTGAGAAACCCCGTGCTGTTTCCCCTCCCCCTCCACGACCCTTTCCTGCTTGGTCTAAGGTTCACTGGGATGACGTCAACAGCTGCCTCCACTTTATCCCGTGGTGCCTGCTGAGCGCTCTTCCCCCCGACGAGGCCATTAGTCTCTTTTACGACCTCATTGATGGTGCTCTGAAGGACTTTGTTCCGGTTGTTACTTCTAAGTCTAAGAAATTCCCATCATGGTTTAAAATTGACACAATTCATACTCTGAGAAACAAAAATCATGCCTGGTATCTGTGGAAAGCCTACCCTAGTGAAGAATCTCGCAAATCTTTTTCTGACTTATGGCGATATTCCAAGCTTTTAATTCGCCACGACTACGCTGAGCATACGAAGAATATATCCGACTCTATTTCCTCCAATCCCAGGAAATTTTGGTGTTTTGTTAACGGCCGCCGCAATTATTCTAGGATCCCAGAAGAAATTTATTATGAAAATACGAATGCCGAGGGATCTCGTAGATCTGCTTTATTTCGTAATTTCATTTCTAATTGCTTGTCACCCCCTACTACCTCCCCTCTGAACCTGGATAATGATGATTCTCTCTCACCTGTTTGTAACTTTTCTCTATCTCAACTTCAAACAACCCCTCAAGAAGTTTTTGAATTCCTCTGTAAAATTTCCCCCTACCGTACTCCGGGCCCTGATGGTATCAGCCCTCTATTTCTTCGTAAATGCGCTTCTTCTCTTTCTATTCCTCTATGTATTATTTTTAACCGCTGTTTCTCTCTGGTAACTTTTCCCTCCCAGTGGAAATCTGCTAACATAATTCCCATTCATAAGTCTGGTTCAAAATACGATGTAACTAATTACCGTCCTATATCTATCCTCCCTATTGTCTCTAGTATCTGTGAAAGAATCATCCTTAACCGACTTTACTATTTTACATCCCCTCACCTATCAACTAGGCAACATGGTTTTCTTACTGGCCGCTCTTGCCTAACTAATTTAGCAGTTTATCAACACCACGCTGTTGATGCCATAATAAATGGGGCTCAGCTAGATACTGTCTACTTGGACTTCTCAAAAGCTTTCGACTCTCTAGATCATAAATTACTGACTTATAAACTTAGTCAACGGTACAATATCCATGGTAATTTTCTTAATTTGTTAAAAAGTTTTTTAAATAACCGCGTACAACGTGTTGTCTTAGCTGGAATTGCCTCGGATTGGTTGACTGTTACTTCAGGAGTCCCACAAGGGAGTGTCTTAGGATCTTATTTATTTAACTTATATGTTGATGATCTGGCTACCCTCATCCCTTCTCCCACAGCAGATATATTGCTTTATGCTGATGATTGCAAAATTTTTAAAGTGATCTCCGGTATGGCTGATTGTGTGTCTTTCCAATCGGCACTTAATCTGGTAGTTAATTGGTGTGATTTCTGGAAACTAAACTTAAATTCAAATAAATGTAATGTAATGTCCATCTCTCTTCTTAAAAATGTTATAAATTTTAATTATACACTAAATGTTGTTCCATTGGTTAGAGTGTCCAAACAGAAAGACCTTGGCGTAGTCTTTGATACTAAACTTGGCTTCTCTGATCATATTTTGAAAATAAAAAATAAAGCAATGTCTCTCCTGGGAATTTTATATTGTTTTACGGACATTACTGATCCACTGGCTCTTAGATTGTATTTTTCTTCTTTTATTTTACCTGTGGTTAACTACTGTTCTCCTATTTGGTCAATGTCTTCTGTTTCCAACCTTGCCTCTTTGGATTGTGTCATTAATTTTTTTCTGAGAATTGTTAAATCCCGTGTGCCCTCCTTTTGCCAACTCTCTAATAGTAAGATCTTATCTTCCCTTTCTTTGGATTATCCCTCTGTTCATCGAACTAAGTCTGATCTTTCTTTTATATACAATATACTAAACTCTATTACTGACTGTCCTGAGTTACTTGCTCAATTTAATTTCCGTGTTCCTAATAGATCTACTCGCTCTTCTTTCTTATTTTACTACCCCACCCCCAGAATTTCACTTGCTAAATGTTCTCTTTTCTTTCGTCTCCCCTCCCTTTTAAACTCACTTTCCCCTAATGTAGATCCTTTTTCAATGTCCAAAGAGTCTTTTCTTAAAAACGGAATGTCATGTTGTCGCACAACCTAATTTTATTGACTGCTCCTGCATACACTTATATTATATTGTATTTCATTTTATATTATTTGTACTTTATTTTGGTTGTTATGTTGTTAATTTTTGAATGTTTAATTTTCACTGTAAATTGGCGGTATCGCTGTATGTGAAAAAAATGATTAAATAAATGTTGGAATCCTTATGCCAGTGTGCACGTGGTAATTAAGACATTTTTATCACAACTTTCCCGTGACAAACAGGTTTGCCGTACTATTTAATCTGCATAGCCTATGCCATTTATTAATTCAGCAAGAAATTTTCGTTTAGCATCGATAAAATGAAGAAAATATATGTTCTGACTGATGTTTATCAATAGTATAAGCACAGTGCTTTGTTTATAAAAGTTTATGATATGACTGCACTTGGACAGAACCAGTAAAAATATTCAAATATATAAGCACATCTCCGCTCCTGCTCTATAATATATTAAAATAAAACATTTTTAAAATTTTTTGCAGTAGCCCTTAAAAGGATGAAAAGGCAACAGAGTTTCGCAGATTTTTTCAATAAGAAACCAAAATCAGAATCTGTTGTATCAGAATTGGCCTTGGATGGTACAAAACAGTCACAAGCACAACCACTCCAACTTGAAGAAAGCAGCACGTCAATTATTGAAATAAAAAACGATAACAACTCCAAAATTGAAAATAATCTTCCTGAATGCTGGACAGTGCAACAATATAACAATTTTAAAGAAAAATATGACGGACTGGTAATTTTTAACAAAAAGTTAGGTTGCGAGTATTGTGCAAAATATGACTTTATAAAAAAGAAAAGTGTTCATGTGTCAAAAGAATGGAAATGTTTTCAGATTGAGGCATCAGGGAAAAATAAAGAGGTACAACAAGCTTCTCTAAGGAAAAAATGAGAGAAAATTTTTCATCAAAAGCTCATAACATTTGTAAAGAGAACTTAAAACAATGTGAGCAGGATTCAATAACAAAAGTAATAGATACGATGAATGAAAAATATTTAAGTGCTACTTGTAGAGTATATAATACAGTTTACAGCCTGGCAAAAAGATGTAAACCATTTTCAGACGTAGAAGATGAGATAGAAGTGCAAATTAAAAATGGATTAGATATGGGAATAGGATTACATTCTCGTAAAACTGCTGTGAAAGTAGTTGATTTCATTGCAAAGGAAATTAAAAAAGAAATATTTAATAAAATTATTGAAAATAATCTGAAAATATGTTTGATTATTGACGAATCTTCAACAATATCCTGCAAACCCGTTATTATACTTTTCTTAAAAGTTGAGGATTCAGTTACACCACCAACAATTTTCGTTGAACCAGTTGAATTGGAAAAACAAGATGCAGAGACAATATGTTCTTCAGTTATGGAAAGTTTAAATAATGTTGGGCTTACTAAGAACTACCTAGAAAAAAATTTAATAGGATTTTGCTCCGATGGTGCCAGCGTTATACTTGGGAGAAAATCTGGAGTGAGCATTAGGATTGCAAAAGAGTTTTCAAACATAATAATATGGCACTGTTTAAATCATCGCCTCAATCTTGTTTTAGATGATTCGATAAAGGAAATAAGGCAAGTAAATCATTTTAAAATATTAATTGATAAGATACATACTATTTTTCATCAATCCAATAAGAACCAAATTGAACTTTCCAAAATATCCGAACAACTTGGAATTGAAATTATAAAGATTGGTAGAGTTTTGGGACCAAGATGGGCTGCCTGTAGTTTAAAAGGTCAACCCTAGCTGTGTGGCGCGCTTATCCAGCGCTACATCACTATTTTTACTCAAATAAAAAGTGCTTAGGTATGGCTGCCCTTCTTCAAAATATATATTTTATAACTGATTTGGCATTGATGATTGATATTTTAAACGAAATTTCTCTTCTTTCAAATGCACAGCAAGCAAGAAATATAGACATGATAAAGGCTGAAAAACTCGTGATAAGATCTATAAAAGCATTTCAAATGCTTGGAAAGGAAAAGGGTCCATACGAAAAAAAAGTTGATTAATTAATTACTTCAGAAGCTATTAAAAATATAAAATTTGTAGAAAATCATCGATTTATCGGGCTTCTTCGGGAAAGACTTTTAGAAAACATCGTAATAAATTTGAAAAAATAATAATGGATTGTGAACATTTAAAAGCAAGTTGTAGCCAATTTCAAGATAGGAATAAATTACAATTTCTCAATTTTTTGGAGCCAGATTACTGGAATATTGAAGAAGTACTAGTTCCATGGAAAATAGCTGAAGAACAATTGCTCATATTTAATGACATTTTTTTGCCCTCCCTAAGGACTGCATAACCTTACAGAGGTGGGAGGGTTTGTGTACTTTTACGAACCAAAGAGCTATGCCGGCGGGAGATAATTCTCCTGGTAGGACCATCCAAGCTGGAAAGGTCTGAGGGGAAGAGTCAGACTAAGAAGCAGTCTTGGGGGTTTTACATCCCCCTGTGCAAGGGCAGCAGCTTGCACAGTACCTCTGTAGGTGGTGATCATGTGGATCTGAACAGCTACAGATGGGTAATCACTCTGTGAAGCTGCGATGAGGAAAGCAAGGGGAAACTACCTCATTATATTTCCCATGATAGGCTGAAAAGCTGAAAATACCTCTATGGATCTTTCTGGGGTAAAATATTCCGGAGGTAAAATAGTCCCTCAATCGGATCTCCGGGTGGGGACTACCCTAGGGGATGCACAGAGGAAATGTAACATTAATAAGAAAGCAAGTAGTGAGAAATTAAAAATAGGCACATGGAATGTTAGGACTATGAATTCAGGGGGTAAACTAGAGAACTTAAAAAGGGAAATGAGAAGGAATAATGTAGGTATAGTAGGTCTTAGTGAAGTTCGGTGGGAAGGAGAAGGCGAGATAAATTCAGACGAATTTAAGATTATTTACTCGGGAGGAGAGAAAAAGGAAAGGGGAGTGGGGATTTTAATGAGAAAAGAGATAGCTGAAATAATTAGCAAGGTAGTGACAGTTAATGATAGATTAATAGCCGTAAAACTTTAGATGGAGCCAGTGGAAATGCTTATAATTCAAGTGTATATGCCAACAACTAATGCTGGTGACGACGAAGTAGATGAAATGTATGAACAGATTATGGAGATATTGGAGGAGGATGGAAAAGGAAAGGTCAACACCATAGTAATGGGAGACTGGAACAGTGTAGTCGGAGAGGGACAGGAAGATAACATAGTGGGAAAATATGGACTAGGGAAGAAAAATGAAAGAGGGGATAAACTTGTGGAATTCTGCCATAGAAATAGATTGATTGTAACTAATACATGGTTTAAGCATCACCAGCGGAGACTTTACACATGGAGAAGCCCAGGAGACCAGAGATTATACCAGATAGATTACATACTAGTCAATGAAAGATTTAGAAATAGCATTAAAAATGTGAAAACACTACCAGGGGCAGATATCGATTCTGACCACAACCTTTTGGTGGAAAATACACAATGTAGACTGAAGAGCATTAAGAGAAGCATAAGAGTTAACAAGAAATGGAACTTAGAGGAACTCCTTAAAAACAAGGAGGCTATCATGACTGAGCTGGAGGAAAGGTTGGGGGTGAGAGCTGAAGAAAATAGGAACAATGTAGACGAGGAGTGGAGATGCATCCATAGCAACATTAAAGATGTAATGGAAAAGAAGGTAGGAAAGATAACGGGTGAAAGAAACAAAAAACCCTGGATCACAGCAGCTATGCTGCAAAAAATGGAAGAGCAGAGAAAGTGGAAGAACATAAACACTGAAGAAGGCCAAAGAAAGTACAAGGAGTTAAATAATGCTTTAAGAAGGGAAACAGATAAAGTCAAAGAAAAGTGGATAAATGAGAAATGCGAGGAGATTGTCGAATGTGAAAGAATTTGTAGAACAGACCTCATGTATAGCAAAGCAAGGGAACTATTCAAGAAAAAGGCAAGAAAGATAGGACGTAAAGAAATCATGAACAAAAGTGGTAAAATAGTATCGGAGCCAGACAATGTAAAGAATGTCTGGAAAGAATACATTGAGGTTCTGTATGACAAAGAAAAAAAGCCAAGAAATATTGAATTAAATGAGAAAGAGGATGTGGAAAAAGACCAGCTAGGACCAAGTATTCTCGAGTCTGAAGTTAAAAGAGCAATTGATGACATGAAAAGAAGGAAGGCTGTTGGGAATGATGATATACCCGTGGACGTTCTTTAGGTTTTGGGGTCTAAAGCAGTTAAGCAAATAACAAAAATTTTTAACCAAGTATATGACACTGGAATATGGCCTGAAGATTTTTTATATGTTGTGATGGTACCACTGGAGAAAAAGAATAATGCAAAATGTTTTAAGGATTACAGAACTATTAGTTTAATTTCTCATACAGCTAAAGTTCTAACCAGAATAATAACCAAAAGAATTGAATGTAAAATAGAAAAGGAGCTGCAAGATAATCAGTTTGGTTTTAGAAGAGGAAGGGGGACTAGAGATGCTATAGGATGTATGAGGATGATGATAGAAAGAGCGCTAGAAGTCAATAAAGGAATGTATTTTTGTTTTGTAGATTGGGAGAAAGCTTTTGACCGAGTGAAATGGGATAAAATGCTAGTATTTTAAACAAAATAGGAATAGATTGGAAAGATAAAACACTGCTTAAAAACCTTTACTTTGATCAAAAGATTAGAGTCAGGGTTGAAGGAGAAGAAACAGAAAGTACTTCAATAGGGAGGGGAGTGAGGCAGGGATGTCCTATTTCACCAGCGATATTTAATATTTATGCAGAAACAATAACAGAAGAAGCGTTGATGGAAGAGAAAGGATTTAAGATAGCAGGTGAAAGTATTACCACCATTAAATATGCAGATGATCAGGGCTTAATAATAGAAGGCGAGAAAGAGCTTCAGAGGATGACAGACAGACTAGTGGAGGTTGGCCAACAATATGGAATGAAGATCAATGCAGAAAAATCGAAAGTCATGGTGGTTTCAAATGAACAAAGAATTAAATATAATGGTAAATGGCCAAAAATTGGAACATGTAAGTAGTTTCAAATATCTTGGCAGTAATTTAGCGCAGGATGGAAGTAGTACACAGGACATCAGAAGTAGGATTGCAATGGCAAAAGCAACATTTAACGAGAAGAAGGAGCTTCTCACAAGCAAGAAAATAAATTTAGAAACAAGGAAGAAATTAGCAAAATGCTACATATGGAGCATAGCTCTTTATGGTGCAGAGACGTGGACGGTAAGGAGAAAGGAGGAAAAATATTTAGAAAGTTTTAAGATGTGGGTATGGAGAAGAATGATGAAAGTGAAATGGACAGAGAGGAAGAGAAATGAAGAAGTATTAGAAATGGTGGGAGAAGAAAGGATGCTAATAAAAACAATCAGGAAAAGAAAAGAAAATTGGATAGGGCATATATTGATAAGACAGTGTTTACAAAGGATGATCTTAGAAGGAAAAATTAGTGGAAGAAGAGGAAGTGGGAGAAAAAGAATAGGAATATTAGATAATATAAAGCAGGGATATAATACTTATAGAGTTATAAAAGAGGCTTCTAGGGAGAGAGAGAAATGGAGGCAGCGATTCAGTTAAAACCTGTCTTTGGACAGAAGCATCATGATGATGATGATCGAGATTTCGTGGAAAACGTTTTAAAAAATTCCCAGAATTATGCAATTCCTGAAAGTGTTCAAAGAGCTAAAAATATTGTCAGAACAATTGCTGTAAATTCAGCAGTAGCGGAAAGGGGTTTTTCAAAGATGAACATAATATGCTCAGAGAAGAGAAGTTGCCTAACTGTTTCTAATATATCAAACACAATGACTATTAGTCTAATCGGCCTACCTCTAAAGGAATGGGATCCTACTCCTACAGTGAAAAGATGGTTAAGGATAAATCACTCAGCCGATGATGCTCGGATAAAAGCGAAGAAAATTGCAAGTGAGGACGCCAATCTAGAAGCAATATGGAAATATCTTAAATAACAGTTTTATTGTTTTTTGTCAGGTATTATTTAATATTTTTTCATTGATATTTTTAAACTCTTTCTTATAACATAATCTAGTTTTGTGGACCTCTTTTATTGTTCTTATTTAAGTATTAACTGCATGAAATAATAAACTACCTTTCGGTATATCGTTTTTTTATACTTAAAACGGTCATTAGGGCAGCGAACCGGTTGTTAAATTATTTGAATCCCACCACTGGTTATATCCTCCTCTGTAAGAAACGTCTATATATAATGACTAGTAGAAGGTGCTTGCATACTGCAAGCATTTCATCTCACCTTGAAAAAACATTCATTTTCCAGAGAGATATTTAATCATGAGAAATATTTCTTTAATTCTAAAGATTTCTCCTCGGGACCAATTTTCGTTTTTTCATTATGGAACCATAATGGAGTAAAACAATCACTAATTTTTGCAATTTTTGGAATATTATACTTTTCCCACATTGAGTTAATAATGCAACACATTTCTGCCAAATTATAAATTTATAGAACAATTAGAAGTGAAATAACATTTATCTAATTGTTTAAATTTAAATAATTTTTAACGGGCGCAATAACGATTTCATGGATGATATTATATATTTATTCGTTTATATACATTAACCTCTAAATAATATAAAATTTTCAGCTCCATAATTTGCGGAGTAGTGTCTAAAAATTTACCTATTTTGTTAAATTTTAAGAATTTTTAACTGCCAAACAAAATAAAATATCAAAATTTCTATAATCAATATTTCGTTTTATTACAAATCTACCCCAAAAAAAATTTCAGCGCCGTAGCACATTCGGAAAAACATAAACCTTGAAAATTTGTTTAAACAATTGCGATTTTTAACGGCCGCATTGTGGCACTTTTCAAGATTTTCGTTTTTTCTAGTCGGTTTTGCACAAAATCCTACCTAAGAAAAAAATTTCGACATTCCAGCTCATCTGGAAGCGCCTAAACATTATCCTTCTATATATATGTTATCATTATATATCGACGTTTCTTACAGAGGAGGATATAACATACTAGTAGAAGGTGCTTGCATACTACAAGTATTTCATCTCTTCTTTGGGAACACATTAATTTTTCAGTGAGATATTTCATCATATAATATTCCTAAAATTGCAAATATTAGCTATTGTTTTACATCATTAGTGTTCCATAAGGAAAAAAACGAAAATCGGTTCCGGGGAGAAATCTTTTAAATTAAAGAAATATTTCCCATGATGAAATATCACAAATGCCTACCTAAGAAAAAAATTTCATAGGTAGAATTTGGTACAAAACCGACTAAAAAAAACGAAAATCTTGAAAAAGTGCAACAATACGGCCGCTAAAAATTCACAATTGTTTAAACAAATTTTTATGGTTTATGTATTTCCGCATATGCTACGGAGTTGAAATTTTTATTATAAGTAGAATTCTTAAAAAAACGAAATAGGGATTATACAAATTTTGATATTTTAATTTGTTTGGCAGTTAAAAATTCTTAAAGTTTAAACAAATAGATAACTGTTTAGGTACTATGGGATGAGTTAGGAAGCTTAAATTTTCAAATTATTTACAGAATAGTGAATTTGCATAAATAAACATTTCAATTTTACCATATATGAATTGCCGCGGCCGTTAAAAATTATTTAAATTTAAACAATTAGAAAAATATTATTTTACTTATAGAAATGCTACAGCTTTAAAATTTGGCTAAAATGTGTAGCATTAGTACCCCATAATGGAGAAAGTGTATAAATTTTAAAATGACAACATTTGGGGATTGTTTTAAACTATTATTTTTACATGTGAGAAAAACGAAAATCGCTGTGGAGGTGAAATATTTAGAATTAAAAATATATGTGTAATGATGAAAGATGAATAATGAATGTTTTTTTATGTTGAGATGAAATACTTGCAGTATGCAAGCACCAACTACTAGTATCTTATATCCTCCTCCTCCTCCTCTGTAAGGAACGTCTATATAGAATGATATGTTATATCCTCCTCTGTAAGAGTTGTCGATATATAATGATAGTAAAAGGTGCTTGCATACTGCAAGCATTTCATCTCACCTTGAAAAAACATTAATTTTTCAGACAGATATTTCATCATTACAAATATTCTACCTACGGAGGTGAAATTTTTTTAATAAGTAGAATTCTTTAAAAAAACGTAATTGGGGGATATACAAATTTTGATATTTTATTAGTTTGGCAGTTAAAAATTCTTAAAGTTTAAACAAGATGATAACTGTTTAGTTACTACGGGATGAGCTAGGAAGCTGAAATTTTCAAATTATTTACAGTGTAGTGTTATTGCACAAATTAATATTTCAATTTTACCATATATGAAATGCGACGGCTGTTAAAAATTATTTAAATTTAAACAATTAGATAAATGTTATTTCACTTCTAATTGTGCTACAAATATAAAATTCTTTCTTTATTTTTGTAGTACAATATATATTCCCTAAGCTTAATGTCAGTACTTCAGTTGCCATCCCCCAGTTTATGAAAAAGATACAAAAATCTTTGTATGGAACTGTGCACTTCACAGTGCCAGCGACGTGGTGTTTGACTGTTGTGTGCATGCGCACATAGGAGGGGGGTGGGGAGGAAGGCGGGACTGCCAGGTAGAGAGAGCACTGTTGCTGGCGTGATGGTGGAAGGAAGTTTTTTTTTACTCAGTGTGTGTTGTGCTTAAAAACCATGTACCATATTCTTGAATGTGATAAAGTGTAGAAGAGTGTAGAATTAGTTTATTATTCTGCTTCCAGCTATTCTATTTGATTCATTTTTTTTCGGTTCTTTTATTTAACAGAAAACTTTAACCATGGCCTTGCATCCCCAAGAAATAAGTTCTGTGACTGTAAGTGAACTTCAACAGCTTAAGTTTTCACAGCTATCTCTCCATGAGAAAGTTGCAGTTAAGAAAAGAGGTCGTTCAACACCTGATATTCTAATATCTCAGCCAGGCAAAAGCAACAACAAGAAATATATTCGTAGCTTTAATTCTGAATGGTACCAACGGAAAAGTTGGCTTTGCGGCTGTGAAGTAAAAAATGCACTGTTTTGCTTCCCGTGTTTGCTGTTTGGAGGTGATGTACCGTGGACAAAAGATGGTTTTAGAAATATAAACAAAATGAAAGAAAAAACTGAAAAGCATGAGAAGTCAAAGAAGCACGTTGATAATGTTGTTTCACTGTCACTTTTAGGAACCGTAAGTATTAAGGAGAAACTTAGTGAGGCATACAGACTTTCAATCAATGAGCATAATATAAAAGTTAAAAAGAACCGTGAAATTTTGTCCAAAATAATAGACTGCATTTACTTCTGTGGAAACTTTGAAACTCCCTTACGTGGACATGATGAAAAAGACGATCCAGTAAATCCAGGGGTATTTAGAGGATTGGTAAATTTTGCATCTAAATTAGATTCAGATTTGAAGAATCACTTAGAAACCAGTGCAGTCTTCAAAGGTGTTTCTAAGACCATTCAGAATGAGATACTTGACTGCCTGCTACAAATATACCATGAGGAGATAAGGACGGAAATTAGAAAAGCTTCCTTTGTAGCTGTCATGGCTGATGACACAACAGATGTTTCGGAACACAATCAAATGGTCCTTGTTCTACGGTACGTATTGAATGAAGAAATATTTGAGCGTTTTTGGGGATTCTTTATTCCAGAAAATCAAACTGCAGATGGCATATCAAAACGTATTTTAGAACAATTGGACATAATCCTTCAAGGAAATGGACAAAAACTGATAGCTCAGACATTTGATGGTGCAAATGTCATGAAAGGCAAAAAAGCAGGAGTTCAAGCAAAAATAAAAGCAGTTTATAGTAATGCACATTTCATTCACTGTTATGCACATCAACTTAATTTAATAATGAGAAATGCAGCAAGTATTACACGAAAGGCAAGAATATTTTTCTCTAACATTCTGGCTATTCCAACATTCTTCTCAAGATCACCACAACGTGTGTCCATTCTCAAGAAACATATGGACGTCAGCATTCCACGTCCATCCTCTACAAGGTGGAATTTCAACATACGGACCATAAACAGAGTTCATGAAAATTTGCAACCTTTAAAAAACTGCCTTACTGAAATTCAGTCAACATCAAATGCAGATCAAACCATTGCAGAAGCAACAGGAATTTTAACATTTTTCAACATTGAAAAGAATAAAAACTATTTTAAGAAGCACTATGAATTCGGAAAGACTAAATGCGCTTGCAGTACTTTCAATGGAGAAAAATTTCCTCAATCCAGAGATCAAGGAGAAAATTATTGAACTTTTTGCGCAAATTAAAACAAGAAGAATGGATTTCATTTTTAAATGAATAGATCAAGCTTGAACTGTAACAATTTTAGTTAAAGTAAATAAAAAATGTTTGGTTTTTTTGTTAAGATTTTATCAATTCCTGAATAAATTTTCTTTTTAAACATGTTTTATTCCTTTTACACAATTTTAAAACAAAGGCTAAAAATTTTCTGGAGCAGCACCCCCACTAATTTTAGCTATGAGCCGCCACTGTATATAACATATAGGAGAATACTAATGTCCAGCCCAAACTACAAAAGCTAGAGAGCTGAAAGTTTTAGCTTTTGTAGATATGATGGAGAAACCTTCAGATAAAATGAGACTTTTTACCTAAGTGACACGAGTTCGACTCTAGAAATTCCGAGAATTTCGTTTTTTCCAATAAGTAAAAGCATTGCGCAATTTTTGTAAATTAATTATGGCCACTTGCCGGTAAGCTAGAAAAAAGAAACTTTCAGAGTTGCTAGAGAGCTGTAATATCTATTTGAAATTATGGTTACTTTTGCTTGCAGTGTCATGGGTTCGACTCCAGAGACCCCGGAATATCTCCCATAAGTTAGCATGGGAAAACGCAATCCAGTGTGTAGACCAATCTAATAAGTTTAGGAAGCTGAAATTTAGCAAGATTATAGAACTTTTGTCATAACCAACTATAAAAATCGAAAATTTTAAAATTGTTAATATGAGGGGTTGTTTTGACCCCATTTGTACATTAAAGTTTAATAATTTTTTAGGTACTACGGGATGAGCTAGGAAATAAAAATTTCAATCTCTCCATATACATATTGCGGCAACCGATAAAAATGTTTAAATTTTAAACAATTAGAAAAATATTATTTTACTTCTAGAAATGCTATAACTTTAAAATTTGGCTCAAATGTTTAGCATTAGTGCCCCATAATGTAGAAAGTGTAAAATGTTTAAAATTGCAACATTTGGGGATTGTTTTAAACTATTATTTTTACATATGGGAAAAACGAAAATCGCTGCGGAGGTGAAATCTTTAGAATTAATAAAATATTTGTAATGATGAAATATCTGTCTGAAAAATTAATGATTTTTCAAGGTGAGATGAAATGCTTGCAGTATGCAAGCACCTTCTACTAGTATGTTATATCCTCCTCCTCCTCCTCTGTAAGGAACGTCTATATATAATGATATCCCCCTCAGTAAGAGTCGTCGATATATAATGATATAACATATTGAAGGATACTATTGTTTAGGCACTTCCAGATGAGCTGGAGATTCGAAATTTTTTTCATAGGTAGGATTTTGTGCAAAACCCACTAGAAAAAAGGGTAAATTCTTGAAAAAGTGCAACAATGCGACCGCTAAAAATTCGCAATTGTTTATACAAATTTTCAAGGTTTATGTATTTCCGCATGTGCTACGGAGTTGAAATTTTTTTGTAAGTAGAATACATAAAAAAACGAAATAGGGATTATACAAATTTTGATATTTTAATTTGTTTGGCAGTTAAAAATTCTTAAAATTTAAAGAAATTGATATTTGTTTAGACATTACGGGATTAGCTAGGAAGCTGAAATTTTCAAATTATTTACAAAGTAGTGAATTTGCACAAATTTCAATTTCAATTTTACCATATATGAATTGCGGCGGCCGTTAAAAATTATTTAAATTTAAACAATTAGAAAAACATTATTTTACTTATAGAAGTTCTTCAACTTTAAAATTTGGCTAAAATGTGTAACATTAGTACCCCATAATGGAGAAAGTATAAAATTCTTAAAACTGCAAAGTTTTGGGATTGTTTTAGTCTATTATTTTTACATAAGGGAAAAACGAAAATCGCTGCGGAGGTGTAATATTTAAAATTAAAAAAATATTTGTAATGCTGAAATTTGAAAAATGCTCCAACTACTAATATGCTTTATCCTCCTCCTCTGTAAGGAACGTCCATATATTATGATAACATATAGGAGGATACTAATATCCAGCCCAAACTACAAGAGCTAGAGAGCTGAAAGTTTTAGTTTTTGTAGATATGATGGAGAAACCTTCCTATTAGAAAAGCATTGCGCCATTTTTGTAAATTAATAATGGGCACTTGCCGGTAAGCTAGAAAAATGAAATTTTCAGTGTTCTAGATGGCCGCAATATCTATTTGGAATTATTGTCAATTTTGCTTACAGTGTCTTGGGTTCGACTCCAGAGACCCCGGAATATCTCCCATAAGTTATCATGGGAAAACGCTATCCAATCTAATAAGTTTAGGAAGCTGAAATTCTGCAAGATTATAGAACTTTTCTCGTAACCAACTATAAAAATCGAAAATTTTAAAATAGTAAATTTTGGGGTAGTTTTTGCCCCATTTGAACATTAAAATTTAATAATTATTTAGGTACTATGGGATAAGCTAGGAAGCTGCAATTTTCAAATTATTTACATAACAGTTCATTTGCACAAATAAAAATTTCAATCTCTCCATATATTTATTGCGGCAACCGTTAAAAATGTTTAAATTTTAAACAATTAGAAAAATATTATTTTACTTCTAGAAGTGCTACAACTTTAAAATTTGGCTGGAATGTGTAGCATTAGTACCCCATAATGGAGAAAGTATAAAACGTTTAAAATTGCAACATTTGGGGATTGTTTTAAACTATTATTTTTACATGTGGTGAAAACAAAAATCGCTGCTTAGGTGAAATCTTTAGAATAAATAGAATATTTGTAATGATGAAATATCTGTCTGAAAAACGAATGTATTTTCAAGGTGAGATGATATTCTTGCTGAATGCAAGCACCTTCTACTAGTACTTTAATAAGATTAATAATATTCATCAATGAGCTTATATGTGCCTTGATTTTCCAGACTTAGTTTATATTGGTTTTAATCAAACCTATTTATGGGAATAATCAGAAGTCACCATTAAAGTTTTCAATGTTCTTTTTATAGGAAAAGGTTTTCAGAATAACCTTAAAGGAATCAAGATATAAAGGTATTAAGATAAATGAAAGCTTACTATTATTAATAATTACGATCAACAAGTACCGTATTTTCTGGTCTATAACGCGCACATTATAGATAACGCGCAAGTGATTTTCTTCAAACCTGGTACAAATGTATAGATAACGCGCAGTAAAAAAAATCGATTTGAAACAAGCGCTTCCTGAAAAAAATGAATCAATTAAAATTCGCTGTGGCTTTCCGTTATTCAGTTGTTTTCACTGTACACCACATGGTATTATGGAGTCTTGAATTAGCTTGGCGTCGGTATTGAAAAAGTTTTTAATTTACCATGGAAAACGAAAATATGCGAAAGCGAAAATCATACACTTCGCAGTTTAAATTAGAAGTCGTAAAATTCGCTATAGAAAAAGTAAATCGTGAGGCTGGAAGAAAGTTTAACGTAGGGGAATCAAGTGTACGAGAATGGCGTAAAGGCGAATTGGTGCTGAAAAAGTTGCATCGGAAAAAACGAGCAATGCGTTTTAGAAAATGCTTTTGGCCAGAACTCGAGGAAGAATTGTATGAGTGAGTGATACGAGAAAGGGCAAAAGGCATTAGGATTTCAACAACAAGGGTCTTATTGCAAGCGAAATGAATTGCTCAAGAGATGGACGTCGTGGGCTTCAAAGCGTATCCTTCCTGGGGATTCCGTTTCATGAGGAGGAACAATTTATTTTATTTTCCGTTGTATAATGCGCATGATGTTTTTTCCCGATTTTTATATTTTTTGTATAGATAACGCGCGCGTTATAGACCAGAAAATACGGTACATACTATTATTAATAATGATATCTTTTCAATAAACGGTCGCATTAATGCAAACTATTACATCAACATGCTAGCGTTTTCAGTCATTTCAACATTATGGAGTGGGATAAGACCTTGTTGAGTGAATTTATTGAAATGTACCGGCTCAGGCAATGCCTATGGAAGATAACGCCTGGAGAATATATAAATAAGAATTTTAAAAATTCGGTGTAAGGAAGAATAAAAATAAATCTGAGTCACACATAGGTAAATAGTTGTTAAAGTCACTTTGTTCATTTCAATTCTTTGGCCAAAAACGTCTCTCTTAGCGATCAAGTTTTTCAACCATTTTGAACGTTTTTTTCGTTTACATAACACTGCGTGATAATATACATAAATCCCAGCAGCGGCAATTTCAATTTTTCTTTTATAAATGAAAACACTTTAAAACGTTTCAGAAACTGTAGGTCTGCCGAAAATCTGCTGGTGATTTTAAGAAAGTTGAATGTTCAGCGGATCTGGTCCGCTATCACCAGTTCCGTCGAAAACCGGCGGATTTTCAGCCAGTAACTAGGGGACCTGGCCCGACGACGGACTCAATCCTCAACGGACCACGGATATTTTATGTAACGTTAGTGGGCGTCTAGAGATTTGATCCGTCGGACCAGGTCCGTTGAATCTGATCCTTCATATCAGATCTGCAGTCCAGATCCGTCAAAAAGTCCGCTCGTGTATGGCTGGCTATTGAACGTGTTAAATGGGAAAAATTAAATGAGAAAAATATTTTTAAATAAAAAATGTAGTTTAATTCGCTTTTAAAACCCTCCCATTTTGTTTAACTTTTTATTACATTTAAAATGGCACCTTCTTCTTGCTTCTACATTCTGTGGTTGTTGCATTATAAATGCACAAACAAGCAAACAAATTCTTCTAAATATTTATGGTAGAGATAGAGATTAGGTATTGTTTATAACGGTGTCAGGTAGATTTTTAATCCAACAATAAACTCATTCCAGCGTTATTTAAATGGGCAAAATTAAAAGAGAAAAAGTTTTAAAATGAAAAATGTAGTTCAAATCACTTAAAAACCCCTTCCATTTTGCTTAACTTTTTTATTGCGGTTAAAATGGCACCTTCATCGTGCTGCTACGTTCTGTAGTAGTTGTGTTATAAATGCACTAACAAACAAACAAATTCTTCAAAATATTTATGTTAGAGATAGAGACATATATACATATATATCATATAAAACCTAAGGTACTTCTAGAAGTGCTCCAGAGCTGAAATTTGGCATGAATATAGGTCATTGGTTACAACCTCTGGAGAAAATCAAAAATTTCAGGAAAAGTTATATTTACTGTCCTTGAAAAATGTCTAAATATTTAAGGGGTATTTTAAACACAATTTCCAATTTTAAACATCCATAAGAAAAGCATTGAAAATGGTGCAGGACTATATAAAAATTCCTTTTTTAAATTATTTACAATTAAGATACAGTCAGGCATGCGCCATACTGTGGATGAAAGAATGAAGTTTATTTTTCTTGAAGACAAAATTCAAATCAATGCTGAATTTGCATAAACATTTGAATTTAATTGTAATATTATGAAAGTTTTTTGGTTTTCAACAATGAAAAATATTAACTAACATAAAAACCATTCTATAGGGGCCCACACACATTGAGATTTGTCTCGAGATTTGGTATCAGGAACTTGTCTCTCCTTCGGTCTCAAGAACTTGTCTCAGTCTCAAGATGCCCACACACAATGAGTCAATTTTGTAAGCTGCCTTGAGACATCCCCAAACTAAAAATTTTTATTGTGCTGCAAGAGTTCGTACAGAATGTTGCCCGTGTCAATAATTGTATCTGTTGGAGTTGCTGTGGCTGTATCCTTCAAGAAAGAGAAGAAGTCCCAAGCGAAGTGGTTCAAGATATTGCTGATCAACAGGAAGAGATATGTAGTTAATAATTTTCTATGCAAACTCAACGTCAACAAACCTCAAGATTTTAAAAATTATCTATGCAATGCAAATAATAATGAAAAACTGCACTAAACACACTACTATGAGGTAGACAGGGTTCTAGTTGGGAGGCAATGCCATACACGTCGAGACTTATATCAGTCTCAAGGTTCAGGATGGGAGACAGAGACCGATAGTGAGACTGAGACAAATCTCATGAGGCAGACCCATTCGCTTTGAGATTTGTTTCTGGCACAACTTCCTTATACCAAATCTCAACGTGTGTGAGCCCTGTAGCGGCCAGTGAGATTCAATTGTCTCACATAGTTCCGGAATCGGCCGCTACCGGACATGAGCACAGAGAAAGTGCCCAGAAAGATAGTCAGCCGTGCTGAGCGGGTTATCAAGCTTCATCAGCTTCTCGCTGCTGCTTCCAGTGACCTCACAGCATCTATCCATTGGCCACGTGTCATATGATTCTTTCATCAATGTAATGCCTACATCAATAAAAGAGCGTGTTTACTTAATGAGTTTTTATGTTACCACGTCCCGCAACCAAAGTGGTGACCCCGACGTGATCTTCGTGTGATAGGTTATGGCCATGTGGTTTTTAAGTTTTCGAGTAGTGCGCTACCATAGCATCCCCTCGTGCTTGCTGTTGAATTTATTTTTCTTGTTATGGTTGATAACGGGAGTCCCAATGTTGGCCGCGTGGCGATGCGCGTTTCTCCATTTTGGCCGGAAGATCCGGCAAACTGGTTCGCCCAGCTGGAAGGACAATTCAATTTGTGTGGTGTTACACAGGACAGCACCAAATTTTGGTATGTTAGTAGCCAACTCGACAACCGCTACGCACAGGAGGTGAAGGATATCATTAAGAACCCCCCGGCAGAGAATAAGTATGAGCGAATTAAGGAAGAACTCATACGACGGTTCTCGGTGTCGGAACAGCAGAGGCTACGGCAGCATGAAGAGATGGGTGACAGGAAGCCATCTCAGTTCCTCAGGCACCTGTCTAATTTGCCTGGCGCCTCCGTTCCCGACGAGTTGATCCGATCGTTGTGGCTGAATCGTCAACCGCAGCATATTCACGCCATTTTGACGGCCCACGATGGACTCGACCTTGCCGCGTTGGCAGCCATCGCTGATAAGGTGAACGAGGTTTCAACACGTCCTCACGTCGCCAGCCTAACCCCAGACCCCATGGTGGTCACTCTATTACAGCGAGTGGAGGAGTTGACAGCGCAAGTCGCCGCCCTGTCTGCCAGGCGACCGACAATGCGATATCGTGGTAGGTCCCGAAGCCAATCCCGCTCAAATTCCCGCGCGAACTCCCCTCACGGCGGTCAGGTCGGGGGTTTGTGTTGGTACCACCGGAGGTTTGGCAACGACGCCCGTAAATGCACCACGCCGTGCCCTTTTATCGTCCCGGTAAACGGCGAGGGCAGTCGGTAGACGCGGCCACCGATGACTGCCCGAAAGCGTGCCGCCTTTTTGTGACTGATTCGGCAACCAAGTGGAGATTTTTAGTGGACACAGTGTCCGATTTGTGTGTTTTCCCACGAGCTATGGTAAAAGGGCCTAGGGCTAAATCGGCATACGAGTTTTTTGCGGCGAACAATACCGTAATTTCGACGTACGGGTGGACGACGCTGGCGTTAAATTTTGGACTGCGCCGTGACTTTTCGTGGCTTTTCGTGGTGGCGGACGTCTCAAAACCCATCATCGGTGCCGATTTTCTCCGCTTTTACGGACTATTAGTCGATATGAGGCACCAGCGTCTCGTCGACGGCACGACGACGCTCCATGCCGACGGTAAGGTGGTGCGTGACACAGGGTGCCACATCAAATCATATCTCGGTGGCACGGACTGCAGATTCCATCATCTTTTGGAACGTTTCCCGGAGGTTACGCGTCCGGCAGGAGTACCGAAGGCCCCAGCACATACCACGATGCATTACATACGCACCACTCCCGGACCTCCAGTTTCTTCGAAGCCGCGACGCCTGGCACCGGATAGATTCGCGGTGGCTAAGAGAGAGTTCGAGGCGATGCTGCGTCTTGGCACTGCGAGGCCATCGGAGAGCAGCTGGTCTTCCCCGCTCCACCTTGTTCCGAAGAGAGGGGACGAGTGGCGCCCCTGCGGCGACTACCGTTGTTTGAACGCACGAACGATACCTGACCGCTACCCCGTGCCCCATATAGAAGATTTCAACCATAGCCTCCGTGGTAAGTCCGTATTCTCCACGATTGATTTAGTGAGAGCATACCAGCAAATTCCTATCCACTCGGCGGACATTGCTAAGACGGCCATAACTACGCCTTTTGGACTATTCGAATTTCCCTATATGTGTTTCGGGCTGCGTAACGCCGCACCGACTTTTCAGCGGTTCATGGACGAAGTCTTAAGGGGCCTAGATTTTTGCTATGTGTATATTGACGACATGTTAATGGCTTCCACTTCGGATAAGGAACACGAACGTCATCTAAGTGTACTTTTTACTCGTCTCCGCGACTATGGTGTGCTGGTCAACTCCGCAAAGTGTACTTTTCGTCGACCTGAAGTGACATTTTTAGGGTCTATCGTTTCCGGCGAAGGAATATCTCCTCCCCTGAAAAAGTTGACGCGGTTTTTAACTTCCCGAAGCCTACCACCGTGAAAGCTTTAAGGCGTTTTCTTGGGATGGTAAACTTTTACAGGAGGTTCATGCCAAACGCAGCCGCCCTCCAGGCGCCGTTACATGGCGTGATGCAAGACCCGAAAAGTAAGGGTAACGACCCCGTGTGTTGGACGCCGGAACTCGAGCGCGCCTTCGATGAGTGCAAGCAGAGCCTTTCTCAAGCGGCGTTACTTGCCCACCCCGACCCTACAGTGCCACTTGCTATTTTTACCGACGCCTCGGATTTTACTATGGGTGCCGCTTTACAGCAGCGTTCGAGAGACGGTTGGCAGCCTCTAGCGTTTTTCACCAAAAAGCTCTCCCGAGCCGAACGGAATTATAGCCCTTAAGACCGGGAATTGTTAGCGGTGTATAAAGCTGTGCGTCACTTCCGGCACATGATTGAGGGAAGAGACTTTTCAATATATACGGACCATGAGCCATTAATTTACGCCTTCAAACAAAAGGTGGATAAGTGTTCGCCGAGGCAAATTCGGCATTTTGACTTTATTGCCCAATTTTCCACGGATATCCGCCACATTTCAGGCAGTGATAACGTAGTCGCCGACGCACTATCTCGCGTCGAGGCGGTCTCCACCGCCTTGGATTACGAGGCACTGGGACGCTCTCAATTACAGGACGAGGAACTGATGAACCTACTCGCCTCGGGTTGCGCGTTGGACCTGAAGAATATGCTCATTCCGGACACAGAGGCGGAAATATATTGTGACGTGTCTACACCGAACGTCCGTCCATTTATGACGGAGCCGTTTCGCAAGCAAGCTTTCGACTCGGTGCATCAGCTGTCTCACCCTGGGATCAAAGCTTCCGCTAAGTTGCTCGCCCAACGTTTTGTGTGGCCCTCGATCCGGAAAGATTGCCGGACTTGGGCACGCAGTTGCCTACCGTGCCAGCGAGCCAAGGTGTACCGCCATACGACGTCACCCATCGGGACCTTCACCAGCCTGACAGCACGGTTCGAGCATGTGCACCTGGGCATCATTGGTCCTTTACCTCCCTCTGCTGATCAGCGATACTGCTTGACGTGCGTGGACCGCTTCAGTAGATGGCCGGAGGCCTTCCCGATGCCCGACGCAACGGCTGAGACAGTCACCCGAGAATTCTTCCGCGGATGGATCTCTCGTTTCGGGGCGCCCCTGCGAGTAACAACCGACCAGGGCCGCCAGTTTAAGTCCCCTCTCTTTCGCAGCTTGTCTGTTTTTACAGGTGTGCAGTGAGTGTGGACGACGGCCTACCACCCCGCCGCCAACGGCATGGTCGAGAGGTTCCACTGGCAACTCGAGGCAGCAATTATGTGCCACGGCGACGACCGATGGACGGATGCGCTCCCGGCGGTCCTGTTAGGGATACGGGCCGCATGGAAGGAGGACATCCGCTCGACGCCAGCAGAGATGGTTATCCGTCTACCAGGCGACTATCTTAACTCCACGACAAACCCCGAGGAATACACGGCGGATTTTGCCGCCCAGCTTCGGAGGCGTATGCAGCAATTACGTCCCGTACCGAGCGCCCACCACGGAGCCAGAGCTGTCTTCGTGCACCGAGACTTGGCGTCATCGACCCATGTTTTTGTACGCCGTGAGGTCTTCCCTGGAACCACCATACGATGGACCATACCAGGTGATCCGGACGGCGCTGAAGCAGTACGTGGTCCGAGTGAGAGACAAGGACGTGACGGTATCGCTCGATCGTCTCAAACCGGCATACATTCTTGCCGATGATGTGAGCATACCGCAGGCGCCACCACCATCTACAACTGGCGCCAACCAACCGGCAGCACTGCCACCATCCTGTGCTGACAGCAAACGGAGTTTGCCTGTCAGAAGTATACCACCTGAGCCACAACAGACGACTCGCTCCGGCCGAAAAGTCCATTTCCCACGTCACCACTCTCTCTTAGATCCGGCCTAGAGACTGCCAGGGGGGTGTTGTAGCGGCCAGAGAGATTCGATTGTTTCACGTAGTTCCGGAATCGGCCGCTACCGGACATGAGCGCAGAGAAAGTGGCCGGAAGAGGAGTCAGTAAAAGTAAGCCCAGGGTCGCGACACTCAATGTCAGAAAACGAGGACCGTCTAAACGTGACCCCTCCAACCCCTCCGCCGCCTCAGCGCGTTTTGGAAGACCTTCCCATTGGTCGAAGACGTTGCCAGGCAACGAGCTACGTAAGCAGTCGCGTCTCCTCTTCCCCTCCTCCTGCTCCCTCCCCTTTCCTCCCCGACCCGATTGCCGCTTTTTGTAGGGCAGCGGATTTTCCGTAAACCAAAACGTTTAATTATTCATTAATTTGACGGAATGAACCTCCATCAATTTTTTTCAGTTCTGAAAACAATTTACCCATCAAATGTACGTGTGGGAATTGATATACACTTCTAAAGAAAAAAGAACATATTTTTTTACACGTTTATTGCGAAAAAATGAAGGCAAATCAATTTACAAAATATAACAACTTTATTGCCCCATTGATCTGTAGAAACAAATATAGGACAAGTTCAGCATAGTATAAACAAGAATGGATATCACATAAGAGCTTCTTTAGGAGCACATCATAAGCGAAACTAATACATTCCAAACATTATTGATATAATAAATGTACATAGTTTCATAGTGCTTTCAATAAAATTCTCCCAAGAGAAATGCGTCAGGCAAAGTCTTCTGGCCATTCGGTCCATGGACAGGAGCTTAGGATTCCCAACCAGCTTCAACCAAACATCGAATCGACGATTTGAGTCGGAAATGGGATGAGGGAACCTGGATTTATCATTTTTAAATGTACATCCTCTTGCCGATCTCGCGTATTTTACACTCAGGCATTTCTAAATATTAATAAATGAATTATATGCCAATTATATGGTTAGCGTGTCGGCTTTCTATTGCAAAGTTCGGGGGTTCAAACCCCTCGAATGGAGGTTTTATAAAAAAAAAAAAAAAAAACTATCATCAGTGCCTGGCAGTAGGCAGCAGTACTGTCAGTATGGTATAGAGCCGAAAACAAATGATGTTGGTTGGGTCTATATCCAATACAGCTGTAGGCGTGATCAGGACGATTTGAACGGCTACAGTACTGCGATGTGGAAAGCAAGAGGGAAACTACCACATTACAATCCCTAGTAAAGATTATATGGTTGGACAATATGAGTTCTCTCGAGGTAAAACAATCCGGAGGTAAAATAGTCCCCCAATCGGATCTCCGGGCGGGGACTGCCTTGAGGAAAACATTTGTCGAAAGTAAATTACGAATAGGGACTTGGAACGTAAGAACTATGAGAAAGGCAGGAAAGCTAGAGAACTTGAAAGAAGAAATGAGAAGAAATAGAGTTGACATTATAGGGCTAAGCGAAACTAGATGGGAGGGAGAAGGACAGTTCGACTCGGAAGAATTCACGGTAGTTTATTCTGGAGGAAATAGTGGGGAAAGGGGAGTAGCTCTGGTACTTAGGAAAGATATGATGAAAAGCGTGACAAAGATAATAGCAACGAACGATAGACTGATGGCAATAAAGTTAAAAGCAGTCCCAGTGGACATGCTGATAATCCAGGTATATATGCCAACGTCAGCTCATGACGATGAAGAAATAGATGAGATCTATGAGCAAATTAATGAAATTTACGAAGAAGACGGAAGAGGAAAGGTAAACTGCATAATAATGGGAGATTGGAACAGCATAGTCGGAGAAGGACAGGAAGAAAATGTTGTCGGGCAATACGGACTTGGGAAGAGAAATCGAGGAGGGGAGAAACTCGTAGAATTCTGCATCAATAATGACCTTGTAGTGACTAATACATGGTTCAAAAACCATAAACGAAGGTTATACACATGGAAAAGCCCAGGAGATAGAATGAGATGCCAAATAGATTACATCCTTGTAAAACAAAGATTCAGGAACAGCATAAAGAACGCCAAGGCATTGCAAGGAGCAGACATTGATTCAGATCACAGCCTTCTAATACTTGACGTGAGTACAAAGCTCAAACAAATAAGAAAAACGAGAAGAGAAAGACAGACCTGGGACCTAGAAAAACTGAAAGAAAGGCAGGATGTAGTCAGCATGAAGTTGGAAGATAACTTAAGAAGGTTGGAAAACAAACCGAAGACCGTTGATATAGAATGGGATGAAATTAAAACCAGTATCAAGGATACCTTGGATAAAGAGATTGGAAAACAAGAGAAGAAAATCAGAAAACCATGGATCACGAAGGAAATGCTGGAGAAAATGGATGAGAGACGAAAATGGAAAAACGTTAACAGTGAAGAAGGTAGAGCCAACTATAGGCGCATAAACAATGAGTTGAGAAGGGTAACAGATAAAGCTAGAGAAAATTGGATAAAAGGAAAATGTGATGAAATAGAACAAATGGAGAAGTTAGGACGGTACGATATGATGTACGCTAGGGCACTGGAATTAGAAGATAAGAAGTCTAATGGAATTTGTGGTAAAGGAATTATGAATACGGATGGGAAGATAGTCTCAGAAACAAAGGATGTAGCACAGGTATGGGAAGAATACATTAAGGAATTATACAGCAAACAAGCAGCAGCGGCAAAAATAGAACTGGAAAATGAAGAAAACATTGATAAAGACAACTTAGGACCAAGTATTATGGAGAGCGAAGTAGAAAAGGCGATAATGGAACTAAAGAAGGGGAAAGCCACGGGCAGCGATGGAATACCGGCTGAGATACTTAAAGTCATAGGATCAGAAGGACTAAAAGCGATCACGAAATTAATTAATAAGATTTACGACACGGGAGAGTGGCCTCAGGATTTCCTAGAAGTAACAATGATCCCTCTAAAGAAGAAGCCAAAGGCAATGCAGTGTAAAGATTACAGAACTATAAGCCTTCTGTCACACACATCGAAGATCATCACGAGGATTCTTAATAAAAGGCTGGAGAAAAAGGCAGAAGAAATAATAGGGGAAGATCAATTCGGTTTCAGAAAAGGACGAGGAACTAGAGATGCTATAGGAGTAGTTAGAATCATATCAGAAAGGGCAATAGAATACAGTCAAGATATCTGCGCATGTTTCGTAGACTGGCAGAAGGCCTTTGATAGAGTAAATTGGGTAAAGTTGATGAAGATATTAAAGGATATAGGTGTAGACTGGAAAGACAGGAGACTGATTAGGAATCTATATGAGAATCAAGTTGTAAAGGTCAGGTTTGAGAATGTGGACACCTGCGGAATAAATATCGGTAGAGGAGTAAGACAAGGCTGCTGCCTATCGCCTACCCTATTCAATATATATGGAGAAAGTCTAATGCAAGAAGCTTTAGAAGGCTCAGGGGATTTCAAAATTGGAGGAAGGATTATAAGAACAGTGAAATACGCAGATGATCAAGTACTTCTAGCAAGAAAGGAAGAGGAGCTACAAAAAATGATAAATAGACTAGTGATAACAGGTAGAAAATACGGTATGGAAATAAATACAGAAAAATCCAAGGTCATTCGAATATCGGGTAAAGAAGAGAATCTGAACATAACTATTGGGGGAAAGCCATTAGAACAAGTTTCAGAATATAAATACCTTGGAAGTATCATAACACGAGAGGCAAAATGTACGGATGAGATCAAAACTAGAATAGGAAAAGCAAAAGCGGCTTTCAGGAGAAAGAAACAACTACTTACAGGGAATATAAGGGAAGATATCCGCAAGAAGTTGATAAAATGCTACGTATGGAGTATAGCATTGTATGGGGCAGAAACATGGACGCTAAGGAAAAATGACATCAAATACTTGGAAAGCTTTGAAATGTGGACTTGGAGGAGAATGCTGAAGATAAAATGGACAGATAGGATGAAAAACGATGAAGTGCTACGAAGAATAGGAGAGAAGCGAATGATTATACAGACTATCAGAAAGAGGAAGGCTAACTGGGTTGGACATTACCTGAGGAGAGAGAGTATGATTAAAGACGTGTTAGAAGGAAAACTAGATGGGAAAAGGGAAAGAGGTAGGAAAAGGTTTCAGCTGATAGACGATTTGAAGGGGAAAGAGAGTTATCAAGATATAAAGAGGACAGCGGAAAATAGGAGTATATGGAGAACCAGGTTTAACCAAGAATAATCACGGACCTGTCTACGGACAGACTACCTATGATGATGATGCCAAAATAATTACCTAACTCGAGTACCCGTCTTCTTCCCACAATTGGGGCCGCAACACGAAATGCAAACCATAGTGCACTTTTCATCTCACAAGAAGAAAACTATCAGTCAGTCTAAACAGAAGCTCACAGACATGCACAGATGCTCACAGAGGCTGATTGAAATTACTCGTTGGAACCAGAGTAACACTATTAACACCTAACAACCAGGCCCGGATATAGAGACCCAGGGCCCCTTGGCAGTTAACAGTTTTAGCAAAAAACAAACTTTACTTTTATTTTTTATTTATTTAACGTACTTTGACTTTAGAAAATAGACAAGCAGACTTAGAAATGAAATAGACAAGTACCAACTATACTTTTTTACACATTATAATTTTTACATTTACATATAATTACAAGATTACATTGCCACGCGGCGAACTTTCTTCTCTGCAAAGGAACGGATGACCTCACTATAGTCCACAGACTGCGTTATTTCTGACTCTATGTACAGCACAGAGAGTGAATTAAGCCTGTTCTCTTCTGTGGTGGATCTTAAATAATTCTTTACTTCAGCAAATTCGCGTGGAAGATAAAACCTTTGAGCCGCAAAATTGAAATTGATACAACTTTCTAACACACACTTTCAATGCGAACTGACAAGTAGTGACAAGTTATAGAATGAAGTCAGGTGCGATGCAAAACAAACAAAGAACACAAACACAGTGTTGCCACTTGACTTGTCAAAAAATTAACTATGGTCAATTATTTTCTATTTCGTTCGGAAAAATTGACATATTATTTTCCGTGTCCTTGTTGTAAGGATGCCGAAAGACATCGTATAGTCAGCCGCAGCGCCACACTCATTATTTACTCTATGGGTGAATCAGGCCCTTAAGGCACGCTATCTCAGGGCAATGCGCCCTTCGGGTGATTCCCCGCTCGCTCAATCACCCACTTCAGGGGATTACTAGCGCTTGACCTTTGTATCTCATGTTAGTATATAAGCGCGGGTCATCCCTGAGGCTGGGCGGTGTTTCCTCGCGACTCCTCTGTCGGTAGGATCGGCTGTGTTAGCGTCAACCTTGACCGGCTAGCCCTTCCTACGGGACTAGGATCGCCCGCCCCTCCGCGGTGTTTCCTCGCTACTCCTCTGTCAGTAGGATCGGCTGTGTTAGCGTCAACCTTGACCGGCTAGCCCTTCCTACGGGACTAGGATCGCCCGCCCCTCCGCGGTCCCTCGTTCGTTGGTCCAGCTACGTTTCTGTCAAACCTCGACCGGCCCGTCCGCCTTCGCGGGCTACGTTTGCGTCGGAACTGACTGGCTAGCAGCTCCTACGAGACCAGGGTCACCAAGGCGCGCCGCGCCACCTCCCCCTTGCAGGATTTAGCCGAGTAAGCATGTTGGGTATTACTGATCACCTGTTGTACTCTATGTAACGTTTGGGTATTACTGATCTCCTTTTGTATCCTATGTAACGCTTGGCAATATATTCCTTCTCGCACTAAAACGTCTTACGATTACTCGACACTCCCTATGTCACTACGACATATTGGTGTCAGGTGTGTGGGGTCGTATGGAGTTGGAGTAAGAAATGTTCGTTAAGAAATGCACTCGAATTGAAGTTTTGAATGGCCAACGATAAATTTTGCAGACCAACAATTAAATGTTTAAAAATTGGAATTTTACATCACCGATTTAACTTATTTTTCGGATAGACGAGTGTATAGACGTATACTTTAAAGAAATCCGCGATTGACGGCCTAACATTAAATAAAATTAATATTTTGAGGATATCGCAAATTTTGTTTATTCCTATAACCGTAGGTGTCACATTGATTCGCTAAACGGATCAAAGGATGTTACGACATTCTATCGGAAACAGGCGGCGGAAGGCAGTAATGCATGGATCGAACGAACCGACATTTTTTTCTTCCTTCAAATGGTCGAGAAATCTAACGAGTAAAAATGGCAAACATTTGTGAGCATTGAAACAGTTAAACCAATCTCTTTATATTCTCCTGTTATTTTCTTCTTTTTCACTTATTTTTCCCACGGTATGCAATATTGAGTAGTTAACAAATGAATTTTTTTTTTCGTTTCCCTAATGTTGGTCACTGATTAACGTTCTTATGCATTTTTCGGTTTTCGTGATGATTAAGTAATTTTTTTACTCTAACTTGACCCCACTACAAGTGTCGAGTTTTGTAAGATGTTTTCATGTATTTAAAATTTTGAAACACGACGGAAGAATTCTGTCATTATGGACTGGTTGCGTACAGATACGTCGCGGTGCGATCACCATTTTCTCCTACCTTGGGAGTCTCACCCAGTACAAACTCAAGGTTTAATTAATTTCACGCCCTCCGTAAACACTATACAGCCCCAGGACAGTAGTGTTGATCCTCAAAACGGTGCGATCGGTTCTCAACCGGCAGCACAACCTGCCGCAATAGGAAGCAAAATTCATTTTATCCCAAATTTTAGTGGGGACGATGAAATAACAATCGATAAATTTTTGGATAGTGTTCGAATCACCAGCCACCTGAGTGGCTGGAATGAAACTCAGACATTAGGTATAGCCCGCCTACGGCTGAACGGTACTGCCGCCGATTTCGTAACAGATAACCCCCATGTAACAGAATCGTATGAAAATTTCTCAACACATCTTAAAAGGAGATTTTCCTCAAGGGTATCCCCAATTACACTTGAGAGAATGTTCAGCACCTGCATACAAAAACCACTAGAGAGTGTCGCTGAGTTTTCGACTAGGTTGCGGAATATCGCCCATAAACTACGTCAGTCAGGTAGCGATCCAAACTCCGAGGCAACAAAGAAAATAACAGATAATAGACTTCTGGCGCAATTTTTGATTGGGTTGAAGGAGGAAGTCGGCAGATTTGTTTTAGTCCGTAACCCCAAAAACATCCTAGAAGCGGAAGAGTATGCCGCCATAGAGGAAGCAAACGCGAGAAATTACACATGCAGGAATCAGGAAATTAACTCGCTACAACACTCTTGTGCGTTAGCACCCCAACCGTTCCCTCAGAGCCAACCCATGACATTGCCTCAGTTCGCGCCGCATCAGCAATATGTGACAAATCAGGACGCCCAAAATTTTCATTTTCAGCCAATGCCTCAGCCACTTTTGAATTGCACAAGTCAGTTTAACGCCGTACAAGCCCCTCAACACCCTCCTTCAGGAAGGCACGTACGCGCCGCTCGAACCCAAGTGTCAAATACACAAAACGGGATACGTACGATAGGTACCTGCTATGACTGTGGGAAAACCGGACATTTTGCCCGCTTCTGTCGTTTCAAAGAGAAGAGCCAATTTCGCGAATGTTTCAATTGCGGTGACGCTACACATATCTCCAAGGACTGTCCTCTCATGCTCTGCGGTGTGTGTAAACAGAACGGGCATCGGCGTATTAATTGTCCTACTCGTCTAATTCCCCACAATTCGGGAAACGGCCCGATCCCGGCCAACCGGTCGGGAATGAATTAATTCTGGCAGTAACGCCTGAAGCCGGTTTGACTGTCTCAGTTCGTATATTAGGAGTACAATATAACTTTCTTGTCGGTACTGGAGCAGCCGTAACCATCGTTAGCAGTAAGAATTTTCCATTCGGTAAACTCAAAATTTCCGAATATCACTCTCCAGTTAGGAGCGCTTCGGGTCATGCCTTACCAATCATCGGTCAGTGCTACGTTCCATTTTTTATAGACTGTAGCCCATACCCGCATGATGCCCTGATAGTAAATCTCGGTCATACAAATTATGATGGAATTCTTGGCCTCGACTTCATGATCCGTTATGGGAGTAGTATTTCGTTTGACAATCGCAGAATAAAAATAAGGGAAGGTCATGAAACAAATTTGAAGTCTAGCAATAATAGTACTAGGAGTCATGAAGATCACTGAAGATTTAATCTCTTTTGGAGTAGAAGTCACGGAACCCAAATTCTTTATCAACATCACTGTAAACGAAAATAGTTCTGCCTTAGTCTCAAACGACTTGACATCATTTGATAGCGAAAATGGGGAAGTTTTTTATGTTGAAGAAAAGACCGCGCATATAGTAGACATATTTGGATCGAGTATAAGAGATTCTGGTGAAGCCGATGTCCTGCCGTCAGTCGTTGATTTTAGCAATGGTGCTTGTAGTTATACTGACGATGTCCAAGAGACTGCCACCGATTCCGGTTGTAAGATAGATTTGTGTCACTATTCAAATATGGAAAGTGGTCTGAATGTAGCTGTTACTAAAGAGTCAATTAAAGTACCTCCTTTTTCGCTTGTGTTGTCGAAAGCAAAACTGGATAACTTGCATGGTAAAGAAGTCTGTGTGATTGAGGACGACCAAGATATAACTATTCTCCCAATTATAGCCACAGTGACACCAGATGGCACGGTTCCTATACTTATGTGCAATCTACGTGGTAGTACTCAAGTATTAAAAAAGCACTACAGGATCAATGTCGAGCTATTCACCAACGACCAAAATGTACCTCTTGTGAACGAGATAGATACAGGCAACGCAGAGTTATGGCCCGAACCTCCCATTGTTGAAGATTTGCTTTCACTTTTTGACTTAAAAGACGCTCCGGTCGAGGCTGTTGAGCCACTAAAACAGCTCATTAGGGAATATGCGGATATTTTTATTCATGGCAACGTCCGCTTAGGGTGCACCAACATCGTTAGGCATACTATAGATGTTGACGATTTGAGACCAATCAAGAAGCGACCATATCGAGTACCCCATTCTCAGCGAGCCGCTCTGGACAAAGCTATCCAAGACATGTTAGGTCAAGGCATCATATCCCAATCCACAAGCCCGTGGTCTGCGCCTATAATTCTAGTGAAAAAGAGAACCCCGAACGGCGATCAAATACCATACCGACCCTGTATCGATTACAGAGCCTTGAACAGTGTTACCAAGAAGGAGGTTTTCCCTATTCCTAATATGGACGAAACGTTTGACCTATTAGGAGGAGCGTCATTTTTTTCCACCATGGACTTGTGTAGTGGTTATTGGCAGGTGGAGATGGATGGAAGAAGTAAGGAATATACCGCGTTCAGCACGCCCGAAGGACATTTTCACTGCAATAGGATGAGCTTCGGTCTTGCAAACGCGCCTTCAACCTTCTTGAGGCTGATGACAAATGTTCTATCAGGAATTGTAAACCAAGGGTGTACCTTCTATTTAGACGACATTTTGAGATACGACAAAACGAGTGAGGAACACGTAGCAGGCTTACGAGAAATCTTCGGAAGACTTAGGAAGGCGAATTTGAAACTAAAGCCACAGAAATGCAGATTCTTCCAAAAACGCGCGAAATTTTTAGGCCATGTAATTTCTGCTAGGGGTCTTCAGCCTGATGACGATAAAGTAGAGGCAATAAAAAAATTTCCAGTACCAACAAATGTCCGACAATTGCAGTCCTTCCTTGGACTTGCAGGCTACTACCGAAAATTCATGCCGAATTTTGCAAAGATTTCTAGCCCACATACGATGTTGACAAGTAAAAATGTGGAGTATACGTGGAACACAGAACAGCAGGAAGCCTTCGAAGTTTTGCGAAATGCCCTCATATCGCATTCCGTCTTACGATTTCCTGACTTCTCGAAACTGTTCATTTTGACGACGGATGCGTCTCCTTTCTCTACTGGTGGCGTGTTATCTCAGGAATTCGAAGATGGAGAACATCCGGTAGCTTGTGCTAGTAGACAGTTACATAAGGCCGAAAAATCCTATTCTGCAACCCAGCTGGAATGTTTAGCCGTAGTGGACATGGTTAAAAAATTTCGAGTCTATCTCCTCGGGCGCCATTTCACCCTGTATACCGACCACAAACCCCTTCGTTGGCTCCTTACCCTTAAAGAGCCAAAGCCAAGACTTGCTAGATGGATTATGGAGTTAACTGAATATTCATTCGACGTTAAATACCGCCCTGGCAAGGAGATCGCTCACGCTGATGCACTCTCCCGCAAAACCGTCCCTAGGGTCTCAGCCTTACACGACGACGTGCGATATCAGCCTGTGTGGGATAAACAACGGATCGCCAAAGAGTTTGCCCCGAGCTTCGATCATATCACGAACTAGCGAAAAAACATGACCCTAGCTACTTTTACGATAATGATAATGTGTTATACAAAATTCACACAAAAACACCAGACCCTCAGTTTACGATATGCGCCCCAAAACTCATGAGAAATTATATACTACGACGTTGCCACGATATCCCACTAGCAGGACACTTGGGGTTTGACAAAACGCTAGAGTTAGTTCAGAGACAATTCAATTGGAATAGGTGCTATGTAGATACTCAGAAATATGTACAGCAATGCTTAGAGTGCAAGAAACGGAAAGCGACAAAACCATCAGTGCCACTGCAGCCTGTAGCAGAAGCAACTTACCCCCTAGAGAAACTTTCGCTCGATATAGTTGGCCCTCTACCCAGGTCAGACAAAGGCAATCGCTTCATACTGACTTGTCAAGATTATTTCACAAGATACCCCGAAGCCTTTCCCATCCCAGATCAGACCGCGGACACCGTAGCTCGTGTCTTTGTTGAGAACATCATCTGTCGTCACGGTGTTCCAAAATACCTTCTTACTGACAGAGGTGCCAATTTTACCTCTCAGTTGATGCGCCGCATATGTGAACTTTTGAAAATTAAAACTGTACTTACGTCGCCCTACAACCCACCTGCGAATGGTCGACTAGAAAGGGCCCATCAAACCTTCGCTGCCGTCATTTCACACTGTCTCCCAAGACCACAAGGTCTGGGACGACCAACTTAATTTTGCTTTATTTGCCTACCGTAACAGCAAGCACAGGATGACGGGGTTCAGTCCCGCATATCTTATGTATGGTAGGGAACTCAACATGCCGTGGGATGATTCTAACACCAGCTCACACTTCTTATTCTGAGGAACCATCCTACGACTACGTCCTGCGACGTAGGCTCCAAATGGCTCACGCACAAGCTGCGGAGTTCAACAGAACTAATTCTGAGGCTGAACACGATAGGTATAATAGAAATCTAAAATTAATTCCAATTGGTCTTGGTCAGTTAGTTTTATTACGTAATACAGCGCTCTCAAAGGGGCAAGCCAAGAAACTGGTTTCCCGCTGGTTAGGTCCCTACGAAATAGTGAAGGTCAGGAGCCCGGTAACGTACGACATAAGAAATCTTCAGGATGGACGCATACTCACGGCTCACCACAGGAATTTGGTCCCCGTACCCCCTGATCCTGAGCCTACCCTTTCCAAAATCCTGCTCAATAATGATCGCACGGATCAATTGCTAACCCCCATTCCTGAGTCCATACCAGCAGAACCCGATTCCTCCCCATTTCCAAATAAATATGATCCACCCTTGCAGTCACAGTTGCCACCCCCTCCTAACTCCCTTTCCGTGCCTACCCCTAACTCTCCCCACCTACGTTACAACCTAAGACCTAGACTAGGGAGGACACTCCCTCAATAACTGTGCTGCTTATATTCTAATTATAGTATGGCACGAACCATCTCCTCCAGGGAGTTGAAAAGGCTAAAAGACATTTTTGGGAGCCCACTTCAATCACTAGTGGTGTACGGAGGCAGTCCCGAGGCCCCCAATACTTGCCCTCCCACACCGGGCAAATCGTTGAAACTTTCATGCGCCAGGAGATTGTTCCACACCTTGCAGAAAGGGCAGGTTCCTGATTCACCCGACGACCCTTTGACAGATCACCGCCTGTCGAACCACCACCCACGCCGGGACGTAATTTGGACCTTCCTCCTAGGGTGAGACTAGAAACGCCCCCTAAAGGGGATGGACTACAAGCATCCTTGCCCAAGGACCCTAGAGCTACAAGGGAGGCACTTCCAACCATTAAGCTGCCTGCCGACCTTAAAATAATTCCCCACTATTCTGGAGAGCGTGTCAATCAAGATGACGCGTGATCCTTCCCCTTCTGGAACAACGCTTCATGACCTCATCAGGATCGGTCGAAAACGCCACAATCAAAGGCGGCGCGAGCTCAACAATCTTCGTAAAAGGAAACCCAAGCTCGAGAGACTCCTCCAAAGTGCGCAGTGATCCTTGTGTTGTGTGACCTATGTGCAGAGTGTCCATGACAGAAATCCTTAGCTGGTGTGAGTGATATAAAATAATTGTGTGCAATGTTATTCCAGATACCATGGCCTACCTTGTGAAAACTATGTTGCTGTTTTTTGTGCTGTCGGTAACGGTGCCATCAGTGGACTCCTCAGGACTTCTATTCGTGCCAAAAGGACAAATTGTGTTTGCAACAGGAGAGTGGGTTATTCATATAGACTTACACATTGACACCTTTGGACAAGGAATACGTGGAGTGAACGAACAATATTCGGAATTTTGTAAATTAAGTTCAAGAGTTGCAGCACAAGCTGTATCAAATGTCGTGCTCAATTTACATAATGTGTCACGAGTGTATGAGCATAATTTACACTATGGAATTTCTAGTTTAAATGATGATTTTAACAATCTAATGTATATTTCAAATCGTAGTCGTGTAAATAGAAGATTATTTGATGTGGTAGGCTATGGGTTGCATTTTCTGGCAGGAACCGGGACTGATGATCAGGTTAAGATGTTGTCAAAAGAAATTTCCAAACTCGCAGACCAGACTAGACAATCTTTAAATTCTAGATATACGTTTCTGGCAAACACGTCAAATACCTTAAAAAGACATGACAAAATGCTTTCGCAAACATATAAGGCTCTTCAAGCCTTGCAGCAAACCTTAAATTATAGCAACAACGAACTATCCCATTTCTAACACTAACCTTGCGGATAAACTTTTCAGTGTTCTACATATAAGCTTTACTTCTCTCTCTCGACATATGTTTCAACTGGCCCATGAACTAAATCGCTTAAGTAATACTGTTATGTCAGCGGAGCTAGGCACATTAACCCCTTCCATCCTATCACCCACTCACCTTAAAGGCATCATTCAGAACGCCTTACCAGCACTTACCTCTGAGCTGACATTCGTTGGCTATGAAAATAGGTTACCTAATAGCCTGTCTACGGCATCGCCCGAGTGAGAGTACTACGGCAATCAGGGACCTTAATGTTGCCGGTAATATTACCACTTTCTCACAAAGAGAGGAGTTTCAAGGTACTTAAGGCGTACTCCTTTCCATCAGCTACGGCTCAAGATCACCATGCCGTGCTCCTGAAACCAGACTCGCCCTACCTAGCGGTGACGGCTAGACGTAATGGCTTTGTCTTACTCCCTAACGAGTACTCACAGAACTGTATCAAAGGCGACATATACGTTTGTCCTCCTACCTACCCCATCCTTACCGATGCAACTAGCTCCTGCAATATAGCCGTGTTCCTGAATAACAGCGATAACATCAAACGTAATTGCGATATACATCTTGCTAAATCCCCTTACACCGTCTACATCAAGGGCGAAACGCCTGGCCGATGGTTCTGCAGCGTAAGCAAGAAAACCACACTTAATATCGTTTGCCTACAGAAATATTCACGCTTGAGTATAGCTGGTCAAGGGAGTTTGGAAATACCTCCAGGTTGCTCAGCATACGACGATACAAATTACCTGCCCGAAATAACAAATGTCTTCAGAAGCAGCTCTTCCATCGACGTTGAAGTGTCTCTGGAACCTCTTGAAAAATTCGATGTAAATATAATTGACTCAACATATCTTGACATAGCAAACGGTTCCAACGATCTAAGGCATATTCTTACGTCGATCGAACGGCTTGATCCCCTTAACGTACCGACAATTTCCATGTCTGAAATAGAACGTAATGTTAAGTTGTTGTCACCAGTTGACTGGAGCTTAAAGAAAATTCATTATTTTGGTATATCAACCATTGCTATCTTTGTAATATTACTTTGTTGTATTGTTTCACTGTTGTACTACAAATTTAAGAACCCTGCTATGCCTGCAGATGTACCATTGCAAATCGTCAGCACTCAAAATGTACCGCCGAGTCTGGCAAATAACCCAATTACTGTTTATAACATTCCACAATGTGCTCAAGATTCTACAACGTGCATAGCTCCTGTACATGCACCGTTGTTTCCGAGGTTGAATTAAGATTATTATGTAAAATCGGCTATATCCTGTACCCGTCCCTAGGAAGTGAGCGATGGAATTCAGATTATTATTTTTTTCTACCCCCGGGGTCTCAACTGTCGCCGGGGTGATGTTGTAAGGATGCCGAAAGATATCGTATAGTCAGCCGCAGCGCCACACTCATTATTTACTCTATGGGTGAATCAGGCCCTTAAGGCACGCTATCTCAGGGCAATGCGCCCTTCAGGTGATTCCCCGCTCGCTCAATCACCCACTTCAGGGGATTACTAGCGCTTGACCTTTGTATCTCATGTTAGTATATAAGCGCGTGTCATCCCTGAGGCTGGGCGGTGTTTCCTCGCGACTCCTCTGTCAGTAGGATCGGCTGTGTTAGCGTCAACCTTGACCGGCTAGCCCTTCCTTACGGGACTAGGATCGCCCGCCCCTCCGCGGTCCCTCGTTCGTTGGTCCAGCTACGTTTCTGTCAAACCTCGACCGGCCCGTCCGCCTTCGCGGGCTACGTTTGCGTCGGAACTGACTGGCTAGCAGCTCCTACGAGACCAGGGTCACCAAGGCGCGCCGCGCCACCTCCCCCTTGCAGGATTTAGCCGAGTAAGCATGTTGGGTATTACTGATCACCTGTTGTACTCTATGTAACGTTTGGGTATTACTGATCTCCTTTTGTATCCTATGTAACGCTTGGCAATATATTCCTTCTCGCACTAAAACGTCTTACGATTACTCGACACTCCCTATGTCACTACGACATCCTGTGTCCTCAATGTGTACCATTTTGGCCCCTGGTCGGGGCCCCCGCCGAGGTTGCGGCCCTAGGCAGCTGCCTAGTTTGGCTAGGCAGAAGTTCGCCGCTGCTAACAACACATAACACAGCATAAGCAAGCTTTAGCACTCGCAATCACATGCAACCGCTCGAAACCACGCGAAAGCGCTAGAAATGGCGTGAGACTGCTCGAAATCACGTGAAAGCGTTAGAAATGACCTGAAACCGCTAGAAATCACGTGAAACCACTAGAAATCACTTGAAACAACGGAAAACAGTTTGAAAGCGCGCGCAACCTATTTCCCCTACATCCCTTCCTACTTCCTTTCCTACTTCCCCTCCTACTTCCTTTCCTACTTCCCCTCCATCGCCTCTGGTTTGCTTCATGGAAGAAGGAGATCTCCTTCTTCCATGGCCCACCCCTCTGACACTTGTATGTTTTTGCGACTACCTATAGAGGGTAGTAGCATAGCCGACCTTAGCGGCCTCCGTATCTCGGGTTTTATTGTCAAGTTTCCATAGCTACCACTATAATGTCAAAATTTCAGCTGCAGTTTGGTGTACCAATTTTAATGGTTGCCGAGTCGATAAACAAATTTAGTTTTCCTAAACAGGTTACCAGGTATGTTCGGTTATGCTATTTGCTATTATTACGTTGTCCCGTTTGATTATTTAACTCGCTGCTTCAAAACTTGGAAATCGTGGTTAATATATTGGCTCGAGCAATTTTCTCTGTTTGTTTTATAATTTGCCAATAGTCGCTCTATATTATTTACAACTCACCGGTTCATTCTTTATAAACTTAGAGCGGAAGAGTGGGTGAAATTCGGCCTGCGAGAGGAACTCATTGGTTGTGATGTGTACTCCTTGAAAAATTTAAGGTTGCGCAATGAGCATTTCAGGGAAAGTGACTTTAAGTCCAAATATCCTAGACTACTACTGAAACCTGTTGCCGTACCAAGTGTTAGTATAGGTAAGTTTGCGAAATTCCTTACAGAAAATATGCAAGGAAACTAATATTTGTAACTAGAATACATTCATAATCTTCAATTCCATCATACATTAAAAGTTCTTAATAGTTTACAATTTTCATGTGCTTTCCACAGGTGAAAGGTTTAATGTTGGCGGGAGTTTTCAATGGCATGAGCTCCATGTTCTGGTAAGGTTTAACATTTTTCTTTCTCCACAACTCAATGTACTTTTGTCTATTAAACAATTAGTATGACAATTTCTGAATAACAAATAAGTACATGAGTTGCATATCTCTTTAAAATAGGCGAACAGCAAATGGCAGAGAGACACCATGAAGAAGGAAGTCATGGCCTTCATTGGCCACCAGATGCAGCAGCTGTTTCTTCCACACCAAGAAGACCAATTACAGGAAGGATCCAGTATATACCTAGAATGCTTGGAAGATTTCAAAGGTATCGCAGCTGCTTCACTGGTCTTCGAGCAAGACTGTTTCACATGGGTACCCCAAAATCAATTAGCCGCTCCCAAGAAATGCAGGACAGTAAAAATTTCAAGGAGGTATCTAACAGAGAGGAACCATAAATTGTTTGTGGCTCAAATTAAATGGGGGCAAGTTTATAAGTTTGGAAGAAGGTGGTCATCATCAATTAAAGACTTTGCTTTATCTTTATATTACCATGGTCCTCGATCTTATAGATATTTGCAAAAAGCTTATGTCTGCCTTCTGTAAGGTTGTTGTTTAGGAGGCAAAAAAGGTTACAGTTAAGCCTGGCATTGACAGCAATGTTTTGGCTGCTTTAAAGTTAAAAGCTGACAACCTAGATATAGCTGATTTTGCTGTTGCATTAGTTGTAGTTGAAATTTCCATTAAAGAGCATCTTCAATATGATTGCAGCACTGACACAATATTAGGGTTTTGCAATTCTGTTCAATTTCCCAAGCCTAAACAAGGAACTCAGTGCTTAGTAACTATGGTGAAAGGTATTAACAGAAATTGGAAACTGCCTTGGATACTGGGTTACCTATGAAAGTACTTCTGTTGATACACTGCAATAAATAGTTATGCAGTGTATTTATTGCACTGGTTTCAGTGTCATTTCTTTGATATGTGACCAAGGGCCTCATAATCAAGGTCTTTGTAGGAAGCTTGGGATTTCTCCAGCGAAATCTTATTTCATGTTTCGTGAAGAGAATTTTTTTGTTTGTTAAAATGCCTTGGAAATAATTTGATGAAATGTGACTTTGAGGGCAATGTATCTAAATGGAGTCATTTGGAAGAGTTAATTAGCTTCAAGATCCATTAAAGTTAAAAATTATCCCGAAAATAACACAATTGCATGTAGACACCTGAGCATATAAAAAAATGAAAGTTAAAAGTAAATAATAAAAAAATGTTACCACTTTTTAATGCTAGTGTTTTTTGCGGCTTGTAAATTTTTGTTGCAGAACCCAAGAAAACATCTGTGCATCATGTACTCAACATTTAATGTCAGTAATTCATTAAATAAAATAGAAGCATACATTGAAAATCGTATGCGAAAATGTGTGTAAGTGCATAAAGAAGTGTAATAGCTTTGTAATGCTAGGTTTTCATTTGCTATTACGCGTTTTGAAGATAATTAAAAGAATATTTTTCACTCTATGATGCTATGTTTTCATTTGCTGTAATGTTTTCCTTTATTTTCTGTTAAACTGCATTATTAAAGTTAAAAAATAAATTTTTTTAGGTTGACAGAACCGTACTCGCATATAACATTGCGTCTTAGAGGGAAATTGGACTTGTACTTCGCGAATTTGCATTTCGCGGCAGTTTTCCGGAACCAATTATTCGCGAAATTTAAAAAGGTAGTGTATATGAGAGAAATGCATTAAGTACTTAACTCAATATGTGTAAATTGTGTACTTGTATTGTATTTTCAGGCATCCAGTTGTAAACGATATAGAAGAATCTTATTCTACATTATCTTATAATAAATTACTCGTTATAAATTGACTTAGAGTGTTGTTATTTGGCAGCATTATTTCCTTTATTGCCATCTAAATTCTAATACAGGATTGTTTTTAATTCTATCATAATTCTTATAATAAAATTATTTAAATTTATTAAAATGTTACTATTTCTATAATTACATCTGAAGCAATATCATAATTGTAATTTTCTCTTGTGACTAACTATTCCGTTTAAGAAAATTTAGGTTGTACTTTCAATTAATGAGATTGCATTTCCGATTAATGAAAGATCTAAATGACATTTGATTAATTTTTGTATGAAGCTATTATTCTAATATTTATTCTGCAATAACGAACAGAAGATGACGTAATTACGTCAAATTCGTTCTTATTCACTAAATAAAATTTAGAAATCATAGCTTCTCTCGAACAATTCGTACAATAAATTTAACGTCAAATGGATTTGAGTTTCCCTCGCTATAGCTTCACCCCAAGCCGCCAGAGCGCTCTGCATGAAACGTATTCTTATTGGTCTTATAAGACTGTCACTCCCTATTATTCCTTGGGAAAGCCTATCCAAAGGCGGTCCTCATTTTGCAATCCGAGTGCCCGTCCCCTGAGTAAGCCATGCAGAGCGTTTCATCCAGCTTCATCTGCCTCTCGCTGCCGCTTCCAGTGACATCACAGCGTCTTTCCATTGGCCACGTCTTATGATTCTTTTATTAATATATTACCATCGTCAATAAAAGAGCGTGTTCACTTTAGTGAGTTCTTTATGTTACCAACTCCCACAACCAAAGGTTCATACAGGATTTTAACTACCACCTAAAGAAATCATTAAAAAAATTTTGTCAGGCTTGACACCAAACGTTCCCCATTCCTTAATTACGCAAGCGATATTTACATTAACATTTACTATTTTGTGTATTGTATTGTTAAGTTTTACCATTAACCCTTCCAGAGTGGATTGTTTTTGGTCTGTAAGCGGAATTTTTTTAATGCAAAAAACATGTTTTGTTTAATTTTTAAAATTATTTTTTTATGTATATATTATTGATAAGCGATACAAACTGAATATTTTTATAAAACAAATTGTATTATTTGGTGTCTACAAGTTTTTTTAGTGTGTTACAGTTCAAAGCACTTGTCTGGATGCAAAAATGGCTTATTAGCACAGGTCTTACAAAAGTAAATCATTTCCTTTCTAATATTCCTATATTTACACACCACACATCTTCCTGCCCCCTTTTATTTCCTGTCCATGAAATGAGATGTCCCATTTAGTCTTTCTTGTGGATGGCCACCAGATGGTCTGCCTCGGTTACCCTTTTCCATTCTCCTATCAGTTGTCATTCTTTCCTCCACAAGTGATTCCACCAAACTTTCTCTGTATTTCTTGTGGGCCATAGGCTTCTTATCTTCATTATTCTTGACATACAGGAGATAAGAATTTACTATGCATACTTCAAGTAACGAGAAGAACATTTTGTGATATCATTTCCTGGTTCTTTGCATAAACTGGTAGGATGCTATAAAATGGTATGTTCTGTCGACAGCTCTCATACGTTTGGTGTAGTCCAAAACTGTATCAGGTTTCATTATAGGAGGTTTCATAGGGTTCTTTGATAGTACTAGCGACATATCATGTTTGCTGCCCTTGTGTGCAGTACTCAGCATGGTTACAATGCATAGTACAATGCTAGTAGTTCATTGTTCCTGAAGGATAACACATCCCTTTTTTTATTTTTGATTCTCTCTTCTTTTTCTGCATTTTCAACTCATCTGGCATGTCTTTCCTACTTGGCATCACTGTCCCAGTTGTAACAAAATCCATTGTAAATAACTGCCTGGCCAGCTCGGGTGATGTGTAGTATCGATCAGTAAACACATGGTGTCCTGAAGGTGGATTAGTATCATCTTTCAAGAGAGTTCTGTACAACTCTTTTACGACTTCTGTAGTTTTCAACAAACCTGTATCTTGACCCTCAGTCTTTCCTGTATATGGCTTGAAACTGTAGACATATCCATTGGCACTGTCAGATAGCATGAATACCTACATGCCACATTTTACAGGTTTCATCGGATTATACGTTTTGAATGACACTCTTCTTTTGAAAGATATTGTACTCTCATCAACTGCTACCTTTGCACTTGGAGAGTAGTGTAAACTGCACTTCTCCTTTATTTTTTCTATTACTGGTTTTATCAGAAAATCTTTGGTTTTTGCATCCCCTTGGCCACCTTCATGTGCAAAGTGCATATTCCAAAATAGCAAAAGAAACTTGTCACTGGGGAAGACATCCAAAAAAAGGGCATTCTGTTCACCCACAACTGGGAAAATAATCAGCGATGTCTGGTAATGGATGAAGGCCCATGTTGATTATTACCCCAAGAAGTGCTTTTATGTCAGCAACTGAACAATTCGACCGCTCTGCTATCCTTGATCGCTTTGATAAGGGCATTCCTCTTCGTATTTTTGCATTAGCATAAGTATTTGTTTCTGTGGTAAGCAGCTCCAGCAATTCGTCGTCAACAAATAATTCAAAGTACTTTATAGGTGCCATACTGCTTTTATACGCTGACTGTAAAATCGGTTCATGGTGAATATTCCTAATAGGAAAGGTTACACTAAATCCTGGATCACAATCACTAACATCAACCCACGTATTACACACAGGAACCGGGTCTGAGTCAACTTCAATGTCACTGCCATGTGCGGATTTATCACTTTCAGAATCTGCAGAGTCGCTATCGTCACAATCAAAATCACTCGAACTAAGGTACAAGGTACTTTAGCGCTAATATCGAAAGTGGATATAATATCTTCTTCTGCATACACTCGTTTACTAGTCATGCTGCTACAGTAGGGTGTTACAGCTGAAAAAGTATTTCTAATGTGGAACAGAATACTATCGTTTCTACCATCGTAAAAATTTGATTCGCCATTATTTATGGACTAGAAGGCCGATAGTATAGCGTGCCTATACATATCTGACTTCTAGCATTGATTTCTGCAACCTGCACGGAATAGAGCGTGGTAAGTATGAAATTGCGTATATATTCGGATTCCGATCAGGGGAAAAATTCTGCACATCTATATATACGGATACCGCTTGGGAAGGGTTAATAAAATTAAGCATTAACGCCTTACTTAATATTCACATGGATAGATGCTCCAAAGCCTATAAAGCAGCAAAAAAGTTGTGGATTATGCCAATACTATTAGCCAAAACATAAACAATAAACAACATCTTGGTTACCGGACAAATGTAAGTAGATGTATTGATTTATGTTGCGATAAATCATTCAATGTTAATGGTGAAGGATAAAAATGTTCTAATATTCCTTCAAAATCGTTTGACTCATTTTAAAAGTATTCATAGACTATGTTTATGCATGAATCCATATTTTATGTGAAATAGTTGATAGAATAACTACCTCATCTTGCAAACTTACTCACTGGTGACCTCAATATAGACACCTTAAAGCCGACTGTACTTTCCAAACTTCTGGGAGACTTTTTAGGTATGTACGATTCAACTTCTCTTGTCAACCAGCTGACAAGAATCACTAATTCCTCTTCAACAATTATAGATCATGTTATAACTAATTTTAGTAATAATCAATGTTCTGTGGATGTTGTTAACACTCATATATCAGATCATTTTGCCCTTTTTGTTAAAATAACAACAGTTGCTCCTCATCAAAATAGTGCATGTTATATTTATAAGCATAATTTAAATATTGACAATATGCTATTCCTAAAAAAATCTGCTAAACTCAAAATCCTGGGAATCAGTATATAATTCAGATACTGTAGATTCTAAGTGGGAATTTTTCATATCAGCGTTCAAAGAATATTTTAAATGGCCTGTCCAATTATGAAAAGGTATATTTATATCCACATCAGTGAAGGGCTGCATGGCATTTTGGGACTTATTCACACCATTTCCCATGCATTCTTATGGAAATAGTATTTTGTTGACCCCATGAGGTATAAGAGACCCCACGTTCTGCAAACCTAGACCAAGTTCTTCCTGTGGTCCATAGGATGGCTCAGGAAACTATAATTCAATAGCTTCCACGGCATAAAAACATATAAAGAACATACATACTCGTACATACATACACACACTAAAATATTTACAAGATGATGAATTAATTCCTGACAAAAAATTAAAAAATATATAACAGACGTATTCACAATTTGCATTACAAATAGCAGAAAGGGATAAACTAAAAGCATGTCGGACAAAAGGCTAGTCGAAAAAAGGACTACGAACAAAACATCCCAAATCTTATTTTAAGCCAATCATCTCTTATGACGAGTGGTGGTTGCGTGATCTTCGTAGGCCTTTTCGAGCTGTGGTCTCCATGTGTCACTTAAAGTGTTAAATTTTTTTCCAAACTTGTTTTTGAAGTGTCAATATTGTCAAATGCAGCATCTTAAGAAGGCGAGCAAAAGTACTTTTGGGAATCACTAAGCAAGTGCCCCCCTGTGCAACAAAACTATACTATACTATATTCTATATTTGTACAAGAAACAGCAACAAATCCACACGAAAGTGGTGCATAAAATGTGACAAATATGCATGCAACGATCATATTAGGTACACACGTTTGTATCAACTGTCCAGTTACGGATTAGGATCATCTTTCATGTTCATTCCCTTTGCTTATAGTGATGAGTAGAATTGACATCATCAGTGTTTTTCACATCAGTCAATGTTTGTTTGTCACTAGTTTACACAAAAACCTTTATAATATGTTTTCAAAAGTTACTTTTTTGTTATGTAAAAAAATATTGTCAAATATATGGTTTTATGTACACAAAATTGGTTTCATCTCTCCCATTACTAAAAAAAACCTTTTTATAAAAATCAATTGTTTTTTAGGTTTTCATAATGTATTTAATAAATCTCAGGTTCATACTTTAGAAAAATTCAAAAATAACTATTCAAATAAATAAATCAAATAGTCTACAATAGTAGTCCGTGCACCCAAACTCGTCACTAAAGACAATGTGCCTACTCAAGGGTTAAAATCAATATATGGCGTCCAGTGACATTACAGCCTAAATGGTTACACTAAATCAAATGATATCTTATATTTGTGGATATTATTATTCATAATAAGCACTCTAAAGAGATGAACAATATTGCGCAACAATTAAGGGTACCTACTTTATTCTTGGATATTTTGAAAAAAAATCGATTTTCTCAAAAATGGTTTTAAGGATTTTGATTAAAATCCATCCAATCGTACAGCCTGATGTCACAAATAATACTAAATCATATATCCCAAAAAATTACTAAATGTCGACCAGTGGCATTAAAATATACGCCAAACTATGGTTAACTTTGATTTATAAGGGATTTTATTTTATAAGCATACACAGTCGACCAAATGTATATACGTACATGAGAAAGTTTGTGCAATGTATATTGCATCATGTATTTAAGTAATGTAATGGCATCTGGCAACTTTAAGAAGTAGGCTGCAATGTATGTCATATCGTGGCTGATAGACTTCTTTTCCAGGAGTTCATTGATGATACACTTGGAGAAGGCATCTTCTTCATCAAAAGTGTTGACAACTTCTTTTACCTTTTCAAGATTGGCATCCAGCCATAGGAGATTCAATACTGTGGTGAAATTTGAGCGACTGTTGAGCCATTTGTGTTTTCCAAAACTTCTGACATAATTAAATAAATTCTGATGACTGACTAACCTCCATGGTTTCTATTATGATGTTTGCAACGAACCTTCTCACAGCGTCGGTAGTCTCATCAACAGAGATCCAAATTTTCTTGTCCCCAACATTAACTCTGATTTTTTGGATAACACAGTGGTATGCTTTATCTAAATAGGCTTTCCTCAATGTTGACTCACTTGGAAGCTTTTTGTTCGTATATTTTTCCAAAAATGCTTTCAAAGAACTTTTCTAATTTCCATAAAGGAATGCCGGCTTCGACGAAAGATTTACACAAGTTGAAGAAAAACTCTGACTACCTAGAAGAAGCTGAACAAGACAATGGTAAAAGGGTCGTCCTCCTATCAGCTGCAACTTTATGTTTTGAGGTACTTATATGTAGGGTATGGATTTTTTGGGTTTAAAAAAAATTCATTTGGAGGGTAAATGTCAGGTTTTATTATTTTCCTTTTTATTCTGGTTAAAATCTAGTATAAATAAGTTACAGATTTTTCGGAGTTTTAAAAAAAGCTCAATCACAGATAATTTTTGGGTTTTATTATTTTGTAATTCAAATAAAATGATTTTAAAATAAAAATTTTGTTTAAAAATTTAAAAGTTTTATCAACAATCAAAACTTTTTACTATACCTTAAGTATGGTTGAGAGTGTGATATTTTGTGTTAAACACCTCCAGGTGGAGAGGAACACCTCATAGGCTCCACCAATATCTTGCTTCCTGTTCAACTTCTTTTGAAAACACCAGATATTAGAGTAATAATTTTTCTTTCATAGTGTTTACAGCTAACAGACACTAAGGCTCTTTTTTTTATCCTATCAAAGATCTAACAGTGACTAGCTAAGGTTCGTCCTTGACTATTGGTGGCACGAGCAAACCAAGGAGATTAAGATTGTGTTACAAAGTGAGCTTACAAATACATAGTTTACAAAGAGAATAAACAGACTGATCATGAATATCTCAGACTGCACTCAAGTTCTGATGTGCCTACAAGGGCCAGAATAGAAATTGTTAACAAATCTAAAACAATTTGTGTTTAAAGAAAACTAACAATTTCGGGTTTTACCCGAAATTTAAGAAAGGTAATTGGAGGGTAAAAATCAGGTAAAACCCGAAAAATCCATGCCCTACTTATATGCTGTGAGATAAAGTATTTTTCTTAGAATTCACTGACTTTTCACAAAGTTTACAGAAAAGCACTGAACCGTCTGTCAAGAAAATATCAACACTAAACTCTTTAATGAGATTCTTTAATCTCTACTTTGTGAAATCACTTAAGCATTGTGGCCACTAGAATGGAAGTGACACATTCTCCACATAAGATTAATGTTAAAAAAACGACCGTTATGAACTTTTTGAAAGCCAAAAGACAACTGAGGGATGCTAGGAGTGAAAGGGAGGGTTCATTAGGCCTTCAAAAGTGAACTCAGATCAATAGCAGTGGTCGGATTAAGATAAAGATATAACTGCAGCTATTGCCAGAGTTTTATATGATACCAAACCGAGGGTGGGTAAAAACCGTCCTTTCAGAGTCAAACAAAACAGTATAGTTGCCCAATTTAAGAGATTTGGCAATAATTGAGTTAAATAAAAAAAGAGGCGTTTGTGAATAAAAAGGTGTATTTGTAAAAAAACATGAAATAGGCAAAAAAAAAGGCATTTTGCCTGAACTTCTTGGCTTTACTCATCAGCATGTTCCCAAAGTTTTAAGCTATAACTGAGGTGACTGTGGAAAAATACATAATAAGCATACCTAATGTAACCATCAGTGACACGTTTTAAGCCTCTTTTGAAGCAAATAAAGAGATCTTGACAATTTCTTACAGACAGCAGATACATGACTACTCCAGTTAAGTTTGCTGTCTATGTACAGTCATTTGTAAAAGTCTGTGGGCAAGCTCGGTCGCGCCGCTCACGGCCAAACAGTGAAGTTAAAATATATGTTGGCACTACGTGATTCGCAGCGAGAGAGGGGAAGAGTGGTGTGGGATATATGTTTTGGAAGTTCGAGCGAATGAGGGGAAACAAGAAATGGCCGTAGAATTGCAGGCTACCGGGGTCGAATTGAAACCGCGCCTCGCCCCTGAGGAAAGGTCTCGAATTTGAGACCCAAAGACGGAGAAGTGTTTTCCATGCTCATGCCATACCTGATTACGATTCAACGCAAATCCTCCACGTCTCTGATATGTTCACCAAGGATTTGGTTTTCTATTTTCGCCGATATACCTAGAAGTGTTTGGAATGGAGAGGGAAGTGAAGGAAGAGGATTACGGGAAATGAGGATAATGAAATTTACCAAGGGCTTGTTTAGCATCCAGCCGCATAACGTCAAATTAAGAATTATATTAATTCTTCAATTTAACTTTAATATGTGTAACTCACGGATTGTATGTGGAAAGAATGAGTTGGAAACCTCGTGAAAATGAAAGCTATTAAATTCTCTAATACGTTTAAATATGTTTTTATTATAACAAATTACTACTATTTTGGTTTACTATTAACGGTTTAGTAGACCTGCTGTTTTGCTCAGTTTTTAACTTCTTTTGTCAAGTAGGTTTTTAAACGGGTGGATTGGGCTGCGGGGGCATTGGACAAAATTCCGGTGGGCCGATGGTCTGTGAACCTGTGGTGCTGCCTTGGCCAATTGGTTGGTAGCCTGAGTGTTACCAAAATGAGCCAGAGGCGGGCTTTTTTCTGGTCCGTTTCCCACTTCCAATTCGCCCCTAATTATATACTCGCAATTAGCATTTATCGGGCATTGGAAATGGATCGAGCTCCGTTTGCTGAGACTTCGCCTGCGGTCAGAGGAGAGATTGTGGGGATGGTGGCTGCTGGACATTCGGTCGCCGAAGTAGCAAGGCAGTTCGGTGTGCACCGAAATTGCGTGTACAGAGGGGTCAAACGTAGCAACGATGGGGGCCGTGATCTAAAAAATAAACCGCGAACGGTCCGGCCCAGATTCACGACTGAAGATCAAGATTTGGCGATTCGGCAGCATGTAGCAGAGCATCCTCTCACAAGGCGTGGATTGGCTTCGGTGCAACGAGATTTCGGTTATGGATGCAGCTATTGGACCTATAGGGCTAGAGCGCTTGAGGCTGGACTGTGCCACTATAAGCCTTGCCGTAAGCCACAACTTACAGCAGGACATAAGACATCCCTCTTATTCTTTGTGGAAACATATGCGGAAATGGACCAGGCCTTCTGGGATCTCGTCATATTTGCCGATGAAAAATCATTTTGGAGTGATGAGGATGGCAGGATACAGTTGTGGTGTCCCCGAGGAACAAGGTTTGCATCACAATTTTTTTTCTTATTTTCTTTTACTTCTCGCAAGATTTTGTGCTCTGCTGTAAATCTGTAAATATTATCATCAGAAATTTTTGATATGAAAGAAAGTTTTCCTGAAATATGTGTTTTCAGGTACGAGCCCCAAAATATGGTTCGCACTGAAAAGTCAGGGCACGAAAGTGTAGGTTTTTGGGTTGCGATGACTGCAGCTGAACCCGGTCCTTTGGTGAGAATCCCGCCTAGAATGACGGCAAGAATTTACAGTGATATTCTTCGCGAGCACCTCCTGCCTTATGCGAAGGAAATCGTCCCTGAAGGCGAGGAAGTAGTATTTACTCAGGACAATAGCCCGATACATACAAGGGATTTTTTAAATAATCGTCCCGAAATACGAATTCTTCCCTGGCATGCGCGTTCTCCATATTTTAACCCGATTGAAAACCTGTGGGGCATCGTTGTTCAGGAGTGGTCCGCAGAATACGAGCGCACTCCTGAATCTCTGGAAGAACAAATCGGGGAGATATGGACTTCTCTTGGGCGGCGTCCGGAAATATTCCAAAATGTAGTGGGGTCCATGGGACGGCGACTACGTAGCGCAATGGAAGTTCATGGAGATATCACAGAATATTAAACTTGTTAACATTTCTATGTATTTTATTTATCTAAATACCCGCTAAAAATTGCATTTTCCTTACGCACAGGGGAGACCGGGCTAGTTGTTACACTTTTCACTAATTTTTTTTCTCTTTTATACCTGAGATGAATTGACAAAAGACTTTCCTTGCTATGTTATAATTTTGCTTTATCAATTATATTTTTATGCGCTATTTGCGTAGCGGCTGATTCCAAATTCAAAAATCCGAGCTACAATTAAAAAAAAATGTAATATCTTCATGAACCCTCGAGGGAGCGGATTTTTGGTATTAGTGAAAGATTGGTAGCAAATTTGTTACAATGCCGAATTCTTCCTATTCTTCCGATATGCACTAATTTAGGACATTTAGTGCTTATTACTGATAAAAAACGCAATGGAACTGTTTGCTTATAAAATAATTCAATTCTATTTTATGTATTTGTTGAAAAGAAGAACTTCTCAACGTTCTCTGGCAATGGTAAAAATTTGATTAAGTGGAACATAATTTTAATAATGCAACAAAATATACTACAATTTTCGTCTATTATGTATTTCTAGTGCCAAAGCCGATTTATTGTTCTTCCAGTAAACTGGAATACTTATTCGAATAACAGATATTACTATATCTATTGTTAATAAAACTTATATTCTGCAGCATAAAATCATCTTTTCTGTTTTCATTAAAAAATAACTCAAAAAATACAACCTCAATTCCATGAAATAAGCAAAAATTTAAATTAAAAATTTTGTATTAACGCACGCGTCCACATCCTTTACTCCGATGTCGGTTCAAGTCACTAGCGATCACGGTAACGCAGCCACAGTGTTAGTCCAGCGGAAATGGAAAGCCATATCCTTTGATGGACCATTTCAGACATGGAATATCCTCGAGGATATGGGCTGAGTCGTAATCAGGTATGGCATGAGCATGGAAAACACTTCTCCGTCTTTGGGACTCAAATTCGAGACCTTTCCTCAGGGGCGAGGCGCGGTCTCAATTCGACCCCGGTAGCCTGCAATTCTACGACCATTCCTTGATTCCCCTCATTCGCTCGAACTTCCAAAACATATACCTCACACCACCCTTCCCTTCTCTCGCTGCGAATCACGTAGTGCCAACATATATTTTAACTTCACTGTTTGGCCGTGAGCGGCGCGACCGAGCTTGCCCACAGACTTTTACAAGTGACTGTATATGTACATGTAGTTTTACCAAGTCATTTTCAGCTAGGTTTTTAAGGCTACATAACGTATTGAGTTTTGTCATTATTAGGAAGGAATTGATTTGCAGTGAACCAATCATTAGCTTGGCTATGGACTACTGTGGATAATAACTTGGACTCACAGGAGTTCTAGCATCTTTTTACAAAGTTAGTATCCTCATTGTATCATCATCATCATTATAAGAAATAACAAAGGACTAAGCCATCTCACAAGTGGCTAATTGGACAATGCACAATATACTTTTATTTAACCACCATAAACAGCTTATACCTATATTATGCCGTACTTATCACATACATTCATATATCCATTACTTGAACCTAACAATCTCCCACTCACAGACTCGGGAAAATAAAGTTCTTAGGTATGTATTAATTTAACTGTAACTCTTGACTGGTCAAAACATGTAGATTATCTAGTCAATAAATTACACTCGTACATTTAAATGCTAAAAGATTTATATTATTCAGTTTCCTCAAATGTGACTCAACAAATTTACTATGAATATTTTTACTGCCATATCAGATTGACATAATAGTTTGGGCCAGATCCTTCTGGACTGCTTTTTAGACTACAGAAAAGAACTATTAGAGCCATTGTTGGTGTAAATAACCTCTCCTCATGCAAACCATAGCTCAAAACTTACAGCAATCTTCCTCTACCATTCATACTGGTTCTCGAAGCCACAATATTTGCCAAAACTCATTCTGATCATTTCACTATTAACAGACAAGAACACTGCCACTATATTAACATACATCATGTAAGACATATTCTAAAAATATTTTATAAAAGTCCATATCATACAGTCAGCTATATAATAAATTACCCACTGATGTTCAATCCATAAATAATATAAATCAGATCAAAGCTAGAGTTAAAAAGTATTTATCAAACAATTTATACTACTCAGTGGCAGAATACCTTAATGGAAAATAATTGTATTTGTAAATTATTTGTTTCTTTTATATATTGTGGGATTTATTGTCAACAGCTGGAGAAAGCGTCATGCGTACTCTCTAAATACCTATAACATGAAAATAGTGACCAGTGGCGATCTCAATTTGGATATGCGCTTTGTTTCTAGCAACAGCTTTATTCTCAATAACCTCTTGAAATCCTTTAATTTATATTGTGTAAACTCTAAACCTACCAGAGCATCTGCTTGTCTTGATAACATAATTACAAACTATGATTACCAGAGTTATAATATCAGCATGCGCGGATCCAAGGGGGGCGATCGCCCCCTCCCCCTCCCCCCCTTAGATACTCTCTGGGACAAGATAATAAGCAGGCTGTCAGCTGGTGGGATGTTTTCCACAGTAGGCTTAGGTTATTGAATAGATTCTTCTTCGAAATTTCCCATGTTTCTTGTCTTTATGTCGCTGCCGACCTATTGTCCTAGCAAAAAGGGTCTGTTGGAGATAGTGTCACCCTGGGCAGTGCTGAAACTTGCTAATTGGGGTGGTGGGGAGGAGAATGGGATTCTCAGGATTTTCAACGAATGGCGAGTGAAGGGGAAGGAACCTACCCACGTGGGACATTGCCCTCGAATGCGCTCAATGTGCGCACTCCGGTCGCCTAGCCTTTTGGAGAACCCTCGCACCGGGTGCAGTAAAGGTAGTATCATATGAATCCTCTCTCTTTCGAACGGCGAGTAGGGGCGATGGCCATGTCAACGACCTACGCTATCGGCTGGGTGCCGATAAAAGGATGAAACAATGCCATCGGTGTATGCCTTGGTTCTCCTTCCACCCTCATTCACTGGTGTCGGTTCGTTTTGTTCATACGAATGGCTATAATTTAAGAAGCTTTTTAGATGTCTCTTCTTGGGTTTACCCAAAAGGACTACGATGATATTTCTAAATACACATTTTGGAATTTACCCTCCCCCCGTTTCCTTAGAGTGCTTCCCCACTTCTGAGCTCTTCCATCTCCCAAGATCCTTTACAAGGGACCTTTCTCTAACTTGGGTTTTTCCGTTATTGTTTTCAAGAGCTTATGAGCATTTTAAGATCATTCATTCAGTGATTCGCTAGCGTGTGTGTGATAGTTTGTCGGAGAAGTGCTATAAGTTGCAAGTGTCGCAGAAGTATATAGTCGGTACAGACAATCAGGTTTTGCATTTTATTGTGTCCCACAATTTAGCATTACAGCAGCAGTTCTACAAGTATTCGAAATACCATCACTTCAAGAGTGATTATTACTTATTTGGAGATAGTCGACGAACATGCAGCGGAAAAATTCTACAATTATCTGTAAGTGACTTCTTACGAAGTTTTTATTGTTTATTTTCTCTATATTCGAATTCGAAGCACTAAAAATGCAACAATCAATGTCTGATAAAAGTATTATTATTTTAAAAATTATTCCGTGGAATTTATCTTTCAAAGGGAATTTATATATTTAGTCATAGTATTATTCTTTATTCAGCATTGAAGATGTATAGTTAAATTTTGTTTATTAATAACGTGAATAATTTTTTGAACATTTTCGGATATACCTTGATTAAAATTAAATCAAACATACAAAAGCGCCAGAAAACGTTGCATTTTTATCTCAATTCTTCAGAAAAAGAATCAATAATAAATTCGAGCAATCAAGAAGTGGAAGTTGCAGTGTCTACACTACTACCTGTCGACTCCTTGAAGATAGATGTATACGCTTATGAAGATAACAGTTCAGTTATTTCATCGGTTCATTCGGTAGATATTGTATTAGTGATAGTAGTGCAGCGGTGAAGAATGATATCGGTATTTACCTTGGAGGAAAATAAGATAATTTAACAAAGAAAGAACTTTTAGAAAATCCGTTTTGTCCACCTAAATATTATGTCTTTCCTTTTTCTGAGCATCAAAAGAATGGCAAAGTTGAAAAGAGATACCTCAATTAAACTCACTTAGATATATTCACTTGGGTAGTATATTCTCCAATAAATCAGGGAATTTACTGTAAATATTGTTCGCTCCTACAACTGTTGGTTCAATTAAATCTAAAACTCAGACTGGGGTTTTAGTTTCAAAGCCACGTACTGTACTTTCAAAATTATTGGGCAAGGATGGTGTTCCTCAAAAACACCAAGGCAATGCTTATCATAATATCTCTGTGGAATCGGCAAAAATGTTTTTAAGGAACTTTGGCAAGCCCCAAACTGAAGTTCAAAACATGTTAATTTCAGGGAGACTGAAGCAAGTTCAAGAGAATCGAAAGCGTCTTTTGCCTATTATTGACACGTTCATCACTCTAGGTCAGGGGCGCACCCAGGGGGGGGGGGGGGCTGACGGGCTTTAGCCCCCCCAAAAAAATCGACATGTTCATGCTAGGGCTTTAGTATTAAACAAACTGTCTGTACTATTTGTAAGTAAATCTGCTGGTTTTTCGTAAGATTTCTAACAATATTCTCGAGAAATTCTTCACAATGTCGATCATTAAGGAAATGCAGTCATCGGTAATTTTTCAGCCGTGTCATTTTTTTGCATCCATTTTTCTAACTTCATTATAGTCTTTCCCTACACCAACGGAATAGTGACAGGAAGGCACCCCGACTGAAGAAAGTGGTCATTTCAGCCTTCTTTTGTCCTCCATGTGAAGGGTAAAGCCAAGTGACCCTGGATCCCTAATAGCTTCCAGATGGAGAGAACGCATGCGAGCGACGCAAAGAGGAAATTCGAGGAAAGGTTTTTCTAAGAACGTTAAAGCACGTCTTGAGAAAGGAACGCATTTTTGAGCGTCAGTTTCACATTGTCTCTCCTCAAAGCAACTGCATTAGTGAGTATGTCTGTTTTGTGTATTCTGAGTGCAAGATAATTCGTTAGAAATCGTAAAAGTTGACAATAAGTTACCTTAATAATAAAATCTCAAGTTATCGGCTATGCTCACCATATCCTGTTGCTTCCGGATAGTTTTCTTTTTTGAGGAGTGAAATCTTAATTTCAGAACGTTTGTTACCGTAAGTTTCGAGTGTTTCATCTTATTATCCTGAGTTTCCTGAAGTTTCAACGGCGACGAATTTACAGCATTTGGTAAGTAAAGTTAATTATTTCACAAAATGGAATGTTTCATATTTTTATGTTACTAGTGAATAGAAGTATGTTTCGTGTTAAGAATAGCAAGCCAACCTATTTATGTATTCTCCATATAAATGAACGGTTTAAATGTAATCATAAATGTCATTGTTTTAATTGAATTTGGACTCTTGGAAATCGTATACAGTTTGCCTGCTGTACGTAAGAACTCTGTTAAAACTGGTTTTTAAATAATTGCGTTTAATTTTACCCATAACAGAAATGGCAGAAAAACGAAAAAATGTGCGCAATTTGTTACACTTTTTCGGAAAAAAACCGAAGACCGAGACAGGCTCTGAAGAGGTGGAAGACAAGTCTTGCGGTACTAGTAATAATGGACCAAGTGCAAAAAATAGCGAAATACATCTCAATGAAACAGAGGCAGCCTCTTCTAATTCCTTTAATATTGATCAAAATGATATAGCTCTTTTAAAAAAGAACCCATTGTCTAGCGATGACAAGTTAGATATTCTAAGAATCCTTTGGAAACATAAAGCAGACTATCATTTTCCTTCCTGCATCTTTAAAAATCAAAAAAGAAGTTTTCAACACTCATGGCTGGTAAAATATCAATGGTTATGTTATTCTAAATCTGAAAATAGTGCCTATTGTAAGAACTGTACATTTTTTGCGCCAGTGGAAGTCGGTAAGTCTAAGGCACAGGCTGTTGGATACTTAGTTTCAAATGGTTTTTCTGACTGGAAACACGCAATTGAAGCATTTAATGGACACGAAAAAACTGCTTATCATACCAGTTCTGTGTTGACTTTTCAAAGATTGCAGGACATTCGAGATCAGAAAGTTACATCTATTGATAAGCAAATAGATAAGGATAAGGCACAAAAAGTTCAACTAAATAGGAAAAGATTAGAACCTATCATTAAAACAGTAATTATTCGAGCCCATCGAGATTATGGTCAGTTTTGTGTTGAAAATGAGGGTAACTTTCGGGCCATATTGCGTTCCAGAATCGATGCTGGCGACAAAGAATTAAGAGAACATCTAGAAAATTGTGGTAAAAATGCAACGTTTCTCAGCTGGAACATTCAAAATCAAATTCTGGTAGCATGCAACGACATAATACTGAGGGAAATTGTTGCGAAGGTAAATGCTGCAAACTTTTTCTCAATTCTTGCAGACGAAACCTGTGATATATCGACTACTGAGCAATTTTCATTGTGTGTGCGATACATAGATGAGGATAAAGAAGGGAGTTTGTCAATACGAGAAGATTTTTTACAGTTTGTTCCAGTATCAGATACTTCTGGTCGTGAACTATCAAATACGTTAATTGAATCGGTTAAAAGTGTAGGAATTGATTTAAAATTCTTACGAGGTCAGGGCTATGATGGTGCTGCGTCAATGAGTGGGAAATTCAATGGAGTTCAAACACATATAAGGAAATTGTACCCCCTTGCACTATATGTCCACTGCGCATCACATAGTTTAAATTTAGCAATTGGAAATGCTGTGAAAGTGCAAAAAGTAAAGAATTGCTTGGGTATAGTAGAACGAATTTATAAGTTTTTCAATACTCCTAAAAGAGGTGAAGTATTAACGAGAAAAATTAATGAACATTGCTCTGAATCAAATAAGAAAAAACTACGACAACTTGCTAATACAAGATGGGTTGAACGGCATGAATCCATAATGGTAATGATTGAACTCTTTGTCGCGATTTATTTTGCTCTTGATGAAATAAGTTCCTGGCAGAACCAAGAAGTTTCATCCGGTGCCCAAATGCTATTAAATTCTATTTGTGAGTTTGGTTTTCTAATTTCAGTATATACAGTACAGGCATTTTTTCCCTATACATTAGCATTGTGCAGATTACTGCAAAAAGGTGATAGTGACCTTCACTCAGCACTTAATCATGTGCGTGATGTTGTAGAACAAATAGAAAGTATGCGAACTAATTCAGAAAATGAATTTAGGGTTATATTTCAAAAAGCTTCTGAAAAAGCAATATCGATTGGTATTGAAGTAAAGAGGTTAATAAGCTGCAAACGCCGTCAGAGTGAAGATGTTCCATCTGAAACTACGGAGGAATATTACCGAAGGTTTATATTCATTCCCTTCGCAGATCACATGCTAAGCCAGCTGAATGAAAGGTTTTCTAAACATCAGGGCGTACTACTTCAATTTAGCAGTATTCTACCTAAAGGAGAACTTCAAAAACAATCTGAAATCGATAATTTTTTTAGGCTAGTTGAATTCTACAATACCGATATTCTCTCAACAAATGAGTTTGTCTTAAAGGCAGAATTTATAATGTGGTACAAACGTTTTGATAAGTTGGTATCTACAATAGCCCCACCGAAGAATGCTATAGATGCATTGAATCAGTGTGATAGATTAATTTATCCAAATATTTTCATATTGCTACAAATATTTGCCACACTTCCTATTACTACGTGCACCAGTTAAAGATCATTTTCGACTTTACGAAGGTTGAAGACATATTTGAGGAACGCCATGTCTCAAGACCGTTTAAATGGCTTAGCGCTTTTAAATATACATCGACACATTAAAATTAACCCTCAAGATATTTTAAACGAATTACAGAAATCAAAGAGAAAAATTGACATTTTAATCTAGAATGAAATATGTATTGAATGATGTAATTAATAATTAAAAATAGATTGTATTTTTTGTCGAATTATTGTTAACCATGTCAAAATTTTCATTTTTTTCTTTTGTCCTTAAATTTGTGGATCCTTAAAACTGGATATCTCAATCGCATTTCTTGAAAGATGTAATTAATAATTGAAAATAGTTTGTATTTTTTGTCAAATTTTTACCAAGCTTTTAATTATTGTTAACTATGTCAAAATTTTCCTTTTTTCTTTTGTCATTAAATTTGTGGGTCCTTAAAACTGCAAATCTCAATCGCATTTCTTTTCTTTAGTGAATACCCCTATTCTCTATCCGAGAATCACTACGTTTTTATCCCAAATTAAAACGTAAAGTATTAGATATGTTCGGTGGTATATATTTTCTTATGGCTGAGCCCCCCCAAGAGAAAATCCTGGGTGCGCCCCTGCTCTAGGTAGACAAAATATACCATTTCGAGGCCATAGGGATGACGGCAATTTTTCAGACAGGCCTGAGAGCATTGAAAGCATTACGAACGAGGGAAACTATATTAAAATTACGTATCTGAATTCTTCTAGCGCGAATGCCACATACATTTCAAAAACGACTCAGATTTCAATTATTGATTGTTGCGGCGATGAAATTTTGGAAAAAATCCTAAACTTTGTGAGGGAAGGAAAATATTATTCCATTTTATTTGACGAAACTACTGATATAACTATGGTGTCTCAATTAAGCCTTGTTATTAGGTATGTTTATAAAAATAAAATTCAGGAAGATTTCATTGGTTTTGTGGATTTGCACGATGAAAATTTCACATCAGGAATTAGACAAGACCTAGAACCTAAATTAGGGGGGGATGTGCTAGGAAAATCAGTTGTTCAGTTATTATTAAAAAATAATCTTGATATGAAAAACTGTGTTGGTACTTGCACCGATAACTGCCGTGTCATGGCTTCTGAGCAGCGTGGTGCTGCTTCAGAAATCCGTAAGATTTCTCCTCATGCGGTTAGAGTTCCTTGCCAAAGCCATTCATTGAACTTGACTTTGTCGAAATCGTCCGAAATTAGGGCAATTAGAAAATGTTTTGAGTTAATGGGCGAGGTTATTAATTTTTATCATTTGTCTGCTAAGAGAAGTTTTCTTTTAAAGAGAGAAATGGGTGGGGAATTAAGTAGCTTGTGCGATACACGCTGGGTAGAAATGTTTGAGAAATTTTTTTTCACAATTACCAAGATATTGAACGATATCAGTAATTGGGATGATAGGACATCTTCAACAAAGGCAGATTTACTCCCCAATAATCTTATGAAAAGCGAATTCATTGTTTTGATGAAATGCATTACTTTTATTTTTTCCTTAACACTTCCGGTTAGTAAGTCATTACAAAAAGAATCGCTAGATCTGTATTCAGCTATACAATGCATTGAGGACATCATTTGCTTATTAGATTGTGAAAGGAAAAGGATTGACGAAGTATTTAATAGAATTTGGAAAAGCGCTAATGAATTTGCAGATATTTTGCAATTAAAGCTCATTAAGCCCTGGTGTGCATCAAGACGAAACCGTTTTTGTGATGATACACTGACGGCATTTCATTTTGGGAAATATATTACCGAAACAACTATTGTGTTTGAATCAAGTTGAGTTAGATAATACTGCAACGTCACTATGGGAAAAATATTCTGACTTTTTAAATGTTTCCATTATTTCAAATTCGTTGACTATTTTTCTAAGCGAATTAACAATGTGGAAAACCAAATGGGAACGTGAATATAAGTGCAATAACATTAAAACTGACATGAGTGCCTGTGAAGTTTTCAGTGTGCGACGAGGAAATTTATCAAAATTGCAAAATTTTATTAAAAATTTTACTCACTCTTCCTATAAGTGTTGCTAGCTCTGAACGCAGCTCTTCGGCTTTGCGACGATTAAAAACTTGGTTGCGGAACAGAATGAGTGAAGAAAGACTTGTGGGTTTGGCGTTACTCCTTATACATCAAGATATTCATCTTGACTCGGAAGAGATTTTAGATCGTTTTGCTAATTCTGGCAATCGACGACTTGATTTTTTTATTGTGATTTTTAAAAGAAAATGTTAAGAAGTGCTATACAAAGTTAATAAAATGTCACAGATACCGATTTAAATGTATTTTGTCTTTTTTACATTATGCGAAACATAAGACATCATTTTCGCAAAATATGGATTATTATAAGGGAGGTGCGTGGTTTTCAAAATATATTTCGCCTAAAATAGGGTTTATGATAGAAAATATACTATACTATTATTTCTTGTGATAATGTCTTTAAAAATTCCTGAATATAATTTTGATGAATATAGGGAGTTGTATTTGAAAATTTTCCTATTTATGAGGAAACTAGTACTTAATCACCCCCCCCCCCCCTTGGGAGGTTTCTAGATCCGCCCTTGAATATCAGGGTAGTAGACACATATCTGACCATCTCCCGATTATTTTTAATATAGAGGTAGAAAGCCTGATGAACAACATGAAAATTAATTCTTACAATCTAACCATCTCTCGGCCCATTACTCTGGAAGGTGCTGCCTGCTTTCAATATTTGTTATCTGAGGTCAGTTGGATCCAAAATCTTAAATTCAGTGATGGAAAAACCAATTTTTATATCCTGTATGAAACTTTAGTAAGTTTTTTTGAGATGTGCTTCTCCATAAAATTCATACAAAATCGTACGGGGGTAATGTTAAAATAAAAAATAAGTGGTTCCAGTGGCGTATCCAGGGGAGGGTTTTGGGGGTTATACCCCCCCCATGAGCATCGTATACTTATAATATCATCTGGAAAAGGTATTCACGCCCCAAGATAACTGCGAACGTCGGAACGAATAAATAAAATTCATTAGTGTTTTACTTGGCGTCCTACAAGTTGAATTTCTTTAAAAGATGAGTTATGTGATTACGGCTTCCGAAACTGAAGCAGTCTCACGAGAAAGGGACCCATTTTCACGGCGCTCCGGCGCACATTGGTCGTTTTGCCATGTTTTCGAGATCGAAATTGTAAAAAACATTGATTCTTATCCTGATTTCGTGTAATGGGTTTTCTGAGGTCGCTGAATATGATTTTGAGGTCCTTTTTTGAGGAATACCTTTATGTACACTGTTAAAAAATATTTTAGACCAAATTTTGCAATTTGCAGATTTAGTTTTGCTCTGAATGCAGTGAATCAGTGTCGCTGAGCATGTTTTCAAGTGCGTGTATTGGTAGTTCTTTAGTTCCAGAGGTTGAGGGCTCTTTACCACTATCAAACTGTATTTCTTTTTCAAGCCTGCGTTGGATATCAAAAATCTATCCAGTGTTCTTTGACTTTGCTGCCATTTCTCTTTAACCTTTGAAAAAAACGCACCCACGCGGTGGAAGACACTTCTTTCGGTCTGAACTGTCCTCCAAATTACAAATCCCGTGTAGCAATACAAAATTCGTGAAGTGAGCATTATTTTCGTGCTATCTTTACCGCATTGCGAAAGCGTTTGGTATATTTCTGCTTTGATATGCAGATCGATATTCGTTTAACAGACTTATCTAATAACGTCACCGTAAAGATGTTTTGTCCTCTCATTTTCATCGCACGATCACTTGTCTCTTAATACGTTGAATAGCTCTAGTCTAGTGGGCATTTTCAAGACCGTGCAACGAGCGGATGGGCTTCATCGCCGACTTTACCCGATTTACTACGAGAAGATCCGAACCCTTTCCCTTCGGACGCTTCGGACTTTGAAACAGAAATTCAGGCGGGAAATAGATGGATGCGTACAAATCCATTGCGCAGTGAGAAGAGTGCGATTAAGTGATCGCATCGACCTATGAGCACAAGGCTTATTTTGTTATGTAATCAGTAGAGCGCAGCTAAACTTTTTGCAGTTCGTTAGAATAGGCAAAAAGCTACCGATCACGGCAAAAAACGCTGTGACCAGCGGTGACCTTTTTGTAGCCCAATGCGAACTTCGAGGAAAAAGAATTCTGCGGCGGTGCCGGTGGCGTAGTGGTTGGGACGCTGGCTGCTACTCGCCCGATGCTTGAAAAAGTCATCGGGTACGAATCCTGCGCGAGTAGGATTTTTCTCAAGGTCGCCCGGCCCCCTGTCTGTGTGGTTTGAGGAGACCGCGCAAATTCAGCTGTTCCGTCCTTCGGATGGGAAGTTAAGCCGTTGGGCCCCCCTGATGTTCTTCGTAAGAGCAGGCAAATGCCGGCACCGGGTTTCCCTCCTCCTTCCCCGGTTATTCATTGCACTGCCTCTGAGATACCCATTTGTGCTGTAAGAGAAGCGAATTGACTGGGCACTCAAGCAAACAAACAAGAATTCTGCAGTTAGGTTAAGAATTTTGCCAAGCCCTACTTATTTTAGTTCCTACGTGGGAAATAGCGCTCTTACTACGTAGATATAAGTACAGAAAAGAGAGTAAAAATCATACGATACAGGTAGCAGTATTACGTAGCAGTCTTATGACGTCACGCCTCCGCGGCGATCCATTCAAATTCTTACTACAGCCTTATGGTTAAACTAAATCGAATTATATATCATATTTATGGATAATATCGCTCATAAAAGACATTCTGAAGAGAAAAACGATATTGCGCAACAATTAAGGGTACTTTATTCTTGGATATTTTGTAACAAAATTCGATTTACTCAATAATGGCTTTAAGGATTTCGATTAAAATCCATCCAATCGCACAGCCTGATGTCACAAATAATACTAATTAAGCAATATGTCCCAAAAAAGTGAATATATATCGTCCAGTGGCATTATTTCTGTAAAAGACGCTCAGCGCACGCGTCCGAGGGGAGGGGGTGCCCGGGGATTCCCTAATCTAAAATTCCGTGCTTCTCTGTTAACGCCACGCGCTTATTAGCGACAGATATTAGACGTGAGAGGCTGATGGTTTCAGTCATTATCGTTCTGTTGCTACGCATTATTAACATAATTGCCAGTGAATTGCGAAGCATACAGAGTTAATGTCGGGGCAAAGAGTGTAGTGAGACCAAACGTTTATACGTATATGAGAAAATTTGTGCAATGTGCCGTTTATTTTAATTGTAATAGAATCGCCGCTTTTTGAGGTTAATTTTTTTCGGTACGTCCCATCGATGTGTGGAAGCAGATAAGTATGCATAGATATTTTGAATCAAGTTGAAATATGAAATTGCTTCCAAGCAACACTCTGCTGAAGCATTACCAATCAAATTTAAAGAGTGATTAGAACATGGTATGTAAAAAGCAGGGCTATGATTTTTAATCTTGTTTTGTAATACTGTATATCTGCCCGACATGTTGGCGGCGTTGTCGTAACTTTGTCTACGGCAGTATTGAATGTTAATTTGCATCTCTTCAAGCATGGGCGTCGGCAGAAAATCTTGCAGGAGGGGGGGCAAAACACAAAAAATGCCTAACACACAGGGGCAGACACGATTTTTAAAACCCGTGAAAATTTTACTTAACCGGCATCCAGGTGACGACAAATCTACACCAAAGAACCAAATTCTATTGAATATTCTATTGAAATTAGCTTAGGGTACGTTTGTCTTGAGTTTTTCACTTTGTGTATGATGATTGCTTTTCCCTTGAAGCACGGTAAAATGTACTCCGACAGGCTTTGCTTTGATACAAATAAAAAATATGTATTAATCTTTGATTTCCCTAATTTTCACGGAACGATTAACTTCGAATATAAATATTGCATGTTTATAATATATTTAAAATACCCACCTTTAACGAACAACCATGAATGTGTACATTTGCATTGGCAGCACATTTTTCAGGTTAAAATACATAACGAGAAAACAACTAATAAAATTCATACAAATTCATTTATTTACAAAAACTATTAACAAAAACAGAATAGTCATTCTCAAAATCAAAGAAATTAATTTTTAAACAAAAATTGCAAACACCTTGTGGCAGCACCAAACTTTTCTACTTCTTGGTCCATAAATATTTTTTTGTTTTCATTGACATATTTCCTATGTATGCTTAACATGCATAGCCCAGACAAACGATCATCACCCATAGTTGACCTTAACAAAGTCATTACTCTCTTCATTGTACTAAAACTTCGTTCTATCATACAAGTAGAAACAGGCAAAGTTAATACAACTAAAACTGCTTTCCTAATAGCTGGGTAAAGGTCTGTGTGATCAATCAAATCAGTTATGCCATTCTCCAACTCAAAATCCGCCTTACTTGACCACATATCATACCATGTCATCGCTTCATTTTCCAAATTATCGATTTCATAAATTATGTTAAGATTCAAAATTCTGTTTTTATACTCCTGTCATCCCAATTGACTCATTTGTTTTGGACAGAGCATAAAAAGATTGAAATAATTCTAATTTTCTGGAGAAAATCGGCATTCAATCGATGAGATAATCGAGTCTAAACATGGAATAAAAACAGAACGATGATAATAATCCTCCACAGGCAAATCTTTGAAATTGGATCGATAGGTCTGGCGTGCACATGTTCTTGGTAGCATTAGATTAATGTTCAGTTTTTCGGCTAGATCCTTAACTTCCAAAAAAATGTCGTTAAAATGACTATCAACATTTTGTCTGTGATTTCGGAGCACTATTACAAGCTTTAGTATATGCTCATGAACTTTAAAAATATCCAACTGAATGGCCTGAAGAGCTTGCGTTACTGGTTCTAGTATTGGTGAATAGGTCGAAATAATAATGAGACTGGGCAAAAAACTTGTTGTGTTTGTGACATTGACTAGTTGATGCGCCTCTTGGGATGCTTTACCAAACTCTGTTTCAGCTATTTGGTTTAATTTTTCGTGAATTTTCAAAAAGTTAGGCGTGAAAATCCTAATACTTTTGTACTTAACACTCCGACGAGTTTCGCATAGCATTGGTATAGACGGTATCAGAGATCTTCTTTTAGGACTGCCACGAAAATAGTTTATAATGGCTTTGACTGAGCCAATGGTGTTCCTTATTTCTGGCACTGTATTTAAATCATGTACAACTAGATTTTTTCTGTGTGCAGAACAATGCACGAAAATGGCTTTAGGACATATTTCTTTAATAATGCTCTGCACTCCTCGCTCCTTCCCAGCCATTGTTGCACACCCATCATACCCTTGTCCAATTAAGTTTTCAAGGCATTTACTGACTTCTGCAACGATTTTCTGCCTAATGTTCTCTTCACTGAGTCCAATCAGCTCATGTTCTATTTGCACCGATGTGTATCGAGCATTAGTTGGAGAATTTTCTAAATGTTTACGAGTGTTTCATCCCCTGCTTCGATCCGACATTCCCAATATTGCTGGGTTTTCCACGAAGTGCAATGTCGTGGGTGCCACAAAATATGAGAGTGGATAATATGGGAAACAGCATCTTTCTATTTTCTTCAACTTTTAGCCTTGATGAACTGTCAATTTGACAAACAATATTCTGTTCTGGGTTTTTCTTTATTTTTAAAACATTACTGGCATCTATTTGTGCATATTTGTGCCAGGAACTCGAAAGATGATTTTTAGCACTCTGATGAAAATCTTTGTATTCTGTGAATGGCTTATTGATGAAAGCTCCTTGCGTGCCTCGATGAACAGTTTGTGGAAATAATATGCAATAATTGCAAACTGCACCTTTGAGTTTTATTGAGTAACCAAGGAATACATATGTCATTGTGCTTAGAAAATCTTCAATTAGTAGAATGATAAAAGTGAATGAAAAATTGATAATTTTAGCTTATTAACCAATATTTCTGGGTCTATATCTTGTACATAGGTTTTTCTTGATAAATTTTATTAGACTGGAAATCCTAAGCTAAAATGCATGTATTTTAAAAGAAAAATGTACTTGCACCGTCGGTCCTGAACATCCACTCATCCTCTGGCCTCTAGGGGGAAGGGAAATCCGCCACAGTTCGGATGTTGGAAAATATTATAAACGGACTTAAAGGCCCCTCTGCACTGTTCCGAATGACCGATTTTATCGTTTTGTTCTGCTATCTCGCGTGCATCTGTTTATTAAGATAGGAATTTTTTTGGTTGCTCCTAATTTCGGGCCTTCCTGATCCCCGTATTCTCAGAGTCCTGCGCCCCGGGGATGTTGCCCCAGCATCCATGTCCTCTCGGTGACCCTACCTAGTGGAGTTGATTTCAATAATTCATAGAAGTTCTCAACAAATATTACTTATTTTAAAAAATCTTTTATAACGTGCACGCAAGCTTTGTATTTAGTAATAGGTAAACGAAACCTAAGATTTTGTTAATAAAAAAGATATTTGTTACAATAAAGTGACATGTTTGAATGGTAAAAATTCTCGCCATCCATAGTCAACGTGTTAATTTATTAGGCATTTCCAGTTTATTCCCATTTAAAAGTAAATTTTAATGAAATATTTACGTTTTTCATATTTCCAGGGGGGGGCAACTGCCCCTCTTGCCCCCCCTCCCCCCCCCCCGCCTACGCCCATGTCTTCAAGTACTTTTAGAACAGAAAATTCTAAAGCCTCTCCAGTATGTGAAAAAACAGGTGAAAAGCAAAAAATCGTTCAGTGGGTTCACCATTTGGTAATACGTACCTAAGAATAATTGTTAACTGATCGACATGATTAAGATCGGGTGCTGAATCTAAAATAGGAACGTAAATATTAAAAATTTTATTACTTTAAATAGGAACTGTTTTCATTCATGATATTTTCATCAAAATTGATATACTTACCTGTAAAACTGTTTTTTACTCTCATAAACAAGATAGTTTCAAGCATACTCTAACACAATCATGAAATCCAGTGGCGGCTCGTGCTCAGAAAAGTAGGTGAAGTTCATATATAGGTCAGGGATAAAAAATAGGTATTTATCGCAGGGCCAAATACGTCCATCCCTCGCTAGACGAGCTCAATCCCTTCCGAAAAAGTCGCTCGTAAGCGAAATCTCGTATAACGAGAAATAAATTCACATAACCATACATGAAAAACATTACGATACGTTCCCGAGTTCAGAAAATCACTTAATACATCCAAGTTTTACACTGAAATTCAGTGGCGGCTCGTAGCTAAAATTAGTGGGGGTGCTGCTCCAGAAAATTTTTAGCCTTTGTTTTAAAATTGTGTAAAAGGAAAAAAACATGTATAAAAAGAAAATTTATTCAGGAACTTGATAAAATCTTAACTAAAAAAACCAAACATTTTTTACTTACTTTAACTAAAATTGTTACAGTTCAAGCTTGATCTATTCATTTAAAAATGAAATCCATTCTTCTTGTTTTAATTTGCGCAAAAAGTTCAATAATTTTCTCCTTGATCTCTGGATTGAGGAAATTTTTCTCCATTGAAAGTACTGCAAGCGCATTTAGTCTTTCCGAATTCATAGTGCTTCTTTAAAAAGTTTCTATTCTTTTCAATGTTGAAAAGCAGCGCTCTGCCTCTGATGTAGTCATGGGAATTGTCAAGAGGATTTTTATCAGTTTTGTAATTTCACTAAAAACATCATCTAGATTATTTTCCAAGATAAACTACACTTTATCACATTCAAGAATATGGTACATGGTTTTTAAGCACAACACACGCTGAGTAAAAAAAAACTTCCTTCCACCATCACTGCGAGAGCAACAGTGCTCTCTCTACCTGGCAGTCCCGCCTTCCTCCCCACCCCCCCTCCTATGTGCGCATGCGCACAACAGTCAAACACCACGTCGCTGGCACTGTGAAGCACACAGTTCCATACAAAGATTTTTGTATCTTTTTCATAAACTGGGGGATGGCTACTGAAGTACTGACATTAAGCTTAAGGAATATATATTGTACTACAAAAATAAAGAAAGAATTAAAGAAAAAAGGACTCATTATATTAAATGTTATCGATAATATCAAGTGGAAATAGGGGGTGCTGCAGTTCCGCAGTGCCTATACACGAGCCGCCACTGCTGAAATTACACTTACAAATGAAACTCATAATACATAAAAACACTGAAAATCCGGCGGCTCTGCATATAAAAAAAACGGCAAAAATGTTCATCTCCAAAATTACCAAATAGAAAATGAAAGCGAAGCAAAAATATATTACATTGAAACAATGCATTTTAATACTTATATTACGTTTTAAATAGATAAAATAAAATGAGAAATGAGCACTCATCCAAACAAGTTGACATCGGGTATGGTGCGGTGGTGGTAGGTCTTAGTTTTTATTCGGCCTTATAGGTGATGGAGCATCTGTTTATTTGTTTGAAGACAAAACCTCGATCTCCATTTCTAAAGTGGAACGTAGAAATGCAGCTGAGATAGGCGAAATTTCGTAAGAGCGAAAATTTTGCTCCTTTATCTTTTTTATCCTGGTAAGAGCGAAATATGCACTGGTGGTGTAGTGGTTAGCGTTTCGGCTTTCTATTGCAAAGTTCGGGGGTTCAAACCCCTCGAATGGACGTTTTATTTAAAATAAAAAACTATCATCAGTGCCTGGCAGTAGGCAGCAGTACTGTCAGTATGGTATAGAGCCGAAAACAAATGATGTTGGTTGGGTCTATATCCAATACAGCTGTAGGCGTGATCAGGACGATTTGAACGGCTACAGTACTGCGATGTGGAAAGCAAGAGGGAAACTACCACATTACAATCCCTAGTAATGATTATATGGTTGGACAATATGAGTTCTCTCGAGGTAAAACAATCCGGAGGTAAAATAGTCCCCCAATCGGATCTCCGGGCGGGGACTGCCTTGAGGAAAACATTTGTCGAAAGTAAATTACGAATAGGGACTTGGAACGTAAGAACTATGAGAAAGGCAGGAAAGCTAGAGAACTTGAAAGAAGAAATGAGAAGAAATAGAGTTGACATTATAGGACTAAGCGAAACTAGATGGGAGGGAGAAGGGCAGTTCGACTCGGAAGAATTCACGGTAGTTTATTCTGGAGGAAATAGTGGGGAAAGGGGAGTAGCTCTGGTACTTAGGAAAGATATGATGAAAAGCGTGACAAAGATAATAGCAACGAACGATAGACTGATGGCAATAAAGCTAAAAGCAGTCCCAGTGGACATGCTGATAATCCAGGTATATATGCCAACGTCAGCTCATGACGATGAAGAAATAGATGAGATCTATGATCAAATTAATGAAATTTACGAAGAAGACGGAAGAGGAAAGGTAAACTGCATAATAATGGGAGATTGGAACAGCATAGTCGGAGAAGGACAGGAAGAAAATGTTGTCGGGCAATACGGACTTGGGAAGAGAAATCGAGGAGGGGAGAAACTCGTAGAATTCTGCATCAATAATGACCTTGTAGTGACTAATACATGGTTCAAAAACCATAAACGAAGGTTATACACATGGAAAAGCCCAGGAGATAGAATGAGATGCCAAATAGATTACATCCTTGTAAAACAAAGATTCAGGAACAGCATAAAGAACGCCAAGGCATTGCAAGGAGCAGACATTGATTCAGATCACAGCCTTCTAATACTTGACGTGAGTACAAAGCTCAAACAAATAAGAAAAACGAGAAGAGAAATACAGACCTGGGACCTAGAAAAACTGAAAGAAAGGCAGGATGTAGTCAGCATGAAGTTGGAAGATAACCTAAGAAAGTTGGAAAACAAACCGAAAACCGTTGATATAGAATGGAATGAAATTAAAACCAGTATCAAGGATACCTTGGATAAAGAGATTGGAAAACAAGAGAAGAAAATCAGAAAACCTTGGATCACGAAGGAAATGCTGGAGAAAATGAATGAGAGACGAAAATGGAAAAACGTTAACAGTGGAGAAGGTAGAGCCAACTATAGGCGTATAAACAATGAGTTGAGAAAGGTAACAGATAAAGCTAGAGAAAATTGGATAAAAGGAAAATGTGATGAAATAGAACAAATGGAAAAGTTAGGACGGTACGATATGATGTACGCTAGGGCACTGGAATTAGAAGATAAGAAGTCTAATAGAATTTGTGGTAAAGGAATTATGAATACGGATGGGAAGATAGTCTCAGAAACAAAGGATGTAGCACAGGTATGGGAAGAATACATTAAGGAATTATACAGCAAACAGGCAGCAGCGGCAAAAATAGAACTGGAAAATGAGGAAAACATAGAAGAAGACAAGTATTATGGAGAGCGAAGTAGAAAAGGCGATAGTGGAACTAAAGAAGGGGAAAGCCACGGGCAGCGATGGAATACCGGCTGAGATACTTAAAGTCATAGGATCAGAAGGACTAAAAGCAATCACGAAATTAATTAATAAGATTTACGACACGGGAGAGTGGCCTCAGGATTTCCTAGAAGTAACAATGTTCCCTCTAAAGAAGAAGCCAAAGGCAATGCAGTGTAAAGATTACAGAACTATGAGCCTTCTGTCACACACATCGAAGATCATCACGAGGATTCTTAATAAAAGGCTGGAGAAAAAGGCAGAAGAAATAATAAGGGAAGATCAATTCGGTTTCAGAAAAGGACGAGGAACTAGAGATGCTATAGGAGTAGTTAGAATCATATCAGCAAGGGCAATAGAGTACAGTCAAGATATCTGCGCATGTTTCGTAGACTGGCAGAAGGCCTTTGATAGAGTAAATTGGGTAAAGTTGATGAAGATATTAAAGGATATAGGTGTAGACTGGAAAGACAGGAGACTGATTAGGAATCTATATGAGAATCAAGTTGTAAAGGTCAGGTTTGAGAATGTGGACACCTGCTGAATAAATATCGGTAGAGGAGTAAGACAAGGCTGCTGCCTATCGCCAACCCTATTCAATATATATGGAGAAAGTCTAATGCAAGAAGCGTTAGAAGGCACAGGAGATTTCCAAATTGGAGGAAGGATTATAAGAACAATAAAATACGCAGATGATCAAGTACTTCTAGCAAGAAAGTACGAGGAGCTACAAAAAATGATAAATGGACTAGTGATAACAGGAAGAAAATACGGTATGGAAATAAATACAGAAAAATTCAAGGTCATTCAAATATCGGGTAAATAAGAGAATCTGAACATAAGTAATGGGGGAAAGCCTTTAGAACAAGTTTCAGAATATAAATACCTTGGAAGCATCATAACACGAGAAGCAAAATGTGCGGATGAGATCAGAACTAGAATAGGAAAAGCAAAAGCGGCTTTCAGGAGAAAGAAACAACTACTTACAGGGAATATAAGGGAAGATATCCGCAAGAAGTTGATAAAATGCTACGTATGGAGTATAGCATTGTATGGAGCAGAAACATGGACGCTAAGGAAAAATGACATCAAATACTTGGAAAGCTTTGAAATGTGGACTTGGAGGAGAATGTTGAAGATAAAATGGACAAATAGGATGAAAAACGATGAAGTGCTACGAAGAATAGGAGAGAAGCGAATGATTATACAGACTATCAGAAAGAGGAAGGCTAACTGGGTTGGACATTACCTGAGGAGAGAGAGTATGATTAAAGACGTGTTAGAAGGAAAACTAGATGGGAAAAGGGAAAGAGGTAGGAAAAGGTTTCAGCTGATAGACGATTTGAAAGGGAAAGAGAGTTATCAAGATATGAAGAGGACAGCGGAAAATAGGAGTATATGGAGAACCAGGGTTAACCAAGAATAATCACGGGCCTGTCTACGGACAGACTACCTATGATGATGAAAGTGACAAGGAAATGCTTGCAAGTACGTATATTGGAGTGAAATTATACATAGCAGAAATATACACTTGGATGGATAACAAAACGATACGAAAAGCAGTGGAAGGGATAAGGAAATTCTCCTGGCCGTTTCACGCTGCTCTCTCTCTCTCTGCATTCTCTCTCCCAGGTTCGACACTCGTGACTGACGGGTCGCGTTCCGCCATGTTGCCAGCTTGGAAGTCTGCTCGTTCGATCTGTTCTCGACAAGAGGGTGCACCACTCGCGAAAGTCTATTGGTTAAATCGCACGATGGTAGCGTTCTCTTCTGGGCTAATGTCTGTTGCCTATAAAAGTAGGGACTCTGTACGTACGCGCAAAGCCGAAGTACTCGCGTAGCCGAAGTACGTGCGTATGCCGGGGTGCGTGCATATGCAGGGGTGTGTCGTATACAGGGGTGCGTCATTTGCTGGAGCTCGTCGTTTGATAGAGTTCGAACACAAAAACTTCTGGCGAACACGAAAAACTGATGGGGAACTCGATAAACTGTCGGAGGGTAAAATGCTGCATCCCCCCTTTTGATGAGTTCACTCAGTGTCTCACTCAGTCTCACTCCAGAGTTTACAGAACCACCATCTCGAAGCACAACTCACACCAAGTTTAAAGTTCAACTTAAGAGTCAGGAATGACCGCGAAAGTTCAGGAGTACAATTAAAATATTATTACCGAGTCACAGGTTAATTATATGAGAAAATATTATTTGCCAACAGGGCAATATCGAAATTTGAAAGCAACCATTAGACGAGAACGACGAGAAAAAAAGGGTGCCAAGTCTGGCATTGACCAACAGTTATGAAAGTACAAGAGAGACTAAATAATTGAAAAACTGGTATACAAGTTTTGCATACCTCATATTGTTCGAGTAGAGCCCCAAGAAATTCACAGTATATAAAAATAATTTAAAAAATTCAGTGTAGTTCACACTGCATATAGTAAAACAAAGATAAGAGATATAAGGAAAAGAAAAGGTAGTGATGAGTGTGGCAACAAGGCGTTGAAGGAAGCCCAGCGGACACTTACCAAGTTGGGGACCAAGTTGGCAGGCTGCTGGGGGCGTCGAAGAGACACGCACAACACACGAATACAAAAAACACGCAAGCTTATCGGGCCTAGCCCCTTCTTCAGCGATAGAGTAACTGAAAGTGACACACTGGGCGTGGAATGAGAGGGTGATGTGGGGAGGTTGATGATTGGAGGAGGCGGGGAGTAGGAAGAGTGGATAGCCAATAAGGAGGGAGTGTGGTAAGGTAAAGTGCGAATAGCTACAATGTAACAGAAGAGATATTGTAAGGGGGCTAATAGGGTTAGCGGAGGTTGAGGCCAGGCGGGGAGAAAGAGTCAAGAAGATGTATATGTGCTAGTTCCCAGTGTCGGAGAAGGGGGGCAGGAGTGTCATAGGGTAAAGCGCGAATAATCCTAACATTGTAGCAACTATTGAAGGGGACATTGTGGGTATTGGCGTGTAATGCAACTGGGGGGGCATCTGAGAGAGACGCTATTCTAATGACCATTCAAATGGATGTTTAATGGATTGATGGTGAGGCCTACGTAAAACGCGGGACATAGGGTGCAGGTGAGGAGGTAAATGACGTTACGGGTGGTGCAGTTGCTTCTAGAGGTGATGGGGTAGGTGATCTTGGTGGAGGGACTCGAGAAAGAAGATGAGGGTAGGTGGATAGGGCAAGTGAGGCAGCGAGGTTTGCCGCAGGGGTGAGACCCTATGGCAAGAGGCGTGGTAGTATTGGGAAGTTCCTTCATCCACAAGATATTTCCCAAATTGGGGGGGGTGGCGGAAGGAGAGGAGCGGGGGATTGGAAAAAAGGTTGGTAAAGAGGGACTGGTTCATTATTATAAATTTCGTCGTTTGATAAAGTTCGAACACAAAAACTTGTGGCGAACACGAAAAACTGATGGGGAGCTCGATAAACTGTCGGAAGGTAAAATGCTGCAGTGGGTCGCCTTGGCAACACCCGGAAAGTGTACGAAAAAGCCATAAAATCTTTAAAATAAATGCGTGTTTCTGAAAAAGTATTCCGTGCAACATCAAACCATCGGAAGAATGTAATATTTTATAGTTTTAGCCGTCAAATAAAGCAAAAACGGAGAAATTCGGTCCACATTTACGTTTATAATGAATGAAATAAATAAACCTTGCACCTTGAAAAATCAAAACTCCTGTATAAATAAATGGAAAAATATAATCGTCTCCCGGAGTCGAATCAGGGACACTTCTGTAAACGAAAATAGTTTTCTCGGGATCTCCTAGTTGGCAGAAACAAAATGGCGTTTACAGTATTTCCCTATGACAAATTGTTCAAGAGATAAACGGGGGATGGACGGACAGACATTGAGTAATTATATATAACTACTGGTACCCGCAAAAAAATTTGCGAAGTCAGTCAGAAATCTGCAGGTTTAAAAGTAATAATAACCCATTTCTCCTTATAAAATTAGACAACTGTTATTTAGAATGTCATATTTGTTTTTATAATTTATATGTGAAATTTTAATTGTCTCTTCCATACGAAAAAGGTCACATTCCAGTTTTGAAATAAAGAAAAGATTTTTTTCTTTTCGTCAATCGTTAAAAATACCCACAGCCTACACGCAATTTACTGAATAATAATAATCTTTAATTATTACCGTTGCAATTTATTTAGTTTGACATTGCTACAACTATAATTTCGATTCGTTTCGAAAAGAAAGAAATTATTCCGTGTAACATCAAAACATCTACATCATCATGTTACCCTGCAATTCACCTAATTGGTGGGTGGCAGGGGGTGCAATGCACCATAACCTACCTAAAGATCGTCTATCACAGGTTGAAATTTTCTATTGTGATCTCGTATTGTCCTCGGAAAGAACGAGCCTAGATAAAGCTCCGTCCTACAATCGATCTCACGTATCTTATCTTCATGGTCGTTTCTAGCTACATACGTTGGTGCTTCAATTATTCCTGCAACCTCATCTTTTAGACATTCCGATCTATATTTCTCCAGAAGCCGCAACCTTGAGTTCAATCTACGATCCTCCAGTGGTACCCAGTTCAAATCCCTCAATAATGAGGTGACGCTTTCCTTATGTTCGTACTTTTGTTTTACGAATCTGGCTGCTCTGCGCCGCACTCTTTCTAATTGAATTATATGTCCCTTCTCGTACAGATCCCATATGCATGAAGCGTATTCCACTTGTGGTCTAACCAGTGATAAAAAACATGTTTCGCGTACTTTTTCTGTGGTGTTCCGTACTATTCTACCTATGAAAGCCAGTTTCCTGTTGGCCGCGCCTATAACTCGACAAATGTGCATGTCCCATGAAAGATCTCGACAAATGGTTACTCCTAAATATTTAACATACTCGGCTGCTTGAATATTTATTCCATCTATTTTATACTCAAAACCTACTTCTATGTTCTTACTTTTCCAGAACGTAACTGCGGCACATTTAGTGTAATTAATTTCAATTTGCATTCTTTGCACCACGCTGAAATGGCTCTTAAGTCTTCACGTAGCGACTGATGGTCCTCCTGGTTTTTTATTTCTTTATATAAAACGGTATCATCGGCGAAAAGTCTAATTTTAACACGAACTACCTAGTATTCATTCACATAGATTAAGAAAAGTAGAGGGCCCAATACACCTCCCTGAGGGACATCCGACGCAACTTTAACGGGGGACGAGTATTTCCCATCGATGACAACTATCTGTTCTCTTTTGACATTTTTCTCTTCGTATCGCAACAAATCATCCACGAACAAGCTGAGCTGCGTTTCGCATGATCTGCCTCCCCGAAATCCGTGCTGGCATCCGCTAAGCAATGAGTGACTATCTAAATAGCGCATTACAGAACTAAAGATTATGTGCTCAAGTATCTTGCACGATAATGAAGTTAGGGAAATTGGCCTATAATTTTCGGGGTTCTCTTTGTCGCCGCCCTTATGGATGGGCGTAACGTGTGCCATTTTCCAATGTTTAGGAACTACACCTTCGGTAATGGATTTCTCGAATATAATTTTTAAATATGGTGCGATGTCATAAGCTAACTCTTTCAATACTCGCGCGGGCATTTCCTCCGGCCCAGGAGGTTTAACTGAATGAAGTTGGAGCGCGATACCATTTTCGGAAAATGTCTAATCTTCCATCGAGTCGCCCTGATGCATAGGAATAGGAGTTTCAGATTCATCGTCATTAGGAGTAAAAGTTTTCTGAAAGTGTTGATTTAAAAGGTTTGCTTTCTCTGCACTATCGTGAGCTACATTTCCCATTTCCGATCTCAGTGACGCAATAGTGGGGCCTCTACCTTGGACTTTCGAATTCTCTTTCAAGTTATCTTGTAAAACCTTCTTTTTGTAATTGTTAAACGCATTACGCATTGACACTCTATGGAGCGCGTCTCCTTGTATTGCTGCCTTAACGTTGCAATCTGTTCGACCGTAGCTGTTGAGGATGTGTTATTTACGCGAGAGTGGAGTTTTCTTTGCCGTCGGAGAGCGCTCCTAACTTCCTGGTTGTACCATCTAGGTTCTACATTTTCACGCTTTAGTTTGCTTGGAATAAATTTATCTGTACACTCTCGCATCATATCTCTGAACATGCACCAGGATTCTTACGCGTCTGCAATATCTGTTATCTCGCAGAAATTAGTATATTTATTTCGCAGAAAAGACCTAAATCTAGTGAAATCGGCTTTGGCGAATACATTAAGCTTTCTTTTAGCCTTAACCTGTTTCTCAATGTTTAGCTGAAACACCACGTACACTGCCTTGTGATCGCTTATTCCCTCAGCAGCAGATACCCTATTCATACGCTTAGGAAGATAAGTAGCCAATAAATCTAATATATTATTAAATGTTGTGGGAAATCTCACTAACTGATACAATGAGTGTTTACCAAAAGTTTCAAGTAAAGCCTCGCAAGATTCACGCTCTCTACCACCGGGATAAAAGCAATTATGCCTCCAATCAATTGACGGAAGATTGAAATCGCCCCCGATTATAATGGCTTTATCTTTATCAATCGAACTTAGCGTCGCCACTTGTTTCTCTAGATAATAAATAGTTTCCACGCTCGCATTTGGTGGTCTTTAAAAGGCGCATATATTTACAGTTTTACAGTCGCACCCTTTCACACTACATCAAACACTTTCGACTTCGTCGTCATTAATCTGTATTGGGTAACTTTCGTATTTATTGCTAACTGCTATAAAGACTCCACCTCCCGACCGGCTACATCGATCTTTTCTGAAAACGCTATAGTCACGAGAAAAGATCTTTTGACTGGCTATGTCCGCCGTTAGCCAACTTTCTGTACCTATCACTACCTACCTACCTATCACTACATCAGCACGCAGACTACGAATAAGATGTTCAAGTTCGGCCTCCTTCCTGGGAATGCTGCGACGGTTAACCGTGATGAGTTTTAGTTTATCGCTATTACTACGTAAAGATGCCTCGCGCGCAACTGAATTATTATTATTATTTACTGACTCCTTGTCTTCCCTATTACGTCGACTATTTCTACGCTTAGAATGTATTCTACTGTTAATTAACATCGCGTTTATAGTGGTATGACGGTCGGAAGTATTACTACTATTGACGTGCGTCTCAACGCTTGGTGAATAATTACCATTTCTTAAATCTAACATAAAAAAGCCCTAGCATGCTCCAACACCCTACGCGCTACCGCCTCCGCAGCCTCGGCTGTGTAGTGCACACCAGAACCGTTTAGGGATGCCCTACATGAGTTCAGGACCGGCCTCAGGTCAACGAAGTCCACTCCATTGCCCCCACAGAAGTCCCACAGCCTACGGTTCAGCCCGACCACTCGGCTCCAAACCATAGCACCGCAGTCCGTCCGAGGAACAATGCTACAGATGGAAAGCCGCACATCAGCACCCGACTCCTCTCGGACACGAGCAACCTCAGTGGCCAAGTCCTTAAAAGAACTTTAAACCTCCTCGGACTCGCGCTTCGAAGCGTCGTTAGTCCCAACATTGGCCACCACCCGCACAGTGGCGCACACAGACTTTTTTCTAGGGGGGGGGTCCGATCTATTTGGCAGGCATAAAAAAAGTTTAAGGTTACCCTTTATTATTTATTTTATTTGCACAACTTGCGTTTAAAAATTAATTCCCTTTCTAAATAGTACATTATTACTGTAAAACACACAATTAGAATAAATATATTACAGTGTAATATCTCAAATTTTCCGAGTATATTATTACAGTGAAATATAGACCAAAGGTCCAGGGTTATCAGCAGAAGTAGACATATTTCAACGCCATATTTTAACTTCGAAAATATAAGCAAAAATGACATAAATAACAAACCAAATATACAATTTGATTTTATTTCAAAGACCTATTTTGTATCCCAAACAGCGAAATCCAATAGTTTAGGTCATGCGCTTTATTTTTTTTAAATACCAGTATTTTCAGAGGAATACACAAAATATGATTCTTAGGAGCGGTTTACATCGTTTTTCCCTTGTCGTTTAAATTTACTGAAAATCGGGAACATAAGAAGAAAATATATTCAAAACATTCGATTTCTAATAATCTAATTTTTAATTGTTTTATATTAAATCTACATTACCCTTTAAAATGAAAAATACTCTCGCAATTATTAACTGGGTTCACTGAGTTTGATAATATTCAAAATTACAAATGAAAGAAAACAGAAAAGTCATTTAATGGGACACAGTGGTCAGGTTAACTACTCGAATCTGCTGGTCTGGGAAGACGGTGATCAGATTAGAGGGGACAGGTCAGAGTAGTCATCTCAGAGAAAATAATTGCACTCTTGAAAATGTTCCACTAAATAGGAGTCACTTTGAGAGGTGGTTCGCCTTTGGAGGCCTTACTGCACTTGATTAAAAATAACATTTCTTGCCTCAAATGGTAAAATCCAATCGTCTCGGTTTCTTGCTTAATTCATCCAAAACATCTTCTGGAGACACCTGTAAACTGTTGGTATTTAATAATGCAAGACCATTAAGTCTATCACTTTTCATGGTGTCACAATAAATGAACCCTTCAATAGCAGAAAATAATTACTTGTTCCGTATAAAATTTTTCCATAGTTTAAGTTCACCAAGCATGCTTTCCTTATTGTCGCAAAAAAGATCATCACTGTTCGAATAAAATTCTGCTAACGTGAGAAAATCACTTTCCGTTTCATCATCGTAATTTTGAGTCAGTAAGCATCCAAATTTAGCTAAAATGTTATTATGTTTTTCAAGTCTTTGTTTTATTTGACTTATTACATTGTTTAGAAAGGGTAAGAATATAGCCCGTCTGTAGTACTCCTCAGGGGATTTAGCTGGAATATTGTTGCGGTACACTGATAGCTTCGTGGGACATCTTGGAATTTTAATTTCTTCCTCACCTCTTACAAATTCCAGAAGCTTTATGGCCATTTCAGAAATCTCTTTGAAAACTGATTCAGAATTAATGTTTAAACTTTCAAGTCCTTCAATGACCGAGTCAGCATAACTCATTGCCTTCTTCAAATCAATATTAACTGTTTGTAAATATTCACTCAACCTTTTAGTAAGAGCAAATACCTTATTTATAGTCAGCAAAGAAATGATGAAATCAGCTTTAGAAATCGATACATTTAAAAGAGAAGCTTGAACGGAAACATCGTTATCATTCCACTCTGTCATTTCATTCAGTGATGCTTGTATAGCATTAAATAATTCAACCATAACTAGTATCGAATCATGTCTTTCAATCCATCTCGTGCCACACATTTGAACTAATTTTCGTTTTCTAGAATGAGGACAGTGTTTTTCAATATTTCTTATTAAAACATTTTGCCTCAATGGAGTTTGAAAAAAATTATAGATTTTACCCACTATTCCCACACAGTTTCTGATATTGGGTAAATTAGAAGAATCTGAAATCGCTAGGTTTAAAGTGTGTGAGCTACAATGCACATATAATGCAGAGGGGAAGTGTTTTTTAATGTGAGCTTGAACTCCTTGGAACTGTCCACTCATTGCACTAGCCCCATCATATCCTTGGCCTCTGAGAAATTTTTAATTAATTTTGAAATATTGCAAAGAATCTATCAAATGTGTGGCAAGACTTTGTCCTGTTCTACTGATAACCGGTATAAATTGTATAAACTGTTCTTGGACGGTATCATTTTCAATTAATCGAGCAGCAAGAGCAAACTGTTCTATCCCAGCAACATCAGTAGTTTCATCTGCTATTATACTGAAACACTTACTCTTATTGATGCGATTTGCAATATCCCTTAAAATTATATCATTTAGGGAAGAAATGATTTCATTTTGTGTTCTCCAGCTAACGTAGGAATTTCTTCCACAACTTTTAAAATGATTCCTTAAAATTTCGTCTCCTGCTTCCACACGCATTCTAAGTAATGCTCTAAAATTTCCCTCATTTTTTTAGGGGTTTCTTCAACATTAAAGAGGCCATTATCTAAATGTCCTCGTAAGGGGATCCCCTGCTTCCCGTTAAATAGGACAGTTTTTATTATTGAGCCAAGTATTTCCCTGTTTTTTGCTACTTCCGCTGCTTTGTTTTTATCTCAAATCAAATCAATCAGGAGCACTTTTTTCTCATCAATTTTCTTTAAATTGAAAATATTTCCAAGCTTCGTGCATGATATGACAATTTGCCATGCTTCTCAAAATATTCTAAGGCATGGTTCCATTTGTTGAAAGCTTCTGAAACAAATTTACCCGGATTTTGCTCCCTATGCACTCCTACTCTAAATGGAGAAACAAGCACACAATATTTGCAGAAGAGACCATCCATTAATTCCGAATAACATACCCAATGCCATTTTTCAAGCCAATGTGCTTGGCACCTTAAATTTTTGCCTTTAATATTCTTGACAGGAAATTAATATTTAGCATCTGGTGACCATAAACTATTAAAAACTTCCAGGAGTTTCTTACCAGAACAATATTCTTTCGATTTCAAAAAGTTTGCTATATCATTAGGGTTACCTTTATTGTCTGGATCTGTCTCCATAGTACATCCAGTAACCAGTGCGAACGACGAACACGGCTCTTTTTCTTGCAATGATGAACCATCGATGAGGTCACCATGTTCGCTGAAATTAATTTTCTCACCATCTTTTTGTTCACTATGCACATTTCCACGTGACTTCTTCACAAATGATAATATTGATATTTGTTTTCTTTTACTACTCATATTTATTCATGTAAGGGGTAAACCAAAGAGTTTTAAAAGGACAGTTTCTCACTTTTTCATTTGCACTAGAATGCGAGTAGCCTATCTTACGTCTATAAGCAGTGCTTTACTTGGATAAAAATAAGTACCGGTACTCTCCGTAACAGCAACAAACTATCTAATTAGAAATGAAATAATGTAATATGACATATTTAAAGGCCACTACTATACGGCTATTTACTGCATATCACTAATGTAATTTCACGGACAACACTTATCAAAGCAGCCTACTTTGTTTTATATATTCAAATTTCACCGACCACGAGGCCAAGGAGATGAAATAAATGCTTGTGTGATTCGAGGAAAACAGCTTATCTGCATGGAATCCGCACTCACAATTTCTCCATTAAATACTTATCCAATTTCAATGGTGAGTTTAGACTTCCCAGTGGAAACTCCACAGGGTTGCCGAAATTCAGGATGTGCAAAAAATGTGAAAAAAGGCCATGGAGAGCTTTCTGGAAAAGTACCCGATTTTTTGATGCTCGAGATCTGTAGCCTCAATATTGCTCGGATGCTTCCATTCTTCCAAAAAATGTACTTTTCCACAGTAAGAGATACACTCATCACTACACTTCCTCACTCATCGAGACTTCTTTTCCAACTAACCAACTTCTCCAAATTGGAGACTCCAATTGTATTCTTTTGAGAGTCTCAGCTGCAGTTTTTTGTCCCCCTTTTAGTGGAAATAGGATATTTTACACAAACGGCCATTCTCCTGGTCGCCTGAACCTCCTCCCACACAGCAGGGATCCAGGAAGTCTCCAAAAGACAAAAACGGAGAACATAAGACCCAGAAAGGGATGAACGTTTCTCAACTGAAACCCCTTCTCATGGAAATAGGATATTTTCAGCAAAAAGATTTTGTCTTGACCAACGGTCACTTTAAACACCTATATTTTCTTGGAAAAGGAACTTTCCCTTCTCCCTTCCTTCCCTCTTTCCGTCTTCCCCATATTCACGCACTCATTCCTGGAGCAAAAGCATTCCTGAGAACACTTTAAACGTCTTGCCTTCACCCTCATCTCAGGATAAAATATGCCCCTATGGGGGGGGGTCCAGACCCGGTGGACCCCCCCTATGTGTGCGCCCCTGCACCCGCAGCGAGGAGCAACCCGTGCCCAATACCGACGCCCTGAACTCCTTCGTCACCTGGGGCACCGAACCTCCTGGTATACACCTGGAGAACACCCGCTCATGAACTTCCTCCCGGCGGGCCCTTGGCAGTATAGGCGCTACCACACGCCGGACGTTGGAGCCCCCTATCACTAATAGCGCCCTCTTACCCCCCGAGCTCCCCTTGGGCCCGGTCCCCACCGAGGAGACGGGAGCGGGTTCGGGCGTAACGGCGGTGGAGTCGTCCTCCGATAACACCGCAAACCGATTACTAACAGGAAGAGGGTCCACCGAAGCATTCCCAACTCCCTGCCTCCGCAGCACCACCCCACGATCTCCCCGAGCGGACACCACACACCACTCATCGGGCTTCCGGACCGGAGGACCTTCGACCCGCGAAGAGGAGCCAGGAGCCTCCCCGATCGCTCTGCCGGATTCCGCACCCAGGCGAACCCGAGCCGCCATTTTGGCGAGGTTTTCTCTCAGGGAAGAACCCGCACCCCTCTCACGCGCCAAGGCTGCCTCCGACCTTTCCACCCTCTGAAGGAGGTCCGCAACCACCCTCTCCAGCTCCGTGATCCGAGACCTCATGGCCTCGCAACCAACGTCGCGCAAGAAGGAGGAAACAGGAGTCCTCGGAGCAGCCATCCTATCTTCTTTAACTAATCTGTACTATCTATAAATTTTATTTAGCTAGCGTAAATACGCGGTTAGCTACTTCGTTGACTGGCCTCAAGTTTAAAATCTAGGGTCGAACGCAGGTAGAGTGATTCACTACGCAAACAACGTTAGTAAACAGGCAATGTTTATCACAAGAGGAACGCAGATCTAGGAACTAAAGAAAACATCCCAAGAATAAGATATTTTATAGTTTTAGTCATCGAATAAAGTAAAAATGGAGAAATTCGGTCCATATTTACGTGTTTTAATGAATGAAAGAAATAAACCTTGCACCTTGAAAAATCGAAACTCCTGTGTAAACATATGGAAAAATATAATTGTCTCACTGAGTCGAATCCGGGACATTTACTTAACGAAAATAGTTTTCCTGGGGGCTCCAAGTTGGCAGAAACAAAATATAGTTTACAGCATTTCTCTATGTCAAACTGTTCAAGAGATAAAAGGGGGGACGGACGAACAGACATTGAGTAATTATATATAAAGATTAACTATGATGAGGTTATAGAAAAATTCATTTGAAAGTTGCTAGTAGAATTACCTTGTAATTCAAGCTGAAAAAACTCATATACACCAAAGTAGCCGCAATAAATTTGGCGGAAAATTAAAAAACTCAGCAAAGAAAATCCATAAGTTTTTGGATTCATGAGCTGCCGCTAGCACCGATGACAATTCTTGAACTGATGATTCGCGAATGAATAGGAAAGAGTGGGGAGGGAAAGGAGAAGGGAAGGCGATGAAAAGATCCCCGAATGGTTACCTATTGTAACAAACAGTAACACTTGATCGGACTTCACCCTCCCCTTTATATCCCTAGATAAGTGGTTTCCTGACTTACCGCGCACACATTCGCTCAAGGATCTCTGCTGGGTCCCTACCCCCCGACATAGGTATTATGACGCCACAGGGGGTGTTCAATATGTTTTTAAACATTTCCGTATCTTAATTGGAACAGCGCAATATATCGCAATATAACAAATAGTGAGTGCAACGGCTCAGAAATAAGTTAATTTTGAGATGCCGCAACACAGAAGCGGTGTAGCACTTTGATCTGAGGTATCGATTTCGTTCACTCCACACACACAAATTCTTACGACATCACACCGATACACCTCGTTCTAATACACCCAATTAAGGCAATTATTATTCACTTGAGTAACAACAGCCAGGAGGAACTTGACACGCAAGCAATAGATTCGAATGAGCGTTTTAAGCACGATAATAATCCAAAGATTGCACTTCGCGATGGTGATAGTTTAAAGATTAATCGGCGAGCATGATCCATTCTCTCATTTGAAGGGAGTGGGAAGATAGTTAGGCGTGCACCACGCAGAGTCATGGCGATGCTGTTTTTGCGGCGACACGATACAGCCAATGTTTATGATTTTGTTTTCGTCGAAATTTCGTTGCTCGGAGTTGGATCAGATTTTGGGGAACAGGTTCAGCCTTCGCTCTACGGGGTTTCGTAGGTTCGTTATAGGGAGGCTTTTTGTGTGTATCTTACATGTTCTGGGAGCGGTACAGAGTTTGTTATAGAGAGGTTCGTAAGGTATAGATTTTACTACCTACTTTTTAGTGCTTTTCGTTATTGCTGTAAAGCACTATTACCTTCGTGATGTCCATCCGTCCGTACGCAAATATCAGGGAAGAATTGGCAAAACCGATTTAAACCAAATTTGGTACATAAAATATTCACATAAATTAATGACATATTAGGGTCGGATCGACTCAGCAGGGGTGCCACAACTGCAAAGTTAAACTTTTTGGTAATTATAAGCATGCAACATAAAAAATCAAAATCAATATGTTTAGTATAGATTTACAAATCAGGGCTACCACAAAGAAAGTAATTTAAAAAATTGTTTTCACAAGTATTTGTGTTGAACTGTACACATCATTTTTTATCAAATTTAATATTTTTATTTTAAATATTTATGTACAAAACCATAATAGCATATTTTGACAGGATCAACCAAACAGGGGTGCCACAATTATAAAGTAAAATATTTCAGTAATTATGGATTTGGAAGGAATTGGCTGAACGGATTTTAACTAAATTTTCTATATAAGATTTGTACAACATACCATAATTAAATCAATATGTTTCAAGCAGAACTACTGAGCAGGGCTACTACAGTAAAAAGTAAAATAATAATACTTCTACGCCTGTTTCTAGAGAACTGACCGCATGGATTTTAACCAAATATGATATTATATATAGACGTTCCTTACAGAGGAGGATATAACATACATATAACATATAGGAGGATACTAATGTTTAGGCAATTCCAGATGACCTGGATATTCAAAATTTTTTTCTTAGGTGGGATTTTGTGCAAAACCGACTAGAAAAAACGAAAATCTTGAAAAAGTGCAACAATGCGGACGCTAAAAATTCGCAATTGTTTAAACAAATTTTTATGGTTTATGTATTTCCGCATATGCTACGGAGCTGAAATTTTTTTAGAGGTAGGATTTGTAAAAAAAACGGAATAAGGATTATAGAAATTTTTATATTTTAATTTGTGTTGCCGTTAAAAATTCTTAAAGTTTAAACAAATAGTTAGCTTTTTATGTACTACAGGATGAGCTAGGAAGCTGAAATTTTCAATTTATTTACAGAGTAATGCATTTGCACAAATAAACATTTGAATTTCTCAATAAATATATTGCGGCGGCCGTTAAAAATGTTTAAAATTTAAACAATTTGAAAAATATTATTTCATTTCTAGAAGTGCTACAACTTTAAAATTTGGCAGAAATGTCTAGCCTTGGTACCACATAATGGAGAAAGTATAAAATTCTTAAAATTGCAAAGTTTGGGGATTGTTTTAATCTATTATTTTTACATAAGGGAAAAACGATAATCGCTGGGGAGGTGAAATCTTTAGAAATAAAAAATATTTGTAATGATGAAATGTCTAAAAAATGAATGTTTTTTTAAGGTGAGATGAAATGCTTGCAGAATGCAAGCACCTTCTACTAGTATATAATATTCATATAAATAAATAACTAAAACAGCATAATTCAACTGTGTCAACTAGACAGGGCTACCACAATATCAAGGTTTAATTTTTCTGCAACTACAAACTACTTCAATTTTTGCCAAATTTGTTCCCCATCTGACAGCAATCGTTTCCATTTTTCCTTTTTAAATACAGTCGAGGAACTTTCTGATAGAACTCTCATTAACAAGATTAGCTCCATATAATCCTTAACCCTAGAAATACCAAGGGGGCCTCCGAGGCCCACAACTTGTTTTTTCACATGTTTCTCTTTTATAATAAAAGGAAAATCCTTGATATTTTATTACATTGTGCAGACTTATGTAAAATAATTACTCGAAGTTACTCATCAATGTATGCATCATTCAATTTTCTGCAAATTATTTAGTCGTTGGCTGCATGCCTGTATACGTGGGTAGCCTAACTTATAGGGCATCATATGTGTGGAAAGCAGCGTGAAGTGCACTATTTGTTTAAACTGTTGTCAGATGAAACAGATTAAATCATTTTTCTAATCAATTTATTATTATTTCTGTAAATACAATCTTACTGTAATATTAATAGGATCTTGAAAACATAATGAGGAAGAATGTAAAAGAATTGTTCTAATGTAAATGTTTGTCTTTAGGTACATAAAATTTTTAATAAATTACTAAAATTGTAGAGCTCCTATGATATTTTTAAATGTATAACAATAGGTTTTAAACATTACTATGACTTTTTATTGTATTTTAGATGGTGGGCCTCTGAGGCCCCCCTTAGGTAGTGAAAATCGCTTGGTAGTTCTAGGGTTAATGACTCAACTTTAACTTGGAATGAGGGAAACCATTAAAAAATAAGTAAACAGTAAGTATGAGAAGTGACTGAATACAAGAGGGTCAATTAATAAAAGTCATAGTTGTTATAAATTAATGGTATTGTGCACAGGAATAAAACATACAATACTCAGTAAGAAATGGGTACAGAGCTATTTTCTGGCATTGGTTTCTGCAAAACAATAAAACATTGTAACTGTGACCTGATAAATGTTAGTTAATTATAATATGCTACTATTTTTAATAAACATTGCTACATTAAGGTCAACATTTAATGCAGTTTTTGCATCAATAGTTAATCAAGCAAAAAACTCATAATATACAATAAGATGGCATATCACAGTATTTATTTTTTTGAGAAGGCCAAGAAAAATCCCCTAAGCAGGCAAATTCAAGCTATTCATCCACAGAACATTGCAACGAAAGAGATAATATGAACAAAAATAATCACTTGGCATAAATGCACTGCCTTAGTCCAAACTTGAATTCTATTTATACATCAGTGTAAATACTTGGAAAGGTGACATGCACCAGAATAGGCTTTCATTTGAGGCATTTAAAAATGTTTTCCCCTTAGCAACACTAGAGGCAAGAATTAGTTATTCACACAGCAGTCATAGGATGGATGGCATTAAGAGAAAAATCAATGCACTATATTCCGTATTCTTTGTTGTCAATCAGCTTCTTGCTCATATAGGTGTCATTAGAGATTGAGAGAGATTAACAGCTCGATTCATCTTATTCTATTTGCTTTTCTTGTCCAACAATTCATTCTGCCATGCTGTGCCACTCTAGATGTTCTTTCTAAACTCTCTGAGATGTTTTTTTTTAAAGTAGGTGCACTGTAATAGGCAATTCAAATATTTCTTAACTATGCCAATTATTTACAGCTCTTTTGGTTTAATGACTGCAATTACGAAGCAGGAATCTGTGGAAGGCCAAACTCATCCACAAGAACACCATCCTGAAAAAATAACATTGTATAATGAGCCCTCGAGAACACAGAAAAATAAAAGATAAAATTTGTACATAAAAATTGAAGTTATGTCTTTCAGATGTAAGATAAGGAGGAACTGCACTGGCCAATTTCATACCTATTCATAAGGAAACCATTATACTGCTTTAATATCGGCTGAATCCTTAGCAAATATTCCAATATGTATTTAAGTAGAAAATTCTTTCCACAATTCTATAGTTTAGGTTCATTAGATAACCCAACTTATAGTCCTTAGGAGAACTCTTGCCCTTCCATAAAACTAATGAAATTTAAGATCATTGAAGTTGACCAATGTATTTGAATTACAATCATATCCCATATGTTACAACACATAACAACTCTAAACATTTACTTCTACATGATAAGAATATATTTGATCTCTCATTCCTTCAAAATGGTATAAATTCTTATTTGACTTTCAGAGCAAGTTTATCCAGTGGAAACCTTCTAATGCACTATGCAGCAAAAAACACTTGGATACTATGTGGAATGTGGAGGACTAAAAGCATTTCTGAATTCAAAGTATAAGTAAATACCGTATTTTTCAGGCTATAAGACACACCATGTGATACGATGCACCAAGTGATAAGACACACCAATTGACAAGACACACCCAAATGTTTTAGAAGATTTTTCAGGAAAAGCATTTTGGTTCACCAACGAATTTAGAAAGGGCCACGTGTATTATTTCTATCTGTGATTAAGTCCATATCTCACAACATTTAAAGAAAATATTATGACGTGATATCAATTAAATATAACATTTCCAATAGACTTAATTTGTAAAAGTAAATACGATGATCTAAAACATAAATAATTGCTTCGAAACTTGTGTAGCTAAATATGCCTTGCATGTACTCGTGGCAATTCTATTAGTTTGGCAGCCAGAATGCGCCACACACATTGCATGCATTCCTTAACTCTTTCGCTGCGTAATTTCCTTAAATAAAAAAACCCTTGGCTGTGTAATAAAATTTATTTTTAAAAAAATTTTTTCTTTGCATATTGCATTATTATAACATTTTGTCATTATCTATAACATTCCTTGCAATACCATACATTTATTTAATCTCAATTGTATGTCATTCTCACCGAAACAGATGGTACAGGGATCAGGTTCATCTGAAATATAAAATTATTGAAATTCAATTCAACTGTCGTCTTTTTCTTTACATATCCTTTGTCTCAGACGTTCATACCTCATTCCAGACATTTACAGACACATCTGTATTCACTCATAGTGTGAAATTTCTCGAAGCAGGGGAAGACACAGAGCGCAGGTTCTCCTGGACAGGCCGGACAGTAGAATGTCTGCCTCCTCTTGCAGTCCATTTTTCCTTTAAATTTACAATGGGATGGCTTAATCGAGCAAACACAGCATTCAAGCCTGTGTGATCTGTCTGAATATTGCTGAATGAAGTGGCCTTCAGTTAGTCGAGCTTCGGGCAACGGGTCGTCTAATTTTCTTCCCCTCTTAGCAGACACGTCTTCTGTAGTCGAGTAAGAGTCCTTCAATCACTGCATGACGATAAGTAGGGGCAGATATTTTTTTCCTTGTAGCTATGATATAGGTGATTCTCCCATTGACAAGGGCTGTATCAATCATAAAATACCACAAAAGACGATACCACTTGATGTTCTTGTGTGTATCTGTAATTTGTTGACATTTGGTTAAATTTGTCCACTCCATTCATGAATTTGTTGTAGTGTGTCACCAATTTCGGTTAGGATACTGATCGAAAACTACGTTCACCTTTCTTTGATCTCACTTGCACTAATCCAGTGTCAGTATTATGGGCAGTAGAAAGAAGGCTAACTCGCCCTGTATCATGCCAAGTACACGTAATCATATTATTTAGGGCATTCACGAAAAACATTGGCTTATCTCCCTTTTTTATTTTGCATACATTTGTCTTCATATCGATAGGAAGACCTTTTCTGTTAGCTCTCACAGTTCCACACGCATCTATGCCCTTTTGTTTCAGTTTGTGGAAAAGGGCAGGACTTGAGAAAAAGTTATCACAATAAACAACATGTTTTTTGTTTTCAAATCCATGCATTAGGTTCAGCACAACCCTTTCCCCTATTGGTGCAACAACTTCTTCAGAATCCTTGTATTTTCCAGTATAAATATCAAATTTACACATAAATCCAGTCTTACTACTACAAAGACACCAGGGTTTTAATCCCCATTTCGCAGAGGGTTTATTGGGCATATACCTTCTTGAACCATAGTCGCCCTTTGAAGCGGAGCATGCTTTCATCTACTGAGAGTTGTGAGCTAGGAGAGAAATTTTGAAGGTAAGTGTACTGAACTATTTAAATGATAGGTCTAATTTTGAACAGTGGGTCATAACCAGGACTTCCTTTTGATATCTGTTTCTCATTAACATTGAAATGTATAAATGAACGGAGAAGAAAATACTTGTCTCTCATCATAACAGACAATAATTTGGAGTGGTATTTAGCCAGTGTGAATTATTAAAATATTCTTCTAGAGATGTCTTTTCGCACATCCGCATTCCAATTTCCATGGCAACCACTGCCTGAATGTCTGCAGTGCACCCATTCCAAGCATGAAATCTTGAACGAGGAGGGAAATCGTATGTTCTGTCAAGAAACTGCATGGCGAAAAGTTCTGTTTGTTCTGCTGTGTGTTCGAATACTGTCCGTGGAAAATACTTAGAAAATGTAGCAAATGGTGTGCTAAATTCTGATATATCTCCAATTATTTTTACATGAGAAAAGCTGCTTGAGTCCAAATCTGTGCGTCTTTCTACTCTGCTCCATGTAGTGGACTTTACATCAGATGAAGTATCATTTTCCTCCATTTTAGAATCACTATCAGCAAATGAGCTCACATTTGAAGTGTCACTAACATAGCCATCATTATATTCACCTTCTGACTCCAAATCAGCAAATAAAATGTTAACTACGTCATCTTCTAAAAGATTTTTACGACTTGAGGAAGCCATTTTGTATACAATCTAAAAAGGGATAGAAAATTTTCAAAAAGTTACTACTACTGACAAAAGATGTCGCACACATACAGGCAAGTAATTTCACGCATAAATGCAAGCGCCGCAGTGACAAGAAAAGTGAACTCGCATTAATGCGAGTTACGCAGTAAACAGAACCTATCCCTCTGTGCATAAATGCGAGCACTGCAGCGAAAGAGTTAAATAAGTAGCAGCTTGTGACCTGGGATGCAGAGAAGTGCAACAACATGAAAATCCATAATAAAAAACTCGTCCTACTTCTTGTAGATCAGACTAATTCTCATATCTTTTAACCACTCATCTGGGTATTTAATTTTGCCTGCACGCACAGCTGGTGGGGACTTTTTCTTCGATTGGTGAGGTTTTTAAAATCATGACAATAATGAAGGGTTTTACTAGATATTTATTAATATATTGACATAAATAATAATTAACAATGAATTGCATGTCAAAATCATAAACATTACCGGAAAATAATTTTTCTTTATAAATTAACAAAAATATCAGAATTAAATATTCTAGTCATGAAATACGTTTTACTGCTATTATCATATTAAAATTGATAAAATAAACAATTTCAAAAGGCTAAAAAACAAACAAATTTATAAAAACAGCCAATAAGCATTTGTTGTTTAATAAAATTGTACAAAAGTAATTATAAAATTTCCGTACTAATGTAAGCCTGATTCTACTTTTCTTTTAACATCTGTTTTTTAAATTGTACCATTAACTGATACTTGGAGGGGTTTTTATTACTTTCAGGATGCCACAAGAGGTAAAGAGAATGAAATCCTGACCATATACATATGTGCGCGAAAAAAATAAATAAATTCCTGCTTTCACCTACGTAGGAGCAATAAGGCAACCCCACATGACAGATGCAGGCCTTCTGTAAAGGCCGCCACACACCGAAAGCTGCACCACGCAATGCTATACCTCGCTAGGTATGTCTACACATCGCTAGCCTGCAGCAGGTAGCTAGTTCCACACACAAGGCACTACGCCATGCTATGGGTATGTCGCCATGCCTCGACACATCCAACGGCAGTCGCCTCCCACGCGATTTCTATGGCATGTCTTTGGTGACGCACACTTCACTCATTTTCTACCACTGCTAGGGCCAGTGCAGGGGTATTTTGCATCCTAGGCGAACCTTCCGCCCCCTCACATTTATGAGGGTCTATAGCATTGTATTGCATAGCAGTGAGGTGCCACCTGGCATACCTTTCGGTGTGCGGCGGCCTTAAGACCCTTATATTTTTTTCAACATGAGGAGGTATACCCCATCTATCAGTGGGGAAGTAAGCTACATGATATACAAGCCACATAATGAACTACTTCGGCATACCCACCACTGGTGAGAAGAGCCATGACAAATATATATGGCATACCCAGTTGACTGGTTAAGGAAGCATAACAGTTGATGATGTCATCGAAGAAAGGATGTTTATCCACAAGTATGCATAGAAGTTCTCTTTGTATTGCAATATTAGCTAAAGACAACAATCTTTGTTGTAATCTAATGTTCCTTAAGTAATTTCTTATTCTTTTTAAACAGGAGAAACTTCTTTCTATCGACACACTGGTTGGTGGTAAAGTAAGAACTAAAGAAAACAATTTGCAAACAAAAAACAAATAACATACTAAATCATTTTCAGGATTCATTTTTCACAAAAAGCAAAAGAGAATTAATGCAATTAACGAGAAACACCAATGTCAACACTATATTCATAAAAGAAAACAATATTAACTAAACGCAGCAGTGCACCACACAACAAACAACCAAATTCAAAGATAAACTCAAGACCGAGGGAGGTGGGAGAGTGAAGTGTGGCTCAAACCCTCTTCACGAGGCAGTGGCTGACGCCACCCATTGCCATAGCAACCGAACTTCCCTGCCTACCCTAGCATAGCATATCCACTCTGGGAAGAAGTGCTTTCAGTCAGAGCTCTCAGCTCTTCACTTTGCTTGTAATGCATTTGGAATGTAATTTTGAACAGAGTTCTCACACTTTTGGCTTGTACATCTACCTAACTATTGAAAAATAAAGAGTTTGAATGAAAACAAATCAATTTAGTGGTACGACAAATTATTCGTTTTATTAATTATTATTATTATTTTATTGTAGGTGAAGTGCCACTTCCCTCACTTCACCTGGCCAGCCACCACTGCCTTAAATTTAACTTTTTCTTCTGCAACTCTTTTTGTCTAGTACATAACCATTTTGATCTATATATCAATACCTAACTTTCTCTGTTTTACTAGCCATTTCTACACTTACTCCTCTAGTTGTGGTCATTTAGGACCAAGCTTACGAAGACTCTCTTTTCCTGTCACCTTCAGATTTTCCTCCTGTTTACTCCATTCACAGATCATTTTTTCTGCAGGACATGGACTGAAATGATGTTCTGCTGCTCAGTTTCCACGCACTTTTGTGTATTGAATCACCTGAAGCTAATAGTGTAGGCACATCTTTTCATTCTTGTTGCCATTGCGATCTTAATGCAAGTAACATTATTTAACCTAGATATTTATATTTTAATGACAGCTATCATAATTCTAATGTTCTGTGGCATTAATCATGCTATTCATCAAGAAATAAAACATTGCTACTGACATTGCAAACACAACAAAATTGTAATCACTGTGAGTTGACATGTAATAAAGCGCAATAATGAAAATGCATCGTTAGAATTCACGTTGCGTAAGGTTTTACTGTATATATTAACATTAATTACTATTAATTATTCATAATGTATATTTTAATGACTTTACAACAAATGACAGCCAATTATTCCATTTTGAGAATCAGTGGGTTCGTGTCAGAGCTGAATACAGTGATAATCATACCTTCAGTCTATCAGACGCATGCTGTATTTTTATAGGATAATTTTATTTTGGAAAGAAAGAAGCATGCCTAACAGCCTGAAAAATACAGTAATTTACATGGTGGTGCACAAAAATGGTTTAATTTCAAGAAGCTATATTCTCTTATCCAAAAAAGCTAAAGTGATCTTTAATTTATCATCAGGTTCTCCAACTCATAATTTGCTTTTATTCTATCAAGTCAATTTATCCAATGGCATGGCAATTTACAGAAGAGCAGACAGTATTCATATTCAGAAATTGACTGAAACGAAATCATCCATCGAGATGAAAAGGAAGTCTAGAATAGAACACCAACCACAACTCCAACAATTTAGAAAAGTTCTGGAAAATTTGAGGAAAAAGGAAGTGGTAAACCATAACAAAGGAAAAAGTGTTCATTCAACTACAAGCTTTACATTAAAATATTGAAAGAATGTCATCACACAAAGTCCAATAAAATCAACCAGGAAGTTATAAGCAGTGCTTGCAATAGACAGAACAACAATTCCAAGTACACTAAGTGAAAAGCATTTTGTTAAGACTAGGCTAATGCCGGCACTGGGTTTCCCTCCTCCCTTGTGAGTGTATCTGGCATGTAAGGAGTTATGGCTATAATAATCCAAGAGGTTGATTAGCCATAAATACAAACCAACAACAACAACTAAGTGTAAAGATCTCAAATTTTTCCCCAACAAAATTCAGATATTTCAACCTCCCTCAAATTATGACAAAGGAAGACAGATGGACTTCTGCAAAAGAATGTCTGAAATGTGACAATGAAGATTTGTCTCTTCATGATGTGTTATTCACTGATGAGTGTCATGTTTACTTACAGGGTTTTTTTCAACACTCAGAACTATAGGTAAAGAAAAACCTCAAGTGCATCGCAAAGTGTGCTTGTATTCCTCAAAAGTCACAATACGGTGTGGATTTTGATCAACGAATATAATCAGACCATACTTCTCTGAGAATGAAAGTGCTACAGTAACTTCTGAAGAGGATCTATTGATGTTGCAACATTTATATGGATGGTAATGGTAAGATCTAACCTCCAGCAAAGAATTGGGTTTCAAAAGGACTGCAGAAGAGCAAATGTGAACAACATTTACATCAACTGGTTGAGAGACAAATTCCTAGCACAATTCATTAGTTTACGTGTAGACATTGTGGACCAAGATCTGATTTTGTCCCTGCAAGACCTTTTTTAAGGAACTATTTGAAAGAGAGAGTTTTCTCAAGAAGCCTGTTTATTTGAAGACCTGAAACGTGCTGTGGCAGAAGAGGAAGAACCCAAACAGAAAGAAACATTGACTAAGGTCTCAGATGATGAGGATTTGCACTTCAGAAGACTTGCACTAACGTAAGACATGGTGATCATTTTGGAGACGCATTACATCATTAGAAACTTCACATTATGTAAGCTGCATAAATAAGATTTAAGTATGAAATCAAAGGTAAAATGTTTCTTTTTGTTATAAAACATTTTTGTCCTCCACCCTGTAGATGGACCAATTTTTCACAAGTATGAAATTGGCTATCTTCCTTCAGAAAGGCAAATATTTTTTATGAGAATGATGAAAAAAGAACGGATCAGGAAGAGTATGCAAAAAATTAAAAGCCAACAAAGAGATGTGGCGGATAACGTGGTCCTGACAGGATGAGATGTGAATCCTAAAATGGGTGGACAATAAAAGTGCCCTGCTCCTTTCATCCTGCGTTGGGAGCACAACTGTAGAAGACGGAGAAAGCAAAAGAAGTTTCACAGATTCAAATTGTTTGCTTCTATAATCGATGTATGGGAGGAATAGACCTATGTAACGGCAGCTGTCACATGACAAGAGAGAGCAAATGGACCACTCACAGTTTGACACATTTTCTTGGCTTGCCCATATTGAATTCCTGGCTAATGCACTCAAAAGGTTCATTGTTAAATGGCAAATATGGCTCTTGTATTTGTATGCACACAGCAAACGCTATGATAAGATATACAAATGGCTATAAGTCAACAGCGGATCAAGGTATAGAAAGTTTGTTGTTTGGTAAACAGCCCGTTTTAGCTCTTGGTCAGACGGAGATGATCGATGAATGAAAAGAGATGTAAGAGCGGTTCCGCAGCTGATAAAAGTATTAAAATGGCAAATGACTAAACTAAATTCTTATAATTATATAAAAATGGCAATTTATGTATTTTAGATTACAATGCTTCTCCCTCAGATCCTGATGGAGTGAACAAGAAAAAGTTTCTGAGAACCTCTAAAATTAAAAAAAATAGGACCATTCAAAGTGATAAGGGCAAGTATCACCACTCAACAAGTATAATAAATTTCTAAAAAATTCGCATTAGGATTTATTAAAGAATTAAATACTAATTTAAAATTAAATAAGCAGTTTAATAAACTAGTTAGATAGGTAACAGGAGTAAACTGCAAGCAACCTGTTCCTTGGATTTTTTCGAGTGCCTAACACACCTATATTCAATTTTTGAAGTTGCAGTAAGAATAATACAAACCGTTACCTTATTTGTGACACTTTCGCTACCAGGCTCTTTGGTTGGAGCATTTGGAGCTTTGGAAGCATCATCAAGATAACTAGCATCGTCATCCAGGGCGATCTCATCACCAAGAGCATCGAGTTCTGCATCCAGTTCATCATCATCTATCTCAGGCATTCCATAGCTCCTTCCCAAGGCATCCTGTACCTCGTCGGCTTGATCGAGCATGTCAGCCATGTCATCCTGTATATCCTACGGGAGTTAACATTGTCAAGAGTAGCCTTTTATTTTATTTTTAGCAGTTATTAAAACGGACTTTTAATAAAACTACCTCTATTTCATCAATATTAATTTTCTTAAACTCTTTCTGCATTTGCTTCACTCCCAATTTCATTGCTTGTACAGTGGTGTGAGTATCCTTAAGAGTCTGACAAGCATAATTGGCTTGTTCCATATTGAATGCCTGCTGTCTAAGGTTATCGGCCTGCTGTTCATACCTGTGAAATTTTACAAAAAAATATCACTTATTATTCATCTGATACGTATTTAAGCAAATAAAACAAATTATCTCTATCCGAGGAGAAATTTAAAGAGCTTACATTTTCTTCTGCTTCAGAACTCTTAAAGCTTTCTGCTTAACTGTATTTTTAGCAGGTCCTTCTCTCATTTTCTTCATTTGATCTTTGTATTTTTTTAATTCTACGTCCAATCTCGTAATTTTCTTATCGATTGACTCTGCACGGCTATCAACCTGATTAGAGACAGTAATTCAAGGTGAATCATCAAATTTACAATGTTTTGAAGAAATACAAAACGACCTTCTAACACTTACGCCAGCTATGCAATCAGTCATATTTGGAGGTGGCTCCTTCGGTTTAGCTTTACCAAATAATCTATTCATAATTACGGGATTGATAATATATATAACGAACAATCACGGCAGTACTACTTCGTGGGTCACAGAAAACAATTACCGTGAAATTCTACCACTGATGTGCTCAAAACGATTGTAAACAATCGACTAGTCGATTGTTCAGTGACTATCGACTAGTCGATTGTATCTCCGAAACATCGCTTATCTGAAAACATGCCGAAGATTTTGCAAATGATTTTTCTTCCTTAAAAAATTAATGTACTCTTCTAATATTATTTTCGATTTTTACGTATGATTTCATGTCATTTTTGTTCATAATATTACGATAGGTCCCACAAAATATCTCTCCTAGATGAAAAGTCAATAATCGCGAAGTTATCTTTCTTCCTAAAATTTTTAAACTGACTACCTATTCATTGCACTACGTCTCAGATAAACATTGCGCGTAAGCCAGATGGAATTAGCAGGTCGTAAAAAAATCTCTTGAAATAATGAGCAAAAAAATCCGGTCACGCTCGACTAATATAAACTATTTGTTACCGAGTAATATTATTTTTATCAAACTTTTAGAGTAGGTAGAAGATTGCAATTTGGTATGAATGTTTGATTCTTATAGTAAAAGCCATTTAAGAAAAATTCCCCAAAAAGACCCGGGTTCGATTTCAGTAGATAATTTGTATCCCATAAGATAACACGTAAAAATCAATTTTTCGAATTGCAGGCTTTAACTCTTCCGCAAATTAAGATTAGAAAGAATTGGCCCTACGTTCTTCAGACCTGAACCATTTTAAAGAAAAACAAGTAACGTTTCTTATTCTTATCGTCACATTTCGCCTACAATTAAAAATCACTCAAGTAATGCTTAAATTATACCAGCAGTTGCCTGTCGATATATCGACTGGTTGGTTCGATTAAATATTGTCTCGGTATTTAGCGTTCTATCACATTACCATTACGGTCAGCGGTCGAGTTGGGGAGTATTTGCAGTTACTGTTATTTTGTCACAGTGACTAACGGGGAACTGTGACCGGTAACAGGTATGCGCGAGAAAAACAGGTATGGGAGTCACAGGTCACCGCGGGCCCTGCAGGTCGAGATGTTTAATTTGATGCATCACACATTGAGGTGGCTGTTACCTTTGTTTTAAAAACATTTTTTAAACTATTAATATATATAATAATAATAATTTATTGGAAACATTTTAAGCTTTTTAACGATATGTTGCCTTACCAACTATGTCATTGTTAAACCTCAAGATTTTATTGTTGTAAGGAAAGGGTGCTTTGAATGCTTTAAAAGGAAAGAGAGAAAGAAACAAGATGATCCAAACAGAACTTATAATGCCTACTTTCCATTTAATCATTTATTTAATACTTATATTGCCTTTAATAGCCTTAAAGTCATCGTGGATATGTAGCTCTTTGTGTTCCCAAATTTCATAATTTAGCATTATAACTACTACAGATACATTCAAACGGAATATTAAATTGATCTCGCGTATTTGTGTGGCAAAAATAACAAGTGTACATATTAGAATATACCGAATCTGAGTCTAACAATAGTTGTTGCTATGGCAACACTCTCATAATGAGTGATAAAAACTGCAAAATCACCAGTATTTACGCAAAATTCTAAGAAATAAAATCGATAAGTAATATTCTATGATAAAAATTAAAATCGTCATTCCTTTCCTCAGAGAATAGTACAAAACCCGCTCCGATATTATAATTCTAAGATATTTTAATGTGCAAGAGAAAATTACCCTGCACGAAGGATTTCAGATTTCCCATGTAAATCAACTGGGAAGGATAGTTCCTGGAATCGAACCCGGGACTTAAATCTTCACAACAAAAACTATCCTCGGGAGCTTGGCCATTGTAACAACAGATTTCCACCATGTTTCATGAAAATCGGTCCATTGGTTCAAAAGTTAATAGGGGGGATGGGCAGACACCACGACAAAACTATAAGCCTATTTCCAATTTGGAAAGTAAGCTAAAAAGGAGAGAGACAGGAGGAGAAGGAGTGAGAGGGAAGAGAAGGAGGGAGGGAGAGATATATAGATAATGTTCCTTGTTAGGACAAGATTGAGACTTGAAAGTTTATTTTTCCAAAGGAGAGTGGGGGAGGAGGATGGAGAGATAGGAGAGAGGAGAGGAGGGAGAGGGGAAGAGATAGATGTCCTTTATTAGGGTGAGATTGAGACTAGGAAGTTTATTTTTCCAGAGAAAGAGGGAGAAAAGGAGGAAGAATGGGAAGTGCCTTAAATTTAATACATGCATACCCTTCATATTCGACAGGCAATTATGCTAGTATTTCAATATAATTCTGTTGGGAAACCTTTGTCCCACTATAATAGTGTTCTACACTCTAGCTTGGAACCTTGGGAATATTTCAAAAAAGTTTAAGCTTGTTACCCGCCAAGGCACTCCAGACAGTGCATGTTGAGTGGTGGTGTATTTTTTAGCAGTGGCCAATCTTGGGACGATTATTTATGCACAACTCAAAATATTTTCATTTGTTTGTTACAATTGCATATTGTTTTTCTTTTATTTTTTATTCAAAAAAATATTATTTCTCAAATTTTCAACTGGATAAACAATTTCCACTTATTTTTGTTATGTTGATAAGAGTAGGGCAGAAAAGAAAAATTGTGTTGACACCCATAACTAGTATTTCTAAAAATTCCAAATACTGTATATCCTTGATTGTAATAGCTTTTCGAAAAAAATTATACTACAGATTGAATCGAATGTAAGACATCCCGATTTTAGAAACATTAAAAAGTGTCTTAGAATTGAGGAAATACGGTAGGTTAAATTAATAAATATTATAAGAAACAGCGAGAAAAATTCAGACTTTACAAAGAACAGATATAAACTCAAATCGTTGCCTGCTGGTATTCAATATAGCCACGAAGCTCTAACAATTAAGATAACAAAAAGGAGCCTTACTAAGATGTAAGATGTTTACAAAAGTTGCCTCCAGACAGTGTGGTGGTGACAGCTAAAAGATTTTGTTTTTAAAATATCTTGTAAATAACGGGAAAATGTTTCAAACAAAAGTTGTAGAAAATAAAATTTCCTACAACTTGTATTAAAATAATTTTTTACATTTATCAAATATTAAAGCAAATATTTAAAAAAGTGGATGAAAAGAGTGAACACCCACTTTTGGTCGAACGATATTTAGCAAAAACCAGAGCTGCAAACCACTACAAATTTTGGAGTGGTTCGGTTAGAAATTTTTAGAAGTGCTTCGGTTCGTAGTTTGGTAAAAAGAAGGATTTTAGATGGTGGTTCAGTTCACGGTTGAGTTCAAGAAAAATCGGGATTTTTTCTTTTAACCTTCTCCATGCAGTGTCAAGAAATGAAGTTTTCATTAACTAAAAATAAAAATGATACAGAATGGAATTATTATATTACTGTTAAACAAAATATATAATGCCTCTTTGCTCTCTATCAGAAGAGATTGTGGCCATTTTCTTGGACATTGTAGAATGACCCTTTTACCTGGTTTCAAATAAACTTCTACTATATTCACGTGGTCAGCTTCAACACAGGAGGTGCTCCACATGACGTCACAGTAGGCGCTCTCCTTCACCATTAACGCTCCACATTGTTAACAACAGTATTAAGTGGGAGGGAAGGGAAAAGCATGCCAGGGGTCATTATTTTCATAGAAATAGGGTTTCGCCAACTTCAGTGCATTGGTGGTTATTCCATCTCTTTTGGGAATGTGTTCCTTGGTGTTTGGTGAATCAAGCTCAAACCAAACCACTTTTGCAAAATAAATGTTGTTTGCAGTTCAGTAAAAAATTAATCTTAAGTTTCGGTTTGGTTTGCGGTTTAGCAATATGATTGTGGTTCGGTTTGGCAGTTCAGTTTGCATATCTGCCAAAACTTAATCAACTCTTGTCCCTTGGACCCTTATCCGGGCAACCTATTTTGAAACGTAAATGGACAACTGGGATCTGCTGGACCCCTATGCTCTTTTAATACATTTACTGCTATGAATTCGAAACACGTCTTAGCAGAAATATGTTAAACATATAATGCACTGTATTTAACTTTATTCCGTAATATAGATATTATAACTATTCACCCATAACCTCACTGCAGTGAGCAATGCCCTCTTTGTGATATATTTTATCCTTAGATAAAAAATAAAGTTTCTAGCATTGGTGAATCGGTAGAATTGAGTGTTTTTATTTAAAGATAAGCTATTTCACTACTCCGCCATGAGCATACATAACCGCGTAATAAGTAAGTTTTTCATAAAATATTACAGTACACGCTTTTACATTATGTTTATTATCATTAGCAGTAATTCACACAATTTTGCTTACACTCAAAGGGTTTTTCAGTTTGGTTTACATTTCTTACATACACGAGTCACTTAACTGTGTTCGTTACACACTGATTATTTACAACTACCACACCTTTGTTTCTGTTTATGGCTTTTGACCCACGGACAAATGTGGCACCTCTTTTTTGTCGTTTCTTCCGATTGAGTTTCTCGAGAAGGACCACCATCTTCAGCGTCAAAAAACGCCTTTGCTGTCAATATTTTCTTCTGCATTCCCACAGAAGACCTCCTCTCAATTTGAGGCTGCACAAGAATTTCGGCTACAGATACCTGGAACATTCTCCTAACATTATGTTTGCTAATGTTCCACGATGGATGAACGTTCATCCAAATAACAAATGCAGCTACTCAACAAACGTCTAAACCATTCATAAAAAAGGCAAAAGGCCAGCGATTTGTACACCTTTTACTCATGTAAGCATGCACTGGTTGATCTAACGAGTCAACTCTGCTTTTTGTATTATTATAATGCACAATGATTTCCGGCTTATTACTGCAGTCCTTGATAACATGGTCCATGTGGTGCATTGTAGAAAGAAGAACTACTGCCCACCTTGCCTTTGGAATGTATGACACTAACGTCGAATTCCTCGTGAAACCAAAGATTGAGGAACCCACAGAGCGATTCTTATTTGCCTGGAATTCAGAAGGGATGAATCTTTAATTTCTACGGACTGTTCCAACCAACGTAAGGCCATTACTCATAAGATTCTGAGCAAGTTCCTTGTCGGTAAAATAAATATCGCAGGTCATATTTCTGTTTGTTCTCTGATATGGCTCAGTAAGCCCTTCCACAACTCTACGACCTAATCCTGGGAGCTCCCTTTCTCCTTCTTCTTTTCCCAAGTAAGGTTGGGAATTTAATGGATAAAAAGTTTTAGAATCACATGCCTACCATACTTTCATACCGTATTTGTCGGGTTTTAAAGGCATATACTGCTTGAATGGGCATTTTCCCCGGAAGGGAATAAGCTGTTCGTCCACTGTTATATTAGGACCTGGGAGATAGTACTTAGTCAAGTTTGAATTGAGTTTTTCCCAGACTTCCCTAATAGGGGCAAACTTGTCTTTCTTGCAGCAAATGGATCGCGTTGTTTTGTCATCAAAGCGAATAAATGCAAGTAATGATTTGAACCGCTTTAGGCCCATGGTAGCCCTAAATATTGTAGGGCCATACAAATTACTCCAAAGAATATCATAATTTGAATGATTTGCTTTGAGATGACCTGCAGTTAGTAGTAGACCAAAAAATGCTCGCATTTCAATTTTATCACATAGCTTCCAATGTTGTGTTACGTGCTTTTCTATATATACGCGCTCGGCTTCTTGATTAGTAAATCAAAGTATGTCAGTCATTACTGAATCATCAACAAAAAGATTAAATGCATCTATAGCAGTGTTTCTCAACCGGTGCTCCGCAAACATGAGGCAGGTGCTCTGCAAGCCTTTTAAAAAATTAAAGTGAAAAGTCCAATTATTGGAAATATAATATTAAATTGTTTATTAGAACGAAGTGTAAAGACTTTTGTCTATCACGTTACGATAATCGCAACACTACTTTGATTATAAAATCTACTTGTTCTGCCTTTTCTTTCCGAATATGTACTACCTCGTTTTCTTACCCATCCCCCAACCTCTTCCAACTTTCTGCCTCCCCTTTCCTACTCTCCAATACCCTCCCTTCCCCATCTTACTTTGTTTACTTAGAAGCATATTCACTCCCTTTATTCCTGTCTCCAATTCACGGACCTTCTCCTTCCTCATTGTATACATAAAAGAACATTTTATTGCCCACCAACCAACCTCTCCTTCACCATTCCACCTCCCCTCTCCTACTCACTGATTCCCTTCCTCCCCCTCGGTATAACATTTGCTATAGATTCTATAAACTTGCATCTGATGATGCCAGGCCTCTGTTTTTGACTGAGGACTCTTCCACTGCCTCCCTCCACTCGCCTTCCAAAATTGACTCAGACTATAGTTTAATTACGTTGTGCCCGCAATCCACAAAACAAGCCCGGCACTGTATGTGGGTGGCCATTTGCCCTGTGTTCCATCGTAGTTGTTTGTATATCAGTTTTTTCGTTTACCATTGTGTAATATTTAAATGCGTTGGTGAGTGGTTGTGAAACGTGTATTCTACATATTTTGTCAAATTTTGGCAGTACGTGAGTAGCCTTTTGCATTAATAAAATGAAGTTTAAATTTAATATATTTCTATTTATTCTAATAAAATTACGTCTGCTTGGTACCCATAGGATAAAATGAGTAAACAGACCAGGTTGACTTTTTTTATGAAAAATTCCAGAGTGAGTGAAACAAATGTTGATGAAGCGATTCCATCTACTTCCATGAGAGGCAATGCCGGTAATAGATGATGTGACTCACCTTCACAGTCAGATCGGAAAAAGCAGAAAGTGGTGGTACATCTAAAGTATGATCCTGATTACATTAAATATGGTTTCACATGTCAAGGCAGTAGTCCAGTGTGTTATTTGTTCTGAGGTTTTGTCAAATAGCACCATGTTTCCAGCAAAATTAAAAATACATCTTGATAAAAAAACACCAGCAGTATCAAAATAAGCCAGTCGAGTATTTTAAGAGAAGAGAAAATGAATTTAAAAGCCAGAGGGGATTAATTAGTAACATATGCAAAGTAACTGACTCAGTGCTTAATGCATCGATCTTAATTTCACTCCGAAAACTATAAAGCCTTTCATCATAGGAGAAAGTTTAATCATGCCTTGCTTAGCAGACGCATGCAAGACAATTTAGGGAGAGAAGGCTGCAAAAAAATTAGACAAATACCCCTCTCCAATGATACGATTGTGAGACGTATTGCAATGATGAATGAAGATCTTCATCAGAAATTGTTAGAGAAAGTGAAAAAAGCTAGAACCTTTGCTCTTCAATTGGATGAATCAACAGATATTGCTAACAAAGCTGTAATAATTATGTATGTTTGAGATATTGATTGGGACAGTGAAGTGATTAAAGAAGAATTCATGAACAGCTTTTACTTGCCACACCGTTCAACTGGGTCCGAAATATTCAAGGTAATATCTGAATATTTCTCCAGCAAAGATATTGATATTTCAAATTGTGTTTCGATTTGTACTGACGGTGCAGCAAATATGACAGGTGTACATGCAGGATTGGATGCAAAATTTAAAGAAGTAGTGCCAAAAATTCAAATTACACATTGTATTATTCACAGAGAATTATTAGCATGTAAAAAGTTAAGCTCAGAGTTAAATGAAGTGTTAGCAATATCCATCAAAACAGAAAATTTAATAAAATCCAGTGCACTTAACTGCCGATTGTTTGGAATACTATGCGATGAAATGGGGTCTGCACATTCCACACTATTATTGCATGTAGAAGTTTGCTGGCTGTCCAAAGGTCAAGTGTTAAAAAGATTGTGTGAACTTAGAGAGGAAGTAATGTGTTTTCTGTCTGAGAAAAATTCAGATCTTGTGAAGTACTACAAGGATATTAATTGGTACTTGAAACTTTGTTATCTTACAGACATTTTTCACAATTTGAATGAGTTAAATTTATCACTACAAGGACCATTGAAAAATGTTTTTCACATCTATAGTAAAATAGAAGGGTTGAAAAAGAAATTAAAGTTATGGGTTAACAGAGCCAAAGACAACTACTTTGATATGTTTTCTGGATTTACAGAGCTTCTGAATGAAGTTAAAGATAGAAACAATGAAGAATTTAATTTTGCAGAACTTCAATTGATCATTGTTAATCACTTGGATACACTTAGTGATAAATTTGATAAATATTTTCCTTTAAACAAAGATCCAAGAGTAGGTTCTTTGTGGATATTAGATCCATTTAATGATAATCAAGGAAATAACTTATCACTAGAAGAAGATGAGTTACTAGCTGATCTTTCCTCAGACTGCACATTAAAAATTTTAAAGGATTTTCCTCTTGAAACTTTTTGGATTAAAGCTTTCACTGAATTTCCACAGCTAAGTGAAAAAGTGCTGAAAGTCCTTCCTTTTTCATAAACTTTTCTATGTGAAAGTAATTTTTCTGTAGTTACTGAAACAAAAAGCAAGGTGAGAAATCGTTTGGACATCACTTCAACATTAATACTATCTCTATCCAAACTTAGCCCAAGGATAGATTTACTCTGTTCGAACATGTAGGCCCAAATATCCCATTAAGTAGGTATGGATAAATCATGTACGGATTAAAAAAAATCAAATTATCAATTTTCTACTAAATTTTAATGTTACTTTTTTATTGCTCTGTAATTATAATATTGTTTATTCGTTTTTGGTAAGGTTACTTAATTTTTTTAACGTTTCCTTTATTTTTATGGTAATATTTTGCTTCGACACCAAGTTTTAGGAATAATTACTATTTTGGATTTTTCTTTCATTATTTCTATTTGTTGGAATACCTTTATGTTAATCTACCTAGTTTGTAATACTAAGTTTGTAGTATTTTCTGCTTTTATAATTAAAGGGCTTGCTACAATGTTTTATTTGTTTTATGTAATAATTTGATTACGGTACTAGCTATCAAGCCACTCTGGCTTTTATAGACCATAGGTTTCTGTGCTGAGGAATACATTTTTCCATAATTTATTTACAGGTATTATCTGTGTAAAAATAAGAAAGAATTTATTTATTTCATTTTGTGGATTGTTTTCATGACAATGTAATATTCATGTACTGTAAAATGTAAAAAAGTATATATACAGTGCCTAACTTAATTACAGCAACAATTCAGATACCCTTGACTACAAAATTTTTTCGTCTAAAATTTAGCCAAAATTTCGTTTTAATAATGAATTTGCGGAACGATTCAATGCATATTCGAAAATCAATGGCCGGAAAATGAATCTCCATTCTTTCAGGTGTCATTTGGTTCAAGTGCCACATTCATAGAGGAATTCTAAGTGATTTTAAAATACGAATGAAAAATATGCTGCATCGCATTTGCTCCCATTTAATTTAATGTCAACCTATAGGGAGAGGGGAGGATTTTGATTTTATATAATAGAAGGATTTGGTCTGGTGCTCCTCCTAAATTAGAGGATATTGTGGTGTGCTCCACGGTCTAATAAAGGTTGAGAAACAGTGGTCTATAGGATCTTCTAGAATTTTTCCTGGTGATAAAATAACCTTATTTGTGGGGCCTCTTATGATGTTGTGCGCCCTAGCCTGACCTATAGCAGATGGCTTCAAATTCCAAGAAGATTCCGAAATTCTGAAGAACAGTAGATTTTCATGCTTCAGTGAGAGTTTCGCCATCAGAATGTGGTTCTGAATAGTTATCACTAACCTCCGATATTTCACTTTCATGGTCACATTCACTGTTGCTTTCTTCTTCAACCAGCTGGTAATCATCATTGTCCCCGCTCACTTCATCGGCATCTATCAATTTCTGTATTTCATCTGGAGACAATATTTTACGTTGAGACACGGTCTAAGGCAGTCTTCAAACTTTTTCGCTCGCGTAACCCCTAAAAGAATTTTGAAGACCTATGTACCCCCTCACACCTTTTAACATCTAATATTTTTCATCATAAGTTTAAATAGTTGCAAAGGATATAATTTTTGGCATATTATAAATATTGACATTTTTAAATGAAACTCTTACATCACTCTTTTGAATGTATCCATTGGAATCTAAATACCATAGCGATTTGACATGCACTATCATCCATTTAAGAAGTACAAGAACAATCTCTTTAATAGTCGAAAATTTTGCATGCTCTTTTTTCTCCTTGAACTTGTATTTCCATTCCTCTTTCCCCACAAAATTTTATCCTAAAGTAATATATTTCCATGCTTGAAAGTACTTTACTGATCATACATCTCTGCAAAACGTACATAAATTGAAAGTTTTTAATTTTTTTATTTTATGTGACCATAAGGCTCTAATTTTGAAGTTTTCTTTTGAATTGAGTTATCATTACAATTATTATTAGTACACAATTGAGCAAAACAATATAAATATATTACAACTTTTATTTAAAAATTATTAATCATACAAAGTATGTTTTCAATTAGTTCATGTATCCGTGGATGAATATTACTTATTGCTAGAATCAATTCTATTTCTATTTTTCGTTTTTATTGATGTAAGTGCTGAGAAACCTTGTTCACATAAATAGGTAGATGGGAATGGAAGGAGTTTTGTTACAGCAATGTCAGCCAATTCTTTGAACTCCTTCCGGGTTATATGCCAAAAGTCACATAGTGATCTACCATCAAAAATTATATTTAATGACCTGTCAGCTGACAACTTGATTAGGTCCTCCTTCAATTTCGTTGAAAGTAAAGAATTGGAAACAACCTGATTTGCAAAAGGATTTGTTACCCAGTCATCAAAGCCATTCCCTTTCTCAGTTTCTGGAAAGTATACAAAAAAGTCTTTACCAAGATTTATAAAATGACTGTTAATTATACCTGATACTCTTTCACTTTGAGGCACCTTGTTTAACCCAATATACTCAGAAAGGGATGGGAACATCGAAATATTGTTAATTTCCATACAACTTGGCCAATACAATATTTTTTGATAAAACGCTTTTATCTTATCACGTGCCTTAAATATATTTTTGTCAAAACCTTGGAGCTGTAGATTTAGCTCATTCAATTTATGGAAAATGTCTGCCATATAACCTAATTGGCAAATCCAGTCCTAATTTTCAAACCAATCAGACAAATCAGACTTACTTTCTGTCAGAAAAAGTATGACTTCATTTTTCAATTCAAATAAACGTGTTAATATTGGTCCCCGTGACAACCATCTCACTTCTGAATGCAACAATAGCTGGGTATGAGTTGATTCCATTTCCTCACACATCACTTTAAAAAGATGAGAGTTTAACGCCCTACACTTAACAAAATTTACCATTTTAATGGCAACATCCAATGCTCCATGCAAATCAGGACTCAACTTATTTGCAACCAAAGCTTGCTTATGAATAAAACAGTGTTCCCAAATTAAATTTAAATTAGGGTTTAAAGCGTGGATACGAGCAATAAGACCACTCTTGTGCCCAGTCATTGCAGCAGCCCCATCCATAGAGATACATATGCACCATTCCCAAAGTAAGCCTGAGTCAACTCAAATAAAAGTATCTAAAATTTTGAAAATCTCTTCAACAGTTGCATTCCTAGGCAAGTCATTGCATGCCATAATCTCATCAGTAATGCCATTTTCTTCACTGTAATAGCGGACATAAATTATTAACTAGGAATGATTGGCAACGTCCATGGATTCATCAATCTGTAAGGCATATCTTTTATCAACCGCAATTTTTGCCACAATCTGTTGGAGAACGTCTTCTGCCATTTCATGTACTCTACGAAGTACAGTAGTGTCTGAATAAGGAATCGATTTAATAGCAGTAATGGACTTGGCATCTAACATCTTTTTAGCTATCAACAGTGCACCAGGTATAATAACCTTTTCTACAGTCGTGTATGATTTCCTAACTTTCGCAGTGAGCAATGCTAATTCGTATGAGGTTTTCTAAGCTAACTTTGATGACTGCATGAAAATGTGAAGCTTATTAACATTTTTACTAATATCCTCAGCCTTCCTCATAAAATAATTAACAGTTTTATTTTTAGAGCCTGGATGTTTTGTAAAAAAATGTCGTTGCTAGAGAAATGGTTTCATACTTTTGTTTGACAATATTTGGTGACAAAGAACACACAGTGGTAAAAGAGGATTACTGTTATTGGAAGAAAATCCATATTTTATGTAGGATTGGTCGTGGTATCGGTGTTTTTCTTTAAACTGAACTTTGGTAGTCCTTGGAACTTTATTTGATTAAAAAATGTCCACTATATTCGAATCACAGCTTGAGTCTGTTTCTTGAGGAACTGCAACTGCCACCTTACTGCTTCCAAAGGGATTCTCATCTGTTTTCTTCAACATCCTGATTCCTCTTTATTAGAAATTTATCTATGGGCTGACGAGTTTTCAAAAATTTAAATCGTATACAACGCCGATTCCTTCTGACCAGAAAGCAACAACTGCAATTCGAAACTGAAAGCAAATTTGTATGAAATAAACCCAATTAAAAAATTATACCAAAAAGTGAATTTTTACTATCAAAGTTTTAATAGTATTAAAATACTATTGAATTCTTCAGATGAGGTAAAAATTGCATCAAACAAATTTCTACATTGTAACTAACTGAAAAAGAATTTTTATTCTATGTAGTTCAGTAACAACATGTATTTTATTAGTGAATAATTTATTTTATATGTTCAAGAAATACATCCCAATATTTAGATTAAGATTTTCGAGGAATATTATAAAAACCACTGAGAAATAAACCTTGTAAGATAGATTACTAAAAGCAGTCAAGTCAAAATTAAAATGAAGGAGATCTAATATAATTCATTTATTCGTTATAAAAACAAGATAACAAATCAATATGCCATTTCTCATTACTTCATTTGTAAAAATGCTATGTAAAGTGTAGATAAAATTATAAGTTATCAGGCGAGGAGTATGATAAAAGGCATGGCATTTCTTCATTATATGTGTTTTTGTGTATCGAACTCTGGTGTTCGGCTTTTGGGAATGATTAAATCAGAATCATATATAATAAATCAGAAATGACTCCATTAATTTCGTTAGGCATTATGATAAAATTTTTCCAATGGAGGAAAAAAGTATATATGTACTGCTAGAAACTATTCGGTCTGATAGCTAGCACATAATTATATTTTTTGTTAATAGGAGGTAGAAAATATTAAATATTTTATAAGATGAGATAAGATAATAATTTACTGTAATTAGAATAAATAACTCTTGATTTGATTAGATAAAATATAATTTTAACTGCCTTTTTTCAATAACGCACACCAAATCTGAAAAATTCACTTAAATTTTTATCTGCGGGTTTTATCCAGTGTATCTTGAAAAATTTGGTAGTCCTGGAAAATATTCCAGTTACATTTAAAAGAATAAGCTTCACTAACCTGTACTGCTTCAGCTGTTAAAAGATGCTTTTCTTTCAAGCTAATGGCACCTCCTAAGGATGAATATTGAGAATAGGAATAGCTGAGAATAATTGCTACGATCACAGCCTTGGAGAAACTTATGAAAATAAGTATGTATACAGGTCTCGAGAAGATAAAGACACTTTTCACAGACAACTTCACACCAAGAAGCCTTCTGACACGCACAACCACTTCGACGAAAATCTTGCAGCAGAATAATGGAGAGTATGTCTCTGTAGACATAAAGGGTGGAGTTAAATGCCTGAAACTCATATGGTGAGGATGCCTTTAAGAACTACAAATCACTCTACAACAATGAATGGTAACTAATTTGTTTCGTATCCTTCACCCAGCGCTATGCCCTTTTCGAGCTTAACCCTCGCCCATTACACTTGTGTTCTTTTCCCTCGTAATGCGAGCTCCTTCTTAAATCATCTCCCCTTTGTTCCTTCACCATCCCCTTTTTTCTAAAACGAGGAAAATTTTCTCTTCCATCTCCTCTCCCTCAATCAGGAAGATTTCTGGGAAGAAACTGACCACTTCAACTATCTCTTTTCACAAGCCCTATTTATACTGCAACTAAAACATATGACATTTATAATTTAACATTATAATCAAATCTGGCAAATAATGAAAAACTATACGACAATCCCTGATTTTACCATGTAGTTTGTAAAGTATGGCGACTTCGAATGAAATATCAGCTTGCTCGCAACTAACATTGACTTTGATACCAACTACGCGGAAAATTTGATAAACTTCTATAATATAAAAGAATGTGTGTACATTTTGTGTAAATAGTAAATTTATTTCATGTATTCCTTCATAAAACAAACAATAATAATTTTTCACCCAAGGGATTGCAAAGAATACTTTCCTCAATTAAGTCAATAAAAACTGCAGCATCCTATCATACGCATAATAATTGCTATAATTAATCCATAATAAATATTTCCCTGAAATTTATATAACTCGGCCAATATAAGTTTCATATCATTAGTATTGATAGCTATGCAAGTATTGGAAGTATCTCATTATCGAGGTCACGAAAAAGAGAGGAGGAGGTGTTGAGAGACAGAGGGTGGGAAAAGCTCATAAGGGGACTGCGGGAAGAAGGGCCTTGGTCTTAATTCTTCCTTGCCGTGGGAAGAGGAAGGGTGACAAGTTTCTAGTTGCGTGAACCCAGGGAAGGTACTTGAAGGGAGCTGACGAACCCATGTCAGCGGGTGGGCGAAGGAGAATATTTCGAGGGCAACTATTTTCCCGGCTGCACCTCTTACTTTATTTCCTCCCTCTTTCTATTCTCACTAGAAGTTCGAAAGGCAAAGATGCGCGTTCTCAGGTTTATCAATTTTTGGAAAGAGTACATATGGAAGTTAAGGATCAGGAAATTGATTCCCTTAAAATTATCCATGCTCGCATACCCCTTAGAAGGTCTCTGCATACCCCCAGGGGTATGCGAACCCCAGTTTGAAGACCGCTGGTCTAAGAGATAAAAAAGAAGGCATATTACTACCTACTCAAATTCTTAAAACGTTGAAAAAATTACACCTAATGTGCACTAAATGAATGAAACCTGCCTCTTATCTCGATGCCGTCGAGTGTTTCTGCAGTTCAAACTCTAGAAAAGCGCAGTCGGAAATCACTGCCGCAGCAAACAGGGTGATACAAAAACGTACACTGCCGCTAATGGGCTGTAACATACTATCATAGATTCGCTTTCCACCAATTTGTTACAAAGAGCGCCACCATCGACAAAGAAAGTCATATAAAATCTAGGCAGACTCGGCCAAGGGTCTAACGGGCCCCGGTTGCCCAGATAAAGTCGTAAATACTTACATTGTCCGAAAATTAGATAATCAAATCGTAATTTCACAAATCATTCCACTTTCCTGTAAATAATACAAATGTTTACAAAGTCTTGAAGTTTCAACCACATGTCCTGCATATTTCTCGTATTTTTAACTCTAAGCACCAGTCGCTGGGTCCATTGGACCCCGCTTACCCAGATAAGGGTTAACAAAAATATCAAATATAGAATTTTGCATTGACCTGATTAATAGTTTTTGAATTGGAGCACCCACAAAATTTCTGTCACACACACAAACAATTGAGAAAATGGTCAAAAGGTGTTCAGAGGACCTCAAAACGTGTATTTCTGTTAAAATCTCGAAATTGACATTTTTCATAGAAAACAATACTTTCCTCTATACACCTTAACATATTAATTCGTATTTTCACTACCTCACTCTGCCTCCTTCTAATTTCATAGCTCAGTGCTCGACACATTCACCAAACATACTTTCCCCTAGAAGTTTCTTCGACGGTCCGGATGAGAATTTAAAAGTGGCGAAAATGTTATGGCGAAACCTGAAAAGTATAAAAAACAATCAGGACAGGAACCAAATGTCAGGCAATAATGCTCTTTGCGAACAGACTGCCATTGGCATCGATGGATGGTGAGTGGTCTGAAATCGCGGACAAAGCAACGATAGAGTGGAATCTCAGCAACTGCCATCGGCCGTGAGTCCATTACATCCAAAGTCATTAAATTGGGATCCCTTAAATCAAGAGTTTACTGTACTATGTATGGAGAAAGTAAAAATGGACATTATTAGGCATTTGGAAAAAGGCAAAAGTCAGAAAGTGTTGCTGGATTAATTGAATATTGGTTCTTCAACCATTTCTGATATTAAGTCACAAAAATATTAACTTCTAGTGTTTGTTTCACACTCTGAAACCAAAACATAATTAAATTATCTTTTTTTTGTTCTATACGTAATAAGTATGTTGGTTGTAATGTGGTTTCCATTAGTCTACATCCAAATTTTTAGGCTGGTTTCCTTATGAAATTGTCCTGTCTCTGTGTGTGTCCTACTAACGACTTCTGCATGAATAGACTGACTTTCATGAAACTTGGTATAAGGCTCGTGCTGCCAGGGTCCACCTCTAGGCTATATTTTATTTGACAAAGATTGAAGTCCTGGATTTAATTTCAGAAACGTTTTTTCCCTGTTTGTTTTGCATAGAAAGTCGCAAATCCATAATGCAGAGATGTTTTCTTTAATGCTTTAAAATATCTTATGAATTGTGATATCGGAGTGAGGTTTGTATTGTTCTAAGGGGAAAAGAATGTAGATTCTAATTCTCATCTCAGAATTTTGATAATTGATCATATTTACTTAAATTTCTACAAAAATAGGAGTTTTGCATTTTAAATCGCATTTTATTGGATTGTTGCCATGGAGATGATTATTAGCGAACTCGATTTGAGCAAAAAAATACATGCAAAATATGTCAGAAAAAGATTTTGACATTGCTTTTAGTATCTTAAACCAGATAATGCTCTATTAACCCTAGCAATACCAAGGCATTTTTTGTTCCGTGCATTACCAGGGGTGGGGGAGGCCTGCAAGGCCCACAAATAAAAATGTTCTTTTTATGTTAAATAATATTCACTGAAAATGCCTTTTCATTTATTAAGATTAACTAATCAATTAACATGTTTTTGTAATAGTATGAAACTATACAATAAAACAAACAGCAAGATACTATCTGTTTCCAAAAACATATTTCAATTACAAAATTAAATTGTATCTTTTACTACTCTTCAAAATGTTTTATTTTCTCCAAAAAATTCCACTAATTACACAACAAAACACCAGATAATGAAAATAATGTCTCAAGTTTTCTCATTTTTAAGTCTTTTTTTCATTCTGAATCATCGGAACACTTACACTTCATATACACTATTTTTGGAGCTGTTTCCCACGTACGTGTTTTTTGCACCATCATCACATAACAGTTGACTTTCCAAGCTTGTTGTACTTCATTTTCTTAGTTTTAGCCTCTCTGCAGCAGATGTGGCACCTACTACGGCACTCTGGCTGAGCTGGTGTAGGAACATCTATAGTACATTCTAGTTTACGTTCCAGAATACCTTCCATAGCCAAGATTATTGGCTTCTTCAGCCCATACAAGTTCCTTGCTCACCTTTCAACATATGGATTGATTAGTCTAAATTCAAGATAAATACTCGGCAGCAGTTTGGAAATTTGTCCTTCATCTGGAAAGTTCAGTAAAATGATTGTACATGCATTTATGTCCACGATGTCAATGAGTGTGTAGAATACAGACAAGGGCCACCTTTTTGTTTGTCTTTTTGTAGAGTAATTTCTTGCCATTTGGTCAACTTTATCTACTCATCCTTTAATTGCATTGTAGTGGAGATTTATTTCTGTGGTTTTCTTAGGATCACCCTTGATATTTGCCTCTGTATACTGAGTTCACAACATCAAAAGAAGTCTCTTTGGTTTATCTTGCACCACAGTATATATACACAACCCACTTTTCTCCCACACAATATTTTGCACTGTTCTTCATGAAAATCTTGGAGGCTGTGTGATGTAAACTCACCCAGTTTTTCAACCTATTTGGCATTGGTACCATTTGAGTCACTCGCATCACTACGATCGTCTAAAACTGATGCTGTAGAAACAGACATAAACTCACTTTCAAGTTCAAAGCCTGATATTTCCAGTTGTTCAAAACTGTCTTCTTCTTCACTGGCTTCCAAGTCTGATTCATTGCAAATTTCTTTCAATTGCCGCTCTATAGTTTTCATGTGACGAATGTCTTCTCATGGTGTTCACAAACAGAAAATGACTCAGAAGTGAGAAGAAACAAAGCCAACAAAGTAAACTGATAAGACAACCAATTACACTGCGATCTTTTGTTAAAATATGGTACTAATAAAGATGAGAAGTGCATACCAACACCAGCAAGCAACAAAAAGTTCAACCCCTTTGAGGCCCACTACTAATTATGTGAAAATTCAAAATAAACTTATGATTATTTTGAGATAGTGTTACTGTCAGTTGTTTCTAAACAATGCATTTGACAATAATTATTTTTTTCATTACTTATAATTATGAATTTAAAATTTTTTAATGATCAAGCTGTAGGCCTCCCCCCCCCCCCTCCCCTTGGTATTGCTAGGGTTAAAGAGTAGTCAAGACAGTTTAATTGCAACACTAGTGATATGTTCATCCCAGGTTAATTTAGGGTCAAGTACGAAACCTAATAGTTTCACAGGATCGTTAGAAATGGGGACAGTAGGGATGTCTTAGAGAGAATATTATGAGTCTTGTCAACATTTACAAAGAGTTCATTAGCATCAAACCAAGACTTTGCAGTTGCAGGGATTGAAGATGACATAGATAACAACAAGGTCAGAATCGCTGTTGATGAATGTGGTATCATCTGGAATGAGCATGGACTTTCCAGGGACATTCAATACCAAGTCATTGATCATTATGATAAAGAAAAGGAGCTCAAGAATGTAGCCTTGAGGAACTCCATACTGAATCTTGGAAATTTCAGATTGCTGGCCATTGACATAGACTAGCTAATGTCAGTTCAAGAGGTAAGACTCGATGATTTTGAGTGCATTACCTCTAATTCTATAATACAGTAAAAGGTTTGTTGGTTTTTTAAAACCAGGTTTAAAAACCGGTTTTTTGGATAAATTTGTAAAATTCGAAAACCTGTTTTTAAATTAAAAAAACCTGTTTTAGATACTAGAATTAATATGTAAAAATTAATTAATTATTTAATTAAAAACGTTAACATTTTGACTTGAAATTGCCTCAGACACAAGCATATTGTAGTAAAACTAATCTTCATGAGTCAGGCGAATGTTTGACATGCAAATCCACAAACGCATTCTATTATGCTATTCTATATGGCAGCACACAGATTGACTGATGACATCAGCTGTGTTGCTCACATGCACCCCACCAGACCAGACCAGTTTAGTCCAGCATACTACCCGTATTACGCAGTACACAATGCACCATGACAGCTCCATTCACTTGAGTTTGATCACAAGCAGTAATAGGAAGTTTATGTTATTGCTTGTTATTATTCTTGTTTTAGTTAATAAAAACAAAAACAACGTAAATAAATTTATTAATGTCTATTCTAATAACATAACATTCTTTCATTATTAAATATTAATGTCATTGATAAAAATATTTAAAATATTTCATTTGATTTTTAGACCAAAATGAATGTTGCAAATAAGTCGGAGGTTTGGGATAATTTCAAAAAGGTTGGAAAAGACAAGGCATGCTGCAATCATTGTAATAAAATTTTGAGCTGCAAAGGATCATCTACGAGCAATCTCCATAATCATCTGAAAGCAGTTCATAAAATAATAATTGACAAGAAAACAGAAACAATCGACAAGCAAGAAACACCTGGACCCTCTTCCTGCCCACAAAAACAAGCCAGTATTTTTAATTTCGTGAAAAGGAGCAGTTTAGAAGAAATTATAGCAAAACTTGCTGCAATGGATGGATTGTCCATCAATAACATTACAACAAGCTCATTCATATGAGAGTCTTTGCAACAATGGGGATATTCATTACCAAAAAAACAACTCTCGAGTAATGGATCTCATTCATACATTTTATGACAATGCCAAATGTGAAACCATAAATAAATTGGATTGTATTAAGAAGAATGGGAATAAATTTTCTATAATGCAAAAGAAATTGCAGATATTTGAATATCAACATACACCATTTTGTGGAAGATTTTAATTTGGGCTTAGTTCCAATAGCTAGTTCCTGCGATGCTAAGAAAACAGAATTAGTTTCTGAGAGGCTACAAATTTTTAACTTGGATCTAGCAACCAACATAGTTGCAGCAGCAAATGATGGTGCTGCTGTTATGAAATAATTTGGCCAATTATCACCTATAATTAATGAACTATGCTATTCACATGCCATACACTTAGCAGTTACTGATGTGTTATATAAAAATAAAGAAATTGCTGAAACTGATGTATATGTTACAAGTGAGGAATCGGAAGATGACGTAGAGTGTGAAGATGACTATGGCGAGGATTTTTTAAATTCTCTTGATCTAGATAACGACTGTGGATTCCCTATGTTGTCTGACAATTACAAACAATCAATTTCCTAAATTAGAAAAATTTGCAAATTTTTTAGAAAATCTCTCGTAAGAGATAGCATCCTTCAGAATTATGTAAAACAAGAAAAAGGAAAGGAATTTAGTCTGATTCTTGACTGCCAAATGAGATGGAATAGTTTAGAGGCCATGATTGAAAGATTTATAACATTAAAAGAATGTGTTGTTTTAGCTTTGAATGATATTGGTGCTTCTCATATGTGGAATGAAGCTCAATATCCTAAAATCATGGAGCTTCTTAAAGTGTTGGGACCAGTACGTCTAGGCCTTAGGGCGGCGAGATGCCAATTTATTAACAAGTGAAGACATATTTGAATTTCTGTTAAAGGAACTAAAAAATTTAAAGACTGAAATTAGTTCCAAATTATTAAATGCTTTAGAAGTACGAATTCAAGAAAGAAGACAAGTTGGATTGGTAACCCTTTTGCTATATTTGCAAAATCCACAAAACATTTAAACAAAGAAATCTAGTGTATTTCCACTAGCTTCAAAACTTGATATTATTAAGTTATCTGGAAAAATATTGTATAGAATATATCCAAATTCTTGTATGGAAACAGATTCCGATGATGAATATATTGGAGACAGAGAAACTATTAATCAGGGCAATGCTCTAAAAGAAGCCATGGAAAAATCAATTCATAGGTTTCTTGAGGAACCTGAAGAAATAATATCAAATCCGAAGACACTGAAGGCCGAATTTTCAGTATTCGAGGCAACCAATAAAAGAACAAAAAATTTAGATTTATTATTTGATGCCCTGAAAACGATAAAGCCAAGTTCAGTAACCAGTGAGAGAGTATTTTCTATTTCAGGCAATTTTGTATCTAGAATAAGAACAAGATTAAGTAATCGTTCAGTGGACATTTTATGTTTTTTGAAATCGTATTTCCTGAAGAAAAATACTAAATGAAATAAAAATTTATAATTTATATTTTGTACGGATTTTAGTTTTTTTTTATTTATTTGGTTTTGTATAGGGTATATTTTATTTTGTTATATTTTTGTAGTTCCATAAATATTAGATAAACTGAAAAATTGTACGGATTTGTACAGATTTTAGTTATTTTAGTTTTTTTTTAATTATTTGGTTTTGTATAGAGTATATTTTATTTTGTTATATTTTTGTAGTTCCATAAATATTAAATAAACTGAAAAATTTTAAAATAAGTATAAATATTTTTTACTGTTTTAATTATATTTTGTTTTTCTTTTGGTAAAAATTCGAAAACCGGATTTTTGGAAATACTGGAATTCGAAAACAGGTTTTTTCAAAAGTTGGTTTTTGTATAAACCCTATTAACCAGCACCTAATACCGGAAAACTTTAATAACCGGCAAATTTCCAAACAGGAAGTTTTTGGAGCTTGCCGCTTGGCAGCATTTGAAATATAAACAGTTTGCCATTGTCTGGATGCATGGTTTTCGGTGAACCACCGCATGTGCTGATTTTAATGGACAACAGTTTCATTCCCATTCCAGGGAACATCTTCGACCTGAAGATGGTCCCTGGAATGGGAACGAAACTGTTGTCCATTAAAATCAGCACATGCGGTGGTTCACCGAAAACCATGCATCCAGTCATCAAACACCGCCAAAGCCTTCGCCACAGTTTGCCATTGTTATTTGGTCATTCCAGTTGGTTTGTGAGAGTTTAATGCTTACCTGCTTTTTATCTGTTCTAATTTTACCCATCCAAGCAAAATGGCTTTGAATAAAGCATCTATAAGTTCAGGACAAAAAGAGAGTTGAGTTGATGCTTAACCAAAACATAGAAATTATTAGGCATTTGGAAAAAGGTTAAAAATCGGAAAAAGCAGTAGTAGATGTTCAGTTACATACATAAATTAAAGGTTTTGAAGTGAAGTTCATTACAGTATCTTTTTAATAAAATATGAGTAAATTTTACTTGTTTCGCTTGTCCTATACATACTCAGTACAGCGTATGTTGGTTTAAATATGGTTTACATTAACACATATCCAAAATTTCAGTTCCACTATTGTTATCAGTTGGTGAATCCTAGATAGATAGGCAACTCAGATAACTGTAAAATTTTATTATCCGATACCCCTAAATCCCTGCCCATGGTGGATAACAAAGCTTTTACTGTACTGCAGTTTAAATAAGAGTATATTATGAGATACACAGTCAAATGCTTTGGAAAGATTGCAAAGAGTCACACTGGCATATTCCTTGTTTTCAAAAGCAGTTAGAATGGTTGTCGCAAGAGATTCCACAGTGCTAATCGTTGACTTTCAACTCGGAATGCATATTGGACAGGAGAGAGGAGGTCCAAGGATTCAAAGTTTATGCTGTTTGAACATAACAATTTCAAGTACCTTGGATATTGAGGATAAGATTGATATTGGCCTGTAATTTCCTGGATCATTTCATGAACCCTTTTTAGTGCTTTTTGTCATTTCTGAAAAGCACTATTATCTTCGTGATGTCCGTCCATCCATATGCATATATCAGGGAAGAATTGGCTGAACCGATTTCAACCAAATTTGGTACATAGAATATTCACATACATTAATGACCAAAATGACATACATGACAGAGTTGCCACAATCGCAAAATTAAACTTTTTGGTAATTATGAATTTGGAAGGAACTGGCCAAACTGATTTCAATGAAAGTTTGTATGAAAGACATGTGCAACATAAAAAAACAAAATCCAGATTTTGAGTATAAACAGAAATCAGGGCTGTCACAATACAAGTAATAAAAAAATTCTTGTTGCAAGTATTTGTGTTGAACTGTCCACATCAATTATAACCAAATTTAATATTTATAATGTACGCACAAAACTATACTAGCATATTTTGACTGAATAAACTTAAAACGGGTGTCACAATTTAAAATTACACTCAGTAATTATGGATTTGGAAGGAATTGGCTGAACAAATTTCTACTGTTTTGTATATAACATTAGTACAACAAACCATAATGAAATCAAGATGCTTCAAGGGGAGATAAAGAGCAGGGTTACCACAGTGAAAAGTAAAATAATATTTCTTTTACACATATTTCTAGAGAACTGACCACATGAATTTTAATCCAATATGGTACATATAATCTTCATATAAATAAATAACCAAAATATATTTCAACTGGCTCGACTAAACAGGATGACCACAATATCAAGGTTAGAATTTTTCTGTAACTATGAATTTCGAAGGTATTGGCTGAACAGATTTCAAAGAAATTTCATTTGTAGGACAAGTATAAAATGGTAAAACGAAATGAACATGTTTAGAATGAATCTAAAAAGCAGGGTTACCACAATATAAAGGAAAAATAATTTTCTGATTTCAAAGCAAATACATTAGTATCATATCAATAATGAGGTCAGGCTCAACTATGTGGAATTTACTCATCATGAAAAAAAGGAACTTAGTTACTTCCACAAATTTAATTTTAAATGACCGGTTTCACTACGATCGTAACATCATCAGGTAATAAAATATAAAAATCGTTCCATACACATCTACACGTGTGTTGAAGAATTTAGTCGTCGATTGTGATTTGGCCCTACAAAAAGAATCTCCTTCGTTAAAGCACATTTTTGCTTGTAATATTTCTTCCTTCCTCAATGTTCCTCAACCTAGACCACTATCCTGCTCTCACTCTCCCACCTTACTTTCTAGTGTTATAAAGTTCATTACAGACAACAATTTGATTGTCCAAAAGGCTGATAAAGGCAATGGCATGGTGATAATGGACCGAGATGTTTATTTGGAGAAATGTCATGATTTAATTCGTAACAACAACATTTCTGTTTTGAAAAAAGACCCTATCTCGATTTACCAATCTGTGATCCAAAAAAACTATTTCTTCGATTTCTCTTCTTTTCACTCCTAAAGACAAACACAACTTATTAGTGATGAACCCCCTTCCCCCTAGACTTTTTGGTTTACCGAAACTTCACAAAAGGGATTGCCATATTAGACCTGTTGTCTCCAGTACCTCTGCGCCTTCCCATAAACTTGCCTTCAAACTCAATTCACTTCTTCATGATTATTCTCATTTTAGTCCAAAATTTGGCATTAAAAATTCCATAGAGTTGTCGCACACCTTAAAAGGAAAAATTTTCCCCAACAATTCAAAATTTGTGTCCTTTGATGTTTGTAATCTTTTTACTTCTGTTCCCATGAAAGAAGCAGTAGATTTGGTTGTAGATATGCTTTCCAAAGCAGGTGTCAATCAAAGTTTGATAACTGATTTTTCTAACTTACTTGAAGCGTATTCTGAGCAAAACTATTTCCTTTTTGACAATAATTTTTATAAACAAACGGATGATCTTGCGATGGGGTTCCCTCTTTCCCTCTCCTTGCCGACATCTTTCTCAACAATTTAGAAGTTAACCTTTTTAATTCTGGCCATCCTTTATTAACTTAATCCGAATTTTGAGGTAGGTATGTGGATGATATTTTGTGTGTCTGGAGTGGTACAGATGACCAACTTTGAGTTTTTAACCCTTTTAAATTCCCTCCACCCTTCCATTTCTTTTACGGTCGAATCTGAAACCAATGGTTTGCTTAACTTTTTAGATCTCACTTTGTCTCTGCTGAACAACACACCTACCCAATCACTCTTCCCATCATTTTTCTCACAAACATGCTTCTTTTCATTCTATGCTCCACTGCCTTCTTAGTATACCCCTTTCTAAACCCAATTTCCTTATAGAACTTAACACCATTAAACAGATCGCTATCAATAATGGCTACAAAACTAGTTTAATCGATAAAATTATCTCTAAAAAACGTTTTCTTATTGCCTCCCAAAAAATCGTTACTTTTTCACCTAATCTCTCCTCCAAATCTCTTAGTTGGCGCAGACTCCCATTTTTAGGAAACATTTCTTATAAATTGTCCAACCTTTTTCCTAAACCCAAACTTAAACCTGCTTTCTACTCCCCAGTTACTTTTTCCAAATTGTTCCTTAATGCTAAAGACCTGATACAGTTGTCATTAAGAAGTGGTGTATATAAACTTGCTTGTGATGATTGCGGAGCGGTCAACATCGGCCAAACAGGGAGGAGTATTTGACAAGAGGATTAAGGAGCATAAACGATACTTCTGTTTAAATAATTTAAATTCTCAATTTGCGAAATATCTTTTAAACCTCAATCATCATAGTTCCTTCAACCCTAAATTCCTCCACTTTGAAATTAAAGGTCGGAAATTGGATGCTCTTGAACAGCTAGAGATAATTATTTGTGAAGACACGCTTCTCGTAAATTAATTCCTTTTCCACAATCATTCTCCTCTATTTAGCTTACTGAATATTTTGTAAATACTTTGTATCAACATAGTTGTCTTTGGCCCTTTTACCAAGTTTTTGTAACATTTTGTAACTATGTTGCTTTCGCCTTCCTTTCCAACCCCTTCCTTTTCCCAACCGTTTATTCGATTACCTTCAGTTCGTTTTCTTTGTAACCCCTCCTGTCTCCCTCTCCCCCCCTCATTTTACCCTATATATATGGAACGATTTTTATATTTTATCACCTGATGATGCTATGATCCTAGTGAAACCGGTCGCTCTTAAATTAAATTTGTGGAAGTAACTAAGTCCTTTTTTTCATGACATTAGAATGGGATTATACTAGGGCAAATTTGACGAAAAGCACTTCTGTACCACGGGAAATCAGTGTACATCCCTACGTGTTATAGATTGGAATAATTTTGGCTAATTTTAGAAGCTCAGGAAAAATGCCATCACTCAGTGATTGATTAATAATTGAGGTTAGTGGTTCAGTAATTACATCAATTATTTGCTTTAGAAAAATTTGATTTGTTTTTGAATAACACCAACAAACTTCTAGGGCTTGTAGGTGGGTTTATGTTAAGCACCGAAAAGTTAGTCCAAGTTCTCTGTGTCACCTCATTACCAAGATTGAATGTAACCCTTGCCCCTGTAAGGTTTGCAACCATCCAAACGCATTTATTGCTGCTTTTACGTAGTTGGGACAGCTTTACGTGGCTCGACACATTGATCTCCTGTCCTGACACTCAATGTTAAAAAGTGGGAACTGTTATGGCTGACTCTGTAGTGCCATAGGTGAGTGTAACGCTAATTCCCCCTACCGGCTAGCTCGGGTGTAGGTTTAGAGAGAAGCCGATACTCGGAAAGTTTTTGGGTGCCAGTGCGAGTAAAAGGAAGACACTTTCCATCTGCACTTGGAACAGGGAAGGGCTAAGGGAAAGGGTAAATTTTTAGTGATTCCCTCAGAAATAGTTGGGCAAAATAAGCCCCCGTGTCATCATCTGGAATTGGAACAAGAGGGAATTGGGTCAAGGTGGAAAGGACAATGGGACAGGATGTGGAAGGGAAAGCCTAGAACAACCAACGAAAACCTAACCATAATATCAGAAGGCCTGCGAGTGACTTCCGCTCACTCCAAACCTACCCCTTTATACCTCGTCTGGCTCCACTAGTGACTCATAGGGAGGGCCGAGGAAAGCCTAGCGAACAAAAGAAAATTAACCGCAGACTTATTCTTCTGCACAGCATTTAAAAGAAACGTCACAAGGTAACAATGATATGATTATTACCAGGCTTCCCAGCATTAACATGACTACTACAGCAGCAATTCAAAGTGTCGACCACCGACTTCATTGCACAGTCCGCAGCGATGCACCATTGACTGTCGCACTTGCTCGAAAATACCAGCTGTTTGCCATATGCTGTCACATGCTACTTGGATCCTAGGTAGAAGATCATCTTCTCGCTCTACTGGAGTGTTGTAGACGAGACACCTGAGATGTCCCCAGAGAAAAAGTCAAGAGGATTTAGGTCTGGTGAACGAGCAGGCCAGGAAACGGTTCCACTACACCCGATCCACCGTGCATGAATAACAGAGTTTAGGTGTTCTCTTGCATTCATGCTGAAATGTGCTGGGGCTCTGTCGTGCATGAACCACATCCTTCGGCGAACAACAAGGGGCACATCCTTCAACAATTCTGGCAGTGAGTGCTCCACGTAAAGCTGTCCCTACTGCGTAAAAGCAGCGATAAATGCACTGGGGTGGTTGCAAACCTTACAGGGGCAAGGGGTACCTTCATCAGCCTGTATCTCGGTAAAGAGGCGATACAGAGAACTCAGACTAACTTTTTGGTGCATAAGACAAACCCACCTACAAGCCCTAGAAGTTTGTAAGTGTTATTCAAAAACACCCTGTATATCCCTATTGTAAGAGTGATTCATGTTCAATACAATATTAGAACATCATTAGAAGACACAGGAGTCTATCCAAAATCAAAATAGAGGATTTGTTTGTATGGAATTTATGGCTAATCATTCTCTTGGATTATTAAAGCCATTGCTCTTTCCACATCAAAGACACTCACAGAGCTCTCTTGATGAGTGCATGTGTTCGCTTACTTTCCCATTTGACTCCTTATTATCATTATTATTGCTAGTACACGGAGATTCAAGCTACAAAACTTGAAATACAAAAACATGGATGTGAGCAGATTGCCTGAGAATTTGGAAATTCCATATAGGTCCCTTTGTTTTGCAGAAAATGAAAAATATTCTGCAAGAGCTCTAGAAATTTATTGTTATACATATACACACCACCTATTTGAATTTAGCTTGCTTGCGACAAATTTTTTATAACTTCTGTTTTGTGCCAATTATTAGCATTTCCTGTCATGCGTTTGCGATGACAAGCATGACCTCCCTCTTCTTTTTTGTTTTCAAGTTCAATTTAAACTTTGGCGCTGTAGAAAAGGACTTATTTTATTATATTTATAATGCTCAGCAGTTTTCGAAGTAAACAAACATGATAACTCTAGACTTAATTATTTTCTAGCTCAGTTTTAACTTCACTGCCAATTTAAAGAAATTTTGGTATGTAAGGTTTCATTTACTATTATCTTTGTATTTTGAACAAATTAGAGAAATGCTATTTTGTTTAGTTAGGTTTTAATTTTTTATTATGAATTTTTAACGTAAATCTATGAATTGCTATTATCTTGTAAACCCCTTGCGCTGGAGCACTACTCAGACACCCCTTGCGCTGGAGCACTACTCAGACACCCCTTGCGCTGGAGCACTACTCAGACACCCCTTGCGCTGGAGCACTACTCAGACACCCCTTGCGCTGGAGCACTACTCAGACACCCCTTGCGCTGGGGCACTACTCAGACACCCCTTGCGCTGGAGCACTATTTCGACACCCCTTGTGCTGGAGCACTACTCGGACATCCATTGCGCTGGAGCACTATTCGAACATCCCTTGTGCTGGCCTTGGTTACGATTCTAATAAATGATATTTGAACCCATCTTAATATAAAAGTTGTGTGGCTTTTGAAGGCTAATCTGATGGTTAAAGAAATTAAATAGTATGGAAAACATAACAACAGACGTCAACATCCGAAACATCAACATCTCAAACATACCTGTAGATTTATGTTCAGCTGAGCTAAGGTGTAACAAATGTTCAATCAGTTTTTACAATAAACACAGTGTGTCACACACACTATTTGATACTCAGCCACAAAAGTGTTATACCCTATATATAGTAGATACTCTGAAGGAAAAGGAGTACAGAGCCATTCCATAGGAAAAAAAACAATAAAATTTGCATTTAAAAGTTGTTTATTTTCAATACTCTCTTTGGTTCCATAAATACAAATTTGGTTTAATTTTTTTGAAAAAGTAGAATCGTTATCTTGCAAAAGAACTACAATTCCTATTCATTTGGTTGAAGATGACAAAAAATGAGAAGCACAAAAATTAGTACACAAAAATGCAAATTAAATACATTAATGCAATAAATATCACACATTAAAAGTATAAATAACACAAATGATGAATTTGTCATGATTATACAATAACAGATCAATGGGAATAAAAGTTTGAGCAATTCTAAACGGACCAAATTAAACTCCCAATTATAAAATTCATTTGCTCTTCAATTTCAATAAATTAATATTTCCATTTTAACATTGTCACTACCTGAAAAGCAAATGTTAATCTTCTTTAGCTGCCAAAAATAATTTCTGGACACATCTGGTCATCTGGGCTGAAAGTGCAAAAAGAGGCAATAAATATTTTAGGAGTTTATTTTTCATAAGAAAGGGATCAAATTGTAACTTATAAAACCAGTCAATTTTTATAAATAACATTTCAATGCAATCATCACAACTTGAAGCATGAATCAAAACTGTTCGAGTAGAATATCGTTTATCCAAAACTCCAAACTATGAAAACATCCAAACCCTGAAATAATTGATGACATATATATATATATATATATATATATATATATATATATATATATATATATATATATATATATATCATTATATATAGACGTTCCTTACAGAGTAGGAGGATATAACATACTAGTAGAAGGTGCTTGCATACTGCAAGCATTTCATCTCACCTTAAAAAACAATTTTTAGAGAGATGTTTCATCATGAGAAATATTTCTTTCATTTTAAAGATTTCTCCTTGGGACCGGTTTTGGTTTTTTCATTATGGAAATATAAAGGAGTAAAACAATCACTAATTTTTGCAATTTTAGGAATATTATACTTTTTCCACATTGAGTTAATAATGCCACACATTTCTGTCAAATTTTAAATTTGTAGCACATTTAGAAGTGAAATAACATTTATCTGATTGTTTAAATATAAATAATTTTTAACGGCCGCAATAAGAATTTCATGGATACATCGAAATGTTTATTTGTTTTTATAGACTAAACTCTAAATAATTTAAAAATTTCAGCTCCCTGACTCGCCGTGTAGTGTGTAAACAATTACCTATTTGTTTAAACTTTAAGAATTTTTAACTGCCAAACAAATTAAAATATCAAAATTTCTATAATTCCTATTGCGTTTTTTTTACAAATCCTACCGATAAAAGCGTCCGCATTGCTGCAATTTTTCAAGATTTTCGTTTTTTCTAGACGGTTTTGCACTTAATCATACCTAAGAAAAAAATTTCGAATATCCAGGTCATCTAAAAGTGCCTAAACATTAGTATCCTCCTATATGTTATCATTATATATAGACGTCCCTTACAGAGAAGGATATAACATACATATACAGGCCCGGACATAGAGACCCAGGGCCCCTAAGCAGTTAACAGAGTCGGGGCCCCCTTTTTGGTAATTTAGCAAAAAACAAACTTTACTTTTATTTTTTATTTATTTAACATACTTTGACTTTAGAAAATAGACAAGCAGACTTAGAAATGAAATAGACAAGTACCAACTATACGTTTTTACACATTATAATTTTTACATTTACATATAAATACTAGATTACATTGCTACGCGACAAACTTTCTTCTCTGCAAAGGAACAGATGACCTCACTATAGTCCACAGACCGTTATTTCTGACTCTATGTACAGCACGGAGAGTGAATTAAGCCTGTTCTCTTCTGCGGTAGATCTTAAATAATTCTTTACTCTCTTTAACGCTGAAAACGACCGTTCTGCCAAACAGTTTGACCCTGGTGTACACAACAGCATCCGGAGCGCTATTCCCACGTTTGGATAAATGTCCAAAAAGCCTTTTTCCAGGATGTACTTGTATAGCTCCAGTGACGATAACCCTTTTTCCCCTGTAGCCTCAGCGGACAACAAATGAGCTCGCAGGTGCAGACACTCGTTTGAGCCGCAAAATTGAAATTAATACAACTTTCTAACACACACTTTCAACGCGAACTGACAAGTAGTGACAAGTTATAGAATGAAGTCAGGTGCGATGCAAAACAAACAAAGAACACAAACACAGTGTTGCCACTTGACTTGTCAAAAAATTAACTATTGTCAATTATTTTCTATTATAGTTTGCCTAGGCAGAAGTTCGCCGCTGTACATATAACATACTAGTAGAAGGTGCTTGCATGCTGTAAGCATTTCATCTCACCTTGAAAAAACATTCATTTTTCAGAGAGATATTTTATCATGAGAAATCTTTCAATTCTAAAGATTTCTCCTCTGGACCGGTTTTCATTTTTTCATTATGGAACAATAATGGAGTCAAGCAATCACTAATTTTAGCAACTTTAGGAATATTATGCATTTCCTACATTGGGTTAATAATGCCACACATTTTTGCCAAATTTTAAATTTATAGCACAATTAAAAGTGAAATCAAATTTACCAAATTGTTTAAATTGAAATATTTTTTAACGGTCGCAATAGGAATTTCATGTATACAATGAAATGTTAAACAGTTTATATAGTCTAAACTCTAAATAATTTAAAAATTCAGCTCTCTAACTCGCCCTGTAGTATATAATTTCAGCTCTGTAGCACATTCGGAAATACATAAACCTTTAAAATTTGTTTAAACAATTGCGAATTTTTAGCGGCCGCATTTTGCACTTTTCACAATTTTCCTTTTTTTCTGGTCGGTTTTGCACAAAATCCTACCTAAGAAAAAAATTTCGAATCTCCAGCTCATCTGGAAGTGCCTAAACAACAGTATCCTCCTAGATGTCACCATTATATACTAGTAGAAGGTGCTTTCATACTGCAAGCATTTAATCTCACCTCAAAAAAAACATTAATTTTTCAGAGATCATGAGAAATATTTCTTTATTTCTAAAGATTTCTCCTCTGGACGGGTTTTCATTTTTTCACTATGGAACAATAATGGAGTAAAACAATCACTAATTTTTGCAATTTAAGGAATATTTTACTTTTCCTATTTTAAGTTTATAATGCCAGACATTTATGCCAAATTTTAAATTCATAGCACAATTAGAAGTGAAATCAAATTTACCAAATTGTTTAAATTTAAATAATTTTTAACGGCCAAAATAACAATTTTATTGATAAATTGAAATGTGTGTTCATTTACATAAACTAACCTCTAAATAATTTAAAAATTTCAGCTCCCTAACTTGCGGCGTAGTGTCTAAGCATTTAGCTATTTGTTTAAACTTGAAGAATTTTGAACTGCCAAACAAATAAAAATATCTAAATTTCTATAATCCCTATTTCGTTTTTTTACATTCCCTACTTCTAAAAAAAATTTCAGCTCCGTAGCACATTTGGAAATACATAAACCTTGAAATTTTGTTTAAACAATTGCGAATTTTTAGCGTCCGCATTGTTGCCCTTTTTTAAGATTTTCGTTTTTTCTAGTCGGGTTTGCACAAAATCCTACATATGAAAAATATTTCTAATCTCTAGCTCATCTGGAAATGCCTAAACATTAGTATCTTCCTATATATTATATCCTCTGTAAGAAACGTCGATATATAATGATAGGATATTATTGCATTATCCGTTTTTTTTTATTATACGTGCATCCTCTTACATTCATTATGTCGGACAGTCGAGAGTTTACTGTATATGCTAATTATTATGCTATGTATATTTGATCACAAAGCCCAGTACAGTTTTTCTGATACAAAGTGCCGAAAACATCCCAGTACCCTGAGGATTTTGTTGTGTAGTGTTTCTAAGTGACTGTTTTTGGTGTGTTTTTTAAGATTCTTGACACAAAGCAGAAATAAACAAAAACTGGATAGCTAACTAAAGAGTGACTAGAAATAAAGCACTTCAGCCTAGAGAGACCTTAATGTAAAAAAACTGCCAGATTTGAGATGATTCGATTCGAGATTCTAATACTTTACGACAATGCGATTCGTTCCATAATTACGAATCTTTTTTTTTAATTTTCCTGTCACGTATATATTTTGAGATATGACACTTCCAATTACAGTGAATGAGCCCTGGAAAGACCATATTCTAGACAAAAGAAGATTCAATACAAAATAAACAAACTCTCTCATTTTGTTAGCTTTTTTGTTTTTGCAACACATCTTGAACAATTACTCTGTTTTCAGTGGCAGCTGAAGGTGTTAAAGAAGTGTGCCAAACAGCATGTCTCCTAAATGTGCTAATGCGGCTGACAATTTTTATTGTGTTTGCGAAGAATTTACAGTGAAACATCAGAGAAGGTGCTTTACTCCTCTTATCAAAAAAGCAGATGAAAGGTAGAAAACCAATATAAACAATGGCAGAACATACTACCATTAGCCATTTTTGTAGACATGAACAGCAATTTATTGACTTTTATTCTATAAAAGATTGTCTGTGCTATTGCAACAATGTAAACGCTTTGATGGCATTGCTGAGGCACAAACACAAAACAGAAGAATGGCAGTTGTTCATGGATTATTCCAAGTTGAGTTTAAAAGCAGTTCTGTTCCATAATGGCAATATATTTCCATTGATTCCCATTGCTCATTCAGTTCCCCTAAAAGAATCACATGGGAATATGGAATACCTCTTAAACAGGATAGAAGACAACAGGTATAAATGGAACATCTGTGGTGACCTCAAAGTTATAGCTCTTCTTTTGGGATTGCAGCTAGGGCACACGAAATACTGGTTTTCTTTCTGAATGGTACAGCTGTGCAAAATCTCAGCACTAGATTGTTCACAATTGCCAACTAGACAGTTAGTGGAATGTCAAAAAATGTACATAAAAGCCTTGTTGATCCACAAAATATTTATTTACCCCCTTTACATATCAAATTAGGACTCGTGAAGAATTTTGTAAGAGGTATGGATCAAAATGGCAGAGGATTTCCACATCTTAATGAAAAATTGACAAAAATCGCCAAAGCAAGGAAGGAATATTTGTGAGTCTCCAAATAAGTGAACTCATGGATGACGACGGAATCAATACAGTGTTAGAAGGAAAAGAAAAAAAAGGCATGGGCATGTTTAAAAGCAGTTATCATGAACTTTTTAGGAAACTACAAAGCACCAAACTATGAAGACTTGGTTAATAAAATACTGGAAGCAAACCATGACATGGGATGTAACATGTCATTTATAATTCATTTACTTCACTCCCATCTGGACTTCTTTCCTGAGAATTTGAGAGCTGTGAGTGACAATCACGGCGAGTGGTTCCATCAGGACATTCCAACATTGGAAAAACAATACCAAGGCAGATGGAACACTAACATTCTTGATGATAATTGTTGGTAATTAAGAAAGCTCCTGGTACATCATACAAAGAAAATTGTCTGCTAAATCTTTAACCTAGCATGTATTTACATGTATTTTGCTGAGTTTGCATGACCAAAACAATATGTTCTTCTAATATAAAAATACGTTTTCTCAATATCTAGATGTCCTACATGGATTCTTACTACAGATTCAAACTCAGTGGGCCAAAATCATTTAGGATAACCTCATTCTATGCAAGAACCAGACAAAAAGTTTAAATTTGTTCTTCAGTGTAATCTATATGAGCTCAATTATATCATGCATTCACCTTTGTATACAAACTTCAAAAATTAAAATGATCTGCACACTCGGTTGATTCCTGCTATAGGTAAGTACGTCTCTAATGTGTTTATTTACATAAAAGTTTTAGGAAAGTATGTTGCAGAAAAATTAAATATTGTAAATGCGCTGCTAGGAGGTGCAATGAGAGTCACAACCATGAAGTGACAACTAAAAAGCTTGTAACTTGACAGGAAGCTTACCTTTCAATTGATCTGTACTCTTAATATTTGTGTTCCAATTAACAATAATTTGATATTAATAAACTTGTTTAATTTGTAAATTTTAGACTATCCCCATTTAAGGCATTACTCGATTTAAGGTACAAAAAACTTGTCCCCCAGGCAAGCGTCAAATGGGGATTCCACTATATTACGATTCAGCTGCACTGCTGCAGCTTCAGACACGTAAATGTAGCATAGGTATCAACAGTAAAATAACATAAGAATAACAAATGAACAAGAATGGAAAGGTGTGCTCCATGTCTGAGGACAAAAAGAGTTTCCAAATGCTTTCTTTGAGATTTCACAATCCTGAAAGTTTTAAATTGTAGTGAAGTTTTGTTTAGGTACTTGTAAAATAGTAATTCTTGTCATTATGCTTACTTTAAGGTATATTTGATTACTATAACTAACATTAAAATTTATAATTACAAGCAAGGAAAAAATGTTTGGTCAGCTTTTGTGTATACAATAAAACCCCGTATTTACATTATCGGAATGTACATTTTTCTGCTGTTTACAACATTTTATGTGTTCCATCAATTATCCTATGATTCCAATTTAAGTAATACCCTGTAATACATTATTTCATTTTAAGTTTTCCTGCTATTCACCTCATTTTATATTAGAATTTCCAATAAAAAAAAATAATTTAGCATGCGATTCCCAACAGTTTTTAACATTTTTCCGTTTAGCTTTGCAAAAAAATCCGAACTCTTTCGGGACAAATATTTCGAAAATGGCGGCCGAGTAGGAACAGCACCCCTAGAGGCAGAAATATGAACTCATTCTTTTCGAAATAGCACTCCTGTTAACAGATACTACTCAGGAACAGCAAACTTAGAGATGGAAATATGAACTCTTGTGGGTGAAAACTTCTAAACCTCATTTAAATCACACTAGCAGAGCATACACAGTGCACCGAAATACGGAAATACTATTTACGCTATTTACTCTTTGAACCAAGTATAAATGCTATTGAAAAGATGTTAAAGTTTTGCACTATCATGTTCTAACCCTTTCCACTTAAATTCTGCCCCTTGGCTCACGATGTTTTTTCCAAAAAATGAAATTTTAAAAGAAGCCCTCATGTTATATTCAAGTAGTCAAGTTGGGATTAAAATGGGACGTCGACAATGTTTTCATCAATGAAAATAAGGAACCATCAACACAGCTACAGAGAATTCTACCCTAAACCCTACTCCACAAGCCATCCTCGACGTGAGATTCCACTTATAAAAAATTACGTCATGCCATGCTTCTACAGATCTCCACATAGAATGATAGCTTGATTCCACTTACACAACCCACGTCATTCCACTCACTCGTGTGTAGCTGTGTAAATATGCCAGATCAATCTGCATATTTAAACATCTCGCCTTCAATAGCAGTTAATCGGATGATGCCTTATTAACAACTTTAAGCAATTGTTTATAATAGATACAACATACATACGCGAAAAATACCTTTTGTTTATCATAATTACCACAATTACACAGCAAGTTATAAGGAAATCCCAAAAGAAACCCACATTTGTGTATTTAAATTTAAAAAATCCATCCAAAAGATCCTTAGAAGGTCATTTAAATTTTGCACTTCCTTCATTCGTAAGTACAGGTTGTTCATACTTCCTGTACTACTTATCATGCAACTAATACCATATCAGACGGAAGAATAAACAAAGGTGAAGGAGGTTTACAATGGTCTCTTGTGAGGATTTTTTTCTCTTGCTTATCAAGGAAGAGTGGCTAATTTGCTGATTGAACTAACTGCACCTTTAGTGCTACCACTCCAATGCATTTGCACATCAGAGCTGTCTCTTGGAATTGCGGGGCTCAGGGCAAGGCAGCAGCCACAGGGCCCAAGACAAGGCAGTAACTGCGAGGCCCCCTCTATCCCATACTCAGAAATATTATATATATCTTATAACAAACATCTAGAGCAATTTTTTCACGCACCATGCTCATTATGTCTATCTACTGAGACTAGTAAGTAAGAGTAGTTTGTAGGCTAAGGTGACCAACATTCCAGTAAGCCAAGGAGGGATGTTTTCAAATATTTGCCGACTATAAGGAGGGACAGATTGCAGTGGGGTGCATGTGGTGCATTTATTGATGAGTCAGCCTTGGATATATATATTATATATATATTAACTTAAGGAAATTAAGGTAGTGATGAGGGTGGCAACAAGGTGTTGAAGGAAGCCCAGCGGACACTTACCAAGTCGGAGACCAAGTTGGCAGGCTGCTGGGGGCATCGAAGAGACACGTTAAACACACGAACACAAAGAACATGCAAGCTTATCGGGCCTATGCCCTTCTCAGCGATATCATTCTATATAGACGTTCCTTACAGAGGAGGAGGAGGATATAACATACTAGTAGAAGGTGCTTGCATACTGCAAGCATTTCATCTAACCTTGAAAAAACATTCATTTTTCAGACAGACATTTCATCATTACAAATATTCTATTAATTCTAGAGATTTCACCTCCGCAGCAATTTTCGTTTTTCCCACATGTAAAAATAATAGTTTAAAACATTCCCCAAATGTTGCAATTTTAAAATTTTTACACTTTCTCCATTATGGGGTACTAATGCTACACATTTGAGCCAAATTTTAAAGTTGTAGAACTTCAAGAAGTAAAATAATATTTTTCTAATTGTTTATAATTTAAATATTTTTAACGGGGTCCGCAATATATATATGGAGAGATTGAAATGTTTATTTGTACAAATGCACTGTTCTGTAAATAATTTGAAAATTGCAGCTTCCTAGCTCATCCCGTAGAACCTAAAAAATTATTAAACTTTAATGTTCAAATGGGGTTAAAACAACCCCTAAAATTTACTATTTTAAAATTTTCCATTTTTATAGTTGGTTATGAGAAAAGTTCTATAATCTTGCAAAATTTCAGCTTCTTAAACTTATTAGAGTGGTCTACACACTGAATTGCGTTTTCCCATGCTAACTTATGGGAGATATTCCGGGGTCTCTGGAGTCGAACCCAATACACTGTAAGCAAAAGTGACAAAAATTCATAATAGATATTGCATCCATCCAGCAACACAAAAAATTTCATTTTTCTAGCTTACCGGCAAGTGCCCATAATTAATTTACAAAAATGGCGCAATGCTTTTCTTATGGGAAAAATGCAACTTTCGGAATTTCTGGAGTCGAACTCATGTCACATAGGTAAGAAGTCTCATTTTATCTGAAGGTTTCTTCATAATATCTACAAAAACTAAAACTTTCAGCTCTCTAGCTCTTGTAGTTTGGGCTGGACATTAGTATCCTCCTATATGTTATATATGTTACTAGTAGTTGGTGCTTGCATACTGCAAGCATTTCATCTCCCCTTGAAAAAACATTCATTTTTCAGACAGACATTTCATCATTACAAATATTCTTTCAATTCTAAGGATTTCACCTCCGCAGCGATTTCCGTTTTTTCCCACGTAAAAATAATAGTTAAAAATAATCCCCAAATGTTGCAATTTAAAATTTTTTACACTTTCTTCATTATAAGGTACTAATGCTACACATTTTAGCAAAATTTTAAAGTTGTAGCACTTCTATAAGTAAAATGATATTTTTCGAATTGTTTAAATTTAAATAATTTTTAACGGCCGCCGCAATTGATATATGGTAAAATTGAAATGTTTATTTGTGCAAATTCACTACTCTTTAAATAATTTGAAAATTTCAGCATCCTAGCTCATCCCGTAGTACCTAAACAGTTATCAATTTGTTTAAACTTTAAGAATTTTTAACTGCCAAACAAATTAAAATATCAAAATTTGTATAATTCCTATTTCGTTTTTTTTAGGAATTCTACTAACAAAAAAATTTCAACTCGGTGGCACATTCGGAAATACATAAACCTTGAAGATTTGTTTAAACATTTGCGAATTTTTAGCGGCCGCATTGATACACTTTTTCAAGATTTTCGTTTTTTCTAGTCAGTTTTGCACAAAATACTACCTAAGAAAAAAATTTCGAATCTCCATCTCATCTGGAAGTGCCTAAACATTAGTATCCTCCTATATGTTATCATTATATATCGACGACTCTTACAGAGGAGGAGGAGGAGGATATAGGAGGATACTTCCTCATCCCAACATCTTGTTGCCATTCATATATCCATTTCACCTTTCCTTTTCCGTAAGCTGTTATATTATTTTACCTTATCCTTTTGTGTCTGTCATCCTTTCTCCTTTACCAATTTTCCTATTGCCTTTATCTTTTATACTTCTCCTTCCACCATGGAAAATATCTGCCGCTTCCGTCACCACCTCCGCAAACATACATCATTAACTTGCCAGATTGAATTCCTCAATGGCTGCCTAGACGGCTATCCGCTCATCTTTCGCCCTTACATATCACCTCATGTCCCTCAACATTGTCCGTTTAATCTTACGCCACTATAAATCACTCTCTAACATGCACTTTGAGAAATGAATAATTCTCATACATGAACTCAATCATTCCCCGAACTCCACAGCTGATCTCGACTCCATCTTCCGTGGAGCTACAGAGGATATCGCAGCCAACCAATACAGACTCATACGCAAACTTTCCCTTATGTGCATCCGCGACCTCCAGCTTGGCCTACCTCTCCCCTTCTTCCCAGCTGGTAAGTTCAACATCCTCCCTCCTCTGCCTCTCCTCGCCCAAAAACCCTCCTTGGCCGACCTTTTGGGAATCCCCACTCCACCTCCACTACACTATCTCAGGAGGTCTCCCTTTGTTTCAACCTGCGAACCAAGGATGCATCCCAATTCTCCGCAGGACCCCACCCCCACGCATACCACAAACCCCCCCCCAGCCAGATTACGTCCTGAACCTTTCCTCTCATGCTCTTAACCCCGCCGAGAATGCCCTTCTCTCCCGCAGCCTCTCCTTCTGTCCCACCATAAAATTTGACCATTTTTGTCTCCTTGCCGACATAAAAGCCTTTGTACGCTTACTCCGCCTCAAAGCCACCCCACCCACATCTGACTCCTCATCTTCCCCCGACTCACTTCCACAATCCCTTTCTGCCTTCAAACCCCCTTCCCAATACATCCCCCCCTCTCTTCCTCCCCACCATCGCATCGAGCAATATGCTAACTACATCATTCATGCAGTCGCCCAGCCCAACTTTCCCGACCTCCTTGACCACCACGACAATTTGACGAAACCAGAAAGACATGCAATTTCTACGTTGAAACGCAACGAAAAAATTATTATCCTCCCTGCAGACAAAGGTACCACCACCGTGGTAATGGACCGCTCGCATTACAACGACGGATCCCTCCACCAACTATCTGACCAAACTTCTTACCTTCCTCTCCCCTCCAACCCCACTGACCGCCACTCCTCCGAAATTTCTGCATATCTGCAATCTGTGAGAAAACAAGAAGGCCTCCCTGATTCCACCATTTCCCTGATGATCCCCAACACACCCCGGACCCCAACCTTCTACCTTCTCCCAAAAATCCACAAACCCAACATCCCCGGCTGCCCCATTGTTGCCAGCTTTAATTCTCCCACGGAACGCATCTCTGCCTTTGTTGACTCCCACCTACAACCTCTCGTCCGTAAAATCCCATCTTTCATCAAAGACACAAACCACTCTCTACAACGCCTAAAATCACTCCCTTCCCCTCTCCCACCTAACACAATTATGTCCACTATAGACGTCTGTTCCCTCTACACCAACATCCCTCACAACCAAGGACTGTCCGCCCTGAGAAAATTACTGGCCTTCAGACCACCTGACGCAAGACCATCCTCCCATTTCCTAACGAAGCTGGCTGAAATGGTGCTCCAAAAAAACAACTTCTCTTTCGGAGGGCACCACTACCTACAAATAAAAAGTACCGCGATGGGCACTCGCATTGCGCCCTCCTATGCCAATGTCTTCTTAGGTGAATGGGAGGAACCCTTTCTCGACGTTTCCCCCAGACCACTCCTATGGCTGAGGTATATTGACGACATTTTTCTTCTCTGGACGATGGATCTGACTCCCTACAATCCTTTTTACAACGCCTCTCATCCCACCCCACCCCATCCTCTACCCACCACTCCTCTGCCTCCAACATCACCTTCCTGGATGTCGATCTCTCCATCCGGGAAAACAAAATCCACACCAGCGTGCACCTCAAGCCTTCCAACCGCCTTCAATATCTCCAGTTTGACAGCTGCCATCCCCTCCACACCAAAACCCTACGCCCTAGCCTGACAAGGGCGGAGAATCTGCTCGGACAGAGATTCACTGTCCGAGTACTGCTCCACCCTCGAACATGTTTTTTTACAGCGCGGATACCCGCCGGATCTGATCCGAGACCAAATCCGGTGGGCAGTCGCACCCGCCACCCCTAACTCCCACCCTACCACCGATTCCACCCCCCAACTCACCCTAACCACCCTTTATTTCCCTGGCATCCACGACATTTTGAAAAATATCCTAAAAGCCACCCACCTTATCCTCACATCCTTTATTCATCAGATTCCATTTCCTAGACCACTGATGCTCTCCTTCCTCTGTCCCCCATATCTGGCAAATATTTTATGGAAAAAAGAACCTCTAGCACCCACGCCTCTACACCCTGCCGGATCTTACCCCTGCGGTAGACCCGATGTCTCACATGCCCAATAAACCCCCCCTGCAACTCCTTCTCCAGTCCCACAACCAACATCACCTACCCCATAACTTCTACCACCAACTGCATCACCCGCAATATCATTTACCTCCTTAAATGCACCCAATGTCCCGCCTTTTATGTTGGCCTCACCAGCAACCCCCTCAATATCCGCATGAACGACTACCGCAACAGTGTCACTCTCAAATGACCGCTGCCGGTGGCCGTTCATGCGAACCAACATAACTTAAAGTTTAACAACTGCTTCACAGTGAAAGTCATTCGCGCTCTCCCCAACAATGCTTCGGCTCCCCAACTCCATTAGTGAGAGTTTTCGCATATTCATCTTTTAAACTCCTTCACTCCACCTGGCCTCAATCTTCGATAGCTTTTCACTCCCTTTCTGTCTTCTCCCAAACCCCTACCAATCCCCAACCCCCTCCGTATCCTCCAATCCTCGACCTTTCCGCACTACCCTTCCACCCCCATGCCTCCACCCAGTGTCACCGCCATCAGTTCTCTCTCTGTAGCTGAAGAAGGAATCTTTCCGAAAGCTTCTACGTTTGTTATGTTTCTGTGTTCTTTTTGTGTGTCACTTCCACATCCCCAGGGCCTCGCCAACCTGAGTCGTCCGATTGGTGAGTGTTCACTGGGCTTCCTCATCCTAACATCTTGTTGCCATCCATATATCCATTTTACCTTTCCTTTTCCGTAAGCTGTTATATATATATATATATATATATATATATATATATATATATATATATATATATATATATATATATATATATATATATATATATATATATATATATATATATATATATATATGCAATAGATATCAGATGGCTCGGTGTGACCAATGAGGCCAATCTGGACGATTTAAATGACAATTTGGGATATTAATCTAGATTTCTCAAGAAGTGGGACACAAGTTGTGACATTTGACAAGGCAGGACGAGTAATGAAAAGGAGGGATTAATGTCCCTCCAAATTTGAGACGGTTGGTCCTCCTATCATAAGCTAACTTCAAGCACGAAACCCCCTAGGCGCAGGGCCCTGGGCGACTACCCTGCCAGCCCCCCCATAAAGATGGTACTGCGTACGACTATGTAATATATTTTTAGACGTGAACTGGTATCGGAATGACCCTAAATGAAAATCCCTTTCGTTCAAGGATATTATTATCAAATAATTCGTAACCAAGCAGAAGGTAATGGAAAAGCTAATAAGCGCTACATGTAGAATATACAAATAAGAAAATAAATGAAGGTGACTTGTTGCAACAAAATCGGATAAGTAAGATATATTAATCCTGATACAAACAAAATCTAATGAAATGCCACTGAAATAGCAGAAAAACTATAGAAGAGATTGCATTTTTTGTTGATTGAATAATTAAATGATGTTTAATTTAATTGTAAGTTACCTACAAATACTAATTAGGCATAATAAATGTTATGAGAAAGTTATGTGCATGTAATATATGACCAAAACAATGTGTCAACTATTCATTACTTAGTGAGAGCACTATAATGAAACCTAATCCCTCATTATAGTGTGCTTCACTTAAGCTTGTTTCTACTATCTGAAGCACACTTCAATAAGAAAAATTTTAAATGCTTTAACTTACTAAGAGACTTCTCAAACCAAGTGGGTTTGTTCTTCCAGCAAAGTCCCAAGAAATAGAATGGCACTCCAGAAAGGGTGATGACTACTCCCATGGCTACTTCATAAGGCCGCACATAACAGGGCAGGACAAGAAGGAATATGCACACTAGGACAAAAATACACGGCAGCACAATCGAAACCTGCAATTTAAAATATGCCATTTTATTTGTACATTCAGAGTTAACAGGAATATTCAAAAGACAATACAAAATTTCATATAAGCTACAATCTAGGCTTTTGTAATCTCAATTCTTTAGCAAATTGCCCTAACTCTATGATGCACTCTTAAACCAATCCATTATAAAAACACCAAATTTGGCATCAACGATTTTGTTTTGGACATGCAAACAACATGAAACATTTGTCCCATTATTTGAAAATGTCACTTATTTTATTTAATAAATTATACCAATAAATTTGCTTTAAATGACACAAAAATCTGTAAACTTTAAATAAAATACCTATAAGAAATCACAATTTTATTAGTATTGTAGTTAAGAAAAAAATAAACGCATTTTTTGTCTCCAATGTCAAACTTTTGGAAGCTCTTACATAATTATTAATTTTTGTTTGCACTGCCAAACTAAGATTTGTTTTTGTTAGACAGGCACTATGGGACACGTTTTATATTATTAACGAAATACATTTTGACAATATTATTCTAGCTTAAATGTATGGGCAGAGGTCTTTGCAGTGCCTCATGATTGCAACTATCTCACAAGGAGAGGCTACGACCTTTGGGTCACGGATTTTGATGAAAATCGACCAGGTAATTCTAAATCGAAAGTAAGGAGTAATATTTAAAATGCTCATTATTACGTGCTTCTGCATACATTATCTCCAAATAAAAATTATACAGCATCCTATTTATCAGAGAATATTGATTTTCAAATATGGATAATTTGAAAAAAATAAAATAATAATAAAACACGTGATTGAACCCGTGCCTATGCCATAGGAGCCAAGCATGTAATCCGCTCATCCATTCCCGTTCTTAGCAATAATTTGACAATGAATCCTATTAAGTTGCATTCAATGTTTTTGCATATTTTCAACCCTGATTTCTTGAACCCATTCACAAAAACCCCGAGACACGGGCCTCCTTACTTTCGATTTAGAATTACCTGGTTGATTTTCATCAAAATTGGTGACCCGAAGGTCAAAGCCTCCCCTTGTCAGAAGCAAATTCTCTTCTATAAAATCATACGCTAGTCTTAATCAACACTTTGTGAATATGAATAATTGTGTTGGGACTACTTGTACCCAATCTAAACACCTCTTCCACACACTGCTGCTTATTCTGTACACACTTTGAAAATTTTATTTTTTCAATGATAATCCTCAGACCACATCAGGTCTAAACGAGGACGTTACTGTGGCAGAGATGAACAGAGACAATTCTTTTAGTGGTGTCTTCTTCAAACTTTCAATAGGATACATAAAATCATTCATAAGCTATTTTTAGTCATATACAGTCAAACTAATTTTTTAATGTTTTTTCACGTTTAGTGTTTGTTTTTTGCAGTCCTATCAAGCAATTCAAATTAATGGTTCTCAATTTTAGTGTTTTACCCAGATTTAGTGGAATGAATTTCAAGCTGCTTCATGAATCTCTACCTCGATTTAATGCAACCTGGTGATTGCTCCAACAATCCTTCGGGCACAGCCATACGAGCATTTTTTCACATCTGCGTTTGGAGGGGAGAAAAATGAATGGAATGGACCAAATTGAAATAGTACTAGTGAGCCATCATCATCATCATGCTGCTGTCCGAAGACAGGTTTTAGCTGAATCGCTGCCTCCATGGACAAGAATTTCCTGTCTGAGTAAACAGAAGCTCTGCGTCTCAGGGTCGCCTGCAATAGGATCGCTGCCTTTCTACTATTCCAGATGTTGGATGCAATTGAGTGGCCACACAAGGTGACTCTCCTTGGGCAGGCATTGCTTGTTATCAGGAAATATGGATCTTCTATTCACCATGAATTATTAATCAGTTCAGCAGACAAAGTGCCTAGTCTTTAGGATAATAGTGGCTAAGAATATAAAGACAGAAATAATTAAGTGAATTAGCATTATTAATCTTCAGTTCATAAATAAAAAAATATTCTTTGAAAACTTAAGAAATTATCCATCAACCAATCTGAACTTCCTGGTATCATTATTATGCCACAAATTTGACATTGCTTTGTCTTATGACAATATGTAATGATCAAATAAAACTTAAAGTAATTGCAACTTTTTCTTCTGAACCAATGGAAGATTGTATATTTGTATGGTCTTTCCTCAGTTGAGTGTTCACAATCTGTGTAAATAGATCATTAAATGAGTTGATGGGCATTCTGTAGAACTCGAAGAAATTTTCAGGGAGACACTTAAGTAAACTTTTCCTCTTGTTAGTCTTTCACTGATTATAAACTTCAATCAAATCCATCACTTTGGAATAAACTGAATGAATACTGAGAATAATGGTTGCTTAATGAACATTAACTCGTAGTTGAGCATAGTGTGTGAATGTGGTCAGTTTTGACGTGAAAAAAATTGCCTCTGTGGCCAGGTATACTGAATGTTTAATTTCTGTGATTTTCATGTCAGAATTTGCATAACTTTGACAGGAAGTAACTGTTCAATTATCTGATGCAAAGAAAATTTGTTCTTGGACATCATTCATAATGTATTACCTGGTCAAAATCAAATTAATGATGAACTAAACAACTGATTTAGTACCAAATTTTTCCTTGTTTCACCAGTTATAACACAGGTTTCAGAGGAGCTGCGACCTGCATAATAAGAGAACCGCAGTATAACCGAGGACAAGATCGTATTGTCCAGCATACAATGTTTTTTTTATTTCTTTAATTGCTATAAGCAACAAAATTTTAAAAATAAATAAATAGTCTGTACAAGAAATTTATTTAATCAATATTAAAAAGTCAGCAATTTGTTTTTTTATTTTAGTACTTTAAAAAAAAGAAACGGAGAGGAAGGAAGACCCAAGGTATATCTGAATCCACAATATAAACGAAGGCATTGTAACTGGGGAATGGTGTAATTTGCGAAACTTGTACGAAAAATGTTTCTTATATAATAAAATATCCTGAATGTAATGCGATACCTAAACCCTGAAGATGGCGTCGAAGTCAGACGCCGAAACGTTGGTCCTGAAGGACGACATGGCCCGGGCAGTAACCCGAGAAAAATTTCTCATATTCATTCGCCGGGAAAACTTCAAATCTTTCTTCAGTAAAAAGTGTGTTCAGCAGCCATCTCTTCACAAAACCTTACAAACACCCTTGCCATGGGGGTGCTGGTAGTGTAGTGGTTGGGACGCTGGCTGCTACTTGCCTGCTGCTCGAAAGGGCAGCAGGCACGAAACCTGAGCAAGTAGGATTTTTCCGAGGTCGCCCGGCCCCCTGTTTGAGGAGACTGCACAAATTCAGCGTTCTGTCCTTCGGAAGGGACGTTAAGCAGTTGCCTCCCTTGGTGCTCTTCATAAAGAGTAGGCTAATGCTGGCACTGAGTTTCCCTCCTCCCTTCTGAATGTATGTCCAGTTGATGAAGGTGCAAAATGATAGCTGTCGATGCACTTAAAAATCAATTACTACTACTACACCCTTGCCTTTATAGGTCTGTTTTTTATATAGTTCTCAACAGTTACAGATGTCTGTAGAACCTTCTCCAACGCTGGGATCAAATCTTTTGAAGCAAGAGCTTGCCTATGAATCATATGGTTCACATTCACTTTCCCAAACATCATTTTCCCGAATATCATTTTCTCGAATGATCATTTTTCCAAAAATCATTTTCCTGAATATTTCACTTCATCTCTAGCAGAAGCAAATGTTGATGCCCTGCTTGGAAAAAGGAACAAATTATGAGACATATAGATTTATTACTACTCAATTAGCAGAAAACAAATCAACTTAGAATGGATATGGACTGTGGGACAGCATATGGCGTGATGTGTGCAAATTCAGTGAGTAGATTTTCAGCTGTTCGTCCATCTCGAGTTCGATGAAGATGTACCGTATTAGTCTGAATATAGTCCCCCTCTTTCTGGCCGAAGTATTAGTAAGAAAACTAAAGGGGGACTATATTTGCACCCAAAAATCCTTGCCATAACATTCATATTTTCATAATATCGGGAATTGGAGAAGATTTCGCTTAGAAAGCATTGATTGGCCAACTTCATCCCTTCCCCAGAATATAGTCCCCCCCTGAATATGCCCCCCCCCCTATTTCTGAAGCCTCAGTTTTGGAAAAAGTTTGAACCCCATTAGAGACCTCACTTTGTAGCCTACTTTCCAGAATGGAAATAGGCTTATAGTTTTGAACCAATACACCGATTTTCATGAAACTTGGTGGAAATCTCTTGCTACATGGGCTGAGCTCCCGAGGATAGTTTTTCTTGCTAAGATTGAAGTCCCGGGTTCGATTTCAGGAACTATCCTTCCGATTTGATTTACATGGGAAATATGAAATCCATCGTGCAAAGTTAATCTTCTCTTGCACATTAAAATATCTTAGAATTGTAATATCAGAGTGGGATTTGTATTATTCTATGAGGAAAGGAATGAAGATTCTTATTTTTATCGTCGAATTTTGCTGATCGATTGTATTTCTTAGAATTTCACGTAAATACTGGTGATTTTGCAGTTTTTATCACTCATTATGAGAGTGTTGCCATAGCAACAACTATTGTTGGACTCAGATTCATTATATTCTAATATGTACACTTGTTATATTTGCTGCACAAATACACGTGATCAATTTAATATTCTGTTGAATGCATTTGTAGTATGTTATAATCATAAATTATGAAATTTGGGAACACAAAGAACTACATATCCGCAATGACTTTAAAGCTATTAAGGGCAATATAAGTATTAAATAAATGATTAAATGGAAAGTGGGCATCATAAGTTCGGTTTGGATCATCTTGTTTTTATTTTGTTTTTTCTCCTTGCCTCTAACTCAAAAGATGTAAAGGTACGAATGCACAGATAGTGAAATCAGTTAGAGAGTACGCTTAAATAAATTGGAGATAAAATTGTTGCTGCATTTAGTTGAAAGCATGCGATTGAAAGAGGATTATATTTTCTCATCATAATTCTGACTTAGATTTTAGAACAAAATTCTTTTGTTTGGTTTATACCTTGATGGGTCGTGGCAGCAGAGGTCTCTTCCATCTCATCCAAATCATCCCGCCAACCGACAATGCGATGAAAAATGATTCAACAAAACTGCTGTATGTGATCAGGACGTATATGTCACTGGTGCAGAGCATTATCAATGATAGTAAATTCTGAAAAATCAATCAACTTTGTCAGTAATCTTATCAATTAAAAAATATACACTCTCTTGTTTAACCTTTTGGCTCCCACTCCATTTTTGAAAGATGTCTCCACAGAACATACTCAAACTAGTCCTACAATTTTCATACAATAATTTGGTGAAAATAACCAAATTATAAAATCTCTAATTTTGCAAGGTTTTGTTTGCTATAAATGTGATATGCAACCAACTAGTTGTAAATCAAAATTAAATTATTTCACAAAATTCCGAAATAATAGAGGCATTAAAATAGATTATATATCAAGTAGTAATTCATCACCTTCTGCTTATAAATAAGACAAGCAATAAAAAAATCATTGAGTGAATTATTGATAAAAGTAAAATTTACAAAACTAGCATTAAATTAAAACATTCATGAAGAAAAATGGCTGTTGAAACACCAAACCTGATATGCAGACTTTAGATCTTGAATAAAAGAATACGATACACTATGGAAAATATAAAAAGTTTAAAAAATATCCACATTTCAACAAAGAAGCCGTATTTACTCATTTACTGCACACACCTTTTTTCCCAAAATGTCGGTGAGAAAAAGGGATTGCGCGTCTTACATGAAGATTTATAGCTTATAGCTACCTCTGGCATAGTAAAAGAGGGGGAGAGGAGGAGATAGCGTGTGCTGTTGCTACCGCCTCCGCATTCATTGCATGCCCAGTCATGTAAATGACTCACTAACACGGAAGACGTGACAACAGCGCACACTGCAATTGCTGCTTTCCTTCTCTCTCCCACCAGTTTTGCTAAGCCAAAGGTGGAGGCAGAATGAAGATGAAATAAAAATCGGTATCATTTTGGGAAGTAATTTTGTCATGTTATTTTTTACATATTAGTAATATAGGCATTTGTCCGGTGACAACAGTACCTCGAACTTTGAAAAAACCCAGGTGCTATTAAAATTGCAAGTTGATACATGGTAGGGTTTCTGAGATGTTAACATTCAAATTGGTCTTATCAGATTTCCAGGTCTAAAAATTGTTTTTCTTCAAATAAAGCCCAATATAAAATATTTAAACATAGACTAAAAATTTAAGATGTATGTCAATTAACATAGAAATAAATTCTCTAACAGCTACTTTTCACCTCATTAAAATCGTTGCAGTTGTTTTTGAGATATACAGTCTCAAACTCGGGTGTCTAGGCTTTTTGCAAGGACAGTAGGCAACTTCGGACCAGCAGGTTTTATATATTATTAAATCATCATCATAGGCAGTCTGTCCATAGACAGCTCCGTGATTATTCATGGTTAAACCTGGTTCTCCATATACTCCTATTTTCCGCTGTCCTCTTCATATCTTGATAACTCTCTTTCCCTTTCAAATCGTCTATCAGCTGAAACCTTTTCCTACCTCTTTCCCTTTTTCCATCTAGTTTTCCTTCTAACACGTCTTTAATCATACTCTCTCTCCTCAGGTAATGTCCAACCCAGTTAGCCTTCCTCTTTCTGATAGTCCGTATAATCATTCGCTTCTCTCCTATTCTTCGTAGCACTTCATCGTTTTTCATCCTATATGTCCATTTTATCTTCAACATTCTCCTCCAAGTCCACATTTCAAAGCTTTCCAAATATTTTATGTCATTTTTCCTTAGCATCCATGTTTCTGCCACGTACAAAGCTATACTCCATACGTAGCATTTTATGAAGTTATTGCAGATATCTTCCATTATATTCCCCGTAAGTAGGTGTTTCTTTCTTCTGAAAGCCGCTTTTGCTTTTCTTTTTCTAGTCCTGATTATTAAATATAAAATGTAATTATGTAAGATATTACATAAAGGATTGGAAACATTAACCCCTTAAGTGGGCTAAGCGCATATATGCGAGCATCAAAGTCACTCACCAGGTGTTAAGCACGCCACAAAAAAATTCGCCTCTCTGTGGGTTAAGCGCAAATATATGTGCCTTCTCTGACATGCTAGGAGGAAGTGTTCTGCCATCTAGCGATTTTTTTTCAACTTGCTGGTCACTCTCTGAGACCCAGTGTATGCATTCATAGAAGAGAAAGTTTGGCAATGTTTAGGCACAGTTTACAAGCAATAAAACCCCTAACTGTACTTTTGGCTTGAGCTTTTTCAGTTGTATTTGATGAGTTTAGAGGGCAGTTGTATTTTGCCCAAGTGAGAAAGTCTTTTTAGTCTGAAATATATTTTACACTATTCTTCATCTATGTTCACGTAAAATAATTTTCTTTCCATGCTGTGACTTTGCTATTTATGCGGTTGAACTTTTGTTTGTAGAGATAATTTTAGGGACAAGGAAGCTTAGAAATGTTTGTAGGAGGCATTACACATACGTGCTAAAATATCCTAAGGTTATTGGCTGCAGGGGTAGGATAGGCAACACCCCACTACAGGGCAGCGGTTTACAATATGGCGAATTTATTCACAGAATTACAACTAAATTGCAATTAACAACTTGAAATGTGCTCAAAAGACCCAGCAAGATAAGAAGAAATTTATGATGAAATGTGCCATTATGTACAATAGGAATAGTGAACGAAAAAATGTGATGAAAAATTTAAAAAACACATTCAAATTGTTAATTTTTCAACAGAATCAATTTCATGATTTCCACATCAAAAACTTTATGTTTTCGACGATACATCCGAATTTCACCTCTTAATTTAATCGCATAAAAATGCCCCACCTGGTGAGCAATATGTGACAATTTTGTGCTTATTCAAGAGATCATATATGATTTTTTAAATGACAATAAAGTCTAAACAATTTTTTACCATTAAATCTTCACTAGGCAAGGTTTTATGGCTGCAATTTTAATTAGAATTGATGAAATTGTCTGGATTAAATATAACGGACTACATCTTAAGCAAATCGTCGTGGGCTAGATGCTGCCCGTGGGCCAAAGGTTGCATGCCCTCGAGAGTGCACAGTACACAACTTTTGATTGGCCAAAATTTGACTCGGTGTTTGTGTATGCTTTAGCAAAGTTGGCATCCTGTACATAAGTTGTACGGGGATTTAGGTATCAATGTTATAAGTATGTTATAGCATAAGTACATTGAACGAGAATATATAAAGTGGGGTATCCCTGTATTAATGAATAACTAGATTTTTTTAGGCCAAAAAAAATTTTCCAAGCAGAAAACTGCTATCCAAAAAGGGTTAAGGGACTGTTGGAGTTCTCAATGGATTCGAACATTCAGGATTGGGGAGCAGGTTGGGAAAAGTCGGTAACAACAATGTAACATTTTTGGGCAGCAGCTACAATCTAAAGAATTTCAAAAGAATTTAAGGATCTAACCTTCACACTGTGTAGTTATATATAACTGCAGGTGGTATTGGTACAAATGATAACATATTAACAACTTTTTACTTATTAAATTATGATTTTGTTGGATAAGCTCAATGACTCAAAGAAATTTGTGCAAAACTTTGAGCGTGGAGGAAAGTTGCTTGACCCGGAGTCTCTGGGTTGTTGGCAACCCTAATTACATATGAGATCATAGAAATGAAGTTTATTTGATTTTTTCATCATGGAGCATATTAAAAAATGAAAGGATATATGAAACTGGTATGTGAGCAAGCATAGATTCACTCACCCACCAACACTCACCAATCTTCATGCTTTTGTATTGTAAACGTGTTTTCAAGAAAGCATATCAACTAAGCATACTTACAAGAAACACAAGCGATGGCATAGGTGTCAGGCGTGTAATATTGATGACGGACAGCATTGAGGGCAACTGACCTTGTCTAGCACCAACAAAGCAAAGTCTTCAAGGAAGAAACATGTAATTAAAAAAATGATTAATATAACAGGAGATTTAGAGAAAGTTCTTTCTCCAAAAAGCAACAGTTCATCATATAAATCCAAAGGACATAAATTATAACCTGGAAGACGTCATGATGTGCACGCTAAGTCCTCCAAATGCAGACACAGCCACAAACAAGGGCATTATCCAAGACATCATTCCCAAAACTTTGTCTCCGAAAGTCTTTCATGATGAAAATGACACATTGTATGTCATCATGGATACCAACATAAAAGAGATACAATAAAATTAAAATAATTTTTAAGAAAATTTTCCAATACCTGTAATTAAATATAGTAAGTGCATTATTTATATTTCACAATATTATATACATAGCAAGATTTAAAAAAAAACGTTATTAACCACTTCACTGACAGGTTTTTTCGATTAGTTGGTCCAAAAAAATCACCTTTTTTTATTTTATTTTTCGAATAGTAATAGTTAGATATGAAAAGAAAATTCTGTTTTAAACCTTTTATTTAACTTAATATTTTACTCTTTCTTATTCACAATTTACACATACTATCACCTTGTATTACAATTTGTAATTAACTATTTAATATTAAATCAAAAAAGCAGTAATGAAAATTTTAATACCAAAATTAAATTACACCATATATATGCTAAAGATAATTTTGACAGTATCTTATATATTTGCTTTAGTATGGTCAATTTTAAAACACGGTGTTACACAGCGCAACATCGCAATCCTCACAGTAGTATCTGCTGTCTTTACGTATTTGTTTACCCCGTGCATCCCGTTTTCCGGAACGCAACGCACATTTTCTCATCAGGTTTGCCTTCTTTTCAGTGGCTGGGATAAGTTCAGGGAAGTGCCTCTCAGTGAGTCGATGTTGTGACGCTGGTGGCCTACCTGCCCTTGGAGAGATAATACTCGGGTGATACACTTCAATTATTTTCTCTATCACATCTAGTATGTAGTCCAAATGTACACTTTTTCCACCCGTTTTATGATAATGAACAAAAGAATTCCAAATACACAGTTCCAACAAATGAAAGAAAAGTTTTTTATAATATTTTTTCCGTTTCCTTGGAATACGGTTATCAGCCAAATGCTGGTCTACGCAGTCCACTCCTCCCATCGTGTCATTATAATCCACCACAACCTTTGGCTTCATCGTCACTCTGCCTCTTTTTTCAACCCTCTGCATCTCGTTGTTGTGTATTGAAGACAACAGAATCACCCCTTTCTTATCCTTCCACCGAAGCACCATTAGTTTTACCTTTCTAATATGCCGCTGTCGCACCTTTTTTCATTTTTTTGTTTCCAATGCTGCCGGAATTCCTTTTCTTGTCACACGCACAGTCCCATAAGTGTCACAAGACCGAGAAACAAGCAAATCGGCCAATTCTGGCGATGTATAAAAATTCCCTCGTTAGACAATATCCTTGATCTAATAAGGGTTTCATTAGGGACATCACCACCTGAGACGACATCAGCATATTCTCAAAGTATTTATCAAGAATGGTACCCTGGCCTGTTTTAGGGGCATAAACTGATGTCAACCTAATCATCCTTTGTACAGCAGAAGGCTTTCATCAATAGTTATGTCTTTCTGGTGTATAAAACTTGCCAAACTTTTCCTCTAACATTTGGTAAATGGGCCATATTTTATTTTATTTAGGATTAGGATGGGTTTCAGGATTGAACTCCTCATTGTTGCTAAAATTCAAATATTGTCTAATTTTTGCAAATCTCCAATAAGACATGGTTTGTCCAAAAAATGGTGTAGAAAGTATTGGTTGTTGACCAATAAAATTCCTGTTCTGCCTTTCTCACAATACTTTGCAGCATAATAAGTGCAAAAAACACACACCACCGGTGGCATGCCATTGTTCATTTGATTCAGATGGTTTATATTTGTCTCATCAGTAATATAATCAATGAGGTCATCATCGAAAAACAGTTCTTTGAACTGCAAAACACCACCATCTGGATCAACTTTGAAATTTATTGAAGAATCACCCTGCCCTGCAGGTGCAGGAGGAGGGCCTGAATTATCCACTTCACACCAATGTCCTTCCTGCACAGGTTCCTCTGCAACCTCGGAATTTGGCTCTTTGAGAAACTTGATCCTGATCTGGAATCCTCGATATCCACTTCTTCCAAATCAGAACTATCACATTCCTTGTCACTTTCCATTACGGAAAGGGTCAAGTAACACGGTAGAACAATCAAAACAAAGTAATAAAAACAATAATAATGAAGCAACAAAAACAATAATAATAATGAATGCAATGAAAACAACAATAACAAACCAACAAAAACAATAATAATGAAGCAATTAAAACAATAACGGAAAACTCGAAAAAATCAACAGTGAACAATGAAAACAGTAACGATATAACAGTGGAATGCAGCTGCAAGTGAGGATGCTAGACGTGTTAGCTCAACGAATAACTAACTCAGACACCCCTGCGAAAATATGAAGCAGTCATAAAAATTTGAGCAGCCGTAAATGGACTTGGGCGAGGGAGAGGAAAACCCTTAGGATCAGTGACCTGGCAGCATGGGTCAGTCGGTTGGTATGTTAGAAGAGAAAATTCCTTCTCTTGTCCATGTCACAAGCCTCGCAGTAGGCATTCACTTAGAGACCCATATTTCAAAACTTATTGAAAACCGAATGATCGCCATAAACAAAAAGATCCTGATTTCAGAGAAAACAGTAAAAGCTCCAAGAGATACATATTTAGTTTTATTTATGAAATTGACTGTACATCGAAAGGCCCTCTTATATGTTATAAAAAATATCTAGATGCTAACAAAATAAAATCATACCGATTATTATATTATTCTCCTTCATTTGCTTACTCATTTTCATTACAAACTGTCGTATAGAATCAGAAATTGTTTTGCGCAATAGAAAATTATTTTATGCAATAGAACATATTTTTACATTTATTGGCAGCACTAAATGTATGATCCATTTGAAACTTGTGATTTCTCAATATGGTATTCCTTTTTACAAAACTACCAAATAAAGAAAATTCATTTGGCAGAAGCAAAGTTATACCATGTGCATGAACAACTGGCCAGATGGATGGACAAAGAGACGTATAGAACAAAAACAATAGGTAAAATGCACCCGAAAAGAAAATAAGTTATAGCTAGTGCTAATAAAAAAGACTCAAAGATTTTATCGCTCGCTACTATGGATGTTTTGAAAATACAATAAAACTTCAGTTATACGTTATGCAGTTATAGGTTTTTCGCAGTTATACATATTTTTTGAATGGTCTGACCGACGCAAAGTCAATTCCCGTATATGTTTTTTATATGTTTTATTTATGTATACGTATGTATACGTTTATTTTCATTACCCTTCTACAACGTATATTTGAGGTTTTACTGTATTACGTTTTGCGTATGTATATGATACGAGGATATCTTATTTCTTCAATTTACGATAAAATAATTCAGTCATCCTTAAAAATACCACTAAGAACCTTGAAATCCAACACACACATCCTCTTGTAGTGAAAATGTGAACTTCTAGCAGCTACCGAGTAAACTCGGCCAGAACAGATTTCAAGAGGAAAAAGAGGCATAGGACGAGTTAACTTGTCTGAGTCAGAATTTGTGCATCTTTGTTGGATGAGTTAACTCAGCCGCATCAGGGAAGTGGTTGAATTAACCAAAATTCTAATCAGCAAGGAAATTGTATACTAACAAAATGGAATGTGCAATGATTCAAGTATATTGCATATTACAAGAATTGAATGAAAGGAGGATAAACACTCTGTCTAGACTGGAAATTACACCTTGGATCATCAACTTGCTTTAACCTTTATCTGCCGAATATGCCATATATGTACCAGCAAATGTGATTGCAGTATACCAAATGGTACCACTTACTTTTGAGGCCGCTCACAGATGTTGTATTTGTCACAGGGACATGAGAGTAAGAGGAAAATGAAGATGAGACCTAGTTCCTTCTTTTCCTCTTCTCCCAATACCAAAATAAAAAATTTTTAGGGGAGGGGTATGGTAAACAAACACTTGAGAGGCTCTGTCTCAAGCGGTTGGTGTTAGCTCTTTTTCACAACTCAAAATAGATGCAATACAAATCGAAGCTCATGAAAATACTCATGCCGTAGTTCCCTTGGTTATTTTCCTTTCATTTACGCATTGACATACACATTCTGCCTTCATTATTCCTAAGCAGTTCGCATAATAGAGCAGAAGTGACCTGATGAGTTATCAATTTTCATAGCTTTTTTATTTCTTTAGTGTTTAGAATATATTTTAGGGCAAGGGTAAAAAAAATCTGTCTCAAGTGGTAGGCATTAGCTGTGGGACTCTCTTTCACAACTCAAACAGATGCAATAAAAGACGAATCTCGTGACAATACTCATGCTTTAGTTCCCTTGGTTATTCCTCTCTTTTGCGCATCGACATACATTCCATCATCGTCATTCTTTTCCACTTCTCAATATAGAGCAGAAGTAAGCTGATGAATTTTAAATTTGTGTAGCTTTTTGTTTATTCCTTTAGTGTTTAGAATATATTTTACATATTTATGGATATTATTTATATATCCATATTTTACTTTTTGAATATATAGGTACTTCCATAAATATTTTATAAAATGAGCTCTAAACGCAAGACAACACATGAGGAAATGTTTGTTGATTCCGATGCATACGAGGGGGAAAGAGTGGAAAGTGAAATTGAAGAGGATCAACCTGAGGGAGATACTTCCATAAGGGGCAGAGAAGAATCGAAATGGAGACCACCACGTCAGGGCTAAAGAAGAACAAGACGTGAGCAACCCTTTACCAGTGGCCCTAGTGGTTTGAAAGCTGATGCGACTACCAACATGGCAGGCTATTCGACTCTGTTGCGCATTTTCATGTTGTATTTTGTGGAAGTTTTCCAACTCGGCCTCGGTGGTGGCAGGGTAATGCCCTCGCCTGCCAATCCGAAGGTCGCGGGTTCGAATGCCACCTAGGTGGGTTTTTCTCCACCTAGGGCATGGATGTTTGTAATCGTCCTTGTTGTTGTGTTAATGAGCCCCTTGTAAAAGGCCGTTTACGGCTGTTTAGGGGCCGCATGGAAATAAATAAATAAATAAATAAACTCCTGGTGGATGAGAAAAACAGGTATTATCACCAGTACATTCACAAATTAGACGAACGAACTTCTCCACAGCCTGACGTGACCATATATGAAATGCACTTGTTCTTCGCCATAATTCTGCAAATAGGACACGACATAAGAGACACTTTGAGGGACTACTGGTCGACATTGCAACAATTCCACACTCCTTTCTTTACTGCTACTATGAGACGTGGCAGATTTCTTCATATTCTCCACTATCTTCATTTCACTGACAACACTAACGAATCCGACAGGAATGACGAAAATTACGACAGATTATGGAAAATTAGGACTGTTTGAAATGCTCAATGACAGTTATGCCAAATATTATAGCCCATCTGAGCACTTGACAGTAGATGAAGTGATCGTCCATTTCAAGGGGAGGGTAATTTTCAAGCAATATATACCAAAAAAAACAAACGTTTTGGCATAAAAATTTATAAACTCTGTCACAAGACAGGTTATACATATGACATGAAAGTGTACTTGGGGAAAGACCGACAAATTGCAACACAAGACATGACAGCGGCACATGCGATTGTTAGGGAACTGACTAGGAAAGTGGAAGGGGTTGGACATAAATTATACATGGACAACTTCTTCTCCTCTCCTACTCTCTTTGACGAAAGTCAGACAAAGAAAATTTACTGTTGCGGCACTGTCAGATCAAACTGGAAGGGGATGCTGCAAGACTTTGCCGGTAAAAGACAAAAATTGAAACGAGGTGACATTCGTGTTAGGACCAGAGATGACTTGACTGCCATAGTGTGGAAGGACAAGAGAGACATTCACATGTTGACAAATTTGCACGATCCACCAGGAGAAGGAAACTTCCATGATGAAAGCAGAAATGCTCTGAGGCTTGTTATTATCGAGGACTATAACTGCCACATGGGGTATATGGATAAAGGGGATAGAATGGCAAACAGCTACACCATCAGTCGCCGCACATGGAAGTGGACAAAAAACTATTTTTCTACTTTCTCAACCTCACAGTCTTCAATAGTTGGATCCTCCTCATGTCATGCGCGGTGGCTCATTTTCTCATTGGCAATTTTGTCTATCCCCATACGGCAATTGGTTGAAGAAGGTGCTAGGGCTCTTCCAGTTCCAGCTAGAGGAAGGGGTCGACCTAGTCATAGTGGGACTCCGATAAAGCATTTAGAGGCCAAAGACAATAAACATTGGCTGGTTATGGGGAACTGCCTGCGATACCGTATGTGCTCCATGAAAGGAAAACATTTGTGGAAAATTTATAAATGTAAGGTGTGTGACGTAAGGATTGTGTGTTGTTCCTTGCTTTGAGGAGTATCACATTAGCCCAACAATCTAGGATACCAGGATCGCAATAGCTGTGGAGTAGGAACCATGCCAACAAAAAGTGAGTAAACATCTTTGTTTTTAATTTTTTTGTTTACATCAAGTTTATATACCGATATGATAAACCAAAGCATTTACTTCCTCTACTAAGCAAAAACCACGTCATTCTATAATATATTTATTATCAACTACTTTTTATTTGAACATTTTAACACCAATAGATCGTGAGATATACAATATTTTTTAAATAGATATAAGAAAAATTTAAATACCCCTGAGAAACTCCGGCTGCAGGACCCTATAGGCGGACATTCAAACCCTACATTAAAAGGTTAAACTATGATCACTACTAAGTGACGTAATAAAATAAACATTTTATGGGTCTCCTCAAAATGATACTAGTACGAAAATTGCATGGATTTTTAGGTATTTTCGCAGAATATTGCCCTAATTACTTCTAACTGTTGGGGTTAGTTTGTTTTCATTTTAATAGTAATATTTAAATGGTTTTGAGATTTGCAATTCCACCCAAAAAAGTCACGTTTAACTGGCAGCAAATCAGATGAGCAAAGAAAGGCTGCTTCGAGAGCATCAGAAACATCAGAACTCACAGAGAGATGCATAGAAAAACAAGATTACGACAAGAAGAATTTCGAATCTCTTTTCCAAACGAGAACAGATAGAAGCTTAGCATGTTTAGCTCGACTATTGTTAGAAATTAAAAAAATATTTATAACTCTCTAATGTGTACACCCCCTCTGCACAATGCCATGTAATTCTGGTAGTATTTTATAAATTGCGAGAGTATAGGTGATTCAAAGATTTCCATCATCAATTTTATATAGCATTCATTGGTTGAACTTGACTATATTATCAATGTTTACTGTAAGTCTATACTATTTAAAAAATAGTAGTTGGTGGGACTCGAATCAGTGGACATAGATGGGGCATATATATTAATCGTTAAAACATCTGATTTATTTAAAAAAAATATTTTTTCCATTTTCTGGAAAAATCACATATCTCATAAACAATTGGCAATAAAATGTCCAAATAAAAAGCATTTTATTGTAAAAATAGTGAAAAATTACATGCATCTGTTTATAGAGGACAGAAACACTGAAAAAATATTATGAAAATATTATTATTACAAAAATTTCACTCTCATTAGCTTGCTACCGCTTTACTATCCCACCACAACTTGTGAAGACCTGACCTTGAGCATGTGAGCGGTGCTGCTTCGGCAGTGAATAAGGGAGGTGCGGGTTTGCAGGAGTGGTTTCGTGCCTTACGCTGTGTTGCCAAACCCCCGAATAAAGACGGGCGATTTCATATAAAGGTTGAAGCAGTATTACATTTTAAATGTATTTTGCTATATTTGAGGGATGGTGTGTTTTAATACTGAAATAGACTACACATTTTCATTGCATGCGTTATATTTTAAATGTGGCAGTAATTTAAATTTAGTATCTGTACTTACGATTTTCCATTTGAACGCTGTAACATTTTCCTTGATTCTCATCCATGGTGTATCATGTAGCTACAGAGGTAGACATGTCACTCTCTCTGTCTGTACACTACTCACTGCTTTCTGAGTCTAAATTTAGATTGACAACAATTGTGTCAATCTCTTCCTCTATGAAGCCATCACTGACACAATATTCATTTTCTATCTTCAATATGTGAGGCATACATTTTCCCACTCTTGCTTGTCTATACTGTCCACAGCATCTTCTGCTAATTTCCAAACCTCTTTTAGGTTGGATTGCACATTTCGAAGGGCGACTCGGCGTTTGATGGAACTCCATATCTACCTAATGGGATTGATATCGCAGTGGTAAGGTGGTAATCGGAGTACAGTAGGACCCATACTCTTTAAAATATTGTCAACTTTGTATTCGAGATCAGGGCGATTTCTCTTCACGATCATAAGTAATTAATTTTTATTCATCTCCACATCAAATTCGATTCTATTGAGCCACAACCATCCTTGTATTTCCAGCTTCCTATTTTTTTGAGGTCGGTGCCTTGTTTACACAGACAGAATGGTATGGAGCATTGTCCATTACCACGATACAGTTTTCCGGCAGATTAGGGATTAATATTTCTCTCAGCCATTTCTCAAAATTGATCGAATTCATCTCCCTATGATAATCCTCTGTTGCTGTTTTGGATTGAAAAATTAGTAGAGCATTTGGAATGAAACCTATAGAACCTCCTGCATGAGTTATGATCAGTCTCTGTCTGGTATTGTCGTTAGTGAGAACACCTGATACGTCTTCACTTGGCCAGCATTTTTTACTGTGTAATTGGGGTGGATCCATGTTTCATCAATAAATACAATAGGTCTGCCCTGAGCCCGAAACTTGTTGATTGAACGAAGATACTTCGCTCTCCAGGCCATAATGTCTTTTTGTTGAATCAGAACACTGCGATAATTCTTACATCTCTTAAATTTGAAACCAATTTGTTTCAACACATTTGTTAGTGTTTTTCGACCACCTTGGAAATCAATTTCCTCCCTAGCAGCAGCTAGTAATTTATTGATAGTTGGAACTTCCTTTTTTTACAGCATAAAATTCGTGTACTTTGCGCCTCATCTACGATTATTTTCTTTTTCCCCCTTATACTTTTACCAGGCGTTCCTAACTTGTCTTCTGGATTCTGTAGAGCCCGTTCCTCCCTTTTAACTTTCTTTATGAATGATTCAGATTCCCCTGTTAAGGCTGCAGCCCTTTTCACAGCCTGTTCTCGCGGAAATTTCCATCCTTCCTTCTTTTCTTCTTCACACACACTGATCACTTTTCTGATAAGATTTCTTTCGCCACTATGAATTACTTTGTTTGACATTTTTTGCACTTTCATAAAAAAAGACACGTTTATTAATCACCTGAATCGTCCCTCTTTCAAAATCATGTATGACTGATGCGCCAAATCTTCTGAAACTAGTAGTAGCAACGCCGCAGAGAAAACACATTGGCCATGGTGGGGGAATGGTTGGAGTGTTCTGCTAGGAGCAAATCACAGCGATAAGAGTTTAAAGGGAGTATGGAAAGGGGAAGGGACATTCTGTAGCTTCACATTCAATTTTCTCTGACACGCCAACTGCAATAATAAAAACTACAGGTAACGAAAACCTGCAAGTCACAGTAATATTCATACTGTGTTAACAGGTGATGAAAAAATGCCACAACTCACAATCCTAAAACAAAAAACTATGCCCAAAGAACAACTTCTGACTGGAATAATATTTCGTTAGCTGTCATAGCAAGAGGTGGATGTTATGAGATGGGGGATTAGTTGCGTTTCACCTGGAAGAGAAAACCAGGGGCTCTGTTAAGGAAAAGAGGGATACTTATACATACATTTAAATTGTGCTTATCTAATACCATGGAATACAGCAAGGATGACATTTTGTCTATGGATGAAGTTGGGAGTGATAAAGAAAGGGGGGAGAGAGAGAAATGGTGAAGAGAGTGATAATGAGTTATGAAGACTGATCAATTATAACTTTTATGACATAAAAGAAAATATGGGACTCAATAAGTTTAAGACAAAAATTTCTTTAAATTCTGTAGGGCTTTTAAAGGCCTGTGGAAATCAAATGGACTTGGGCCATAAAAGTTTTCTTTCTGTATAGACAATGTTACGAGTAGGGGTCATTATAAAGTTATTAAATGTTTATTAGCATATATATATATATATATATATATATATATATATATATATATATATATATATATATATATATATATATAAAGGAAAGGTAGCGATGAGGGTGATAACAAGGTGTTGAAGGAAGCCCAGCTGACACCAAGTTGAAGACCAAGTTGGCAGGCTGCTAGGGGCATTGAAGAGATACACGTAAAAAAACATGCACACAAAAACGAAAGATTTTTGGGCATATGCCCTTCATCAGCGATGGAGATTGATATGGTCTTTATTTGGGGCGAGATTGAGACTAAGAAGTCCCATCTTCCACCTAACCCCTGAGAGTAACTGAAGGTGACACACTGGGCGGAGAATGACAGGGTGATGTGAGAAGGTTGATGATTGGAGGAGACGGGAAGTGGGAAGGGTGGATGGCCAATAAGGAGGGAGTGTGGTAAGGTAAAGTGCGAATAGCTACATTGTAACTATAGGAGGCATTGTAGGATGGCCAAAAGGGCTAGTGGAGGTTGAGGCCAGGGGGGAGAAAAAGTCAAGAAGATGTATATGGGCTAGTTCCCATTTTCGGAGAAGGGGGGCAGGAGTGTCATCGGGTAAGGCGCAAATAACCCTTACATTGTAGCAACTATTGAAGGAGACATTGTGAGTGTTGGCGTATGACGCAACTGGGAGGGGACATCTGAGATTCAGTGATGAAATTAAATGAGAAATTATTCCTTATTTGAATCATCAACATTGCAAAAATTATTTATATAAAAATTACAACTACTTACAACAGCAATGGCATTTGATGATATCATTTCTGTGGGTGAGAGCACAGCTAGATAGGCAACATTTGCCAATACATATATCAACGTAACCAGCGGCAATGATATATAGATAGCCCGGGGAAGATTCCTAAAAGAAATAAAATCAACAATGATTTTCAGTAAATAATTTTAAAAATACAACTATTAAGAAAGAATAACTACTTTTTCTCTTTTTTTAACTTCAACTGATAAGCTTGATCACTAGTTCGAGGCCACATTATTAATTAGGCGACTCCAGTTGATATTGGGTGTCAGAGATCATATCTACTCTCCACTGGTAATAAACAAAACCATAACAATTCAAATAAAATAGCATGCTTGCTTATTTAGCAGTAGTTGCTTAGAAATAAAGGAAAATTTAATAAAGCAAAATAATTTAATAAATTATTAGGAAAACAGCTGCCAATTTGAGAACAAAATTTTAAATTTGTCACTCCTGGTCCATTTTTCATTGTAAATGATTGCTGGAGTTTAACCTATTTTGGACAAAATTAAATGGTAGGAAAACAGTGATCTTGTGCTCTTTTGGAAAATGCAATAATAAAAATACCTCATTCCTGTCGTTTGAAACTTGCCCAAGTTTATAATAAGAGGTTTTTTTAAAAATTTACAAAAAATTATTGGCTTTTTGTTGATTTTATAGAGGAGATTTACCTGGCAATCTCTAAAACATAGTGAATAGACAATCCTACTTGGCATACTCTTTTTCTTAATTTTCTGCTTCCGCATGTTATGAATTCTTTTTGTATTCAAGTATTCTTTTTATCTACTCAGTAGAGTGAAAATCCCTAAAATTACATTAAGGAGAACACTTGTCTTGCACCCACATGCCTTTCTGCTACTGAACCCATGAAAGAGGCCTTTCATGAGATTCACAGAAAACATTTTAAGCAGCTAAATTGGCTGATTCGTGGCTTCTTTGTAGCAAACGTAATAATTTGCTAATGTTTTATTTATTAGGTCAAAGAGCAGCCCGTGCCGCCACTTTTTTGCAGGGAGGTTCACACAGTAGTAACTGCACAGCTGATCATTTCTATGTAACTCCCTCTGAATGTATTGCATACTACAGCGATGCAAGGACAACACATGCTTAAACCTTTGGGCTACCTTTTCACACTTGGAAGAGGGTGTATGGGTGAGTGATATATATAAAGAATATAGTCCTTTTATCAAGCTATGCTGTGGTCACTAGTGAACTGAAAGCAAGCAATCTCGGCTGTTTGGTGCGAAGCTTTCATCTACAACAGTCGAACAATGCAGTGAAACCAAAAGCCATGCAGCCCCCCAATCTCGTTATTTTTTCCACATCCTCTCCATCAATTTCTCAGAATAGCATGCATGTTGAGTGTTATCCTTCCCTATGGCTCTAACTTTTCTTTAGAGAGATTGTTAAAAAGATTTTACAACATAAAATATGTCCTAAATGATCCAAAGAGAGGTTACGCAAGCACCATCGCAACATTTCGACTCAAACCTAAATTATTATTTTTAATAGTTCCTTCTTTGTCACTGTCATTACCAGTATCAGTAGAGAATACGCACTTTTGACACCACCTTAAGCATGTATGTGTGTGTGTATTTTTGGCTAATCCTCTTGGATTATTATAGAACATCTTCAGCAATACATCAGATATACATATGATCACCCTCCAGTTGACACCTAGACCATTGATCTTCTGCCAATCACTCTTGGGCAACTGGTTGCCTGCATGATGATTTCAAGTAGCCCTCGTGAGGTTTCAAAAAGCTGAAAGCTATTCACCAAAACAACCAAGCATGCGAAGTTAAAATTGCAGTTATTATTTTCAAAGCTTCTAAATGTCCCGAAACTGGTTAACATGAAATGTGGAGGTCACCAACATTTCATGTTAAATGAATCACATGTCAAATCATTTGCTGCTTAAATTTTCATTTTTACTTTCTCCATGTGTAGTAAAGGGGAAGTATTATTTTCATGAAAAAATCGATTTTGAGATTTCAACGGAAATACATGTTTGAGGTCCAATCAACAAATTTTTGAACATTTTCTCGATGATGTCTCTGTGTGTGTGTGGTAGGAATTTTGTGGTCACTCTAACTCAAAAACTATTAATCAGATCAATGCGAAATTTTATATTTGACATTTTTATTAAAGGGTTGATTATTTTTTGGTAAAAATAGGTCATCTAGAAGTCACTGTCACTTATCCATTTTTTTCAAATATTTGCCTTAATATTTGATAAATGTAAAATATTAATTGAATAAAAGTTGTAGGAAATTTAATTTTCAACAACTTTTGTTTGAAACATTTTCCCAAATAATGCAGTTTAAGAGATTTTTTAAAAACTATATTATTTAGCTGCCACCACCACCACCTACAGGTGAGTTTTGTAAAAGTTTTACGTTTAGTAATGCTCCTTTTTATTCTTAATTTGGAGTTTCGTGGCTTTATAGAAATATTAAAGGCATGGAGAAAGTCATGTGGTGGCCACATCAGATTTTTAAAATACACCACCTTTTTGAACTTCGCGAATAACTGGTTCCGAAAAACTGACACGAAATGCACATTTGCAAAGTGCAATTCCTATCTTCCCATAAGACACAATGCTATTTTGGGAGTACAGGGTACAGTACAGTCAACCTAAAACATCACTTTTTTATCATCAATAATGAAGTTTAACAGAAAATAAAAGAAAACGTTACAGCAACATAACAGCAAATGAAAACCTAGCATCATAAAGTGAAAAAGATTCTTTTTATTATCTTCAAAACACGCAATAGCAAATGAAAACCCAGCATTACAAAGCGATTACACTTCTTTTGGCAACTGTGCGATTGTCCTCCAGTGCATTTTTGCAAGCGATTTTTGATCTTCTTTTGTTCATTCCAAGGTAATTCATTAATTTAAATCGATTAATTACTGAAATGGAAATTTGAGTGTTGATTTTGGTCCTTGAGAGGATGATGTCTGAAAATGGTAAACTATTGTTTGATTCTAATTCGAAGGTAAATTAATGGATGGGAATAAACTGTTAAGGCTAATGAGGAAGTCATCTATTTTGCACCTACTGGTATCAAACACTGCAACAATGTCATCGACATACCTTAACTAGAGCGTCGGAAAATAGGAAAATTTTGATTTACATATTTTTTCTAAGTGGGACATAAATAAATTTCCCAACTCCCACCACACCCACCCCTCCCTCTCCCCCTCCTTCGGCACTATATATAAACACCGAGCATCCCTGCCCACTCCTTATCTTACCTTCAGGACTCTGAAGAGGGCTACTTTGTAGCCAAAATATGCCTATCAGTCCCACCTCCTTTCCTCTCGCCTTCCTTATATGGGCCCCACCGACTTTTTTATTTTATTTTCCTTCCCGACTTCCTTTTGTTTGTTTTAATTAACAACAAGGGTCACTGCAATTTTTTCGCATACCCGATAGTCCCACTTTGTTTTTATTTACGACAAGGGTCACCGCAACTTTTGCTTTGCATATCCGATTTGTGTGTGTGTGTGTAGATCACTGGCGCAGAGAAATCTCCCATAAACCTGGGTGTTGATCTGCTGTCCCTGGCACTGGCCCTAAAAATCCCCTAATTATATTCGTGATTTTGAAGGTGTTGAGGTGATCGTAAAAAACATTGGAAAGGACATCGTGGATCTGTCAAACAAAATAAATTTTGAAGGAGTAGACGACAATGATGTGGAAGATTTGTTACAATTGCACAGTGAAGAGCTAACCAATGAAGAGTTGATTCAACTCGATGCACATTTGTCCCAGGAAAGGCTAGAGAAAGAAGATGAGACGCCATCAAAAACATTTGACATGAAGAAATAGGAGAAGCTCTTTGCAGCTGTTACTACAATTTTGGATGAGAACGACCCAAATCTGGAAAGGAGTAGGCAATGTAAAACTCGCATTGATGAAGCAAATAAGCATTTCCAAGAATTTCTGAGCCTAGTATCCTTGGTCAGGAATGAAACCCCTCATTTTAATATTGTCTATGGAAAATACTGATCTGCTTTTCGTTGCAGTTTCCAGGAACGTAACCTGACGCAAAAGTCTGTATAATACAATACTATATATTGTACATAATATAATATATTATTGTATAATTACATATACTAGTGGTACCCACAAAAACTTTTGTGAAGTCAGTCAGAAATCTGCATATTTAAAAGTAATAATAGTCAATTTCTCCTTATAAAATTAGACAACTGATATTTTGAATGTCATGCTTGTTTTTATAATTTATATGTGCAATTTTAATTGTCTCTCTCATACAAAAAAGGTCACATTCCAGTATTGAAATAAAGAAAGATTTTTTTCTTTTGGTCTATCATTAAAAATGCCCACAGCCCATACGCAGTTTACTAAATAATAATAATCTTTTATTATTAACGTTGCAATCTATTAAGTTTGACATTACTACAACTATAATTTCGATGCTTCATAAACAGCGTGAAGTGGATAATGCAATTATTTTGGCTATTTGAAGGCTTAATAAATGCTAATTCAATTGGAGGCAACAATGTGGGTCGCCTTGGCAACACCCAGAAAGAGTACGAAAAAGCCATAAAATTTCGAAAAGAAATGCATGTTTCTGAGAAATTATTCTGTGCAACATCAAAACATCACAAGAATAAGATATTTTATAGTTTTAGCCGTCGAATAAAGCAAAAATGGAGAAATTCCATCCATAGTTATGTTTTTAATGAATGAAAGAAATATACCTTGAACCTTGAAATATCAAAACTCCTGTGTAAACATACGGAAAAATATAATTGTCTCCCGGAATTGAATCCGGGACACTTCAGTAAATGAAAATAGTTTTCCCGGGGTCTCCTAGCTAGCAGAAACAAAATGGCGTTGACAGCATTTCTCTATGACAAACTGTTCAAGAGATAAAAGGGGGGGCGGACGGACAGACATTGAGTAATTATATATAAAGATTATACATATAATTGCATAGTATAATACAGTACTACATATATCAAATTTTCTGAAAAATGTTTGTATAGTGTACAGGAATTGTTTCATTCTTAAAATTAGGCAAATTTGTGAAGTTAGTAGTATATATTAAGGGACATTTGCATGCGTAGACAAGTGCATAAACAACCCTCCAGGTCAATGCAACTACTAAAGTAACCTCTATTGGTGGAAAAGGTTGGAGATTTTCAAACAAAAAGAGGGTTAAATAAAAAATTGTAACAACTGCAGATAAACAGGTTCAACAGTGCAGAAGAGACTTCAAACTGTGTGTATGCAGCACGGAAAAACTAGATATACAGCCAACCCTCCTCCAATGCAGGTTCTCCCAGTGTGGATCCATTTATACACTCAAAAATAAATGCGACCAACTGAACAACAAATTTTGAAATTTTTTTGCACGAAATAAGGTGGCTCTCATTAATTTTGGTGAGCTGAATTTAAAACTGAAGGAAGATCTTACCTAGCACCCATAGTTTAAAAAAAAAAACATTCTATTCAGAGAATTATATTCAAATTTGAACACATCACAAAAATCTTAGCAATATAATCAATGTTAATCATTTTTTTTAAATTTGATCTTCCTTTTGTAATTATCAAGTGTCTCTCTGATCAGTGACCAGCAATAATCTGCTAGCATATTAGGATTCCACCTGCCTTGATAACGTTTTTCCATGCTAGCAATGTCTTGATGAAATAGCTCACCGTGTTCATCACTAACATCTCCAGGTTTACTATTGGGAAAAATTCCAGATGCGAATGGAGGAAATGTACTTTAAGTGACATACTGGAACCAAGATTTTGATAGGCCTGCAATAAATATTGAATAAAATTTTCATAATTTTCAGCCCCATGATTGCCCAAAAAATTTTCTGAAACTTTCTTAAACGATTTCCAAGCTTCCAGTATTTAATTGTTTTTCAATATATTCATCTTTCATTAACTCTCTGATCTGTCGGCCAATGAATATACCTTCCTTAATCTTGGCATCACTGATGCAATGAAATTTCAATTTGAAATATTTGAAGCCCTCTCCATTCTTGTCCATGGCTCTCACAAAGTTCTTCATCAATCCCAGCTTTATGTAAAGTGGGGGAAATAGTATGTTCTTTTGATCAACTAATGGTTTATAGGCAGGGTTGGACTGGCCTGGCAGGACACCGAGACATTTCCCAGTGGGCCAGAGCAAAAGTGGGCCAGTGGGGCCAGCCTGATCAGCTGTTAAAAACAGTACTAATTATTTTTTTATCCGTGAATCGAGAAATATGGAAGAATAGATTTTATGTCCATTTTTAACTAAGTTTCCTCGAAGTTATCTTTCCAAATCATTTACCTCTGTCACTCCTTTCATCATTGCCTCTCACTATCTCAATCCTTCCATCCCCTATTGTGTACTTTTAGTCAAGTCCAGAGATTTCTCCGCAAGTCAGCATTTTTCCCCTCTCTGCTCCGAGTAAGCTATGATGATCCACAATCATCAATTTTCATACAAATTTGCAAAACTTTAAAAGATATAAATGAAGATTCAACATTTCCATCTCAAACTCGTTTCACCGCATCCAATCTTAAAAGTAAATCTATTTAAGTAAGTAATCATATTAACTGCTTATGTTTATTTAAAATTATTTTCAAGTACAACAAGTCTTTCGAAACATTTGCAAACTAATAATATAGTATTATCAAACTCTTTTGCTATGATTCATGCAACTGTGAAAACAATATCCGAGGATATTAATAAATTTACAGAAATAAACATAGTAAGTGATAAATTCGTCACATTTATAAATGAAGAACTAGAAAATGATTCTGAAAGTTCTTCATGCCTTCAAGTTCAACAAAATTTTCAGGTAATTCGAAACAAAAACAGCAAATTTAAAAGTATTGAAGAAATTAATTTGGAAAATTGAAAAATTAAAACGTTTCAAACGTATTTGTACTGCCGTAATTTCCGACTTTCATGCACGCTTTTTAAATAATAATGATTTGATAAAGGAATTTAAATTTTTTCATGAATGATGTTAAGAAAACCAATTTTGTTAATCTTGAAAAATTAATGAAAATTTTTACAAAGATTTTCAAGTTTCTGATTTAGTCGCAGAATACAACTATTTTGCATACATTTTTTTGCACTTATAAGGAAATTTACAAATACAAATAAATTTTGCTATGGAATACCTTACAATTTGAGGGTGCTAGAAAAAACAAATTACATATTCAGAATCAGTGTTAAAAAATGCATATAGGCCACCCTATTTTGTTCAAAACATTTTCATCGTTGTTCAGTGTCATCTGCTGAATGCAGAAAATTCAAATATGCATAGTTCGCCAAACACGCAACAGTATGTGCCCTCTAGAACCCCATAAACAATCTCCAGTTTTGGCATGTCACTCACTTTCCTGCACCTCTCTCCAATGCTGACCTGTCTCTCCTTTTCTCCCGCGCTAGTCTTCCTCTCCCTCAGTCTCGTGTAAGCTTATACCATGCTAAGTTCACTGCAATACAGTTGATTTAAAAAATCTACATATCTAGGTATTTATTGGAGACTTCATGTGGCCGCATTCACGTATCCCAATTAATCCCATACGGTACAAAGTTCCTCCAATGCTGATTCACCAAACACAGCATTCTTGAAGAACGTAACCCCTTTGCATTGGAGGAGGGCTCACTGTACTACAATAATCTTGGCCTTTACAGCAGATGGTAGAAGAGGATGGAATTCTTGGACCAATATATATGCCCTCTGTCCAAAACTGGTTACGCTGCCAACTAACAAAACAATTTTTTAAGAGTGAATTCCAATTCCAATTGATTGAATCATATGACCTTGACTGAAAAAAGCTCAAAGAGGAGTGATATTCCATTCTGGGGAGAGAGATTAAAAAATCAAATGGTAACTATGCGTCTAATTCCACTGCGGATTAAGATATAACATACAAAACAGAATCAGATGTACATTTTAGTTACTATAGAGCAACTGTCTGACTTATCACCAACTCTTTAGATTTCATAGGAGCAGCAAAAGGTAAATCACCGATTAGAATTGCTGGTTCATAACTGAAATGCATAGTTTTACCAACTGTTTTGCGGCTATTAGAGTTACCGTATTTTTCAGGCTATAAGACACTTTTTTTTCAGAAAAACGACTCCCAAAATCAGCCTGTCTTATAGACTGAAGGTAAGATTATTACTGTACTTAGTAGTGACACCTACAAACTCAATGATCCCCAAAATGGAATAATTGGCAGTCATACATCGCAAAATCACTAAAATATACATTACTAATAATTAATAGCGAAAAAATTGTGAATGTATGCAGTAAAATCTTATGCAACATGAATTCCTAGGATGCATTTTCATTCTTGCGCTTTATTACTGTCAGCTCAAAGTAATTACAATTTTGGTGCATTTGAGATGTTTGCTGAGATATTTAATTCCTAATGAGCTCGTTGAATAGTGTGATTAATATCACAGAACATTTGAATTTCAATAATTTCATTAAAATTTTAAAAATAACTAGGATAAATACCGTTACATGTATTGAGATCCCAATGGCTAGAAGAGTGAAAAGATAAAAGCTTCGGGCGATCCAATACACAAAAACCCACAGAACATGAGCAGCAGAACGTCACTTTAGCCCACGTCCCAGAGAAAAAATGATACGTGAACGGAGAGAAAAGGAGAAAATCTGAAGGTGACATGAAAAGAGAATCATAGCCTTCTTTGATTAGCTTGATCCTAAATGGCCACAACTAGATGAGAGAGTGAAAAATTGGATAGTAGAGCAGAGGAAGTGAAGCATTACTGTATCGATCGAAATGCTAATGTACGAGGCAAAAATAATTGCCTAAGGAAAAGGACTAGTTGAGCATACACATTGTTATTATATGCGCATTCCATTTATTAGGAATTAAATTCTCATCTTGCACTTAAGATTGAGTACTATTGGTAAGGTGTGTCTATTTGTTCGACAGCTTAATTAATAGGACTGCCGAGTGCATGCAGGGCACATTTACTTATACAGGTTCCCTCTCTTTATGTGGGTTCGCTTTATGCGAATTCGCTATTATGCAACAAACTTATTGCTACCGATTCATTTTATGCATCTTTGATTCGCTCTTACGTGGTTACACGGCCAGTGCAATACAAATGTAAGAAAGTTCTCCACTACACCACCAGGCAACCATTCAGTCTCTCATTATCTCTTATGCAGTGCGTATTAGTACTACAGTAAAAGATATGAGAGTGGAGATGAGACGGAGATTTCTTGTGAAACTGTTTGAGCACACTTGAGAAGTTTTGTCTCCTTGCCTGCGGAACTTGCGTTGGGCCAAGATAACCCTCAAGCACTTTAAACCTCGACTATTTTGTCACCCACAACAGCCACCACTTGTGCTCATCTGCTTCCTTTTATTGGCGAGTATAATTTACAGTGATAATTGTTTTAAGTTTGTATTTAGCACATAAGAAGTCATTATGAAATGAAAGAAGAGCATCTTGTTAGGAATGGTTGTGGAACATATCCCTATCTTTTAAATGTAAATATGGGTTCTGCAATTCGCTTTATGTGTCACTTTCCTGGAATGCAACCTCCGCATAAAGAGAGAGAAACCTGTATAAATTTCAAAGCAATTATTTATGTTTTAGATCATCCTTATTTACTTTTACAAACAAAGTTAATTATATTATATTTAACATTTTTCATGCCATCTTTTCTTTAAATGTTGCCAGGCAAGGACTTAATCATGGCTAGAAATGATGCATGACATAGCCCCTTCTAATGCATACCTGCCAACTTTAAAATATGAAGAATTGGGAAATTTGTTTCTATTGCCTCGCCTCGAAACTGATTTTCCTGGGATTCCATGAGGGAACGTGGAGGAGGGATGAATAAGAAAACCAATGTCGCTCTCCCGTTTTTACATTTTATTCTCCCTTAACTCTCGTCTGCACCTTGCCTTTGCGTGTTCTACCAACCAACTACCTTATCCCAGCAGTTTCCTCTCCTAGTCAGAGAATGCCAGCATTGCTCATCCCACGCTTGAGACGGAACATTCAGAGGGATGGGGGGTCTGGAATGTGATGACAGGCACCGGACGTAAGGGGATATACAATGGGAGGGGAGGGAGGCACTTGGAACGAGCAACGCAGCAGTTTCAGGGAGAGGGATACGACTTGCAATGTGACTACTTACTTAACGTCCTAATTCTGTTGGTCCATCAGTCTGTTGGAACACTGCTTTGATTCATAAAGAGGGAAATCTATAGCTCGATCTTTTTAACATGTTTTGACAAATTTTCCAATAGGCAGAAGATTGAAATTTGGTAGGAATGCTTGATTTGATTACTACAAGGCAATGGCGAAAAAAAACTCCATCAAAAAGACATGGGTTCGACACGAGGAGATAATTTCTATTTCCCGCAAGATAACACGTAAAGATTGATTTTTGGACATACATGCTTATACTCTTTTGCAAATTAAAATTAGAAAGAATTGGCCTACGAACTTTGGACCTGGACCATTCTAAAGAAAAATAAATAAAGTTTCTTATTTTTATTGTCACATTTGGCCTACAATTCAAAATTGCTCAAGATATACGTTTAAATCATATTTATTGAAAATTTTTTAACTTTTTAATGATATGTTGCCTTGCCAATCATGTCATTGTTTAGTGTGCTTTGAATGCTTTAATATGAGAGAGAGGAAAACAGAAAGAAGAGAGACCGAGGGAGAGAGAGACAAAATTAAATGTTCCATAAATTACAAATAGTTTTTGGCATATAAGAATTGTATAGCACAGTGGTGAGCAACCAATTCTACATGGCGGGCCGCATTGGCAGGCTGCATTGTGAGTCATCAATGCTTCGGTGCGTCAGATTAGACTGTAAATCAGACATTAACTGGAGAATCTGAGATATCATATCAGTGAATATCACATCTACATTAGGTTTTTTTTAGGGTTGACATTTCAATATCAAGTGTTTTTAATTGTCGTAATTTGAATGTACGAGGGACATCCAGAAAGTAAGGATCGATAGCGCATACTGTCTGCACAGGTGACGGGAGTGGGGAGACACATGCTTAGTGGCCTCCCACAGTTCAAGAAGGAATCAGTTGACATTGTTGACAGCTCTCATTGTTTGTTTATTGGTTTGCCATATTGGTTTAAAATGAATACAACAGTAGAAAATCCCGCCAGTTGCAAGGTACGATCAGTAATCCGATTTTTCAATGCCAAGAACATGCACCCAGCTGAATATATCGCGAACTTTGTGCAGTTTATGGACAAAATGTGATGAGTGAAGGAAAAGTGAGAAAGTGGGTTAGGTTATTTAATGACGGGAGGACGAATGTTCATTATGAAGAGCAAAGTGGCAGTCCGTCATTAGTGAATGCTGATCTGTTGGACAAAGTCAATGAGAAAATTCAGGAGAACAGGAGGTTCACAATTTCCGAGTTGAGTACTCATTTTCCACAAATTGCCCGTTCTTTGCTTCATGAAATTGTTACCGAACACTTAAGAGTACCACAAAGTGTGTGAAAGATGGGAGCCCAAAATGGTGACCGATGTTTACAAGACAAATCACATGGCTGCAGCTTTGAGTTTCCTCGAACGTTACCACAATGAGGGCGACGAATTCTTGGATCACATCGTTACTGGGGATGAGAGCTGGATTTCACATGTGACACCCAAAAGCAAACAACAGTCAATGCAATGGATGCATACTGGATCACCGAAGCAAATGCTTTCTGCCAGGAAGATTATGGGTACTGTTTTTTTGGGATCAAAAAGGTGTTTTGCTCCTTGAATTCATGCCTCATGGACCCACAATCAATGCAGAGGCGTATTGCGAGACGTTGAAGAAATCAAGGAGGGCGATTCAAAACAAAAGATGAGGCCTCCTAACCTCTGGACTTGTCTTGCTGCACAACAATGCGCTGTCACTGCTGCTCTAACACGCCAACTGCTTGAAAAATTCCAGAGGGAAGTCTTTGACACCCGCCCTACAGCCCAGACCTTGCACTGAGCGACTTCCACTTGTTCCTTCACCTGAAAAATTTTTAGCCTTGGTGTGATTCAACGACGATGATGAAGTGAAAAAGGCAGTGGAAAATTGGATGAAAACACAGGTGGCAAACTTCTTCGATGAGGAGATAGAAAGACTCGTTCCACGATACGATAATGTCTGAATTCAGGAAGTGATTATGTCAAGAAGTAACCTAATGTATGTATAAACATTTGGCAATATTAAAAATTTTTTGAGTATTGGTCCTTACTTTCTGGATGCCCCTCGTACATATGATATGAGTTTGTGTTAAATCTCTCTTTAGTCATAGATTCGTGGGCCGCATAAAATGCTCTCAAGGGCCACATGTGGCCAGCGGGCCATAGGTTGCTCACCACTGGTATAGCATAATGTTATTACTTTGTCATACATTTCTAATTGCCCAAAACTATTTTTACTCTCTGGAACACTCAATTATGTGAATTTTGTATTAATTGTTTACTTTTTAGTGCAAATAAAAGTTGGTTTCAATAATTTTTTATTTCAATTTTATTTTAACTTAATACTTAGTTCACACATACCCACCATATTTGATGGGCAATCACGCTAGTTAGCTAATAAATTTTTAAAAATATTATTATTTCTTTTATAATAAGCATATAAATTTATTTATAGCTAAATCTGTTTAAGGAGGTCCATAATGAGTAATCAAAAAGAAATAAGTCGCAATGGTCTATATGTCACAAAAATGTAAATTTTTTAATAACGGTAGTAATGGCCAGCACAGAGTAGGAACCATATCCCAACGACCAAGTAATCCTGAATCTGAACATACCTTTTTATCCTTCACTAATAGCAAAACATCACAGCATTAAACCTCTTAAGAATAAGAGCAGACAGGCAGTTTGACGAAATGAAAATACAAAAAGAAATGTACTGTTATCTGCCATCTAGTGATGTTTTTGTAAACTACATAGTCATAGCAGTTTGGTAATATATCACGGAAGATGTTCCACATTGGCTACCACCATAAGCTTGTGTGGAAATGTGCAAGACTTTCATATACATCCCCCGTACATTAGGCTGTGGCCACCAAAGACATACCAAAACGTCTTTAGCGCACCAAGTATTAAACAGTGATCATCATTATCATTTACTGATCCTTCATAAGGGTGACTATCTTTATATACTTACTTGTAAGGGTTTTTCAATTCCTCCGTCATAAAATTCAAATAGTTCCTGCAACAAATTATATGAAATAAGAAGATAACAAAACATACCAATAGTTATTTAAATATGAATTCCACAAGATTTACCATCCAGCATACGAAAATATTCCTGAATAAAATGAAACTGCAATTTTCCCAGGATCTGCATCGGTTCCATCAAATATTCCATCAAAATTCGTGTTGCTTCCTATGGAAAAATGAATTCGTAATTGCTAAAACTTGGATCAATTATGCAAAATTAACCAACAATTCATAAAATTCTTACCTAAAAACAAATATGCTAATCCTGCGATAATGATGATCACTAGGGCAGCAACTTTTCCAAACATGAACACATCTTGCATCCTTGTGGTTATTTTTACATCATAGCTATTGACAAAAGTCAAAAAACCTGTAAGCATTTCATTTAATCATTACATTATAAACTCCTTTTCTATTTTAAAATATCATTAATTCTCTTAAATTTTCATCGAAAATGATAAAATTCGATGCAAAGCAAACAAAACGCAACTAGAGATAAGTGCCGCACAATTTGCGCAATCTTATTATACAATAAATTGGCTCGAATATAACGCAATGATTTTTTTTCTGAAATGGCATTGTAAAACTAGCACTCGCGTTCCATTCCAGGAGTAATAATTTTTAAAATAGTAAAAATGCTTTAATGCTATAAAAAAATTACATAAAATTAATTTGACATCGTTTTAATTTTTAATTAAATGCAATGCATCTCATCGCAAAATGTGCCTAAAATTAAATAATCTTGACTTTTTTAACATTAATTTGAAGTTTGCTTAGTGCTATTCGGAGCACGAATATTGTGTGCTAAACCTAAAGACTTCGGGTGAAACTCGCAGATGTGGCAATCCTAGTCACGCATGAAACCCAAAACACTTCTAACTCTAGTCATTTATGAATGGGAACTTCCTTAGACAGATGGGGAGTTTTTTGCCTAGCATCTCGTGAGTCAATATTGGAAGGTTAGGAACAAACAAACACTTGAAATGGGGATTTCTGTATTCCTTTCGAACGATGAAATCTTTTGTTTGCATCAAAATTTCACCACTCCAAATACCTTGAAGTGGATGACGGAAAAGGACCAAACTTGCATCAACCTATCTATTCTCCAGCCAGCAAACCCTCTGTAGTCATTGAACTATAGCTATCAGTAAGTCGCTGTATTCTTTCTGCCTACTTTTGTGAGTTTTGCACATGGGATTTTTTAATATGGATGACAATCAAGGTAGGAGTGCAGCTGATCATGTTCAGAAGAAAGGTTTCTTTAAATCCCAGGTTAACAAAGGAGTCAGACAAAGTTACAATATGAATTTTAATATATTTATCTTTACAATGCCGTACTTCTCTGACTCCGCATCTGTCTAGTGATTTTAGTGAAGTTGTTATCTTATCAGCGGTACATCATAAGCTTAGGTCAAATACATAATTATCTGCTTAGACAAATGGGGAATGTAGACCAAACACATGTTTATTTTGATATGCCATCAAACATAAGAGTCAACATAAAAGGTGCTAATTCAGTGTTGTTAAAATACATCGGAAATAAGAAATCAAGGATCACTGTTATGCTTGCAGTCATGGCCAATGGGCGAAAACTGAATCCTTATGTGGTTTTAAAACATAAAATGATGCCCAAGGACTAATTACCGACAGGTGTGGTATTTTGTTCACAGGAAAAGGGATGGATGAATGAGGAACTTGTATTATATTGGCAGAAGGTTGTGTGAGGGCAACGTCCAGGTGCATTACTGCATCAGAGGATAATGTTTGTACTTGATGCGTTCAGGTGTCATTTAACAGATAAGGTTAAGAGGCAGGTGGCTGCAATGCATACTGACCTAGTTATAATTCCTGGTGAGATGACATCTCAATTACAAGTGTTAGATGTTGCGATTGATAAACCGCTCAATGACTTGATGACTGACATGTAATGGGATGATAAAGAAACCATCAATCTATCTCTTAGATCAGTAGATCAAAATAGCCTGGGACAAAATCACAGAACAGAATGGATGGTGGAGAAGATAATGTCTTGTGAGAAGAAGACAGTGACCATGATGACCTGTAACCTGCTACAACTTCAAGTGATGAATAGGTAGGAGAGGAAGGTGATTCAGATCAAGGAGTTACCTAGATCATTGATTCAAGCTTTCACAGTTATTATTATTATTATGTGTTTTCAAGTAAATGAAGAAATGGAGATGAAACATTGGCAATAGCCTAATTATAAGCTCGGGATTACCCTAAATACAGTGCATGATCTTATTAATCTGATTATTAATTATTTAAAGGTGAAATACATAAGTATTTCATGGTTTTTTTGTTTTGTTTTTTCCCCAGAATAGTAAAAGCTGTGTTATCCGGCTATCTTGGGGATTTTGGATAGCCGGTTAGTAGAAATAGCCGGTTAGTAGTAGCCGGTTAGGGGAGCATTATTCGATTTCGACACTGAAAATTTAGCAATAACCAAACAAAATAGGGTACTATGCATAAGGTTTGCATTTTCCATTTCAATTCTTCCATATGTTGTTAAATCTAGTTATTTATGCATTATTATTTCATATGTTGCTACGCTTACATGCACAACAAAAGACTATTGAAAAGTTTTGGGTGTTCAGGAAGTTTGGGAATGTCGACATTAGACCTGTTCCCAAAATTAAATTTGTTGCATTCTATCTTTCTTATTTATCTTTATTTACTCTAATAGAAAAGGACAAAATTATTTAATTTTGCTTATTTTTTCCTTACTGTCATAACAGCAATGAAAATCAATGAGATAACAAATATGAATTACAAGGAAGTCAGTATCAGACAGTTCTGGTCGTGAACTATCCACTATGTTAGTTGAATGGGTTAAACGTATGAGTTGTTGGTACTTGCATACTAAGCACTTAAAAAAAATCATCATACATCAAGATCTAAACTGGTAAATTAACCAATGCGATCTCCAGGGCAACAGTACTTCAGCCACGTGGAGCCCTTATGTATTAGACAATAAATTCCGGGAGTTCTAGAAGAATATTCATAATATTTCGTGAAATTAAGGCACATATCCATAATTTCCAAATTCTCTGGCAATCAGCTGGTGTCCTAGTTTTCATATTTCAAGTTTCGTGATACAGATCGCCCTGCATGTGCAATAAGAATAATCATCATTAAGACAATACCATATTATTATAGAAAAATTAGAATATTTTGTATTAAGACAATTACATCATTGGAGCCTTTAGTACGTTCGGATTTTAAATTGTTTTTCAAGTTTTGTGACTCAGATTGTACTGCATGAGCAATAAGAATAATCATCATTAAGACAACATCCTCCTTGCAATTATGGTGGTTGATACGAAAATTAGTGCTGAGTTGAAAACTTTAGAATTAAAAAAATATTTCCAATGATAAAATATCTCTGAAAAATGAAAGTTTTTTCAAGGTGAAGTGAAATGCTTGCAGAATGCAAGCACCTTCTACTAGTATATATAAATATATAGTAAAACCTGGTTAGTACGTTTTTGCAGTGGACAGGACAAATGAACGTATTAACAAGGAAAACATGCTAAGCAAGTTACATACATTCACATAGACTACACACCTTTTTGAACTTCGCGTGCTTGCGGTTTGCGAATTTGCACTTCGCGACCAAACTTTTGATGACAATTACTTGTTTCGAGCCGATTATTTGCATTTCATGTCATGCATTTGCGATGACAAGATACTTTTTTGCTTCGAAGTTCAGTTTAAACTTTGACGTCCTAGAAAAGGACTTATTATATTTATAATGCTCATTATTAGCAGTTTTTGAAGCGAACAAACATGATAACTCTCAACATAATTCTTTGGAACTATTTTATCTTCACCTCCAATGCCGCTATATTCCATGATTTACCTTTAGTTTAAAATTTAAAGAAATGCCATCATTTTGAAATGTAAGGTTTTCATTTGTACATATTTCGAACGTAATTTAAGGAAATGTTATCTTGCTTTGGTTTCATTTTTTTATTATGAATTTTTAATGTAAAACAAAGAATTGCTATCATTTTGTAAACCTAAGATTTTCTGCTGCGTATTTTGATTGCCATTACATTTCGCGTCAGTTTTCTGGAACCAATTACAGTAAAACCTCTACCTTACGAACCCCTTTATAGCGAAAACCTCCGGATAGCGAACTATTGATGGCGGTCCCGCCAAACTTATATACAAAATCCCTAATTACAACCTCTTTACTACGAACTTCCGTACTACGAAAGAAAAAGTGGTCACTTCCGTTTATATTTACCTCTTTAGAACGAAATTTTGCTCGCTAAATATTTTTTTCACTTACATACGTACGGAAAACGATTGAAAACAGTCGCCAACGCGCCAAGCTTACAACAAGCCAATCATAGCATGTTTTCTATCATGATGACGTATTTCCATTGTTTCCGGCATTCTCGCGCCATTGACAATCTCGTCCGAGAGTTGTAGTGATGCCACTATGCATGCTTTTAGGGAAGTGGAGACTGCCGTTTCCCGAGAATTCACAAAGAATTTGAAACAGAAAAAAATAGATTCGTTTTTTAAAAAATGTTGATATATTTTAAATAAATCTTTTAAAAAAGTGTTGTATTTGAAAACATTCCCGATTAAATTCATCCCCTAATCCATTTAAAGGGAATTTCAACATAAGATTGCAGCAATGAGGTATGTATCGTGGTGAGGTGGTTTCTATGTGATAGGTAATTTATTCGTCAGAGACAAGAGCTAGAGTGTTGTTAAGGTTAGTGAAAAATATTGATTGGAGTCTTGATTTGGAGAGCCAACGACAGTTAGTGCTTTCTTATGAGGAAAATGCTGCTTTCATTCATTTCGTTTTGAAATATTTGCAACCCGCGCCACAGTACTCAAATAGTAGTTTATTAATTGGTGTTAAGAAGTGGCGTTGCTGTCAATATTTTTTTATAAACTTAGCGGCTCAACAGATGCTTTAGGATAGGCTCAGCGAGTTTCATGCATTGCAACCTCGAAAAAAGTCGTATAATAAAAAATTGCCGAGGATGTTTTCGTGCAAAACCTGCCAATCAATGCTAGAAAAATAACATTGCATTTCAGTTATTTGGTGCTTACCACAGTCAAACATTGCGAAACGAGATGAATGAAAGTGGCCCTTTATTCCCATAAGAAAGCATTATGTCGTCGGAGCTTCAAATCAATATGGCTGGTTATTAAACATTGAGGGCGCATTTTGAATATCGTCCACTTATGTGATACTTTTTCGTGAAAATGGGCGTATTTTAGTAGAGTTACGCCGTATCTGCGCATACGCCTTCATTTGGATAACCCCGTTGCTCCCGTATAATCTAACAGGCAATGCGCCCCTGAAGTTATGCAACACCCAATAACTTCCGATCAACGAATTTCCGAATAACGAATAGACGAAAAATTGGGTCCCTTGAATTTCGTTAATCAGAGGTTTTACTGTATTTGCGAAGCTCAAAAAGGTGGTGTACTTTAATTTACGTTTGTCTGTAGAAAGGATTCCGTATGTACCTATGCTGTGCTATAGAGGCTATCAAAGACTACTATCCCTACGGAGGCTATAGACTACCAAACGATATATTGAATCAAAGGCTAGTTAAACGGTGAAACGTCAATGGGTGAACTTGCACGAAAATCATGAAAATGTTTAACATTTACTTAAAATACTTGGCCACAGTACTGTTTTTTATTTTTAATCCCCAGTTCATAAATTCTTTGTAATTAGATTGATAACATCGTCTCCTACCACAAAACTAGTCACGTATCAGCGTACTATGTCCATAGCCTCAACTGTTTTTGGCAGACTGGGAACAGATTATGGCTCCAGTTCCTCTTCATCATCACCATCTTCATTTTCTGCCACCTACTGTTTATGTATGTCTGCTTTGGCAGACGGTGATATCGTTGCTTTGAGAATGTCCGGAATGAAACGTCATCTACAGCGCTACAGCTTATCCGTGATTTGTTCTTACGTGACATCACGAAAAGACATTGTGTCTGGATGAAACATGAGGACCAACATATTTGTTATCTGAACATAAAATTGAGGGACCTATTCCATTTTAATGATTTATAACTTGCATCTGCATTTTTTGCGACGATTCATCGAACATACTAACCAGGAAATGTCCTTATTTTAAGACATACTAACCAAATATTTTTAACAAGTATTTAAATGGAATGGAATCGGGACCTTGAGAAATCGACGTACTAAAGAGGAAAATGTGCTAACGAGGAACGTACTAATCAAGTTCCACTATACAAGGGTGAATCAAAAAGTTCCCGGAAAGTTTCAGTAACAATGTTCCTGCATTCCAAATAATAGCAAAGCATTGTTGCCTAAAACTAGCATTATCTTAGCCATAACAATTCAATATTTTGTAATAATTCATTCATTTGTTATAATATAAAAGCAGTTTTTCTAACCCATTAATTCATAAGTTAAAGTTTGAGATTCGAGTAAATGTAAATTTTTTGACAAAACTTGGCTGGAAATCGAATACCATTATTCAGGCTTTGTAGAAAGTTCACAGGGATGATGCAGCTAAGAAAACTGCAGTTTATGAATGGATTAAATGGCTTAAGCTTGGACGAGAAGACATTAAAGATGACTATCGAAGTGGAAGACCATCAACGTTGATCAACGAAGAAACCGTGGTCGCCGGCCAATCAATTGTGGAAGAAGATAGACGAGTTTCAGTGCAAATGATAGCCAAACGTTTGGACTCGTATGGCTCAATCCTCAAAGATAGTTTAGGATTAAGCAAGCTTTCTGCTAGATCAGTACTGAAAGCATTGCGCCCCGAACACAAGACTCTGAAAACTGACCATGCAGTTGAATCCCTCAACCGATTTGATGCAGATCCAGAAGATTTCTTTTGCTGAATAGTGACTGGTGACGAAACATAAATCTACCAGTAGAATCCGGAAAGCAAAATTCAATCTAAGCAATGGTTACCTAGGGGGTCAAGTAGACCGATAAAGTTCAAAGCTGAACAATCAATCAAGAAGGTTAAGGCAATTGTTTTTTGGGATAGTGAAGGCGTAATCATTGTCGATTTTCTTGAGGGGCAACGGACAGTAACAGGAGGTTATTACTAACAAGTTTTAAAAAAACTGAATGCTGCGCTTATAAAAAAGACATGGGAAACTGCATCAGCAAATTCTGTTTCACCATGACAATACTCCAGCACATTCATTTATGGTATCAAGAGCTGTGCTTCGAGAATTGCACTGGGAAACGTTGTCTCACCCATCCTACAGTCCAGACTTGGCTCCTTTGGACTTTCTGTTTCCCAAATTAAAGGAGCACATCAAGGGAGTTCGCTGGGAATCGATATCTGAGGCCAAACAAGCAGTTTTGAACTGGTTTCATTCAAACGATCAAAATTTCTATAGAAATGGGTTAGAATGATGGTTACATCGATTGGAAAAGTGTTTAGAGTTAAATGGTGAATATGTTGAAAAATAACTCCAAAATAAATGGTTCTTTTTGAATTTCTTTTGTTTTTATATGATAAGTCTGGGAACTTTTTGATTCACCCTCGTATATATCTATAATAATGTAGTTACTAGTGTCTATACTCCATTCCACATTTAGCTGACTGTTAGGATTCTTATGGAGATATTCCATCTCTCTCTAATCCCTGTATTTCTGCATAAGTCTGTCTCTTTCTCTTTTGCAGTTGCTGCATGATTCATTTCTAGTGTTCATATTCAATATGTTTTTGTTATGTGAGATAAAAAATTGTTTCTAATGACAAAATTAACGCAGAATCGAATACTGCAATTGGTTTTTGTTTATTAATTCAAATAAAATTTAGAAAAATAATTTACTCGCTTCATCACCAAAACAAGCTCTTTTTCGCCGTTATCTTTATTACATCATTTCGTAGAATTGGTCAATCATTTTCAGCTTGAAATTTTATGCAGAAGTTATTACATATTTTTCTTCATAATGAGGTATATTTATTTAATTTATGATCGATCTAATGAATGTTACAATTTTTTATGAAGCTTCGTATCGCATTTTTTTAAATTGGCAATGTAAAAAGTAGTCTGCTAGAAAATCGGGTACTGTAGCTCTAAGACCCATATTTGCATCATACGAATTACTGAGAAAACAATGAAGATATTTTTGGTGAAGATTTCACGGGAATAGCTAGAATGATATGGGAGTTACGAATTTTTTTAAATCGATGAAAATCTCGCTCCTGCCAACTTCGATGGCTAGGTTCTGTCGCCAGAAATATTTTGCAAATATGTATCTTCAAATAGAAATTCTCTCTGACAGTGAAATAATATATAACAGTATTAGAAGTATTTTCTGATCTTTAAAGGAAGGGTATAGAAAATATTTAACACATGTCCAGGTCATTGCCCTTTTGTGATCCCATAGTAAGCCTAGCCTGACCCTGTTGTTTTTATGACCCTCTTAGGCCATAAACAGAATCTTTTGCAGGCAATGCATTCTTCTAAATACTGTATTTACCCAAAGGAAGATGACCCTAAAAAAATTAGGTTCACTTATCCTTTCCTTATTCTTGCTGTCCTGTTCATTCATCACAACTTATTCAAATTCGAACAAGTCGTCTTCCATACCGTCTATGGAATTTGATATGCAGCATTTCTTGAACCCTCTTGAGATACTATTGGGATCTATTTTTTTCCATGCTGCAATAATCCAGTTACAGAGAAGTGGTATACTGGGCTTCTTAATATTCTCTGTAGGAGTTAATGCATGGTCCCCTGCAAAAAGTCATTCTAAATAAAATGACTTTATGTAATCCTTCAAGGGCTTCATCACTACAACATCTAGCACTTGAATTTGTGATGTCATACCTCCTGGTACAGTGGAAACCACTTAACACGAAAACGGATAACACAAAATATCGGTTAACATGAAATGCATGCTTGGTCCGTTCCAGAGCTTATGCTTCTCAGTGTATATTTATTCACATAATGCGAAACGGTTAACACGAAATATCGGTTAACCCGAAAATAATTTTTGGTCCTAATAAAATAAATCCATGGAAATTCTTCGGATAACATGAAATGGCAGTTGAAACATGGTTTTCCCATGGTCTCTCAACTGCCGTTTTCCCAAAACCCCCAACCCCACGTAGATTTCCCATCAACGCACCAGTACGGAAAATCCTACTAATTCACCTACCCAGTGTACGAAATCTTTTCTATTCATCGAGATAATTTTGTTTTAATTTTATATTTTTATTAAAATTAAATTTAGATTTAGATGCTGCGCTGCTCATCTGGTTTAAGCAGGCAAGAGCACAGAATGCTCCTATTTCTGACCGTTATCCCCGATATAATTTTATGCTTCGAAAATGAAAATTTTGCCTTTTGAATATCATTTAGCATGAAAATCGGTTACCACAAAATTCTTTTAACACGAAATGTTTTTCCTGTCCCATGCATTTCGTGTTAACCGATTTCCACTGTATAACTACAAGGTCATTATTCATACCATGAAGGGTATTTTGAACTTCCTCTGTAAGGTGGCCTTTGAACGCATCAAAGACGAGCATTGCTCTCTGCCTTAAAAGTGCCCCAGGTGTCTATTCCACACTATGCTTAGCCAGTTCTTCATTAAATCAGCTGACATCCATCCTTGGCCTTGACATTTAACATGTAGTAGATACATTTAAATTGTATGTCTTATTTACATTGTATTACTAGACACCTTAATTAGTGGCTACATGACTTTGTGTTTCATATTATGCACACAACCACCCAGCTGTAGTAATTTATTTTCAACTTGTCACGCAACTACCTAACCAGCTCTAAACACTTCCCTACCGCCCAAATGGAACCATTGGTCTGTGGGAGCAATTTTAAGAAATTTGACCTTAAATTTTTAAAGTATTGTAGTAATTAATTAAATACGATGTATTACTTTATGCAATAATAAATATTTTAATGGACATATACTTGACATCTGGGTGTTTCATGGTGCATTTAAAATAGGTGTGTACTCTCAACTTAAATCCTCATACTCCATTCTAAGACAATACCTAATATTTTTAATGGCATTTTTGTGAAAAAAACCTCGTCTTCCTTTCGGGTAAATATGGTATAAGCAAAAATTGCCAGCCAGTTTCGAAAAACAGATGTTCTCAAAGCGGGGTAGTAGTCTTTGTTCTCAATTTTCAGGTAGTCTTTTGACATTGAGTGTGTTTGTCATCTAAGAGTGTCTGCTTTTTCCATAGCTCTTATAAGAGTGATGTGCAATACTGTGTATTGTTCAACTTGAAAATGTGCATTCTTTCATTGGAGTATACTTAGAGAGAAATTTACTGATTATCTATTAGTTCAACCATATCAGTGGCTGAAGTGAAGAAGAGGAAATATGATGAGAAGCTAAGAAGCCGAGAAAAACAAATTGTGTTGAATATGTTCATGCATTTCAGCAAAACTCTCACCTTAACAGAAGTGAACAAAAAAACCACCCGAGCTACAGGATGTTCGGAGTCAACTGTTTATCGAGTGAGGAAAGAAGCGACTCAAGGTACGTTAGTTACTACTGCCAAGAAGAAGGAATTAGAGAAACCCTACAGGAACTCTCGAATTATATTTTTTAACGAGATGATCAGATTGGAGATCAAAAAGGTGCATGAAATGTTCATCAAAAACATCCCTTCTACTCCCAAATCTATCCTTACTGTTGTTAACATTGATGATGATTTGCCGAATTTTAAAAGAGTAACATTACCGATTATTAATAGATATAGGGTTTATATATGAAAAAAGGGGGAATATAAGTATTCTCATCAAAAGAGATGATATCATTCAATAGCCAAACTGTTAACAAAGCATGGCATGACAAAGAAATGAAAACACCATGCCAAACTTTCCTTGCGGGTCTCAGCACGGGATTGAAGCCTCCAACAGGTCATGGTGGTCGATTTGCATTAATTCATGCAGGTACAGAGAACGGCTTCATCGATGGAGCCCAATGCTATTTTTTATGTAAAAAGAATTTATTAGATGATGAAGTTTACGGGGAATTTTATGAAGAATGATTTGAAAATAAAGTTCTCCTGAACGTCCCTGAAGATTCAGTCACTGTCACTCTAAGGGATAATGCATCCTATCATAGTAGAAAAATTGAAGCAATCCCCACGGCTGGCTGAAGAAAAGATAAAATTAAGGAGTGGTTAAAGAGCAAAAATATAAACTTCAATGAAGATTGCCTCAAAAGAGACCTTCTCTATAGAGTTGGTGAAGTACGAGATAAATATGAAAATTATAGAATTAATGAACTTATGAAAAACAGTTGCGTTGTTCTCCAACTCCCACCTTACCACTGTCAACTAAATCCCATTGAAATGGTGTGGACGCAGGTTAAGCACATTGCAGTGAAAAACACAACTTGCAAGAAAAAAGACATAGAGAAACTGATTGCAGAAAGTTTTGAATGAGTTTCAGCAGATAACTGGAAAAATAACATGAAACGTCATGAAAGCGGAAGAAGAAATGTGGTAGGCTGATAATCTACAAGATGATATTGATGAACTAATAGTTATGTTGACATCATCATCTTCCTCTTCGACATCACCTTCTCTAATCTCATCCCCTCTTCATACATCTGAAGCGCTACCAAGTACTTCGGGGTACATGGAAGGAGTTCAAAGACTGGCAGATTTTTAATAAAAGAGGTAAGGAAAATATTCACTTTCATTTATAATTTTTAACTAAATTTATTACCCTTCAACTGTCGTATCAGCATTCTTAAGGTAATCCAATTTTCCGATACAAACAATATGAATAAAAATTCCCATGAAGCTAATAATTAGGCAATTATTGTTGATGATTTAAATTAGCCTGATTCTAAAATGTATTTATTAATTTAACTAAATTCATCACTTTGGAATAATGCTTAAAAGTTATGCACTTCTTATAACTAAAATTTTAAGAAATTGACTATATTCACCGGAGTTAATTTTATCCGTGTATTCCGGTCAAATAACTTCAAGGGAGCCGTGCACCAAGTCTGGCAACGCTGTTCTCCAAAAGGCTCTAAAAGTCATCTAAAGGTGGAATGGAGTATCATATAATAATATAGCTACTTGTGCCTCAATCACTAACACAAAACACTTAGGTATTTCTATAATGGCTAGAAACCTGAAATTTGGCATGTAGGTAGGACGAGTGGCACAACCGACAAGAAAAATCGAAAATCACAAAAATTTTATATTTAAGGGGTCTTTTTAACCCCAATGTTCCATTTCAATACCCCATAAGAATAGCATGGGATTCAGTGTAAGGCTTTCTAAAAATGGATTTTTAAGTTACTTAAAATTGAGATACGAATTCACAAAAATAATAGTTGTCTACGTGAAAAAACGGAGTCTTAATTTTTGAAGACACAATTAAAATACGTACCGAATTAGCATAAATATCTGCTTTTAATCAGAAAAAAGTGTGAATTTTTCCTCTTTTCAACAATGAAAATCTTGAAATACTATGGCAATGATCTCAAACTTTTAAAGGGATCTGATATTATATGTTACGGATGCAGTGATTTAATGGTTTTAATGGAAGTTAATGCCATCATAATGAATTACAGTTGAACCTCCATAACCTGAATGTCAAGGAAAAGTTATAATTATTCGAATAACAGAAAATTAAAGTTATGGAAATATATTTTTAAATATTTGTATATATACAGTGGAACATCTATAACTCAAATCTCAAAGGAAAGCAAAAATTATTAGAGTTATAGAAAATTCGAGTTATGGAAATATATTTTTTCATATTTCTTTAATTGAATTACTATCAAGTTTATTCCCATAAGCATGTAACTCTAATTTTCAATAACAGACATATTATGAAAACATCATCACCAATATTTTTTTCCAATAATATGTAAGATTTAATTATATCCAAAACACTAATTGCATCATGCACTGTGATTGATGGTATCATAGATAATTCAAATTCTCACATACTACTGAAAGCACAAACATGATGATTAAATTTGGGTTATCGACTGTAGGAAGGAGTGAATAGGTTGGTTTTTCTCCAGGGCTATAAGGGATCACAACAGGAGAAGCAACTCTGATAGCGGTTATTGTAAAACGTGAAAAGTATTTTAATGTTGTTTCGTAGTTTTTCGAGAAATTTTTTAATTGCTTTATATAATGGTGTCATACCTATTTCTTGATATTTTTTATCCAAATACGCACTAAAGGGATGGATGATGATGCCATAGTCTTAACAGAAAATATCCTAATTTTTCCATAAATTTAATGTATAGGGTATTGTCTTAATGATGATTAGTCTTGTTGCTCATGCAGGGCTATCTGAGTCACGAAACTTGGAATACGAAAACTTGGATACGAGCCGATTGCCAGAGAATTTGGAAATTACGGATAGTTGCCTTAATTTCACAGAAAATTATAAATATACTTCTATTACTCATGGAATTTATTATTTAATACATAAAGGCTCCACGTGACTGAAGTGCTGTTGCCCTGGGGATTTCGTTGGTTTATTTAACAGTTTAATCAAGATAATATCATGTATGTTATACTAAGAATTAGGATATTTTGCATGCTAGGATTATGGTCCCATCATCCGTGCCTTTTAAGTACATATCTGGATAAAAAATTAATTTAAAATTATCACGTCATCGTATGTATACGTCATTGGCTAAAGTCAAATGGATTATACTGCAGTCTAAGCATTAAATCAATGCTCTTAAAGTATGGAAAATCAAATGTCATTGAAAGGAATTGGAGTCATTGCTATGGCAGTTAATATTTTTCATTGTTGAAGACCAAAAAAAATTAATAATTTTATAATTAAAATCAAATTTTTATGCAAATTCACCATGGATTTGAATTTTGTCTTCAAGAAAAATAAACTTCACTCTTTTACCCACAGTATGCTGCATATCCCAACTTTGTATCTTAATTTTAAATAATTTAAAAAAGCAATTTTATATAGCCCTGCAATGCTTTTCTTATGAGTGTTTAAAATTGGACATTGGGGTCAAAAAACCCCTTAAATATAACTTTTCTGAAATTTGGGATTTTTTCCAGAGGTTGTGCCCAATCATTTATCTTACTTCCAAATATCAGCACTGTAACTTTTCTAGAAGTACCTTAGGTATTATCATTATATATCGACGACTCTTACAGAGGAGGATATAACATCTAACATATAGGAGGATACTAATGTTTAGGCACTTCCAGATGAGCTGGAGATTCGAAATTTTTTTCTTGGGTAAGATTTTGTGCAAAACCAACTAGAAAAAACGAAAATCTTGAAAAAGTGCAACAATGCGGCCGCTAGAAATTCGAAATTGTTTAAACAAAATTTCAAGGTTTATGTATTTCCGCATGTGCCACGGAGGTGAAATTTTTTTAAAAAGTAGAATTCTTAAAAAAACGAAATAGGGATTATACAAATTTTGATATTTCAATTTGTTTGACAGTTAAAAAATCTTAAAGTTTAAAAAAATAGATAACTGTTTAGGTACTACGGGATGAGCTAGGAAGCTGAAATTTTCAAATTATTTACAGAGTAGTGAATTTGCACAAATTTATACAATTAGAAAAATATTATTTTACTTATAGAAGTGCTACAACTTTAAAATTTGGCTCAAGTATGTAGCATTAGTACCTTATAATGAAGATAGTGTAAAAATTTTAAAATTGCAACATTTGGGGGTTTTTTTAATTTATTATTTATACATGTGGGAAAAACGGAAACAGCTGCGGAGGTGAAATCTTTAGAATTGAAAGAACATTTATAATGATGAAATGTGTCTGAAAAATGAATGTTTTTTCAAGGTGATATGAAATGCTTGCAGTATGCAAGCAGCAACTACTAGTATGATATACTCTATGTCCTATATATATAAAAAGCAGCTATTACTAAAATAAAAGCCTGGATGTTTGTTTGTGTATAATGCTGACATCATCAATGGCACTTTTTTAACATGTTTTAATAAACTTCCCAATTAGGTGGAAGGTTGAAATTTGATTCAGATATAAAAATTAAATGATGAAAAAAAATACTAAAAAAGACCCGGGTTCAAGTCCATTTCCTTTTTCATAAGATAACACACAAAAAACGATTTTTCAAGTGTAGACTTTTATTTCTTCGGAAATTAAAATTAGAAAGAATTGACGCACAATTCTAAAATTTGAACTGTTTTAGGAAAATTAATGAAGTTTCTTATTCTATTCATCTTTTTTTGTCTACCATTCAAAATCTCTCATATTAAACATTTAAATTGCATATTTTGGGAAAATATTGGCTTTTAAACGGGATGCTGGCTTACTGACCACGTCATTGTTAAACTTCGAGGATCAATTGTTGTCCCAACCCTCATACATGTAATATATACGAGTGCATAGATTACATTAAATTACCATAGGATTTTTTGCGAAATTACTTAATCCTAATGGGACTGGTGTTTAGTGGAAGACCTGAGTTTGATTCTCAGTCATAGCAGACTTTTTTTCCTTGTTTCAAATATATTCCTAACCAGAATGCAAGTAACAGGAACATTCAGATCTGATTTTTTAACAATGGGAAAGCAATGGGCTTCATTTTGTATCAACTACAAGAGCCAGAGGCAGAAAGTTTCAGTTTTTGTAGATATGATGTAGAAACCTACATATCAAATGACACTTCTCACCTAAGTGACATGGGTTCGACTTCAGAAATTCCGAAAGTTGCATTTTTTCCATAAGAAAAGCATTGCGCCATTTTTGTAAATTAATTTTGAGCACTTGCCGGTAAGCTAGAAAGATGAAATTTTGTGCATTGCTAGACGGCTGCAATAACTATTAGAAATTAGTATAATTTTTGCTTACAGTGTCCTGGGTTCAACTCCAGATGCCCCGGAATATCTCCCATAAGTTAGCATGACAAAAAGTTATTCCAGTGTGTAGACCAATCTAATAGGTTTAGGAAGCGGAAATTTTGCAGGATTATAGAACTTTGCTCATAACCAACTATAAAAATTAAAATTTCAAAATTGTTAATTTTTAGGGGTTGTTTTAACCCCATTTGAACATTAAAGTTTAATAATTATTATCTTGGAAACTATAAGTTATAAGTTCGGGTTTTGCAAACATTTTATAGAAAATTACATATAGAAAAAAGAAAATGTAGAAATAGTTCCAAAATGCGAAAGCTAGAAATTCGCAATTGTTTAAACATATTTTTAAGGTTTATGTATTTCCGAATGTGCTATGAGGCTGAAATCTTTTTTACCGGTAGACTTTGTAAAAAAAACTAAATAAAGACGATCGAAATTTTTTTATTTTAAATTGTTTGGCTGCTAAAAATACTTAAAAAGATAAAAGTTTAGGTACTTCAGGAATCGCTAGAAAGCTGAAATTTTAAATTTATGTCGAGCATAGTGTATTGAAACAAAAAAACATTTGAAAGTCACCAAAAGAGTGTTATTGCGGCCGTATTAAATTTTTAGAATTTAAACAATTAAATAAATATTATTACACATATAGATGTGCTACAACTTCAAAATTGACAAGACTGTGTAGAATTAGTACCTTACATTGCATAAAGTATAATATTCTTAAAATTGCAAATTTAAGTTGAATTAATCAAATACTGTTCCATAAGGAAAGATCAAAATTGGGTGCAGAGATGAAAATTTTGAAATAAAAAAATATTTCTAATAATGTTATATCTCTGAAAAATTAACATTTATCAGGGTGAGATAAAATGTTTGCAGAATGCAAGCACCAACTACTTGTAACATATATATAGGATATATATAGGTGTAAACTTATGTCCAGCCCAAACTACAAGAGCTAGAGAGCTATAAGTTTCAGTTATTGTAGATATGATGGAGAAACCTAAAATTAAAATGAGACTTCTTACCTAAGTGACATAGGCTCCACTCCAGAAATTCAGAAAATTGCGTTTTTTCCCATAAGAAAAGCATTGTGTCATTTTTGTAAATTAATTTCTGGCACTTCCTAATAAGCTAGAAAAATCAAATTTTCAGTGTTGCTAGATGAGCGCAATATCTATTAGGAATTATTGTTACCTTTTCTTACAGTGTCCTGGGTTCAACTCCAGATGCTCCGGAAAATCTCCCATAAGTTAGCATGACAAAAAGTTATTCCAGTGTGTAGACCAATCTAATAGGTTTAGGAAGCTGAAATTTTGCAGGATTATAGAATTTTGTTCATAACCAACTATAAAAATTAAAATTTCAAAATTGTTCATTTTTAGGGGTTCTTCTAACAACATTTGAACATTAAAGTTTAATAACTTTTATCTTGGAAACTATAAGTATAAGTTCGGGTAAGGTGAGATGAAATGCTTGCAGTATGCAAGCACCTTCTACTAGTATGTTATATCTTCCTCCTCCTCAGTAAGAAACGTCTATATATAATGATAGGAGGATACTGTTTAGGCACTTTCAGATGTGCTGGAGATTCGAAATTTTTTCATAGGTAGGATTTTGTGCAAAACCGACTAGAAAAAACGAAAATCATGAAAAAGTGCAACAATGCGGCCGCTAAAAATTCGCAATTGTTTAAACAAATTTTCAAGGTTTATGTATTTCCATATGTGCTATGGAGCTGAAATTTTTTTAGAGGTAGGATTTGTAAAAAAAAACTATATAGGGATTATAGAAATTTTGATATTTTAATTTGTTTGGTAGTTAAAAATTCTTAAAGTTTAAACAAATAGGTAGATGCTTAGACACTACGCCGCAAGTTAGGGAGCTGAAATTTTTAAATTATTTAGAGGTTAATCTATGTAAACAAATAAACATTTCAATTTATCCATAAAATTGTTATTTTGGCCGTTATAAATTATTTAATTTTAAACAATTAGATAAATGTTATTTTACTTTTAATTGTACTATAAATTTACAATTGGGCAGAAATGTGTGGCATTATTAACTCAATGTGGGAAAAGTATAATATTTCGAAAATTGCAAAAGTTAGTGATTGTTTTATTCCATTATTGTTCCATAATGAAAAAAAAACCCGTCCAGAGGAGAAATCTTTAGAATTAAGGAAATATTCCTCATGATCAAATATCTCTCTGAAAATTAATGTTTTTTCAATGTGCGATCAAATGCTTGCAGCATGCAAGCACCTTCTACTAGTATGCTTATCCTCTGTAAGAAATGTCTATATCTAATGATAACAGGAGGATACTAATGTCAAGCCCAAACTACAAGAGCTAGAGAGTTTTTGTAGACATGATGGAGAAACTTACAGATAAAATGAGACTTCTCACCTAAGTGGCATGGGTTCAACTACAGAAATTCTGAAAGTTGCATTTTTTCACATAAGAAAAGCATTGTGCCATTTTTGTAAATTAATTTCGTGCACTTGACCATAAGCTAGACAAATGAAATTTTGTGCATTGCTAGATCACCGCAATATCTATTAGGAATTAGTATAATTTTTGCTTAGTGTCCTGGGTTTGACTCCAGATGCCCTGGAAAATCTCAAATAAGATAGAATGAGAAAAAGTTATTCCAGTGTGTAGACCAATCTAAGAGGAATAGGGAGCTGAAATTGTGCATGTTTACAGTATGTGGTCACAACCAACCAGAAAAATCGAAAATTTCAAAATTGTTAATATTAAGGGTTATTTTTACCACATTTGTACATTCAAGTTTAATAATTTTATCTCTGAAACTATTTGTCATTGATACGAGCTCCTGCAAACATTTTGTAGCAAATTCTATCCTCCATATGGATAAATTTTTTAACCCATACCTTACTAATCATATAAGGGCAAGGGAATGCAATTCCCGATAGCTATACATATTTTTTATGATTATTAAGTATTAACAATTTTTATCTCAAAAACTATTAATCATAGTTATGTGTCTTCGTGGACTTTATTGTAGCAAATGTTGTTCTCTACCGGAATAAAATTTTTAATCTATACCTTACAGATCGTATAAGAGGAAGGAAAGGAAATTAGGAGATTTGGCGGGAACAAAGCTAACGGTATTTTACTGCGCATGGCTTTCAGACGCTGTTAAGTGATATCAATTTTTTGGATACATGGTGACATCCTTACAATGAGATAAAGCATTGTTTTGAAAAACAAGCATGAATCACCAGGGAGCAGACGTCATGCCATCGAGTCATAACAGCTGCTATCAAATGGGCACAGTTAGGGATTATAGAAATTTTGATATTTTAATTTCTTTGACTTAAAAATTCTTAAAATTTAAACAAACAGATAAATGTTTAATTGCTATGGGGCAAGCTAGGGAGCTGAAATTTTTAGGTTATTTAGAGCTTAGTGCAAAAGCAAAGTCATAGGCTCCAGAGGAGGGGGAATTGCCTTAGATGTAAAGAGCAACTTCAGAAAACTAATCTCTCTCAATTATTAGGGCTCCACCTTCAGTTCCCCTCTCATATCTCAAGAAGAAGAAAACAGCCTTTTGAAAGAACTCTATATACCAAAGTTGCTGTGTGAGTGAATAGGAACTATGCCACCAAAATATAAATATTGTTGTAAATGCATTTTTTTGTTTATAGAAACTTTGTAATCCAATACAATTTTTTAACACGTTTCTTTCCTCTATAAAACAATATCATGTATTTCTTCAATGATTTTAAAATTCTTTTTATTTGAACATTTTATCACCAATATGATGTGATTTTTTCCGGAATACTAACAAAAATATCTGCAATGGGGCCCTACTCACGGGCATTTAAATTCAGCAGATAAAAGTTAACTGACTTATATTTAGTAATTTTATTGCAACATCTTGTTTATTTAATCTTAAGTGCAGGGAATCCTTACTTGGGCTACATTCACACTAGATGCGCCTTGCAATGAGTGCAGAGGGTCAAGAGTCACCTAACAAGAACCAATGGCTGGGATTTTATGAGAGGGAGTTCACACCGCATGCCACTTGATGCTCTTCTCCAAAGGCATCTTTTTTGGCGACTCAGCATGTTGGTTAAAATCACTCTCCAGCTAGCTGCAACCAACCGGCTGTGCAAAATTTCATACCTCGCCCAGGCCCAGATGGGACACAAGGTTCGGGGAAGGGTCAGCCCGAAGTACTGGCAGAGTAGGCAGTTGCAAAAGGGTGACCAATGCACAGAAGCAAGGGGAGTCTGACATGAACTTACCCTTAGTGCAATTTCTATATAACATGGCAATAATGCCACTCAAACAGGTGGCAAAAAATGCAACTTTATACACCTTTATACACATTTCCCCACCTAAAAGATGCATTTTTCTCATAAAATGTCCCCTAAAATTGATCTGCATCAACAGGCTGAAGGTGCTCAGGTACCCCAGCCATATAGAAATACAGGTATACCTTGATTTACGTCAAGGATGCGTTCCTAAAAAGTGCAACGTAAATTGAATCAATGTAAATCAAGCAGATTTTTCCCTGAGAACCAAAGGCTTGAGTGGGGAATGCAAGCAGGAGTTTAGGGCAGCTCAGCTCACACAATTGCATTAACCCCTCAATGTTGGCACTAGCTAGGCAACAAACTGTGTTTGAGTATGGACAGGAAAATCACAGGTAATGGATCCAATGCAAAAAGCATTAGGTGGCCACGCAGATGAGAATTTCCTTTCGATTAAACAGTAGTGCAGCATATCAGGGTCACCTGCAATAGGATCACAACACTGCTGCCTTTCAAATCTGAATTTCGGACGTATTCGGTTGGCCGCTCGAGGTGAGTCTCATTGCACAGGCATTGATTTGTTATCAGAAAACATGGACCCCTTATCTGCAGAAAGTTATTAATCAATGGCATAGGAAAAGTTTATTCCTTAGGATAACAGTGTTTAAGGCTATAGAGATATAGAAAGATCTGATGCTTTCCTGGCGAATCGATGCGGTGAAGAGTTCCTGGGGTTTCCATATTCACCTGGCTGGAAACCCGGGAACTCTTCACCGTATAGAGATATAATTAACAAAGTTAATTAGTATTATTAATATTGTTACCAAACCTATATTTTTAGCTTCTCTAATATTAAATAATTTTACCCAATTTTTAGAAAATTATAACATGCATAATCATATTCAGAGTGAAATTTACTACAATAGAGCACCATCAAATCACTTAACACATTTGCAAAAGAAGGCATTTTCATTGTCCTTCCTTGTGGGAATAAATTATTAAAAATTATTTTCTTATTTTAATATTGTTAAATATAATTTTTATATAAAAAACTCTTTTCATGCATTCTTTGCATGAAGTGCACGAAACGATCACATATAGGAGAGATTATTTCCTTCCGTATGTCCATTTGTCTGCATATTTCAACTCGGAAACCGCTGGGCGTATTTTGATGAAATTGGTATTGGGAAGTTTTACTAAAATTGGTCAACCGATTCTAATTTTGATTAAAAACAGACAATAATTATGACCACTTTACATGAAGACCTACATGTAGTTTACGATGTTCCTCTGGTTCAACTCGGAAACTGCTGGGCATATCTATATATTAAGTGCATTTTGTCAGTGTGTCAGAAAACACCAATGACACTTCACATCTATAATATGCAAATGTCTCAGGTCAATGCTTTGTGACAAAATATCATTGTATTTTGTCCTCGAATGGATATTGGACAACCCTGATCCATGACCTGTTAACTACGTTATTGAAATTTCATTAAAAGTATCTCTACTTCTTTTTTTTATGCAAATATCGCCTAAAACATTAAAATTAAAACACTACGAGTATCTAATAAAAGCAATTGTTGGAAAATCTAATTTGAAAAAAGATTTTGATAGAAAATACTATTGTCGTGCAATTTTACCATACTGCCATCTCTTGGCAGTCAAAGGAACTGATATAACCTAAAATGCAGGACCATCAGAGATAGTTTAAGTGTTCTCCACCAGGTGGCACTGTAGTATTTTGACATGCATTTTTAACAATTATACCTATGTACATTCTTGATTTCCATTGCATTACATTAATGTCATAAAAACATTCAAGTAAAAAAGTACGAATATCTAATAGCAGCATTTCTCACAAAACATAATTTGAACAGAAAATTTTGATAGAAAATGTCATGGATCTTTCTATTACTGCCATCTCAGGGCTGAACATGGAACTGATATAACCTTAAATGCGGGACTGTCAGAAACTGTTTAAAAGTTCTGTAGTATTTTGGAATGCATTTCTAAAAATAAACCCACCCATTGCATTAATTTACCATGACGGGTGGTAGTAAGGACACATTTTATTGATGCTGCAAGCAACACTGCACTAAGCAGCTAGTTTTGATGAAATTTGGTATAGGGAAGTTTTACTAAAATTGGTCAAACAATTCTAATTTTGGTTAAAATTGGAAAATAATTACGACCATTTTACATGAAGACCTACATGTAGTTTACAATGTTTCTCTGTTTCAATTTTGGAACCACATGACGTAGTTTGATGAAAATTGGTATTGGGGAGTTTTACTAAAATTTGTCAACCGATTTCAATTTTGGTTAAAATTGGACGATAATTATGACCACTTTACATGAAGACCTACATATCTATTACAATATACGTTTCAACTCGGGAACCACAGGACGTATTTTGATGAAATTTGGTATTGGAGAGTTTTACTAAGATTTGTCGATCTCAAAGAACGCATTTGGAAACTCTGTGTACTCCAACATGGAGTACTCCTTTCCAATGGATAGATCTCCTACAAAGGAAGGAAAGAAATTTCTCTCTTTTTTGGGTGCGAGAAGCATTTTGAGAGGAAATTTTTCTCATTTTTAGGTGTTAAGCCTCGCTTACTTCACCTAGCTGTGCCATCCATTGCCCTGGCCATGAATATGGTACGTGTCAGTTCACAAAATAAGCCGTAATTTTAGATTGAGTAACTGAAAATTCTGTTTAAAACTTCTCGTGGTTATAAGTAGATTATATTGGGTTTGGAAGTTAAACTGCATAGACGCCAGAGGATAGAATTGTGCTTGTAATAGAATGAAGTAAGTGTACCATAGCGATGTCTCATTGTTTTAATTTGAAATAATTTGAATTTACAGAAATTGTTAACTTGATTATTTCTTGTTCCTCATTATGCATTTGTTTATAATCCTAGACTTTAAGATAATTCTTCTTTGTTTCAAAACATTTAGAAATATGTATATACTTTTCGATCGAGAAATTGAAATTGCTATATCAAAAGTTTTCCTTGTTATTTGATGAATACATATAGATCTTAAATGGGCTAACTGTAACTGCTGCGAACACCTAAACATCAGCAAATACAACTGTGCTTAGAATAAATTATAAATAAAGTGGACATTTTCTAGTGCAATGTGATGTGTTTAATTTTACAAATGGTAATGTGATCTTCATAGAAAAATTGTTTATGGACCGCAATGGGCCATAAGCGCATTTGCCTTATTTTACATTTATTGCAACATTTGAAGCATGCCCATTGCCTCCTGCATCAATTTCATTAGGTTTAGCAAGTTTACATCTACATCTACAGTTTACCCTGCAAGCCACCGCAAGGGTGTGTGGCAGGGGGTGTATTAACACCAAGGGGAAAACTCCAAAATTAGGCCTTGGTTTACGCCCCTACGCGAGGTTACTTTTGATCGCAAGTTTTATTCTGCTCAGCTATCGTTCTAGGGAAAAATGAGCCTTTGTATCTCTCTGTCCTACAGGCTATCTCTCTTATTTTACGAGGATGGTCCATTCTACCGATATAGGTGGGAGTTCTTATTATTTCTTTGACGTCGCTGGAGAAAGTACTCGTTCTAAATCTTTCAAGAAGTTTTAACCTAGCACGTGATCGACGCTCAGCTAGTGATTCCCATCCTAAGTCCTGTATCAAGCCTGGAACGCTTATATTTCTATCATAACAATTTTTGACGAATCTAGCAGCTTTTCGCTGCACTTTCTCTAACTCGGTGATTAAACCTTTCTCGTACGGATCCCATATGCTCGACGCATACTCTAGCAGCGGTCTAACTAAAGAAAAGTAACATGTCTCTTTGACTTTTTCTTCGCTTTTACCTACTATCCGTTTGATGAATCCTAGTTTTTGCTTAGCTTTCCCGGATATATTTCGTATGTGTGTGTCCCACGAGAGGTTACTTGTTAAAATGACACCTAAGTATTTGACGGATTCGGATAATTTTAGATGTACGCCTTCTATACTGTAATTCATCGCCTCAATTTCTTTGTTTCTCCAGAATCTCATGACGGAACACTTACCTAAGTTCAGCTCTAATTGCCACTCTTTACACCACTCGATAATTGCGTGTAGGTCGTTAGAAAGTAATGCTTGATCAGCAGGACTGTTAATCTCTCTGTAAACTACCGTATCATCCGCGAATAACTTGATTTTACTTGTAATAACATTATCTAAGTCATTTATGTATATAAGGAATAATAGGGGACCGATGACACTTCCCTGTGGAACGCCGGAGGACACGCTGACCGAATCTGATTTAAATCCATTTATGACTACCATTTGTTCCCGATCATTGAGAAAGTCCCTGATCCACTCGATTATCTTTCGATTTATTCCACAGGCTTGTAATTTTTTCAATAACTTAATATGAGGGACTTTATCGAATGCCTTCTTGAAGTCAAGAAAAACCGCGTCTAGCTGGGTCTTTCGATCACCGGATCGTAGTATATCATGTGCAAACAGAGCGAGCTGTGTTTCACAAGATCTTGCCTTCCTAAAACCGGGCTGATATTTACTGAGCAAGTCCTGGCTATCTAAGAAGTCCATCACAGAACTAACGATGATGTGCTCTAGAATCTTGCAAGATATTGAGGTTAGCGAAATCGGCCTGTAGTTTTCTCGGTCGTCTTTTTTCCCGCCTTTATGTAGCAGAGTTATAAACGCTAATTTCCATTCCTTAGGTATAACGCCATGACTAAGTGACTTACTGAAAACTGTTTTGAGATAAGGTGCTATTTCTAACGCTAATTCCTTTAATACTCTAGCTGGTACCTCTTTCTTTAATGATTGACATTCTTAGAAATTCATTTTCGTTCTTTTTACAGGTGAAACAGAAAGAGAACTGTGTTCCAGAGCCGAAGAAATCACTTTAAAATAGATTTTTGCTTGATCCACAAATTCATTCTTGACATGAAAGTTTCACGTTTTTCGTCATCCATGTGAATTTCCTTTAAATACATTTCAGGCATAAAAGGTATTCAAATTCCAAATTTTCCCGTTGACCCATCTATTGTCGCCTTCCATGGAAAACCTGGGAATCGTTTTATAGCATTAAGTTTCCGGTCTTTCTGTATGGGTACTAGTCTTTGGGATGGGTGGACCACATCGATCAGCATTTGGACAATTACCCCATTCCGAGAAAAAAATACTACAAATTTTTTTTTACATTAGGTAGAACTGTCCCTGCGGAATTCATTCTTTCTCTACCGAAAGACTGGTGACACAAAAGTGCATTTAGACTACAGACTTGATTTGATTGAGCAAATAATCAAACAATCGAGGCCTACCACCCTAGTGTAATTTCCCCAAGAGTGAGTAGGCCAACAAGCAACGCCACACCCTCCCTGCCTCACTGAGAGGCACTTCCCCGAGACAATCCCTCCTATGGAAAAGAAGACGAACCCCACAAAGCAGTGCTTTTTGTGTTGCTGCAAACGAGATGCGAGGGAAAAAAATAAGAAAGGAAAGCAGGTATTATTGCCCCCAGTGTGAAGTGCCTCTCTGTGTTACTCCTTGCTTCAGAATTTAGCATATGGCAACAAATATTTGAGAAAATGTTGTGGAGTGTAATAAATGTAACATGATTTTTTGTATTAGTTAAATATAATTTTTTCAAACATTAGTTTTTTATTTCAATAATTAAATGAAAAGGTGCTTACTATAAAGAAATTACCTGAAAATAATTAAAAATAATGAATCAAATAATATGTTAAAGATAACATTTAGAGCAGAAATGATTAAGTTTCTTTATTTAACTACTTGAAAGTATTAAAAAAAAATAAGAAAATGTGTTTTTTTTTAGACCTACTACTGAAAAAACTCATCAGGGAAGCGGTTAAAATGTGTATTTCCATTGAAACCCAAAATCGAATTTTTTGATAAAAAAAAATACTTTCCCCTATACTACGTATGGAGAAAGTAAAAAACAGCAAGTGATAAGAGTAAACACCCACTTCCAGTTGACCGTTTTTACCAAAAACTAATCAACTCTTGTCCCTTCAATAAAAAAGTCAAATATAAAAGTTTGCATTGATCCGATTAATAGTTTTTGAGTTAGAGCACCCACGAAATTCCTATCACATACACACAGAGACGACATCAAGAAAATGGTCAAAACTGGTATTACCATTGAAATCTCAAAATTAGGGATTGGACGGTTCCACTTTTTCCCAGTTCCGGTCTCGGTTATATTGATCTGATCCTGGTTCTCGGTTCTGTTATGTAAGAAGTGCTATTTGATACACCATGGGAAATTCTAGCTTTACAACAGTTGCATATAGCGTATTTGTCGTTTTTACTGTCAATTCTGAAGTTGTTCCAAACATCCAACATGGCTTTATTGTTAGGGTTAAATTTAAATGTATCTATTCAAAATTACTACACAACAAAATAAAACTTAGTCCTGTCAATAAGTTATAGTAACACTTAAAACTGATAGATTTGACTCAAAATATTGCTTGAATTTTTACATTATAAAATCAGGCAGCTGGGAACCAAAAATTGAATACCGCAAGTTCGAAACCCATCATTCATTTTTTTGATAGATATTTTTGCGGAACTATCGTTCGTTGAACTGATTCGTCATCCTGATTTTTGTACGCACTAGAAAGCTCTTTTCCCTCATGAAATAAAGGAAATTCAGACTTGCTCATCCCGTTTGAAACTGGTAACACATCCAGCATAAAAATTTATTTTACCTCGTAGTTAACAAACAACTTCCATCATCGATATATGTATCGAAAATCGAATGCTGTTGCAGAAAAATATGGTGGAGTGAGGCAGTCACTTTTCAGTTAGCGTCTGCTTCTGAGACGCAATCATTTTTAGGCGTTCTTTACAATAAATAAAAAAGAACGCTTTATGTTCAGGTCAAGTCCGTCCATCTGTCCACATGTTTAATCTCAGAAACTATTGGGGGAATATTGATGAAATTTGGTATTTAGGACAAAGGGGCAAAGGAACTAAGAAACTTATATAAATAGTTTACGTGACCTAATTGGGAGTGCCACTTTACAGGTGACAAAAAATGATCTTTTCTTTATATTTCATACAATATAACTTATAACGAAAAAGACTTTAAAGAACTTAGCAGAACTAATCAAATAATGTATGTTTTGTTCACTACATTTTTATCAAAGGAGTAGGCGATTTCAAGAAAATCAAACGAGAAAGTCGTAACTCACTTAGGACCCGTTTTATTTATTGTCAATGAAAACAAACTCCATGACGACTGATGTACACAATAACTGCTGTAAATACCTAATTAATTTAATTCTCTTTAGTGCGCACACAACATTAGGAAAATGGATAATCTAAAACGAAGAAATGAATGTAAATACGTCTATTTTGTATGTTTAGACAGCGTTTGTAAGTGAAAAGAAATGGGTAATTTATGACGAAGGAATGAACATGAACATAAAGATTACATTACTACTACTATTTCAGTGAGGTAAGTTTTAAATAATTGTTGATTGTTTTATTAATTACAATTGATTAGGAAATTAGTCGGTGAATCAAAAATTCAACATTTTCTTGGCATCACTACTGGCATTTCAGTTTGTATACATTATAATTCGCCATTAATATTTATCTTTTGTGACATGATTGTATAAATCGTAAAGAACGCCTCTGCCTCGTGTGCATACATGCATGATGTGTGCATCTTTCCACGCTTTTTATTAAAATAAGGATCAGAACCAAAGAACTGTATTATAAACAGACGGTTTCAGTTATTTCAGTTCTTGAGAGAACCAGCAGAACCGATCGTCCCATCCCTACTCGAAATCGATTTTTTTCATGAAAACAATACTTTCCCCCATACTATACAGTAGGACCCCGTTAATCCGAACCACAGTAATCCGAGATTTCGGTTAATCCGAACAGGATATAAAAAAATAATCATAAGAAAAAGTTTTAATTATTCAGACAAAAATCGACAGAATACTATTACTTACACATTTATAAATTAGTCCTTTTTTACAAAATCTGTCATTTTCTTCTGAGAAAGTGTTGAACGATGAGAAGAGGCTGCAATGTCCTGCCAGCGCTTCATAAAAATCACATCTGTAGGCATGGCTTTACTTTGCTGCTTAACATACAGCAGATCGCATTCCAACGCTTCCTGTCCCTCAGTGTGTGAGATTACTTCTGCTGTAATCACTGAATCACTTTTGTTTGAGTTATCTTGACCACTTTTCTCCGACAATATAATTGCCGAGAGATTCAACACTAATAGTGGCACAAAATTGTTCAATTTTAGTATGATTCTTTTTCCAGTCATTAATGGTTGCTTCTCCAACACCAAACTCTTAAGGCTAATTTGGTCGAACTTTCACCTTTGTCAATGCGTTTGAGCAATTCCAACTTATCTTTTAACAAATACAAACTGCTTATGCTTTATGGATATTTCTACAAGATGGGCAAAATGGGAACAGTAATTTAAAACATTGGGAAAAACCCCGCACTACATTATACAGTTGTATGCTAAGAGGGTAGAAACAGCACTGAGCAACGAATAGTGGCTTGCTGCGACCTTCACACAAGAGTGCGGGAATCTCCGACCCCCTCCCCCCGCCAAGCATTTTGTAAAACCCGGATATTCTGAAAATTCACTAATCTGAACATACTCAAGTTCCAATTAGTTGGGATTAGCAAGGCTCTACTGTATATGGATAACGTAAAAACTGCACTAGGAACAACTGCCTCTGGAATAATAGTTATGTTAATTAAGGGTGAATGTTAAGAGAACTTTTGAGAGATTGGTTGCATGTCATCTCAAATAGAAGGCCAGAGGAACTGCTAAGAAAAAGAGGAATGCTTGTACTGGAGATGCATTCAAAATACACCAAACTCCTGAAGTTAAAAGATTAAATGAGTGAAACGAATCCTGACCTTGAGAGAGGACAACATAACCTCATGTTCTCCATGTTGCTGTAAACATGCCTTTTAACCACCCATCTGGGTATTTAATTTTTCGAAGCCGCACCAGCGGTGGGCATTTAAATTGAAAATTTGGCGAATTTTTACCTTTTGAATTATATTTATAAAATGTAGTAATTGTTCAGTATTTGATTGGATATTTTTTTATTTAAAACATTAGACTCTTTTTAACACGCAAGAATGAACAATTATGTATAAATATTAATTTTTAATGGAAAATTTAAATTGATAAAATTACGTGAAAATTACAAAAATGGGGTGAAAACGGTCTAAAATTACATAATTACTCAAAATATTCATAAAAATCATATTATCACTAATAAAAGTTAAGACGCAAACCTTATGTATAATTAAAAAACACAATATATTGATATAGAAAAAATTACATTTATTACGTAAAGAAACAAAATAAATATATATATGGTGCAGAGGCTTTCGCGGCGTTTGGCTGTAGGCTGCATGTTTTTCGGTAGCTCACCGCGTTGATCGGCTGTTTCACAAGACGACGTTTCGCCGGCGTTGCAGTCGGCTTCCTCAGGTCAGCTGACCTGAGGAAGCCAACTGCAACACTCTTTTCACTGAAAACTTTCGGGAAAAAAAGGAGTTCCAATGCTCTCTCATTTACTAAAATACATAGCATAATCCGGTTTTAGTACAATTCCCTGGAGTACGAAGATACCAAGAAGAGTTTTTATTTCATTTGCAGTTGTCTCCCCCCCAACTACGTGCTCTAGATCGTCGTTTTAGGCTAGGTTTTGCATCAAGAAATTTTTCTATGTGCACATCTTTGCAGACCACCCACTCTGGGTGATTACAAGGATACGTCAAGGAAAGGCGGAAAAACAGAAAAACAATGGTTACTTTGAGCAAAACCGTCAATGTGGGGGATATAAAGTAGGGTGCCATAAAACGACCCTTCTAGCCACTCAGCCGTCCTGGGAGAACAAAGCGACCGCATAACAGTGGAAAAGACTAAATATGAAAGAAAAGGATTTACAAGTAGCATGCTGTTCGAGGAAAGTAAGATGCAAGAGACGACAAACAAAATTTTTCACATAAGGGTGTGAAATAATCCAAGATGTCAAACCCTGACCTTTAAAAAAAATAGGGGCAGGGGATATGCTACCCTCATGGCAAATGCAGACTTTGGATACGAGACGTACAACTTCCTAAAATAGGGAAGGAACGTCCATCTACTGGCAAGACGGTAAACTAAAAGGATGCCGCTATGAGTGAGAAAAGGTGCGCGACGGAATATAACGGCATACCCATAGCAAATAGGCTAAAAATTGCTGTGCCGTATATATACGGCATACCCACCACCGAAGTGTCCGGCTATGCCATATATATACGGCATACCCAGATGAGTGGTTAAGAGCCATTTAAAGGGTTATTATTCAGACTAATCAATAGCTGGAGGCATGCTTTCAAATCAAGATGAAAGCTGAAGAAATCTAACGTTGCAATGCTCTGCTAATGGATAAATGCATCATGGGTAAGGATTAACCTATAAGAAAGAGTGAATGCATTTGAGAAGTGCTGTTTATCTATTGCCATGGATGAAATTGAGGATAATGCTTTGTGGGAGTCAATGGATGAAGTTAGGAGTGATAAAGATAGACCAAGGAAGATTCCAGAGAGTGAAGAAGACTCATCAAGTGCAATGACTCTATAAAAGAAAAACATTGGGCTCAATAAGCTTAAGGTAAATAATTTCTGTAAATTAGGTCGATAGAGTGAGGAAAATGACAAAGAGAGTGTTAGTATAAGGTGACCAACTTTTCAAGAAGCCAAGGTGGGACATTTTCAAAGATTTGCCGACCATAAGGAGGGACAGATTACAGTGGGTTGTTTGTGATGCCTTTATTAATGAGTCAGTCTTAAATAGATAGATGCAATAGATAACAGATAGCTTGGTGTGATCAGTGAGGGCGTTCCGGATGATTTAAATGACAATTTGGGGTATTAATCAAAATTTTTCAAAAAGCAGAACACAAGTTGCGACATTTAACAAGGTGGGATGAGAGATGAAAAGGAGGGACTGTCCCTCCAAATTTGGAACGGTTGGTCACCCTATGTTAGTACCCATTTACACCTTCCCGTTTTTGTACCTGAAAACAGGCATCTGACGTTCTGCGCATGCGCACAAATGAATTCCCCCGAAGAAAGGCATCAGGAATGGAACGGGCATGACTCCCGATTCTGAGCCTGTCAAGAACACATCGATTGGTTGAGGACTGCCACATGACACAGGTGACATGTTTGTTATGTGTCAAGTTAAGGCAGTCTCCCACGAAGTTTTTTTTCAAGAGATTTTATCTCTTGAAATGAAAACCCAGTCTCTCCACCATACTGATCAAGATTTTTATATGCATTTGCGTCTTCCAATTGTAACTCTTTGTTCAAAAACAAAAAACTGCTTCGCTCATCTCTTCTACACTTCCAAGATTTCACCCAACACAAGGGGACTTGTCTTTTCTTTTTACTGTTAGACACAGCTAACAAAACCGGCAGCCAAAAGGGCAGTTTTTCTTCCTGAATCCATTTTACTACATACACTACCTCAGGCAGGCTAGTCAGCTAGGCACCCGTTTTCAGGCACGGAAACAGGAATGTGTAAACCGGGACTTAGTGAGTGATGAAGACTGATCAAGTGCAACGACTTTTATGATAAAAAAGAAAAATATGAGAATCAATAAATATAACATGCGTAAAGACCACAGTGATTTCTATTTTTTCACCCCATGCATAATGATCACAGAAATATCCATTTTTCATCCGAGTCATTTTTTGTCCTCTGTATAGTACTTTTAAACAATCTCTTAATTATTTACAGCCATGGTCAGTTCTAAAGGTTCCATTTATAAAATGGAAGTTTTCGATTATGGTTTTTACCAACGAACCTTTACAAATTATTTCAATTTTTTCGTATATGCTGTGCTATGTCATTAGCCACTTCATTAGAAAGAAGCACTATATCTGCAATTTTTTAAATCTTTTTTTATGCAGTGATGTTTCAGTTCCTATCTTTATGATCCAGAATGCTTTCTGAAGTAATCCTCATCTATCATAAGGCTGAAGAAAATGTAAACAATGGGAAGAACAGCAGTTTTCATATTAGCTCATCAAATTTGTTCTCTTCAACGCATTTGTTGGGGTATACAAATATACATCAAGCAAACTAAGGATATTTCTGTTTGAGATCACAAAAGATTAATTAGGCCACAAATAGGGAAGAACTGAGTGAAGTGAATAAGTAGAAGACAAAGAAAAATGACGATGAAGCATTCCATAATGAAGGGCCTTCCAGGCAGACTCTCTGGCAGGTGGAGTAAACCCCATCTCTGGAGTTTATCACAGGGAAGGAGGAGAGAGAAATATATTTCCAGGGAATACAAAGTGTGAGTGGCTAACAATATTAAAAAGGAGGCAAGGCATGTGTGCTCATTCTTTGTCATCCCAATGCACAATGGAAAATAGTTTGTGTTATGACACCACAAAGAAGTATTAACACTTTGTGGTCCGCTCACGTATTAGTACGTGTTTTTGTCACCAGTATCAGGTGGCCGCTCACGTATTAATACGTGTTCATCTAGTCTCCGGTTTTTCACGCCACGGTGGATTTATTTGGAACTATTAGGAGCTATTTCTTTGATCGTACTCAGTCTAGAAGCTTTACACATTGTTTTGGTGAAAGTGTAAGGTGTTTTATGAGAGATATTAGTTTTTTTAACCTGTGACATTTATTGTTACCATTATGCAATCATGGCTGCTGAGAACAGAAGGGGAATGTGCAAAAATTAAATTTTAAACAAAGTTTTTGCCGATAATTTGTCTGATGTCCCAAGTTGTGAAGGAACTGATGGAAGTTCTGAGGAAAACGATAATGAAATGCCAAGTGACAGTGATGAAGATATAATAATTACCAAGAAAACTGTTCGTGCTCTACCTTTGCAGTATTCCAGCGATTCTGAAGTTGATGACAGTAATGCTGTGACTAACACGACGAGTGGCGATGTTTTATTTTGGTCGGACAACGACATTATTCCTGCTTTAGAAACATTTGCTGGCACACCAGGTGTGAAAATTACTCCACATGATCCAAAAAATGTGAGTGACGTAGTTAGTTTGTTTATTGGGGATGACCTCTTTTCGATGATGGTGGAGGAATCAAATCGTTATCATGAGCAAAATGCCCATAAATACAAAGAATCACCTAAAAGTTTGAAGTGGCACGATATAACCATTGGAGAAATGAAAAAAAATTTTAGGTTTGGTTATCCTTATGGGGCAGGTGCACAAAGACAGAATAAGTGATTACTGGACACTGGACCCTCTAACAGAAAATCCTATATTTTCAAAGGTAATGAGTAGAAACAGGTTCCGCCAAATATGGCAGGCATGGCATTTTTCAAATAATGAAGATGTCCCAGAAAATTCAGGGAGGATATTCAAGGTTTTACCAGTTTTGAACAACCTTCTAAAGAAATTTGCAAGTGTCTACAAACCTAGGCAGGAACTGTCACTTGACGAGGGCGTGATACCATGGCGAGGGCGACTATCTTTTCGTACATACAACCCTGCCAAGCTGACAAAATATGGAATATTAGTGCGTATGGTATGTGAAGCATAAAGTAGAGAAAATAGTCAGTGCTGGGAGCAAGAAAATTCCTCAGAGACCATGTAGAGTATGTGCAGCCAAGAAAAAGATAAGTGAAACCCGCTTTATTTGTGGATTTTGTTGTGTTCCACTCCATAGAGGGACATGTTTTGAACAATACCACACTCTAATTGATTACTCTGGTATATAATCTCTATGCATTTAAAATTTCATTAAAATATATCCAGTACTTCAGGAGTTGTGTGTGTTTTATTGAATGCTTATACCATTCATGCGGTGGCACAGAAAATGGCCGGTCCCAAGGGCTGGTAAATTTAAAGGGCACCGGCACACAAAGTGTTAACATGGTGAATACTAATTCAAATTCCACCGAAAATTTTTAAATTATAAGAAAGTTATGATTGTTCATAATGAAACATATGTAGTACCTTTCCACAGTATATTTTTCCTTACGACCGGTTTCACCATGATACGGCATCATGTGGTGAATGGTGAAACTGGTTGTAAGGAAAAACATATTGCGGAAAAGTACTACTTGTGTTTTACTATGAATAATATTAAACACTTCCACGAAGTCATGCCTGATAAGGTGAATTATAAAGTTATGATTGTTTATACAATGCAACTACAATTAAAATGGAAGTCAAATTCTGTGGGAACAAGGAGCAGTGAGGTATTTAAATGCCCCATATGCAATGTGTTAAGGTATAAAATTTTGTAAATTTTATCGATCGTTCAAATTTCTATAAGAATCAAATGGACTTAGGTCATAAATTTCTTTTCTGCATAGAGAAACTTAAAATTGGACTTGTCATGGCTTTGGGCAAAGGTTGTATTTTCACTTATCCATAAGGAAAAATAGGCTCCATTTACTTGTTTCACTTGATACCTGTTTTTCTGAAAAGAGTTCCCTGTATTTGTTTTGCCTTTTGGAAAACATTTTTCATGCATACAAACTAAAAATTTCATAGGATAAAAATAAATATTTTTTAAAAATGTCTTGAAAAACTATCTCCTATGTTGATAGCAATTAAAAAATGTCAAGGTGATATGAAAATTTTAATTGCAACGGGGTCAAAGTTAGCCTTAACTATCTTAGTGTCAAATGTCCTCTACTTATATCCATCAATACTCCACAAAATGTATAACCCACTAAGATTGGATTGGTAATAATTAAGCTTCATATTGATAAAAAATTAATGATAGTGCAAAAACTATATTGAAAGGTCTCCCAAATCTGGATAGTATTATATTTTTCCTAGATCATCCATAACTTCTCAACTTCAAATTATATAAAAGTAATTTATATTGTTAAAAATTGTAATAAAATAAATTCTGAATAGTATATCACCAAAACTTACAAATAGTGAGAGCTGCAATAATTCTAGTTGCAGCGTCTGGTAAAGCACAGTTTGGAAAAAATGGCTGCATCACATAGCTTGCAAAAGTTAAACCCATTATGGCATTTGTTGTTGGTCTGAAAAATAAAAATTTTATAGTTTAAATATACACACTTTTAAATCACATCATTAAAACACATGAACCCTTATACATAGCAACTTTCTTAAAGTGAAGATAACGTATTTAGTACTTAAAATGTCACCAAACAATTCGTTTTAGAAAATCAAAAATTCTCAAATGATATTTCAAGTTTATTATCTATGGCAAAAATTACATAAAAATAAGATTAGCAGCCCAAAGAAAAAGGAATGAAGGAAGTGGTCCGAATGCCTCATGAATGTAAGCGTAATCGCCTCCAGATTTTGGGACGGTGGTCCCCAATTCTGCGTAGCACAATGCACCAATAGTAGATAGGAGCCCGCATAATACCCAAACCAATAAAGAGAAGCCAACAGAGCCAACCTCCTGTATTACACCTTTTGGTGATATAAAGATTCCTATAAAAAAATGTAAGGTATTGAATATAAGGATAACTATTCACTTATTAAAATAACTCGTTATTACTAAAACATGTTTAGCTTGCATGTAGTTAATTATACTCCAAAATGAAGTTAAAGAATTACCTGAACCGAATATGATACCCAAAATGATTGCTACGCCTTCCAACAGCCCCAGCTCTTTCTTCAACTTTACCTTACCTATTCCCTCATCATCTATCCGTTCCTGTGTCATAAGATCAGTTTCCAATGATGTTCTTCCCATAATAAATATCCTGCTAGTAGAGCGATCGGAAAAAGCTTTACATTAATGGTTACTGCGAACAGTAGTAGATAATAAAATAATATCAATTTAGTTTACCTAACTTATTCCTGTGACAAAAACTAGTAAATGTTTACTTGGTATTCAAAACAAAATCAATATTTTCAAGTGTCTATTGAATAAGACAAAATATTTCTATACACGTGTTTAAACATAAAATGTTGAAAAGAATGCCAACACTTCTTAAGTCAGAAATGCTCCTGTATGTGCAAAAATCAGTATATCAGGATATTTTAACCTCAAAATAAAACCACTTGGAATTAATCTTCTGTAATTAGAGCATATAAACAAATAGTTTCATATAAAGCAACGTGACCGGTTAAGGATTTATGCTAAGTTAAAACACGCTTAGCGCGGCAAATTTCCAAAAACAAACAAGAAGCGCTCCGCACTTTAGCTTACAATCGAGTCAAAAGTTAATCTACCGTAGGTGTGAGATATGTAATGAGGTTGCGGAAGGTGAAGCTGGATTGTAATATAATCTTTCAGACTTTGTTGTAGCTAAATTCTCATGAAATGCTAAATACAACACGCTATCTAGTAAGGAAAAGATTGCCAATAACGTAAAGATTGTTTGGGAAAATTCTGCGTTAAAAATTATATAAATTTATACCAGGTGGGCATTTGAAGAGATATATGTTAGTAAAAGTAAATTTGCAGGCGCTACTATTAGACTTTACAATCTTGAAGAACAATGAGAAAATAAAATCAACTCTCAAGAAAACACGCCAGAAGGAAAAAATTACGGTTTGAATGAGGAGTACTTTCCGAGCGGTTTTCTCAGCGATTCTATTTTTTATGTTAGCTTTATTTAAAACAGCTTTTCTGGATTATCTGTGAATATTCATACAATTTTTTCTCGTTTTCTTAAAAAATAAAACGTTAGTGGATGTACCTTTGCAGTGGATATTTCACGCATTGGCAAAGCAAACAATGGTTTTTAATTTGGTCTATCAATAATATTTTTATTGTAAACATTTTTAAATATAAATTTTCATTTTTCGAAGTGTATTGTTTATTAAGATTGTGTATTTCACTATTAAACTTTGTTTAACTTGAGAGATATTTAATTTCATTTGCAAAGCTATTTTGTAATTGGTTTAGTAAATATTTTGTTTGATAATCATAATAAATTATAATATTTTTTAATTGATTTGCATTTTGTACAAAAGATGCTTTTGCTTTGACAGAATCTTAGTTTTAACTGCATATGAAAATGAATTGATTTTCCAGTAGTTGTGTCTGCGGCGGTTTTTCTCCCAACTTCTCGAATGTAGAAAAAGAAGACTAACACTTTGTTAACATAAATTTTAGGACCACATTCTCTAAATAATTTTATTAGTCGATGTAATTTTTTTAGATTATACAATCGTACCTCCATAATTCGGCAACTCCCCTAATCCGGCATAGTTTCGAGTTTTGGCGTAATTCCCGTGAACCGCGGTTGGTTATAGCCGTCGATCGTTAAGTTCGATTTAATGTGTTGTGATATACATGAACCCCTCATGCACGTTTGAAATATGATTTCCTCCATAATTTAAAAGCTACAGAATACGTGTTATTTTAATTAATTTCTCAAAAAATTAACGAAACAAATGCGAAAAATAATCATAGTTAACTCTATTAGTTCACTATATATACACATGTAGCTACAGAAGTTGAAGAGGCATCTATTGACCTGAAAGATTTGACGGGCAGTGTAATTGTGTTAGGCAGTGGTTCTTAACCTGAAAACATTTTGGTCCGAAATCAGTTTTGCCTCAGATTTCTACCTTTCATGCTTTAATATTTTTTCAATTCTTTTATAACTATTTAGATGATATGCCTTGTAATGATGTATTGAAATGTTCTGCCAATTTGTCACCTCTATAACAGATATAGTGCAGACAAATGGATTTATTATACGTAGAAATAATATATGAAAAGTTACACATATAATTTTAGGCAATGACAACTTATTGCCGACTGTCCAAACCAAAATGAAACATTAGAATTCACTAAAAAACACACACAGTTGAGTTCAACTCATGCGCTTCAGTAAGCAGACAGAAACCTATCTCATAAAAATTGGTTAACAGTACTAATAATTTTTTAATAAGTTCCATTAAAAACAGAAAAAATTTTCTGGAGTAAGGAGGGAAGAGCATGGGAATGCCAGATGTGAAGGGGATTTTAGAAGATGAGGGGCATGAGACAAAAAAGGTTAAGAACCAAGTTACAGTCAGTTACAGTTACAGTCACAAGTTAGCAGTGGAAGCTGTAAGAATGACAGCTTGGATCCTCTCTCATTGCCTTCTTATTCTCTCTCTCTTATCGATTTCTCTAATGGTTATGGTTAAGTTCTCATTCTATACCAATTAATTTAATAATTATAAATATTTATTTCTTTGTTTATCAAGAGGACAATGCATGCCTTGCCCACCAACTTGTAAAAATTCTTGGCATAAATTAAGGCCTGCCTTGATGTTCAAAGATAATAATGATTCTGAGACAGATTATGCAAGGTTTCATGTACTACATGAATAACCACTGATAAATGAGTTTTTCAAGTAACAAAATGTATCAATAACCATGGAGCGAAGAAAATATGCACTGCTAAACTAGATGAATGGATGGCAGTAGACAAGGATCCACCAGTCGTGCATCAACTTACTCATTATGAGATTGTAAAAAATTATGAAAATACCAAAATGAAGATAAAGACGAAAGTGATGAAGAAGATGTACAGTATACTACAACACTTGATAGTATGAATGGAAGGGTTTGGCTTAGGGGTTATGTAACTCCTGTATTATGGCAAATTTCCTAATCTGGCCAGTTCCCAAGGTTGCAGGATTAAGGACGTAAGGCTTATATTTTATGATCATCTATCGTAGTGAAGGGAAACTTGCACAAACAAGTCAGTTTTCATGGAAAATTGCAGGTCTGATAAAATTGCTCTGGTGGAGAAGAAACTGTATTTAATATTATATATAGAATTTATTATAATTTACTGCATAAAATTGAATTTTAAATTTCATTGTAAATAATGTTCTTCTAAATTGTATCATTTTGTTTCTTCTTTAAACTTTATAAAATGTTATGATTTGTGCTGCCTGTGTAAAATAAAAAATGAGAACAGTGTGACCAGTCAAAGTTTCAGCATAACGTAAAACTTCTGACAGATGTAGTGATGTTTTTTATTATTCTCAGAAGTCTTGTTTTAAAAGTAAGCAATTGTTAAGACTGCTTTGACTGTTGCTTGTTCTATTAACCCCTCAAGCCTGGAGGACGTTTATATAAATCCTACTCCAGATTCTGAAGGAGATTGTTTCGACAATGCAGGTGCAAAAATCGCAAAAATGTAAAAACTCGTAACTTTTCGCCTTTTTATTCAATTTTTATGAATGTTTTGAGGATTTATGGAAAACATGATGTTTTAAAACTATAACTTTTATGCTAGCTTGAAATAAATAGAGACTCTTTGCTGGAGAGAAGCGATCTGCACACCGATGTTATATATCCAGTGCATGCCTGCGCTTTCATATAATAATCTATATCGTGAACACTATTGAAGTTATTGGCATGCAACCTTCTTCAAAGATAAATTAAAACTATTCTGAACATTTCATTCAATGCATGTACCCTCTAAATCAATTAGGAAAAACGTTTCCTGCAGATCAACATTTCATGTCTCGATTAAAATTTTTTAGATAAATGTTACATTTGCTATTTTTTTAAAAGGCAGTTCATAATTTTTATGTACTCTTGAGTTACTTTGTAATTCTTTGGAATCATTACAGAATGTCACAAAAATTTTACTCTTTTTATTCAAGAGAAGCCAAAATATGACGTATGTATATTCGCAAGGAAGGAAATGTGACTACAATAAAAGTTCACAAAATTTCAACTCTCTATAAAAAATAAGAAATACAATAAAAATTGATGAATGAAATATAACTATTAAGGTCAATACTTCCTCTTTTAAAATATACCAAGGTTTTTAAGAACAAATAATTTCCAGTTTGGGAAAAATACATAAACATAGCAATGATGCTCAATGTGAAGTTTTTGCTTGATGTAATGACACGTCGAATGGCATTGAGGGGTTAATCAAGTAATTAAGGTTGAAAAAAGAAAGCAGATCTAGGTTAGGGCTTCCAAACCCATTTTTACCATACCCAGTTAACCTGTTATTTTTCAAATTACCCATCTTACTATTTGTTAATCCGTTGTGTTCGATTAACTGAATTTTTTAAAGTGACAATAAATGCTTGCCATAATCAGTTTTAAAAACTCCAAGTGGAAAGAATGTGTTGGAATAAATAGGTATTCTTAGAGGACCCCTCCAGGCCTATGCTATTTCACAAAAGAAAAAATAATAAAACACCAGGATTTGTGAACTGTTGGAATGTATTTTTAGGAAAATAATGAAAAACCAGGATCTGGTGCTTTCCCGGTAGATTGATTGTAGAAATTTTTTTCGGGTACACAACAGGGTCCAAGTTTGATTTAGGATCAATGTTTCGACGGCTGACTCTGCCATCTTCATCAGGATGTCTAAAAACGTGTTTTGGCCGCTATATATATATATAATATTCCTAGGCCGTAACGGTCTGATACGCCCTCCCACCAATCAGGTTCCATCTTTCCACCCACCAATCGCATTGCGTCTTCCTTCCCCGATTTTTTGGAGGATCGGTTCCCAGGTTCTGCTGAGTGAGTAGCCCGAGTCCCTGTGGATTTTATTGTCCCCCAGACGGATCTCAATGGCTTCTTTGACCAACCGGTCCCAGAAACCTTTGGTATGTTGTAATCTTTTTGTTTTTTTCCCAAAAGATCTTGTGGTCGCGGCTGAGGCTGTGGTCTGCCATCGCGGATTTCTCGGGCTGTCCCAACCTTATGCATCTCATGTGCTCTTTTAACTGGATTTCGATGGTGCGGCCAGTTTGCCCGATGTATGAGGCGCCGCACTCGCATGGTATGTTGTAGACCCCCGGAGCCTTTAATCCGAGATCGTCCTTAACTCGGGCTAGATGGTCTCTAAGTTTCCCTGGTGGTTTGTGCACTGTCTTGATACCATGCTTTCCCAGTATCCTTGAGATCTTGCCGGATATAGTGGAGACGTAGGGTAGACAGTGAGACGAAACTGTCTCATTTTACATTAAGCTCTCGTAAGTGCATTCACCTTGCTCTGCGTCCTCTCTCGTTCTCCCCCACTCTCCGTCTCTCTCACTCTCACTGCCTCTGCTCGTGGCGATGTTGTTGGGTGGGAACTAGTTCAGTTTGCAGTGAAGTGCCGGTAGATAGCACTGCACTCGCGAACGCTAATTGGTTCTACCCTCGATCTACTAGTGTCCTCTTCCGGGCTAATGTCTGTTGCTATAAAAGACGTATGCAGGGGTCGTCGTTTGCTGGAGTTCGTCGTTTGATAGAGTTCGAACACAAAAACTTATGGCAAACACGAGAAACTGATGGGGAACTCGATAAATTGTCAAAAATAGAAAAATGCTGCAACAGGCAGTGGCGACAGGTTTTTCCTCCTCCTCCTCATTTACAACTGGCGGCTTTCCTGTCACCACGAGACTGGGAATACGTAGATCTGTCTACTACTGCACAGGCGGACCTTCTCTTGCGGAGAAACACTACCAGACAGATGAAGAAATACGAAGGACTGACACAACAAGATCCCACGATCCCATCGCTGGACACCAACAGAGTCGTCATCAATCTCACCAACGAGGATATTGACGAGGCTATGACTACAATCTTCTCCAAAGGCCTGAATCCCCTACAGTGAAATGGTCGACGGCATGGAGCAAGCGATACGCAAGCTCCCTTAGACAGCTGCAGAAGAAGTTAGGCAAGAAATCTGTTTGGTCCTTAAAAGGGCCATTTTACTGGAACCAAATATCAACTACAAGGAACGGGAGGCACTCCGTGCATTACGCAACAACACCAACATCACCGTGCTACCTGCCGACAAAGGGAATGCTACGGTTCTGATGACATCAGAAGAATACCATCGGAAAATCAGACATATTCTCAACGATCCGGCTTATCGAGCTCTGCCCCGGGACCCCACCGAAGCTATCATGAGGAGGACTCTTAATCAAGAAGGGTAACTTTCCACCGGATATCCACAGGAGTCTTTTACCACAGGCTGCCATCCCACCTAGGCTCTATGGTCTTCCAAAAATACACAAGGAAGGGATACCTCTCAGGCCTATTGTGAGTGCCATAGGCTCACCCACATACATCGCCAGATACTTAGCCAACATTTTGGCGCCATTTGTGGGAACCTGTGAGCACCACATCAAGAATTCACGGAACTTCGTGGACATCATTTCACATCTACATCTGCAACCTAACGACATTATGGTCAGCTTTGATGTCATCTCTCTATTCACGAGGGTTCCAGTTAAGGACACTTTGCTCCTCCTCCAACCTCTGTTCGATAAACCAACCATCGAACTTTTTCACCACACGTTGACGTCTACTTACTTCCTCTATAAGGGAAAGTTTTACGAACAAAATGACGGTGTTGCCATGGGGTCCCCCCTCTCCCCGGCGGTAGCGAACTTCTATATGCTAGACTTTGAAGAGAGAGCCCTGAATTCGACCCTTTTATGACCAAAGTGCTTCTTCCGTTATGTGGATGACACCTTTGTAGTTTGGCCACATGGATGGGACACCCTCTCTCAGTTCCTCGAGCACCTCAACAGTCTCCACCCCAACATCAGGTTCACGATGGAGATGGAGAACGATGGGTGTCTACCATTTCTTGACATCCTCATGCGTCGCAAGAGCAATGGCACCCTTGGACACAGTGTGTACAGGAAACCAACACACACTGACCTGTACCTTAATGCCAGCAGTCACCACCACCACCCCTCACAATGCAGGGCAGTTCTCTCCATTTTGGCCTTCCGGGCCCATTCCATCTCTGACAAGGAGAATCTGCACAAAGAGTTAAACCATCTAAGGACAACGCTACGGCAGAATGGTTACCACGAACGGGACATCTCGATGGCCCTGAAAAGGGCAGACGCTTGAACAAAAAAAGGAAAATCAGTGAAGGAGGAGGAAAAACCTGTCGCCACTGCCTGTGTACCCTACGTCTCCACTATATCCGGCAAGATCTCGAGGATACTGGGAAAGCATGGTATCAAGACAGTGTGCAAACCACCAGGGAAACTTAGAGACCATCTAGCCCGAGTTAAGGACGATCTCAGATTAAAGGCTCCAGGGGCCTACAACATACCATGCGAGTGCGGCACCTCATACATCGGGCAAACTGGCCGCACCATCGAAACCCAGTTAAAAGAGCACATGAGATGCATAAGGTTGGGACAGCCCGAGAAATCCGCGATGGCAGACCACAGCCTCAGCCGCGACCACAAGATCTTTTGGGAAAAAACAAAAAGATTACAACATACCAAAGGTTTCTGGGACCGGTTGGTCAAAGAAGCCATTGAGATCTGTCTTGGGGACAATAAAATCCACAGGGACTTGGGCTACTCACTCAGCAGAACCTGGGAACCGATCCTCCAAAAAATCGGGGAAGGAAGACGCAATGCGATTGGTGGGTGGAAAGACGGAACCTGATTGGTGGGCGGGCGTATCAGACCGTTACGGCCTAGGAATATTATATATAGCGGCCAAAACACGTTTTTAGACATCCTGATGAAGATGGCAGAGTCAGCCGTCGAAACGTTGATCCTAGATCAAACTTTGACCCGGTTGAGTACCCAAGAAAATTTTCTACAATGAAAAACCATTTTTAAGATCGTTTATTTATTTTTTGGCATGTCATGGAACTGGAGGGTGTAGAAATAGTCAAGGTCAAGGGAACTTCCCCTACGTGCGCAGTGTTCTCCACACATCAACTTGTATTGCTGTCTCTAGCAGCCGCTGCCATCAAAGCTTCCAGTTGACTTTTGGCTGTCAATTGGAGAATCTTTTCAATGCAATTGCAAGTATTCAGCCTACTTCTACAGCCAGTGAATGAGTTTTTTTTTGTGGACAATAACTATTCGACCAAAATTTGTAGTTCTATGAAATACGAGACACTTTATGCTCTGGTACTCCTGAAATATTATTTTTTTAAACATTAATATTTTTTCCTGTATTCTTTTCTTTTAGTACAAACAATAATTTTTTTGTACATATGAAACATTGAATGTCATTTATTTAAAAAGATTTATTTTTAAATCATATAAAATAACCTGTTTTTCATGTAAGTATTCCGTTCAAAATTTCATTATACCAAACATTGAATGAGCTTCAATTTCTTAAAAAAGTTATTTACAGCAAAAACTAAGCAGTTTTTCTTGTATTCCTTTGAAATTTATTTAAATATACGTCTAAAAATTAATTGAGAGTTTCTATTTTTACCGGTTAACTGATGATCTTTTAACCAAAAAACTGGTTAGCAAAAACTCCAGCTAATTAGAAGTCCTCATTCTAGGTATAATTAACTTAAATCAGGAGGATAATTATTTTCTTTTTTTATCACTCTAAAAAGTTTTAAGATCATGAGAATATATCTTTTTTGAGAATTGTATATAAAAATGTAAAAGTTAAAAAATGAAGGTAATTGATTGCTTTTCAGGTGTGTTAAAGCAAGCATTTGGTTGAAAATTTTTAAACTCTCATTACAGTGTGCTTTTACAGTAGGTCTTCCAGCTGTTTATTACCTGAGCATAACTATTTCTGTTCATAGGAGTAATAAATGAATTGCAATGGATCAAAAATGTTTCTATTCCCTATCAGCAGAGTAAGTGAAAGCATTAAAAGTGTTCATGAATATAATATACACAAGATATACAAAATTTCATACCATATTTTTCAGGCTATATGACTAATCAGGCTATAAGATGCACCCAAACTATTTAGAACATTTTCAAGAAAAATATTTTGGTTCACCCAAGCATTTAGGGAGGAACACATCGTGTATTATTTCTAGTCATGATTAAGTCCGTATCTAGCAACATTTAAAGAAAATATTATGGCATGATAACAGTTAAATATAACATTTTAGATAAACTTAATTCGGGAAAGTAAATAGGGATGATTTAACACATTCGATGCGATCCAAAAATTAATTACCTTTGCCAGTGATAGAAATATTTCATTCTGTGTTTCTCTAAAATCGGTGTACTTTCTGAAAATCAAACTGATATTTTTGTAGGAAAATGTAAAAATCGTCTTGGCTTACATATATGCCATCAGCAATGGGCAACGAATATACGTTATGCAACTTGCATCACACATAACCAGTAAAAATTTCTGTGATGTCTTCTCATATTTCTTTCTATCTTAAAAGTAATTATATCCACGAAATTTTTCTGAAAAAAAATTGTCATAATAATGCATGAGTTTTTCTATCTTAAAAATCATATTTTGTAAATTTAACCCTAACATTGGAATCTCATTGTACATATTTGCACTCTACTGATGGAAAATTGAATAATGCCTATTGTAATATGTGGGCATCTAAGTATAACATTTAATTTTTAAATGTTTCAAAATTTTTGTCTGGAAAAATTTCTTTTGTTATAATTTATTTTGTGAATCAGCCATATGGCTGGAAATGGTTGTTCCTGTGGGTTCGAGTTACACTCCCATTTTTTCTACAATGACTATCCTTTGATGGGGGAAAACATTCATTTCAATATTTTTACTGCATAATTTGATTGCATAGCGAGTTACAGCTAAACTTAAAATGATAATAAAATTTTATATTTTAAAAATTCTCACAGTGTTTCTCAGAAACCTTGCCACTGTTCGAAATATATGCCTGAGAGTCGTACATCAGAGATTACATCTCTAAATGGCAAAATGTTTATAGACAGGTGTAACAGAAAAGCAGGAAATTATGAATGTGAATAAAAACATTTGTGTAATTTTTTAGTCATATTTTATTCATGTGAAATAAAACAACACTGTTACATTTTAAAATCATATTCCTGGGCATATCATTAATTTTTTATTGTACTCCCGGAAGCACGGTCTGAGGTAAACGCCTGGTTGGCCCTCACAATCGGGACAAATGAAAGTTACTAACTTCTTGTTCTCTTTCTGGTAGCAGAGTCTGCACATTTTCTGTTTCGTGTTCCCAGTTCAGTGAGGTCTCGGAAGTGAGAATTCCTATCTTTCTTTAGGGGGACAGGCGGTAAATTCCCAGATCCAAGTGATAAAAAGTATTCGATCAATTCTATTCTAAAATCATCAAGATTCTTCTTTTCTCCACTATACTTGTTGAATAAAATGAAGCTGTTTATCATCATAAGCTGAAAAACATGAATACCCAGCTTCTTGTACCATTTTAATGTTTTTCTCTCGCATGGGTAGTACGCCATGATCAAGGTGATTGATGCCACCCATGAATTTGATATATTTGGCGATGGCTTCAGGCTTATCCGTAACCCCCCTTGTACTTCTGACTTCAACAACCTACTTCCGAATTCAGAGGAAATCATCAGGACGTCTCGCTTGTCCTTCCATTTAAGTACACATATGCCCTCATCTGTCCAATGCTTGATTATCTCCCCCTTTTTCAATTTCATATTGGTGACCTCTTTCGGATTTTCTTGCCTATTGTCCCTTAGAGTCCCCGTGCAATGGGTTTTACAGGCTAACAAATCTTTTGTCAGCCTTACACTGTTATAATAATTGTCCATATCATTATATATCGACGTTTCTTACAGAGGAGGATATATATAACATATAGGAGGATACTAATGTCCAGCCCAAACTACAACAGCTAGAGAGCTGAAAGATTTAGTTTTTGTAGATATGATGGAGAAACCTGCAGATAAAATGAGACTTCTTACCTAAGTGACATGAGTTCGACTCCAGAAATTCCGAAAGTTGCGTTTTTTCCCATAAGAAAAGCATTGCGCCATTTTTGTAAATTAATTATGGGCACTTGCCGGTAAGCTAGAAAGATGAAATTTTCAGTGTTGCTAGACAGCCGCAATATATATTAGGAATTAGTGTCACTTTTTCTTACAGTGTCTTGGGTTCGACTCCAGAGACCCCGGAATATCTCCCATAAGTTAGCATGGGAAAACACAATCTAGTGTGTAGACCAATCTAATAAGTTTAGGAAGCTGAAATTTTGCAAGATTATAGAACTTTTCTCATAACCAACTATAATAATCGAAAATTTTAAAATAGTAAATTTTAGGGGTTGTTTTAACCCCATTTGAACATTAAAGTTTAATAATTTTTTAGTTACTACGGGATGAGCTAGGAAGCTGCAATATTCAAATTATTTACAGAGCAGTGCATTTGCACAAATAAACATTTCAATCTCTCCATATATATATTGTGGCAACCGTTAAAAATGCTTAAATTTTAAACAATTAGAAAAATATTATTTTACTTCTAGAATTTGGCTGAAATGTGTAGCATTAGTACCCCATAATGGAGAAAGTGTAAAATGTTTAAAATTGCAACATTTGGGGATTGTTTTAAACTATTATTTTTACAGGTGGGAAAAACGAAAATCGCTGCAGAGGTGAAATCTCTAGAATTAATAGAATATTTGTAATGATGAAATATCTGTCTGAAAAATTAATGTTTTTTCAAGGTGAGATGAAATGCTTGCATTATGCAAGCACCTTCTACTAGTATATACTATAGCCAGCATCTTTTATTCCCTCTATTAACTTATGGACAACATTCTCCGTGTGTCCGCGCCTCCTACTTCCTTATCTCTGGAGCCAGTGTAAACTAGCAGCTGTAAAACCAAACCTGAAGGCTCCAATAGCATATTCAACTTAATGCCATACTTATGCCTATTACCCTTGATATATTGGCGAGAAATTAGAGGTCCATACCACAATGCCACAGATTCATCAGTGGCAAGCTCTTTTGGGGGGACTCAACATTGGCCATTAGCTCATTGAATAAGTCTAAAAGTGGTCTAATTTTAAATAATCTACCATCCGTCCTAGGATCTTTTTCTCCCACATTATCTGCAAAGTGGAGAGACTGCAGGATTCCTAGAAATTGATCCTGACTCATTTTGTTACCAAAAGTTTGAAGATTGAATAATTCTGTTTTTCCAATAATCCGAAATGCGGTTCATTCTAACTGTCCCCATATGGAATAGAAGCCCAAGCCAAATGTTGAATTTGACCTTGCTCAACTCTTTCCAATTTGTTATCCTACCCCTCGGGGATGGGTTGTTGAGAAACATATTAACTGCATTTTTCTGTGTTTCTATCAAAATTAAATTGTAAAACTTACTGTTGGTCAGAAGATTGAAATAACCACGGGGTGTTTGTGAAGAGGGGCTAATTTTAAGCCTGGGCTCCCAGAAAAGACAATTGTTGGAAGGGGTGGATCAGGATGCTACCTAACAGGAATCTCAGGAGCAAAGGATCTGGGCACAGGTGGGTCTTCAGTGACAGGCATAAAACCCTCCCGGGAGGTTGACCTGGGCTCCTCTTCAGTTTTGGATTCTGTTTCGTCCTCCGAGTTGTATTGCCATTCCTCTTCCTCTGACAAGAGTGTTTGTAGCATTTCAATAATTTCCTCATCTGGAAATCTTTTTCCTTCTTCGGCAATCGCAATTTTTTTCACTTTGGTAGCAGGAACATCTGTGGCTAATAAAATTAGTTAGTACTGATGGAAAGTATATAAGCCGGAAATGGAAATATGAAATTATATTAAAATAATGTAATGCACTTACTAAGTTGTTTAGAAGCTCCTGGAGCATCGTCTTGTACATTTTGGACTCTCTGGCGAGTTCTGCGAATTCTCTCGACATCTATAAATTATACAGCACTTACTTGCAAGACTAGAAGTGCTTGGTCCATCATCTTGGGTATTTACATCACTATCTGAGTCAGTCTCCATGCCTAAACACAATTTTTTAGAATTTTGTGAAAAATTTCTTTATTATTCATTTATATATATATATATATATATATATATATATATATATATATATACACACAGTCAAACTCGTTTATAACGAGCACGGTTGTAACGAGGTCACGGCTATAGTGAGCAAATGCTACCTCCAAGATAAGTTTACGAGTATTTACATACAAATATTTCACGTATATAATGAGCACGCTTCACGGATATATCGAGCAAACTTCGACCACTTCTCAGTCTCAAACGCGGTGGCGGTCAGCCCCTTCAATCCTCATAGTGACCCAAGATATGTAACCTTGTGTTCTCGAGTCCAGCCTCTATACCCTATCCCTCGGGGAGGTTAAAGACCGCGGTGTTGTTGTTAAAAAATAATCCCTTCGTCCAAACCAAGAATTCCCAACTTGCAGGTACAGTGGCACCCGCGGAGGTCCTTTGTCCTCTCCTCCCAACCCACAGCTCTTTTACAGCCAGGAGGTTGTGTTTGGAAGGGGGTAAGGGGCTAAGGGCATGTACAATGGCGCCCGCCCCCGTCGCTCAGCCGAATGCACCCAACACCCTTTCCCACGTAAAGATGGGAAATCCCAGATTTAATCCGTCTCCTCATTAACTCTTCCTGGAATTGGTATGCTCGCAGTTTGCAAATTCAAAGGTGACAAATGTGTTGGTGGCAAAAGACCTAAGAATCGTTTAACAGTTTTAATGTGCGCAAACATGAATGGGAGTGACAAAAAAAACTTTTTGTTATTGGTAAGTCACAAAAGCCGCGTTGCTTCAATAATGTAAAGAAGCTTCCCGTTGAATATGCAGCTAATAAAAAGGCATGGATGACTTCCAATATTTTTCAGCAATATGTAAGTCAGTGGAACAACGAGTTACGGAGGAAAAATAGAAACATTTTACTCCTTGTCGATAACTGTCCTGCGCACCCACATATGCAGGAGTTATCCAATGTAAAACTGGTGTTTTTGCCTACAAATGCGACTTCTATTTTGCAGCCAATGGACATGGGGATAATTAAAAGTTTTAAAGGCCATTTCAAGCGATTTTTTGTTCTACAGTTGATTGAAAGGAGGGAAAGAGGTTTAGATGGCAACGTCTCTGTATTGGATGCAATTCATTTGATGACAGATGCATGGGACAATGTTTCACCTACAACGATCATAAACTGTTTTCGGAAGTCTGGTTTAATATTGGGAGAATTTTCGATTGATAACCATAACGTTGATGAAGATGATCTACCTCTGTCAGAATGGCTTAAAGAAAATGGAATTGCGAATTTTGACCATGTAAATGACATTGACAATTTTGTTCATGTTGATGATGATTTGATTACCAGTGGAATTCCTACGGAGAGTGAAATAATAGAGACAGTACAAAACACAGCAGACAGTGATGAAGACATTGTTGAATGTGTCGAAGCTCAAGCTCAAGCTCAGGATGCTGTGGAAACATTAAATGATTTTTTTTAAAACATTGACATTTCCGATGGTGTTTTTAGTGCAATAAGTGTAATAAGAGGAAACTTAAGAGACTTCAAAGTGAAATCTATGAAACAGGCTACCATTCAAAGTTATTTTTCTAAAAAGGGGAGTGATTAAGGATGCAGCTGTGAGTAAATTTTATATGTACAAATGTTTATTTTAAATTTTCTAGTTTATTCTCATTTTTATGTTTTTCCATAAATTTACTAAATAAACTTTCTGTTTATATATTCACTTTTACTTCTTATTTCACCATATGCATGCATGCTTTTGCCTTCACGGATATTAAGTTTAACGGCTATAACGAGCAAAACTAGACGGTCCCGTGGCGCTCGTTATATCCGAGTTTGACTGTGTATATATATATATATATATATATATATATATATATATATATATATATATATATATACACACACAGTAAAACCCCGATTTAATGTTCCCGCATTTAGTGAAATCCCGGATTTAGTGAAGATTTTTTCAAGTCCCGACAATAGCTCCATATAAACAATGTATTATTTTCCCGCATTTAGTGAAACTCGATTTAGTGAAAAACCCGCATTTAGTGAAAAAATATTATGTACTCGTACTTCAATTTTTATTTGACGCTAGAGGAGACAAGTGCCATGGTGGAAAGAGAAGTAAATATAGGATAACTGCACTTTTATGTGCAAATTCAGATGGCAGTGAAAAGTTGACGCCTCTAATAATAGGTAAATTTGCCAAGCCAAGGTGTTTTAAAAATGTACGGGCATTGCCATGTAAATATGCCAGTAATAAAAATGCCTGGATGACAACGGATATATTTAAGACATTTTTGAAATCATTAGATGCAAAGATGGGTGGTGCAAATAGAAAAATTCTTCTATTTATTGATAAATGTCCGGCCCACCCTCCAGATACTGATTTTCTTCGCAATATTAAAGTGGTGTTTTTTCCAGCTAATTGTACTAGCCATCTGCAGCCACTTGACTTGGGCATTATTCACTCCATGAAAGCAAAGTACAGGAAGGCTTTGGTGCAGAAAGCAGTATCCTACATTGAGATGAATAAACATTTGATACTGAGCGTCCTTCAGGGTTTGCATATGGTAACAGCTGCATGGAATTCAGTTACACCTCAAACAATATCAAACTGTTTTCATAAGGCTGCGTTCAATTGCAACAATGCTATGGAAATTGATGTAGATATCGATGTGATTGACCACGAAAATTGGTTGAAAATTGCACGTGACATGGACACAAATTTTGAAGAGTTTGTCCGGTGTGATGATCTTGAGAGTACGTCTGGTCCTCCACAAGACGTGGAAGAAATCTGTAATACCAAAGAGGCAGAGGAAGAAGAGGCAGTAGTAGAAGAAGAGGCAGTACAAGAAGAAGAATCAGTTCCCACACTTGGTGAAGCGGTTCAGGCACTTGAAGTGATGCGAAGATATTTAACTTCTTTTGATGTGAACAGCACTACTATATCAAAAGTAAATTCTTTGGAGCGAGAAGTTCTGAATGTTCAGAGCACCTGCCAGAAGAAGCAAACAAGTTTGCTGGAATATTTTAATAAATAATTTTCTTGTAGCTATGTATGCTTGGTTTTTGAATAATTTTGATATTTTTTGTGAAATTCCAAATATATTTTAATATTTTCTATTTAATGTTGTATGATGAAGCTTTTTAAAGGAGGGATGAAAAATTGTTTCAAGATTTATGTCAATTTTGAAAATACTTTTAAAATTTTGAAATTATTTTTTGTAATCATATGAATGATTCATTACAGAAATTTTCATATTCAATAGCAATAAGGCTTGTTTGTCACTGGAATTTGTTTATAAATGTTTATTTTAAAAGTATTAATATAAGTATTGTGCATACAAAATTGAAAAATGGATTTTTATTATAGAGACCATTTTCAGTGGCCTTATTCTGGTATTGTATAATGGAACTAATACACAAGCAAAAAAGATAAATTTAACTCATTTTAATAGAAAACCTCCATTTAATGAAAACCTCGATTTAGTGAAATATATTCTAATCCCCCAGAGATTCATTAAATATGGGGGTTTTACTGTATATATATATATATATATATATATATATATATATATATATATATATATATATATATATACATACATACATATATGTATATATATAACTTGATTCAATATCACAATATCAATGAAATTCAGTTTATTTAGTATAAAAACTAAGAGAAATATAACTAAAACTAAAATTACATTTTGGCTTTTGAAAGAATATAATCACAATATGTTGATTCTATTAAATACAATATAAAACCTTTTATCCGGAAATCCATCTAAGCAGCTATTTTCAAAACTAATGCATTTTTCCAAAATTTATTAGGAGAAATAAATTTAAATTTGGTGCCTCGCTAGTAATTATCCGGCTCACCACCTTGCATTGGATGTGCTCCAGTTCTCCGAATTTTAATTTTTTTTTCAGTACATTGTTAATCTCGTTGTTTACTAGTGTTAAATATCTCCTTTTGTATTTTGCCCCATAAAATGTCTAAAAATCAGAATGGAATCAAGGTTTTCCCTATGCACTAGAAGGCCAATAATAGAGTATAAATTACATCTTCAATATTTGTTTCTAGAAAAAATTCACACCCAAAGTACAGGCTTATTGTCGAGCTGCTGGGCGTGGGTGTGAAATAAATGATAGAACTTTCACGATCAAGATCAATTTGGATTTATTTCTTATGTACAATGATGAAGAAAAGTTTTAAAAAATTATATTATTTTTTATTAAATTAAGCTAATACGCCGGTATTACTACGTTTGACCAGACGGAACAATTTTAGTGTGACAAACCGGAATGTAATTACTGTGTGTTCCAGGCTGTTCTGGCTCATTCTGAGCACTCTTAATGAGTGTATTCCAGATAACTGAACTTTCCAATCCCTATATCCCAAGCTTGCCAGATAAAAGCTTCTATACGGTATAAATTCACAAGCAGAAAATGTTTCTGTATACTGAAAAGAACCATTTACGAATGGTGCTTCAAATAACATGCTTAGTTTTAAATAGATCTATGAAATACTGATGCTAAAATTTTCTCTAATAATGAATGATATGCAAAATAATTACAGAAATTCATTGAAGAAATGAGATTTAAATATCGTAAAATTAAAAAATAAAAACCATGGAGGAAAGTTACCAACAGCGAGAATTCTTTGAAAATACGTTTTAATAATTTAAAAAGCAAAGAAATATATTTACTTACCTCTGAAAATCTGAATAAAATGGCAGCAGAACACTACAATTACTCCACTCCACAGAGATACTTGAAAAACTCCAAATCAGTGTAAACATGAAACGATCTTCACCAATAGAGAGCAGGGTCCTTTATGAGACGTGGAAGAAAAGAACCGTTGCTCTCTGCCCAAGCGTAGAGAAACGATAGCCTCTGAAGCAAAAGGGGACCGATGGCATACATATATGCAACCCGTCACAGGCAAAAAGCCACCACGGCTTACATATATGCCATCCGCACTGAATGTGTTAACACATAAACACCGTATTTACCTGAATCCAAGACGACCTCGAATCTAAGAGGACCCTCCCCTTTTAGCAGACTGTCAAAACAGAAAAAAGATTTTGACCTAATTTCTCACTGGCTGTATTTGGTGTACATTTTGAACACAGGTATTCAATATTAGTATACTAGTTTATTCATTAATTAAAATAGTTTTTAAAAATATTTAAAAAAGGAATTTTAAAAATGTATTTTAAAAATTAAGATTTTATTAATTGAATTCCGGATCGTAAGTTCGCAATGAACAATACAATTATTTTATCTTGTTTCATTTGTTTAAAAAAACTTTGATTAAACCCGCATCCATACTTCCTACGGTTCTATGAAAACTAGTCGTGGTCATTTCGTCGTGCATCAATTCTTCGTGGTTACTTCGTCACCCGTCAATACATCACACGACAAACTCATCGCGCATCAATTCATCTCTCGACGAATTCGTCATGGTGACTCACCTTTCAATTTGTCTCGCGAAAAATTTGTCTCAAAAAAAATTGTCACGCGACGAATTTGTCTAGTAATGATTTGACGCGCGATTAGTTTGTTGAGCGATGTATTGACACGCGACAAATTTATCGTGTGATGAATTGATGCATCACGAATTGAAGTGCGACGAATTGACGAGAAATCAAATGACCGCGATGTATTGACGGTATATGACTTTGTACTGGAATTTCAGACGACCCCCGATTTTTGCATGATGAAATTTGGAAAAACCCTCGTCTTGGATTCGGGTAAATATGGTAATTGCTTAGAAACTTATAGAGCTAAATGTGGCCTGCGTGCACTCAGCAGTCCTATTAATTAGGCTGTTGAATTAAGTCGCACCTATGGGAACTGATAGTTCTCACTTAGTGCATGACGAGAATTTATGATTTCTAATAAATGGAATGTTCGATACAGCAATACCTAGCTTCCTCTGTTTTACTATCCATTTTTTCACTTCCTCCTCTAGTTGTGGCTATTTAGGATCATAAGGCGTTCGTTCTTTACAATAAGTAAAAAAATAATACCTTATGGTCAGGTTGTCTGTCCGTCCGTCTGCATGTTCCATCTCAGAAACTACTGGGTGGATTTTGATGAAATTAGGTATTTAGGACATAGGGGCAAAGAAACTAAGAAAATGATATAAATGGTTCACATAGCCTAATCAGGAGTGCCACTTTACTGGTGACAAAAAATGAACTTTTCCTTATATCTCGTAAAAAATCACTTTTAACAAAAAGGCTTTAATCTAAGTTTGTAGAACTAGTAAAATAGCATGTTTTGTTCAGTACATTTTTATTGAAGGAGTAGCCAATTTCAAGGAAATCAAACGAGAAAGTCGTGAATCACTTGGAACTACTTGAAAATTTCCTGTGCTTTTTAATTGCTGTCAATGGAAACAATCTTCATGACAACTGAAGTAAACAGTATCTGCTGTAAATAACTAATTAGTTTAATTTTCTTTTGTGTGCATGTAACATTTGGGAAATAAAGAGAAATGGATTATCTACGGCGAAGAAAAGAACGTAAATATGTCTATTTTTTTACATATACAGAGCGTTTGTAAGTGAAAAGAAATGGGTAATTTACAATGAAGGAATAAGCGTGAACATAAAGATTACATTACTACTATTCGAGTAAGGTATGTTTTACATAATTGTCGATTGTTTTATTAATTACAACTGATTATGAAATAAATCACTGAATCAAAAATTTGAACTTTCCTTTACATAACTACTGGCAAACCATTTTTCAGTTCTTAGACATTATACTAAGCCATTAATATTTACCTATTTTGACATGATTGCATAAAACGTAAAGAACGCTTCTGCCTTGCATGTATGCACTTTCCTCTCTTGTTTTCTGTGGGATGGAAATGATGATCTGCTGCTCCGTTTCTGTGCGCTTTTGCATATTCAATCCCCTAAAGCTTATAGGAAATAGCACAGGCATATATTTTCACTCTTGTAGCCATTGCGTTCTCAATACATGAAATGGTATTTATCATAGATATTTATGTTAAAATTAAAAATTTAACTCCTTAACCATAACATTCCTAATTTAAACCTTATGGTTAAGGAGTTAAACTTTTAATTTTAATAACAATTTCACTTTAGTCTCCACCTTTACTTATTTTCTATGAAATCTAATGGAATTCAATGTTCCGTGGCATTACTCGCACTGTCTAATGGACTCATTAGGAACTAAATCATATGGCTAACATCGCAAATGCACTGAAATTGTAATCGCTGTTAGCGGACGTGTAAGAAAGTGCAATAATGGAAATGTATTGTTGGAATTCACATTGCATATGGCTTGATTGCATACATGTACTCCTTATAACACGCTTCCCATTTACGTGTTTTCGTTACTACACAATATATAAATTAGGGACCGTTTTTGTACTGCATGGCAATTGTTTGCTAGTGTGTGGTTTTTCAATAAATGTAGTTTTTAGCGTTCTTTTAAATTCTGATTATACATTTGTATTGTCAATGTCTTTCTGTGTGACGTGCTAACTCCTCCTAAACGAATGCAGATAAAGACTGGGTATCGCCAATCGATTCAGTATTCCATCTCATTGTGCATATTTTCTTTTGAAGTTCATCTGTCTGTCTGTCATGCCAACTCCTAAACGAATGCAGAAAGACTTTTTTCGCAAATTGATTTGGTATTGTCTCGTTATGCACATTTTCTGTTTGTCCGTCTGTCTTAGTATTTTAATAATATTTTTCAGACTAATCATACTAATATACATAAATTTTAACATTCTGTAATACCAATTTTATTTTTGAAAAGAAAACCGTCATTTATTGTCTGCTTCAGCAGCTTTTTCCTTACTTGTTCTAAAAAATGGGCAAATTTTTCAGTATTACATGGTACTGGTGATGGCCGCACCGAGTTCAGGCCAGTGATTTTTAGCCTACTTTCCAGAATGGAAATAGGCTTATAGTTTTGTCATTGTGTCTATCTGTCCATCCCCCTCTATTAACTTTTGAACCAATAGACCGATTTTCATTAAACTTGGTGGAAATCTCTTGCTACATGGGCCGAGCTCCCGAGGATCCTGGGTTCGATTCCAAGAATTATCCTTCCCATTTGATTAACATGGAAAATCTGAAATCCATCGTGCAGGGTAATTTTCTCTTGCACATTAAAATATCTTAGAATTATAATATCGGAGTGAGTTTTATACTATTCTCTGAGGAAAGGAATGAAGATTCTAACTTTTATCGTAGAATGTTTCTTATCGATTGTATTTCTTAGAATTTTGCATAAATACTGGCAATCTTGCAGTTTTTATCACTCATTACGAGTGCTGCCATAGCAACAACTATTGTTGGACTCAGATTTGGTATATTCTAATACGTACACGTTTTTTTTGCCGCACAAATATGCGTGATCAATTTAATATTCCATTTGAATGTATTTGTAGTATTTTATAATGCTAAATTATGAAATTTGGGAACACAAAGAGCTACATATATATCCGCGATGACTTTAAAGCTATTACAGCCAATATAAGAATTAAATAAATGATTAAATAAGGAAAGTAGGCATCATAAGTTCCATTTGGATCATCTTGTTTGCATTTAAATATTTGAATAGCATTCCGTTGCATATTGTGACACATAATCATTTTCCTGTCCCAGTATTTGATTCTTTGCAATACAATCCTGTTCAATATAAACCTTAGCCTCAAATCCAGTTGTGGGATCACAGCGCTGCTGTCTTTTCTGTAATATATTTTTTAGTTATGCGATTAAATAGAGTATTATCTAGCAAGCTAAATTGGGATGGGATAAAATAACGTATTATTTTTCAACTTTTCACCAGTACTTTTCAAAGTTGACATTTCATAGATATTTAATCAAACCTCTTTAATGTTTATCATTTAATTAAGGCCATAAAATGCATTTTAACTAGTTGAGTATAGATAGTTTGGGTCCAGAATGCATCATACCATTATTACATGTATTCTTATGGGAAATAGATCTTTGCTTAATGCTGTACTTTTCAGGAACGCATCTCCCACATTAACCAATGACTATCTGTACATAAACAACTTTTTACTATTAATTATGCATATGTTAATGTATTTTCCACTATTGACTGCCAATTATTTCATTTCATTTTGGGATCAGTGTGTTTCTGAGTGTCAGTACTGAATGTAGTAATACACTTTCCTTCAGTCTATAAGATGCAGGTTGATTCTGGGAGTCATTTTTCTGGAAAATAAAAACACCAGCCGTTTATCATACCTATTACTGCATTCTATCATAAATAAATGTAAATCATATTAAACTTAGCTTTATTTAAAAATAAAAGTAGGCGTAACAGGAATGAACAAAGTAGTAGTATTGCTCATGGCTTCCATAGCCGAAGCAGTCCATCTTCACTGTAAGAGCAAAGCAAGTTCTGATGCGGATGATGAGCTAACCCAATGACATCCTTTTCATGAATCTGGAACAAATGATACAAACATTACTTGTAATTAATACCAAACTGATGCATGACATAGTGAATTAGTTGTTTCTCTTTGGAGATTAAGGACCTGAAACTTAAGATTTTTGTTTTCAGTAATATATTATCATTATTATCTACAGGGTGTGTGTCCAAACTGTGCAGTTCCATTGCATGTAATAATAATAATAAACAATTTCATAATCTAGTGTACAGTGACTTTTTGGAAACTCGCCATTTAGATATAAATCCTAAACACAAAAATTCATTCAAAACAGAGCAGTGATATAGTTTCTATTATATCAATCCATTAAGAAAAATGGACTTTATTATAAAATAACAAAAAACCCTGAAATGTGACAGTTAAGAAAACCACAGAAAAGGCATAAGCATAACGAGGGAGGGAAGGAAAAATTTCCGAGCGAATTACATAAGGCGCTTTTTTCTTTTTTACAAAAACTATCGTAAATTAATATTACTGTGTCCTACTAAAAAGGGACAAAAATTTAAGAATAAAAAATTTGATATTTAAAAATAAACTCCAGTGGATTCAAACACAATGTTGAGTTTTGAAATCTGATGCTCTATCCATTACACCAATTGGAACAATTTTTGAAACGAGAAAAAAGTCTGCTATGACCGGGAAATGAACCCGGTCATAGCAGACTTTTTTCTCGTTTCAAAAATTGTTCCAACTTTCACAGCTTATGCCTGTCTGCATAGGATCTTCGGATCATATCATTCTATCAATTTCATTACACCAATGTTTCATCCAAAGATTCTTCCCTACAAAAATCATATTTTTCTTGCATGGATTCTTCTCGAGTTATTAGCAAAGTTCTGATATAGATATAATTAATCGAACTGTGATTTCGTGGAAGTAGGAAAAGTACATACAAAGTGTTTATTTAATTCTTATATAGACACAAAACTGGAATGGACATTAGCTGACGAGAGATACTGATTAAAGACATGTTGGAAGGAAAAAGAGAAGGAAAAGTTTTCTATTGATGGACGACTTGAAAGAGAGCTACCAAGACATGAAGAAAGCAGCACTAGGAGGAAAATCAGGAATAACAATCGCAGGCCTCTCTACAGAAAGGCGACCTATGATGATAACATGGTTATGCTAAAAACAACACTTGTTTTTATGAAAGGAAGATAAGACAAATATTTCTCCTTGAATATACCTATTTATTTAATGCCACATAAAAAGATAACACTGTGATTTAGGTTTCATACCATTATCAGAATACAAGGAAATAAAAATTGAGGTTACATTGCACAAAATTTCCAGGTGGAATTGAAAATATTCATCCAAGAGAAAACATTAGCTCACCTTTTACTTCATAGAATGAAATACCACAAAGCAAAGGCTAATCTAATGAATTATATTTTCTCATCGGTAAAACATTAATTTGCTAATTTTTTTCTCCCAGATGAACTTTACCTAATTTATATGGAGCAGCAATAGGGAGTGAATACTCTAAATGCCAATTATATGCTCCAGAATTTTTCAGTTAAAAAATAACTTCAAAATCACCACAAAATTAAGTCCTTTGAAAGATTTTTTCTTGTAATGATAAAACTCACATTAAGGGTCCTCTCCAGTTTTCCAGATGCAGTTGAGAAGCAATAAAGCACAAGGTCCTCACCAACACAGTATATCCACTCTCCACGAGGTGAAGATGCTGCACACACAAAATCTCCACCTTCACGCTTCCCGCTCGAGAAAGACCGCACAATCTACATTTTTCAAGAAAACCATTGTAATATTGAGAAACAAATACAAAATTTCAGGTATGAAAGTCAGATATTTTGTATTGCTGCAAATATTGCAGCATGAGGTCACGACTCACTAGTGGGTTGCAAAGGAACTTGAGGTGTTTTCCCCAAATTTCAGCTTGCAAAAATCAGTGGCCATCTTAAATTTGAGTACGAAGTTGTATACCATCAATACATTGCAGTTAATTGATCGCACGTCAATTCACTGCATTTCAATTCATTGTGCTTAAATTCGTGGAGCAATAATTCATCATATAAGAAACTCATCCTGGGTCAATTCATCACGTGACAATTTCCTCGTGAGACAAATTGGAAGGTGAGACAATGACTGGTGTACGCATGGGAATATACTTGTTGGGTTAAGAGTCACCCTCTGCCATACACTATCCAATGTGTCTCACATAATTCACAAAGGGAATTACAATTCATTCTGGTATTATTGATACATAAAGAAAAATTGCTTGTGGAAAAGTGTCTCCCCTTGCCGTTCACCAATCATGGTGTCTCGCCTTCCAATTTGTCTTGTGACAAATTTTTCGAGAAATGAATTGATGTATGACGAATTGACGTGCAATGAATTGAAGAGCAACGAGCTGACTGCAACGAGTTGTCATAGAACCGAAGGAAATATGGTAACACGTTTAATTAATGTTTTTCAAACAATTGAAACAAAAGATTAAATAATTGTATCTACTGAAAATTTTCATTGCAAACTTACGATATGAAATTCAATTAATAAAGTCTTAATTTTAAAAATACATTTAAAAAATTCTTTTTTCTTCAAACATAAAATTTAAACAAACCATTTATATTAATGAATGAACTAGTATACCTAAACTGAATACGTGTGTTTAAAATGTACACCAAATACAGTCAGTGAGAAATTGGGTCATAAAATCTTTTTTCTGTTTTGACAGTCTGCTAAAAGGGGAGGGTCCTCTTAGATTCGAGGTCATCTTGGATTCGGGTAAATGCAGTAATACAGCACTGATTGGCACAAACAACGTATAAGTGGATTTAAAAAACTGCTTAAAAAATAGAGCAGCAAACACGCTTCAGTCATGATGCTTACAGGGCTAGAGGGACACACCACCTTGCCTATCAGTTTCCCAAGAAGCCATTAGCCAAAGAGAGCCAAATAGCCAAAAATAAGAAAATTCATGAAATATACATAAATTTTACCTTAATTTAAAAAATACTTTTGTTGTTGATGATGTATGTAGTTTCACCTACATCAGCCATTATAAAACAATAAAAACTTGAAAAAGCACATTTACCAGAGTAGAGATGAGAAAGAGGCAAAGCGTTGCAAATCATTGGCAATTAATTGATTTTAAGAAATTGTTATGTTTTAAATTGCAGCTTCAAAATTATTTTTATCATTTATATATTATTTTGTTACATATTTTACGTAAAAAAGTATCCAACTTCCCAAGCTCTGAGAAAGCAATCCTGTTTTCTGCATAAGTTATTCAACTCATGCAGCACATTTCCTCCCAATGTAGAGGGTTTCACAAATGTAACTAGCACGATAGCCTACTGTATAACTGACACCCTCAAATTTATGCCAAGAATTGTTTCTGGTGCCAAAGGCACAAGATGAGCCAGCGTGCTGAAGGGTTTGGACACCCAAGACTTCAAGGGCACTTCTTCTTTTATACATTAACAAGTTAGGACAGTGTATCACAAACAGGCTCGTTTCGTGCGATGAGTATTTGAAACTACACAATACAATTTGAACAAATGCATACCATATAACAGCTATACACCATGAACCAATTATATCTCTGTCTACCAAAAATTTATTCCCCTCCTGAGTTGGAGCATCAATATACACATTATGTAATTTTAATGACTAAAAACTGAAAGACGATATATCAGATACGATGCCAGTGAAATATTCAATTTTTTTTTACAGATACATTTTCTAATCAGTTTTAATCAACCAAACAATCGAAAATTATTTAAAACATACCTCACTTGAGATCAGTAGTTGTAATATTTATGTTTACGTTCTTTTCTTCGTTGTAGTTAATCCATTTCCTTCCGCTTACAAAATCTTTCATGCACGCATAGGGAATTAAATGTATTTTCGTAATTATAGCAGATCTTATTTACTTCAGTAACCAATAATATTGTTTATGCTGACAACAATTCAGTAGCTAATCATGAATTTTTCTAAGTTCAAAGGGGATTATGACATTCTTTTTTGATTTTATTGATAATGGTTGCTCTCAAGATAAAAATGTATAGGAAAAGAAATACTTTACATCACTAGTTCTGCAAGTGTTATTTGAAAACTATTTTGATATGCCCAATACTTTACGACATGGGAGGACCTTTTCTTGATGACAGGCCACAAGGGTTGTTGCCAATGCTTTGGCGAGCGAATTAGAGATTAAATCAAAAGTCACCTAGAGATTCTGCGATGCCATACAAGTGGAAATCAATTCTGAATGCAGTTTTTAGGGTTGAAGTTTCAATATTAAATGTTTTGTTATTACAATTTGAATTAAAAAATGAATTTTTGTGATGTAAATTATGGGTCTCTTTTTCATCATAGCTTTGTGGGCTGCATTAAACGTTCTTGGGGGCTGCATGTAGACCATGGGCCTTAGGTTCCCCATCCATGCTTTACAAGATATGACAGAAAGTTCCTTTTTTGTCACCAGTAATGTGGCACCCCTGATTGGCCTACGTGATTCATTTATGTGATTTTCTTATTGTCTTAGACTGTTAAGTCCATGATATCAAATTTCATGAAAATCCATTTAATAGAAGCTGAGAATGAACCTACGGACAGACGGATGCTAATAAGCGCTCATGCTGGAAGCGAAACGCCTAAAAATAATATGAACAGTGGATGCTATCCATCATGCCATAAAAATTATTTTAAAGAATGATAAAATATTCTAGTAAAAGAGTCATCATTCTGCTGAATTTGACTGAATTTATAATACCGTATTTAATCGATTGTAAGCCGACTTTTTTTACCTTTTCACCATCTCAGAAATTGCCACTCGTCTTAGAATCGGTGTCAAATAAAATAGTAATTGAATTTATTTCTTCAGTTACATTATAATGCAAGATATAAGCGTTTTAAAGAATACGCAAACTATCTACTATAAAGAAGAATAAAAATGACCGAATAACTAAGACGAAATAAATTACGTAAATAATAAGAGGCGCGTCAAAGTTGTAATAATTGTGGTGGCAGTGCACGTATTCGTAGGCTTTCACACTCCTCCACTAACTAAAATATTTCATTGTAGTGTCACCAACTTGACGTATTTTCCGCTAAATCTAGCTTTTTATCTAGATACCGTCTGGGGATTAGAAAAATGTAAGCTAGGGGATAGCAGATTTTTCGACTTAATTTTCACCAAATTGATGTTTCAGGTTTTTTTTAAATAAATAATTTTATCGTTAAATGTAACAAAATAAGTACTTACAAGTTTATAATGTTAAACATGCGACGATTTCTCCCGTTTTTTCAATTAAATAACGGACGCATCATTCATCAAATAAATAGTATTCTTAAACTACCTTCTTCGTATTTTATAGTCATTGCCACTCTCCACTCATTACATTGATAAAGCTATTAAGTATTCTTTCAATACTGTTTCAAATTCGCAAACATACATCATGTATACAAACTACGGTGTTGGCAACACTGTTTACGTGTCTTGTGAGTGTCCTGTTATTCCCGAGTGAAATATTTCGTTTCGTTGTGAACAAGTGTAAACTTCTTATTTCTTAGCAAGTTTTTCGGTTTTTAATTACCACATGATGGGACGAACGCATTAATCTGCGAACTTTAAGAGGAACGTTATTGCCTATGCAGAAGAGACATCTAATCTTGCAGCACAACGGCGCTTTGGGATTGATGAATCAAATGTTAGACGCTGGAGGAGAGATAAAGAGAAGTTACTTAAGTGTTCAAGCAAAAGAATAACATTTGGAGGCCCCAAGCAAGGACGTTACCATGAATTGGAGGAGATCCTTAATAACTTTGTGATTGATCAACGAAATAACTGTTTGCCAGTGAACTCCGAGATTATACAAACAAAAGCTCGTGAAATTGCTCGAGAACATAAAATTAGTAGAAGTGAGTGTAAATTTAGTCGGCACTGGGTACAGCTGTTTATGAAACGATGGGGACTTGTTCTTCGTTGTCGTACATCAATCGCCCAAAAACTGCCAGCTGATTACGAAGAGAAACTAATTTCCTTTCAACTCGCACGATGGCACAGAAGATGATGTTTTGTGGGATGAGGAGAGTGAAAAAGAGTCGTCGTGTGAAGATATATTTTAGTAAAAAAATATGTTAATGTTGCTGCAATTTCTGTTTTTAATCTTTATTTAATTATGAACTGAAAATCCGCCACATTCATACTTGTTGGAATATCGAGATAAATAGTCCTAATTGACCAAAAATATTTTTTTTCCTTGCATGGACTTGTGAAAAGTGGGGGTCGGCTTAGAATCAGTGTTGGCTTATAATCGATTAAATACCGTAATTTGTCAGAATTTATAATAATTTGTCAGATATAACTGAATACAAAAGATTTACTGCTGATACTTCTATCAGTGAATCACCACTTATGATGGCTGCTTTGTAGTTTAAAATTTGCATCTGGTTCTCCAAACATTTTTGTGGCTACTGGAGAGATATACAGTGTCATTTAATTTCAGCCACAAGGCCAGATAATTCTCTACTGAAGGCTTAGTTTAAAAAAAATATAATCCAAAAAAAGTTTTAAAATTAAAGGAAAAATCTCCTTTTCTCCTTTCCACAAATCATACCTGTCCCTGCATGTTCATGATCACTACTGTGTTTGTGCGGTTGCAAACAACAAAATGCTCTGGATTCTTGGGAAGAAGATGAATGCCATTGACAGGTACATCTGTGCCAGTCCCTCCTCCTCCTCCAAGAGATTTAAAGGTTCCAATACATTCGGTAGACTTGATGCTCCATGCCCTCACGGTTCCATCAGATGAGGCACTGTTCCCATTGAGGTTGCAGAAGTACAAAAAAGTGATTCTTATTAAAATTTATCGACAAATTGCAATTTTAACACTTTCAAGCTGGGTCATATTTACTGAGGTTATTGAAATCCAAGATTTTTTAAATATAACCTATTTAATTCTATATGAACATTATATTATTAAATTCATTCGGTAAAAACACGAATTTGATTAATTTAAGTTTTAGTAAATGAAAATGGATATAAAAAAATAAATTAACAAAAGGCATATTATTGACGAAAAAATAAAGAAAAACAATAAATCAATAGATAGAAATGTGAAAAGGAAAGGACTGCAAAGAAAAATACAAAGGGGCTAAGTATAGCATACGAAAGAGAGAGAGAGACTTCAAATGAGACCTTTCTGAAGGTTCGAGCTCTTTATTTGACGAAATCGAGGGGTGCAAAATTTTGAAAGCAGAGAGGAAAGTAGCACATCATCTTTAGAAGGCACTCAGATCTCGGCAAATTCCGAGCGTCATCTATTGATGGCGCTCGGCTTGAATGTGTTAAACTGCATCCGCCAATTAGAACTTCCACTTTATATAAGCACTTAAAAATAAACTTAAACTCATATCTCGTTAAATGGCATCGATCAAGGAGCAATTAAATCTTATAAATATTTTAGAGTATGTGAGTGTGTGCGTATGTATGTGTTCTTTAAACGTTTTTACACCGTTGAAGCTATCGAATTCAAAAGTTTCATGGGCCATCCTATTGACAAAAGGAAGAACTTGTTCTAGGTTTGCAGACCATAGGGTCTCTTATACCCCATGGGGTTAACAAAATACTATTTCCATAAGAATGCACGGGAAATGGTATGGAGAAACCCCAAAATGCCATGCAGCCCTTCAATTATGTGGATATAAATATACCTAAATATTAACTTACGATCACAGGAAATGGCTTATTTTACACAAAAAAGACTGAATATTTTAATTCTGTTCATGTTTAGTCATATTACATGTTAAATCGCTCAAAATTACCCTTTAAGTGCAAAATTTATTAACATTTACCAGGCAGCAACAAAGCAAAATTTCTTAATTGTTGTCCTCTTCAAAGGGAGATAGCCACGTAAAGATTAATGCAAGGAAAATCCCCGCCGTGGTGCACCATAGAGGAAGAATAGTCAATGCCAAGATAAAGGGTACAAATGGATTCATGCCTAAATATAGTCTATGAATTCTTTTAAAGTGAGTCATATGATTTTTAAGGAATAATAGAACATTGTTACCTTTGACCATTAACATTGAAAGACTTATCGCAACCTAAATCGATACATCTACTTACAATTGTTTGGTAACCAAGATGTTGTTTATCGTTTACGTTTTGGCTAATAGTATTGACATAATCCACATAATTTTATTGCTGCTTTCAAGGCTTCGGTGCATCTATCCATGTGAATATTAATTAAGACATTAATGCGTAAATATATTAATGGTACAACTTTACAATACAATAGATAAAATATGAAATGTTAATGTAAACATTGCTTGCATAATTAAGGAATGGGGAACGAAAATTCAGGGCTTATGGCACACTCAGAGTAATTTCTATTTTAATAAAACTGCTCGATTATGCCAAATATTCTTGGAAAAGCAGTCTGCCTTGATTATATGATGGATTCGCGAATGAGATACACCCATGAGCACAAGCCTGACTAAAATTTTTCAATGGTTTCTTTAGGTGGTAGTTAAAATTCCTTGTGAACCTCTCCTCTGAATAACACATTTGAGAAATTTGGGGACACCGACAGCACGTGGCCCCAAGAAATAAAAATCATTTGCTACTTAAAAGAAAATTATTTCCCGAGCGAAGCCGGGTAACTCCAGCTAGTCTATTATAAATAGCTGCTTCTTAAGAAGGATATATATATATATATATATATATATATATATATATATATATATATATATATATATATATATAATATAAAACCTAATGTACTTCTAGATATGCCACGGATCTGAAATTTGGATGGATGAGAGGTTATTAGGTGCAACAAACCAGAGAAATGGAAAATTTGAAATTTTTTAATTTTAGTGGGGTATTTTTGACCCCAATGTTCCATTTCGATTTTCCATTAAAAAAACATGGAAGTTTGTGCAGAGTTTCAAAAATTTGCAATTTTTAAATTAGTTATAATTCAGATAGAAATTTGGCAAAAAAACAATTCTATAGCTAAAAGAATGAGGTTTCTTATTTTTGATGACTAAATTCAAATCAGCGCCTAATTGATAAAGAAATATTTTTTTGATCGGAAAAAAGCAGATGCTCAACAATCAAGAACTTCAGCTAACATAGCAACCAGGACAATGCTTTTCAATGAGAATTGGCAATCCATATTATAATAGTATCACTTTAATGATTTTTAATAGGAAAATTCTTATTGTCCCATTGATTTCAACCAAAGATGTATACATATGATGATGCCATAATTTTAAAATGCGATATATATTATTAAATAAAAGAATGTTACTCCTTACAATTATGGGGGTTGATGATCTATACATAATAATAGCTTTAATTTAGTGCTTCTAAAGAGAATCAGTTGATTTTATTATAATGCAATTGATTTAACACTATGGCATATACTTATAACAATGTCAAAATCCTAAAACAGGAAATATTATTAACGTTATGAACATCCTGATGCACTGCATCCCCTGAAAATCTTATGGTGTTACTATCAATATGGCTGAAATGCTTGCTGAAAGCAAGCACCAACTACTACTAACTATATATATATATATATATACCGTAAATACCCCCATATAATGCGCACTTTTTCGAAATATTTGAGTTAAAATTAGGATGTGTGTTATGCGAAGGTACATAATCTTCCTATTTTCATTTGACCCCATATTTCCACAATTTCGGCACATTAATTACTGCTCGGGTATCCTCATAATTTTATTGATTTTTACGAAAAGTAAGATAGATAATAGTTAAAATTTATTAACTAATTCTATAAACATACATTAATTAGATATGAAAAGAATGAATTCAGTATTTATTCATTTTAAAGGCCAAGAAATACTTCGTCACTGGACCATTCTTCTTCCATGTTGTTATCGAAATCTGCATCTTACGCATGACGTCACCCTACACCGACGCCCGGCCTGGTGGTGAGGTACCGGTACTACTTACAATTAGAAACAATGGCAGCTGATACCTTAGAGTACGCTGGGAGTTGATGCTTCTTGTAGAACTACCATCAAGTTATCGTTCCCTACTTTTCTCTCAGCATTCATACGTGATTTATTCTTGATTCTTAGAGTCTGTAGTTAATTATGGTTATTTGCTATCGTTTTTATGTGCTCCAGAGTGTTCTAATAAGGGTAAAACTGAAGGTTGGGCGAACCCGTTCTCCTCAGGCATGACTAAAACGTATGTAAAAAACTTCGACATAGGATTATCGTCATTCCTTCATTTTATTAGCTCAAACAATGTCATATGCCATACTATGAAATTAATATAATTGGATTTATTGTGTATATCCTAATATCACCTTGTAAGTAAACCGAGTATGTCATGATTGAGTTAGCTGACATTCTTCTGGAACGTTATTCGAAAATTTCATTTCGCACTTTCGTTATGTTACCAATACATAATACCAATAATTCGATCATTGCTTTAGACCACGTTACACAATCTACTTAATTCTGGAATGTTAATGCTAAAAAAATCTGTTCATGCTATATGCGGGTATATAGAAAAATCATAGATTATGAGGCTGGAAACTCCCCTGCACGTTATACGAGGGTGCGAATTATACGCGGGTATTTACGGTACATGAGTTGTTGCTGCTTGCATGCTGCAAGCCCTTAAAAAAAAATCACCCTACACCAAGATCTTAAATCGTAAAGAAACCAAAGCGACAGCATTTGAACTATACAGAGCCCATTTAAATAAGATAATAGTTTCAATTTTCTGTGAAATTTAGGCATCTATCCGGAATTTCTAAATTCTCTGGCAATCAGTTTCGTGTTCAAATCTTCCAATTTCAAGTTTCATGGCTCAGATCGCCCTTTTTAAGCAATAATTATAATCATCATTAAGACAATAGCTTATATGTTACACCAAAATTTATGTAAAAATTAGGGTATTTTGTTGGTTAGGATTATGGTCTCATCATCCATGCCTTTTAGTACTTTCATGAAAAATTATTAATATACTGCTCTTACACATGGAATTTATTATTTAATACATAAAGGCTCCACGTGACTGAAGTGCTGTTGCCCTAGGGATTCCGTTGGTTTATTTACGAGTTTAATCAAGATAATATCATGTATGTTATACTAAGAATTAGGATATTTTGCATGCTAGGATTATGGTTCCATCATCCGTGCCTTTTAGTACATATCTGGATAAAAAATTAATTTAAAATTATCACGTCATCGTATGTATACGTCATTAGCTGAAGTCAAATGGATTATACTGCAGTCTAAGCATTAAATCAATGCTCTTAAAGTATGGAAAATTAAATATCATTGAAAGGAATTGGAGTCATTGCTATGGCAGTTAATATTTTTCATTGTTGAAGACCGAAAAAAAATTAATAATTTTATAATTAAAATGAAATTTTTATGCAAATTCACCATGGATTTGAATTTTGTCTTCAAGAAAAATAAACTTCACTCTTTTACCCACAGTGTGCTGCATATCCCGACTTTGTATCTTAATTTTAAATAATTAAAAAAAGCAATTTTATATAGCCCTGCAATGCTTTTCTTATGGGTGTTTAAAATTGGACATTGGGGTCAAAAACACCCCTTAAATATAACTTTTTCTGAAATTTCGGATTTTTTCCAGATGTTGCAACCAATGTCCTATATACACGCCAAATTTCAGCTCTGTAGCACTTCTATAAGTACCTTAGGTTTTATAATATAGGATATATCCTATACAAGTAGTCAGTGCTTGCAAACTGCAAGACTTCAAAAACTCACCATACACCAAGATCTAAACTCTTAAATAAACCAACGCGATCTCCAGGGCAACAGCACTTCAGTCACGAGGAGCTTATATGTATTAAATAATAAATTCCATGAGTGATAGCAGTATATTTATAATTTTCTGTCAAATTAAGGCAACTATCCATAATTTCCAAATTCTCTGGCAATTGGCTCGTGTCCAAGTTTTTGTAATTCAAGTTTAGTGACTCAGATTGTGCTGCATGAGCAATGACAATAATCAACATTAAGAAAATACCCTATACAATAAAATTATGGAAATATTAGGATATTTTCTGTTAAGATTATGGCATCATTATCTGTGCCTTTAGCACGTATTTGGATTTAAAAATTGCAAAATAGGTGTGACGCCATTATATTTAACAATTGAAAAGAGTTGAAATTTCTCAAAAAACTACGAAACACAACATTAAAACACTTTTCAAGTTTTACCGTCACTGCTATCAGGGTTGCTTCTCCTATTGTGATCACCTATAGCCCTGGATAAAAACAAACCTATTCGCTCCTTCCTACAGTCGATAACCCAAATGTAATCGTCGTGTATATGCTTTCAGTAGTACGTGAGATTTAGAATTATCTATGATACCCTCAATCACAGCGCATGATGCAATTAGTGTTTTGGATATAGTAAAATCTTACATATTATCAGAAGAAAATATTGGTGATGATGTTTTTATAATATGCATGAAATTGAACATTATAATTATATGCTTATATTCTTATGGGAATAAACTTGATGTTAATTCAATTAAAGAAAAATGAAAAATATATACATATTTCCATAACTCGAATTTTCTACAACTCGAATAATTTTTGCTTTCCTTTGAGATTCGAGTTATAGAAGTTCCACTGTATATCAGATATTTAAAAACATATTTCCATTTTAATTTTCTATTGCTCGAATAATTATTACTATTCTTTGAGATTTGAGTTATGGAAGTTCAACTGTAATTCGTTATGATGGCATTAATTTCCATTACAAGCATTAAATCACTGCAATCGTAACATATAATATCAGATCCCTTTAAAAGCATTGAGGTCATTGCCATAGTATTGAAAGATTTCCATTATTGAAAAGAGGAAAAATTCCCCCTTTTTCCGATTAAAAGCAGATATTTATGCTTAATTCGGTAGGTATTTGAATTCTGCTTTCAAAAATTAACATCTCCGTTCTTTCAGATAGACAACTGTTCTTTTTTCGAATTCGTATCTCAATTCAAAGTAATTTTAAAATGCATTTTTAGAAAACCTTGTACTGAATCCCATGCTTTTCTTATGGGGTATTGAAATGAAACATTAAGGTTAAAAAGATCCCTTAAATATAAACTTTTTTGTGATTTTCGATTTTTCTTGTCGGTTGTGTCATTCAACTTAACAACAAGCCAAATTTCAGATTTCTATCCCTTCTAGAACTATGTACCTTCGAGTTTTGTGTCAGTGAGTGAGTGAGGCAAAAGTAGCTATATTATATCTTATATATGTAAGAAGCTGCTATTTATAATGATATAATAAACAAATCAAGATGAGTGTCATACATCTCACAGCATCATAGGAAAATTATTTCAGTACAACGTTTTTGTTTTATCACTTTCAATGACTTAATTATGATTTCCATGTATTTTGCACACCATTCACAACCTGCAATGTTGGACCATATTATTGTCTCTGAAGATTAATTTTCTTATCATGAAAATTCAAATCTTATTTGAAAATGTCCAGATATTATGTAATTTCTTTGTGTATTTCAGTCATTTAACCAATTTAGTGCCATGGAAACACAACTGTTAAATATTATTGTTGACTCTCTTATTGGCCATCATTTTTTAAAAATTCATATTTAAAAATTCATAACTCGAGAAACATGAGTTCGACATAAAATCACCAAAACACTTAACACCTTTTTACAGCTCTTTATAATATAGCAAAGTTTTGTCCCAAAATCTGTGTTTATGTTTGAGACCATTCCTTGTGGATTGTGCATCCTGTAATCTTCAGGGGAAACATTTTGATTCAAGGCACGAGTTTCTGGAATGCTCATTGCCACTGTTCTCTTACCAATCATCACCCACATCCCAAACTGTAAGGGCATGGAACAAAACCATCAGGTCATCTATCTACCTTTTGCTCTTACCATAGGACCCCTGGTGAAGATCAGCACCCTCAACAATGCTGTAATGGCTTTGCCTCAGCAAAACAAACTCGTCTCTTGGAAACTGATGAAAACCTACTGAACCAACCACCTGTGCTTCATTCTCAAACCTCAAGCAACACTGCAGACAACTACTAAGACAGGTTCACTTCATCTTAATCTCTACTGATGTGGCCCTCATCAACCACATTGCCCTCATCGACATCCGAAGGAAGATGATGAAAACTGTCAATGTAAGTGAACCAGTGATGTTTACAGATTCTCAGTTTTCAATTCCTACTTCTTCTCTAACTTTTCCAGACTTTCTCTTGCTAATTTTCTCTCTGCATCTTTCCTATTGGTCATCTTGACATCTCTACATGATGTTCACACCTTAATCTCTTCCCTTTCCCCCTAACAAGATCAGCACTGAGTCAATCTCAGAAACTATTAATGATAAAACTTTCAAATAAAAAGCATTTTATAGAGAAAATATTGATAAGTTACTTAAGGGTAGTTAATCAGATAATAATGTGGTTGCTTATGGTCATGTAAACATTTAAATGCCACACAAGTCAGTAGCTGGCTGACTGAAATTGAATAGAAATTGCTTAAGAAACATCATAATGCCATGTGAAAGAATAAAAGTCTTGAACAATGATGAGGGAGACACGGAGGCATTAAAGAAGATGAGTCATGTAATTGAGAGGCATTGTTGAGTAGATATCAGATTATTCTGAGAAACAAAATCTAGATGCATTCTCACAAACAGAGCCTTTACATGGTTATCTTTTCAAGTGGAAAAACAAACTCTATCTCCAAGATAATTTGATTCTTACATTGTTTAGTCATTCTGGAGCGATGTTTATCACATTCCATAAACAACACATTCTTTCACCGAGTATGGATGATACCGTGATTCTTTTTAATCTACACAAGTAGACTCAGCACTCGGTTAAATGTATGCACAGCCATGAAGGACCACATTAATATCCGATTAACTATGCTCAAGTAACTTTTCTTATAAAATGCTTTTTATTTGAAGGTTTTATCATTAATAGCTATTGAGATATGAGAATTTATTCAAATATAAACGTATGGTATTAAAATATCCTAAATTAATCTGGTGGTGAGGTACCACAGCGCCATTTAAAAGCTGTATGCTTAACACGTTCACCCCAGCGTGACTCACTCATGAGTTACACTGAGTTTTCCTACGGGGCGGTGCGAATCACCAGTGATTCACGGCGCTTGCTTATCTTTACGTCCATTCATGTGAACCCGGCACGGGGTTGAGTGTTTCAGTTATCCTTCCCGCCACATGAAAGGTATCAAATTTTTTTCTAATTACAAGTAGTAGTCATTTTTTTCTAACTTTTTACTTCGTAAATGGGGAAAGTAAAAGTAAATATTTTCAAATTCGGTTACTTTCTATAAGTGGGCATTTTTGAAGAACTCGTGGTGGATTTACTACATAAAAGTAAATGAAAATATTTTCAAGGAAATATACCATTTTATTTTTTATTATGTATAAATTTGCATAAATAACAAGTGTAACGAGACCAGACCGATAACGGACTTTGCTGTTCATTTTATTTTGTTTTTGCGCGCAGCCAACAGGGTGCGCGTCAGTTCTCTCTTCTCTTGTGGAAGCTTACGGAGTGTAGTGTGCGCCCCAGGCGATTAAAGGAGTTTGTGTTATTACGTGTAACTTTCATGTGTGCCTTTTCCTCTCCGAGAAACCCTAGCCCGTCACACAAGTATAATATTTTTGTTGAAATTTTTTTATTATTATTGTAAATTATAATAGAAAGAAAAATATCCCTAGGAATGAATCTTTTCAAAACAATTTAGGCATAATGGTGGCTCTCCTTCACAACTAGGACAATATGTTCTTATTTTTTTTACAACATTTTTGATTGCATATTCACGACCTTTTTCCTGAGACATACATTTGTAACACTCTCTATACCTTTTCCTTGTATTTTTTGCAGGCCCTTCATAGTTTTTGAGAAAGTGGAGCTTCTTTCTTTATGGCGTAACATCTCTCATTTCAGGTGTTTTATTTAGAAGCTCTTCAATAATTGCTTCGCGAAACTGCAATATGCTCATTTTACTTTTATTGCTCCATTTACGGTGAATTACCCAGGTATTTACGAGCATTGTCCCACAAATTAACTCCATTATGATTTTCCTATACCACTTCATGGTTTTTCGCAGGGAGGAATAATAGGACGACATTTGGTCCGAATAGTCAACTCCTTTCTTCGCGATATTGTAGCTCTCAACAGCATCAGGTTTCAGTCGTTTGTTTCGAGTGTCTCCTTTCTCAACCAAAACACACTTGTGTTTGTTGCATGTAGTTAGCATTTGTACTGGTCTTTTATCAGTCCATTTTATGAATTTTATGCCATCCTTCTTTTCAAGGCTTATAATTTCACCCCTTTTTTGTTTTTTTTTTGCTTCCGTTGGCAAATTCTTCCTGTTGCTGCGGACAGTACCACACAAAAACGTGTCTTTTTCCAATAGTTCTTGCGCTAAACACACACTGGTATAAAAATTGTCCGTATATACAATATGACCTTCATATAGAAGACCAGTCATTAGTCTCATAACAACGGTGCAGGCATGTCCTTTGTTTGTTGAATTTCCAGTTTTTCCAGAATACACCTCCATATTGTATGCATAACCTTCTGGAAGACAGAGTTTATAGAATTTTATGCCATACTTATGACGTTTGCCTGGTATGTATTGACGAAAAGACGTCCATGCCATGGCACCATGCTCTCATCTATTACTACTTCTTTTCCAGGTTTTACAATATTCTGAAAACTTATTTTCATTTTTTCTAATATAGCTTTTATTTTGTCCAGGTGGTCTTCTGCCACAGCTTGGGTGTTGTCAGAAAAGTGCCAATTCCTAAGTATGTTCAGAAATCGGTCACGGCTCATACTTTTTTATAAGTATATTTGTGTACATGGGATTATTTGACCAGTAGAGACGAATTTCTGGCACATGCACAACACCCATAATTAGCAATATGCCAATAAATTTGTTCATTTCGTCATGGGTAACTGGTACCCAGGCCTGTTGATGTTTCTTGGAGGTTTGTGCTGTTATTCCTTATACAGTAGACTCACACTGCTCAGCGTACTTATTGGTTTCCATAATCATTAGATTGATTATGTCATCAGTGAGGAATAATTTGTACAATTGGAATGGGTTGCTGCAATCTATACCTACAGGTAAAAACTTCATGTCTTCAGCATATTCATCTATTGGTAAACACTTTTGTCCTACTGGACCCCATTCTGAGCTGCACTTTTGACTATCCAAATTTTCCTCATCGCTCAAAGTGACACACGTGTCTGTAGAAGAACCAATCTGGCTAGTAGGATATACATAATCAGAATCAGCTTCTGAGTCATATTCCTCTGATTCGGAAGAACAACAAACTGATCTCTTTCGTTTATTTGTGTTAGATGATGCACCCGATATGCTAGGTTGATCCATTGAATCTTCTGACACCATGGAAAGAAGATAAATTGTTTTAGTATAATTGGAAGATTTCTCCACATTTATAATATTATTGTACAGTTATAGTAAAAAACTGTGGATAATTTTGGTTATAACGCATACACGTCATGACCCCCACATTTCAGAGACCCTAAGTTCACTCACTTTTTAGGATGGGTTTCATAGAAATGGTTAGGACAGTCGAGTACGATGAAGCCGCCGCTGCCTTCCCGCAGGACCGTGGTTCCGCCTTCCTCCGGTGATAGCAGCAGTCGTTCAGGTTTCAAGGTCATACCTGTGATGCTTCGGGCTATGCACGCCTTATAGCCAAAAATATCGAAAACCATAAAATACTGACTAATACTAATGACTATTGCAAAAAACTATCACAACATATTATATAATAAACTAGTTACCGTAATAAAGCAGATGAATACAAACGCCTTCACAGAATATTATATCAGGAAATAGTTCACAAAACCTGGCGATAAAGAGGATAGAATAAGACGATAGACAGCTGATCGTTGACTGAGATACAAATTTTCAGTTCGCATGCACCTGGTTACACCTGGGGGAATGAATCATGGGAAATTCAGGCAGCCAACCCAAAAAAAATATGCCTGCCTGATCGAACATAATCTAAAATAAGCCTCCAGGGTGAACGTGTTAAGGTTAACAGATGCTTCATCACTGGCTGCTCTCCCTTACAGTGGAAACAAACCAATGTGATAACAATTCTGAAAAAGGGTAAAATAGCTCACACAGAAAATTATCAGTAAATTTCTATCCTTCTAGTCCATCCATTCTCTTCAGACAAATTTTACACAATGGCCAACTGTATTTCATCTTTTCCTTCATATCTCCACATTAATAATGTTTTTCCCCAGTTCTTTTGCATATTTATCTGTGCATAGTCATCACATCCCTTCCACTCATTTCCCTAGCTTGATGTATGCAAACTCAACTCCCTAATTTTCACTAATCTATTCCTCAACACTTTCCCAAAGGAACAATTGTGGTGTGCAGTGTCAATTCACTGAGCCCGAGAGCTTATATCAAAATGGCACTAAGGGTTGTCTGTATTAAAATTTAAGAAGATTGATAGCATCCTCAAATAACCCTTAAAATGTAATAGTATCAACATGATAGCTGGGTTAGTTAAAGGAGTGTCAACAGATGCTCACCTGAGGATTCCGTGGCCATCTGGTGTAAAGACCACCTCATTTACAAAGGAAGAGTGCCCTCTGAATTCCTTGAGAGTTTTTCCAGACTTCAGGCCATGGATCCTTGAATGTAAAAATAAAATAATATGTAGTAGCCATAAAGTAAGAAACCTCAAGGTTTGATGATCTATGAAAGTATATCCTCGATTAACAAGTACTCTATTATTTAGTCCCCCATTACAATATTAGTTTACAAGCAACAGCTTTTGCATACAATATTTTAACTCTAACAAATGAGCACGTAAAGCCATGCCCAAAGCAGGATTTGAATCTGTGATTCAACCAACTCAAGGCAAACATCAGCCTCTAAAATGGTTGCCTGGTTATCTGTGAATGAAGAGGAACTACATTGGATTTCCAGAAATTTTTATAAAAGTGATTTTTGAATGATTTTTCTATAGCTCTGTATTAGCAATGAATCCAGGCCTTTAATGTGAGAAGTGCAGCAACTCCATAATGGACATATGCAGTGATGAAGCAGGGGTAATAGATATGATGTGCTTCTGTCAATCGGATTCTATGCTATTATAAGAAAAACAGACAATTTCTTATAAACATATACCATTTTAAGTTCTAAGCAACTTAATAACAGCTATGTAATTTAGTTATTTTTAATTTTTTGACAGACATTTCATTAATTAACTGCATGCTGGACATTTAAATTTTGAAGGGACTGAAGGTTTTAGGAGTAGAATTAAATTCACTGAAATTGGGCAGTTTGGTTTGTTCTTAAAGAAAACAACTTAACTCTTACATGAACATTTTCATTTCGTCAATCTGTTTCGCTGGAGCTGTGTAAGACTATACTTATTACTGGTTTCACTATTGCAAAAGAAAGTTGAGTTCCCTGAAGAAACTCGAAATACATAACCTTCTTTTGCAAGGCAGTCACTCAACTTATTTTCCTTACTCCATTTCATCTACATTTACCTCCACATATTGATCCTTTTTTCCTATCAATAAAATCATTTATTAAGCTAGGAATCAACATATTTCACCTAAATAATCACAGCCATCATTCGACACAATTATTGTTAGCTTTTCTACTGGATATTTTTGTTTTATATTTGTTATACCTATTGTTAATACTTAGAATTTTATTATTTTATTGTTATTATTTCACTGTAAATTGGCGATCATGCTGTACATGAAATTATGAATAAATAAATAATAAATAAAAATTAGAAACAAGATGATCGAAACAGAACTTATGATGCCTGCTTTCCACATAAGTATTTATTTAATACTTATCTTGGCTTTAATAACTTTAAAATCACGGCGGATGAGTTGCACTTTGTTCCCAAATTTCATAATTTATAAAATAATACAAATACATTGGAACGAAAAACTAAATCGATCACGCATATTTGTGGGGCAAAAATAACACGTATGTATTATACTAAACTAAACCAATAGTCGTCGTAATGGCAACACACTCAAAATGACTGATAAAAACTGCAAAAATACCAGTAATTACGCGAAATTCTAAGAAATACAATTGATAAGCAAAATTCTACAATAAAAATTAGAATCCCCATTCATTTCCTTGGAGAACAGTACAAAACTCACTCCGATATTACTATTCTAAGATATTTTAATGTGCAAGAGAAAATTACCCTGCACGATGGATTTCAGATTTCCCATGTAAATCAAATGGGAATTATAGTTTCTGGAATTGAACCCGGGACTTTCAACCTTCGCATAAAATCTATCCTCGGAAGCTCTGCCCATTGACTATGTAAAATTCCATTTTAATTTATTTTCAGGATTGGATTCACAGTAACAACTGCATCATCAGGTGATTTGAAGGGTTTACAATGTCATTGGTTTCATTTGATATTGACATTGTAAATGCTTCATATCACAGTTAAAAGTTTTCTGATAGGTAACAGTTGTATCACTTCCACCAAATATGAGGAACCACAGAGATGGGAAAACTAAAGGATGCTACACTTAAGTTTGGAATCTAACTCATTCAATTGTTTGCAAATGCTCTCAACTTGAGCCATGCCATTGAAACATTTGAAAAACCACACCATGAAAGAATATGGTGCGCTAGAGTTCTCTGCCAGATGAAAATGTCCTGTGTGATACCATGCCAATACATGACGAAAGGAAGGGAAATAAAAATCAGAGGCAGTCTTTAGTTAAGTTAATAAGATAATTCTCTGTGCATGAAAACATCAACATCTTCAATCTCCACCAGCATCATTACAGCAATAAAAAGAGCCACTCCTCAATAAACTAATTTGCTTGATAAACCAATCTACATTCCATTTTGTTACACTTGACAAAATATTACCAACCACAATAATTACCTGAATGATGCTTACTAATTGTAAAAATATTATCATTTTCCACCTCTGGATAACAATGAGCAGTTGTGTTATAATTTATGGTAAATTTAGAAATAAGCTATAAATGAATCACTGTTACTATATTTTATTTTAAAAATTGGTTTCTAGTCCATATTTTACTGAGAAAATATCTTTACTCTGTTGAGTAGCTTCAAGAAGAAACAAGTCAAGGAAAATTATGTTCAGTTTCATCAAGTGCCAAATTTAAATAACAAACATGGTAAAACAACAAAGGGAAAAATAATAAAGCAGAAACCCATTTATATGGCATATTGTTCCCCAGAAAACTCATATAACTGGCATGCGAAATGCAGCAATGTTCCCTAATCTGCTGTTCAGTCCAGTCATAATAGCAAATATTATTATAACAAAGAAACCTTTGAGATGCAGCCATTCACAAAAATTTTGAGTCATTACTTAAAACATTTCATTAAATACTCAAAGTAAGGCCAGCAATAGTTAAGGAAAAAAGTGAAATGAGTGATACTTACCTAACGACAAAACTGACCCATCTCACGTCTATTAAATTTTCTTATCAAGATAGTATCAATTCTTTCCAAAAAGCCCAAGAACTAGTTGGTAATCCAAAAATATCCAAACAGTATGCATGTAATGTAATTTTTTAAATTACCGTATTTCTCGGCATATAAGATGCACTTTTTCCCAGAAAAATGACCTCCAAAATCAGCCTGCATCTTATACGTCGAAGGTAAGATTATTACTGTTCTCAATACTGACACTAACGAACACACTCATCCCCAAAATTGAATAATTGGCAGTCATTCATCACAAAAACAATAAAATATACATTATTAATAATGAATAGCGAAAAATTTGTTAATATATACAGTAATACCTTATGCAAAATTAATTCTGAGGATGCATTTTCATTATTATGCTTTAATACCTACATATCCGCTCTTAGTGATTACAATTTCGGTGCTTTTGTGATGATTTAGTTCCTAATGAGCCTGTTGAATAGCGTGATTAATGCCACGAAACAGTAGAATTCATGTAGACGCCATAAGTATTTTATACATATCTAGGATAAATAATGTTATGTGTATTGAGATCCCAATGGCTACCAAAGTGAAAAGATATGCCAATGCTATTAGTTATTAGCTTCAGGCGATTCAATATGCAAAAAACGCATCGAAACTGAGTAGCAGTGCATCATTTCAGCCCACCTTCCACAAAAAAAATTCGTGACTGGAGAAAACTAGGAAAAACTGAAGCTGATGAGACAAGAGAAGCATAGTCTTTGTTAGGTTGGTCTTAAAGAAGGAAGTGATGAATAGTAGAACAGAGGAAGTTTAGTATTGCTGTATTGATCAAAATCGTTATGTATGAAACAAAAAAGGTTACAGAAGAAAAACGACTAGTTGAGCGTATGTATCGTTATTACATATGCATTCCATTTATTATTTATCCCATTTTATAGAAATATCATCTTGAACTTAAGTTTAAGTGAGTACTATCGGTAAAAGGTACTATCTATACGTGTGACGATAGCTTTAATCAATACGACTGCTGAGTGCATGCAGAGCACATTTAGCTATACAAGCCTAAAAGCAATTATTTATGTTTTAGATCATCCCTATTTATTTTATTATTTAAGTTTATCTAAAACATTATACAGGCAATGCTCGATTTATGCCAAAGATACATTCTGAGGGTTATGGTGTAAATCGAAATTGGCATAAATTGAAAGCTATTTTCCGGTAGCATTTGATCATGTACAGTGGTGGCTCCTACCCTAAGGGATAGTGAGATTCATTCCTACCAAAACATTTTAAACCTCAGTAACATCTTTCTTTATGGTGACGTAAATTCAGTAATTAATTTATTTCTTTATTTAATAATATTCCTTGAATATTATAAATGCAAATAATGCATTATAAATTTATCATGGAAGCGATAATGTAAAACTTTTCTATACATTGATTGTCCTGTGAAAAAATTTGAAATAGTAATCTAGGGGTTCCAAAATCATGCTTATGTACATACACAAATTTATGACAAAATGTCCCCACCAGTTAAAAGGCATACAAGCTGGCGTTCAATCCACATGGCCAATAATCGTTCCATTTTCTCTAATGCATCCGAACGAGCTTTCGTAATTTTCGTAGCACTGACATCAGTTGATCTTTGAGCCATTTTACAAATACTTTCAGCATTGTCATGAATTGTTCTTATTGTAGAATCACTAAGTTCCAATGCTTTTCGAATGTCAATGTTTCCCTCACCATGTTCAAACCTTTTAAGAACCTCTATTTTAATTTCTAAGGAAAGAGACTTTCTAGCTTTTTTTACATCCTTCCTTCCCATGTTAGAATCACTGCTAACTCTTTTGAAGCTCGATTTAACACAAGGGGATATACCGTATTGTCCTGAATATAATGCGATGTTTTTTTCCAAAAAATGAAATTTTAAAAGTAGCCCCCGCATTATATTCACGTACTAGTGATTTTAAAAGACTAAAATCGTGTTTCGAAAAATCACCATACATTCCACTCATCTGTTTACGAGATACAAGATACTTGTTACACTGTAGACACATTAGGCATACGTTACATTATAGGGAAATCAGAGAGGGTGAGGATGTTCCGTGTGGGGGTTGTGGAGTGAAATGGAGCCAATCTGTCAACAGAGGTGACTGTATACAGTGCCAAAAGTATAGAAACTGGCACCATGAGATGTGTGCAGGGGCTAAAGGATAAAAGAAGTTTTTTGTGGAAAATGTATGTGATTATATTTGCCCCGCTTATGATCATAATTACCCTACTGTAATCTTTCAACCTTACTTTTCCCAATTTGTACTTATCCAAAAATAAAACAAAAATTTGCTGTTATTTCCTTTGTTACTGATATTTGTTGTAAAATGTTATTATTCACCTTTCTATTAAACGTTTAGTAAGTAAATAAAAGTTATTTTGTAAAAGTTTTTAGAATTTTTTAGTTGAAGTGATTGGAATAACCCTGCTCTACCCTACTTGAAAAGCATCCGAGGCGAGAATAGATCGAGTTCAATCGGCAACTGAACCCCTCAATAATCATTGAATTGAACTTATAAGTGCATCGGCGTATTCTTTGTAACTACCTTAGCGAGTTTTTAGCCATCCGTTATTTTAACAATGGGTGACAAAAAGGGTGTTGATCATGTTGAGAAAAGAGTTCTTCCAAATCCCAGGTTAACCGAGGAATCTGACTAGGTTACCACATGAATTTTAAATAGCCGTAGCTAAATTGGTGTTGTTAAAATCCACCGGAAATGAGAAATCAAGAATAACAGTTATGCTTGCAGTCATGGCCGATGGGCAAAAACTGACTCCCTACGTAATTTAAATCATTAAAGGATGCCAAAGGAAAAGTTACCATCAGGAGTAACCTTTCACTTGCAGGAGAAGGGGTGGATAAACGTGGAACTTGTGTTAGATTGGCTGAAGGTTGTTTGGGGTCGCGTTATATTAGAGGTTTAGTTTTTTCTTAAAACTTTCCAAAAATCTTAGGGTCCCTTTATATTCAAGGTTGGTTTATATTCGGGACAATATTAAAGAATATTAAGAATTAAAATCACAGAGGTAAATGACAGCTAAATGGAAAATGTTAGCACTACGAAAGATGACAACAGCTAAACTGCCAACTGTAAACGTATGCCTACGTATGTATACTTTTGCGGTGAAAGAAACTGAACAATACTTTTGCGGTGAAAGAAACTGAACATGAGACTTCACGATGTAACAGTATGTACGAGGTGCTACCCAAAAGTTCCGGGACTTTGTGCATAAAAAAAAATTACTTACGCTAAGTCCTAATTTCCACGTCCCCTTCAAAGTAGTCCCCTTGGGCTTTTATACAGTGTTCCCAGCATTTTTTCCATGATGCGAAGCATCTTTGGAAGTCCGCAGGTGTGAGCGTGTTAAGCACCTCTTGCGATTCTGCCCAGATCTCCTCAATTGTGTCAAAACATCGCCCTTTCAGCCAAAGTTTCATTTTGGGGAACAGGAAAAAGTAGCAGGGGGAGAGGTCAAGAGAATAGGGGGGATGGGGGATGACTGTCATGTTTTTGGAAGCCAGGAACTGCCTATTAACGAATGACGTGTGTGCGGGCCCATTACCATGGTGGAGCACCCAGTCATTGTTGTGCCACTTGTCTGGGCGTTTGCGTCGGACGTTCTCCCTTAGCCGCTTTAAAACATCGCAGTAAAACTTTCCATTGACAGTTTGACCGGGTGGGAGGAATTCTTTGTGGATGATCCCGTTGACATAAAAAAAATTATCAGCATGGAGTTGCGAACTTGACATGCTTTTTCCGGCTGCAGTGAATTTGGCGACTTCCACTGTGACGACTGCTGCTTTGTCTCAGAGTCATAACCATAAACCCAAGATTCATAACCAGTTATGACCTTGGAGATGAAGTTGGGGTCATCTCTAACTTAATTTTGAAGCTCCCTGCAGACAGCAACGCGATGGACTTGAGACCCAACTGTCTCATTTTACATTAATCACTCGTAATGCACAAAGTGCTTGAAATAGAAAAACGATACGATACCTTTTAGGTGCTACTGCTGCTGCCAACAGGAAATTAAGTACAACACAATGGCAAAATGACAAGGAAATGCTTACAACTATATTGGAGTGACGTTATACAAAGCAGAAATATAAAAAAGATACTTAATAGAATTGTCCACTTGGAGGGATAACAAACGATACGAAAAGCAATGGACTAACAGGGAAATCTTCCGCTGGACGGCTCAAGGCTCATCTCTCTCCGTGTCCTTCCTCATTCTCTCTCTCTCTCTCCGTCTCTCACTCAGATTCGACACTCGTGACTGCCCCGGCTGCCTGTCTGCGATGTTGTCAGATCGGAAGTCAGCTAGTTTGCTCAGTTCTCCGGGAAGAGGGCACACCACTTGCGAAAGTCTATTGGTTAAATCGCACGATGGTAGCGTTCTCTTCTGGGCTAATGTATGTTGCCTTTAAAAGTAGAGACTGTATGTATGCGCAAAGCCAAAGTACTGGCGTTTGCAGAAGTACGAGCAAATGCAGAAGTGTGTGTGTTTGCAGGGGTGCGTCATTTGCTGGAGTTTGTCGTTTGATAGAGTTCGAACACAAAAACCTCTGGCGAATACGAAAAACTGAGAGGGAACTCTATAAACTGTCAGAGGGAAAAATGCTGCAGTCTTTCTGGTCGTTGCTCAGCAGTCTCGGAACAAATTTTGCAGCAATGCGTCTCATGTTCAAATCCTCCGACAAAATGCATTGACACGTCCCATACGACAGTCCGATGATGTCACAAATATCGTGGATTGTTCGCCTTCGGTCTGCCAGAATAGCCTCATGCACTTTTGCGACATTTTCCGGAGTTGTGTTTGTCGACGGTCGACCAGAACGCTCATCGTCATCGAAAGACGTCCGTCCGTCTTTGAAATGTTTGTACCAAAGGAACGTTTTGCTTTGGCTTAAAGCATCATCACCAAATGCTTGTTTAAGCATTCTCTGTGTTTCTGCTGCCGTTTTGCCGAGTTTGAAGCAGAATTAGATGCAAATTCTTTGCTCCTTAACATCAGCCATTCCAGTTTGAAACAAATTCGCAGAACCATTCAAACACGACATTACAAAAACGCACAGAACTTGCGAACACGTGCACTCAGCTAGCCGCCATGTTGCACACTTGGCAGAACAGTTCTACTCAGTTGATTCCGTTGATTCTGAATTTCCGTGTGGAACGGTTAGCGAATGTGTAACAAATCTGTAAGCGAAGTTCTTCTTCCTTTTCCGGGATCGTTTTCAGTTGTGATTTTATATTTTTATAAAAGATAAAAGACCCACATAAAATGGCTGGTAAATAGCGTAAGCAAAAAGTAATACCGCTGAAAGTGAAAATGCACCTCCTACAAGCGGTTGATAACGGTGATAGAACCAAAACGGACATCTGCAAAGAGTTCGAAATTCCCTTTTCAACATCTGTGTTTGAGAGATGCATGTTTGAACCGGAACGGAAGCGTCTACGCATGGCAAAGCACGAGGATTTGGAAGCGGCGCTGATCATCTGGTTTAAGCAAGCAAGAGGCCAGAATGCTCCAATTTCTGGTCCTGTTTTGATGGCAAAGACTGACACTTTAGGATCAGAATTGGGAATTGAATTCAAGTCTAGTCCTGGATGGTTGGAGCGGTTCAAGGTGAGGAATGGGATAATTTTTAAGACTGTTTCCGGCGAGTCGGGAGACGTCTTCCGTGATATGACATCAGAGTGGGTAACTTCCACCTTGCCTAAATTATTAACAGACTTTGCGCCTAAGGACATTTTTAATGCTGACGAAACCGGAATTTTTTTTCGCTGCCTCCCAGAAAAAACTTTAGCTTTTAAAAATGAGCAGTGCTCTGGTGGAAAAAAATCTAAAGAGCGCATTACGGTAATGGTGGCTTGCAATTCAGACGGTTCTGAAAAAATCCTGATGTTTTTTGTGGGTAAATTTCTGAATCCTAGCTGCTTCAAGAATGTAAAGAAGCTTCCCGTGGAATACACCGCAAATAAAAAAGCTTGGATGACGGGAAACATTTTTACAGACTGGGTTAGGGCATTGGACAAGCGCTTTTCACGCCAGAAGCGCAAAATAGCTTTAATTATCAACAACAGCCCTGCTTATCCAGAAGTGGAACTGCTGAAATCAATTAAACTGATCTTTTTGCCGCCTAATACATCTACATCTACAATACAACAAGCGTATTGCAGCCATGTGACCAGGGTATTATAAAAAATCTAAAATGCCACTATCGGAAGTTATTACTCCAGAAATATTTATCTAGTACTGAATCAAATGAGGAAATTAAGCCCGTGACTCTTTGGATTCCTTGCATTTGTTGTATGCCGCTTGGAGGTCAGTTACAGCGAAAACAATCGAAAATTGTTTTCGCCACGCTAGATTTTCCTCTTTGCCAATAGCAGATAGGTTTTCTGGACAGGATGAAACTGAATCGACTACGGAAACTAGGGTAAATACATCTACTGAAAGTGAATTGTGCAATATCTTCGGTCGCGTGTCGTCTGTAATGAGATTGACAACTGAAATCACACTGAATGATTATATAGCAGTGGATGACCCACTACACCACTTTTAACAGACAGTGACATTGTGGACATTGTTAAATCAAGTGCAACAAAAGAAAATGAAAATAGTAGTGAAAGTGGAGATGATTATGACGACAGAATGTTGCCAGTGCCAAGTGCTGCGGATATCCGTGGAATTATTGAAATAAAATAATTTTTTTATGTATATATGTAATGAATAAATTATAAGGTTTTCATTATTATAACTAATTACTGTGCTGTTTCCATCACATATTTGTTATGTCAAGATTTATTTACGAGCTTATATCAATATCTCAAATCAGTCTCAAAAAAGGTTATCATGAAATTCGTTTAGCACGAAATTCGGTTAAGACGAAATGTTTGCGCTGGTCCCCCATATTTCATGTTAAGCGGTTTCCACTGTAGGTTACTCTAAGGATATGTCAAAAAATATCATCAAAAATACCATGTTTATTATGTGTTTAGTCCGTATCACTCCCACTAACTTACTAAATTTAGCCAAGTGGCATTTTCGCTTGTTTTCTAACAGGAGCCAAAGAACAGCCTTTTGCAGCAATTTGGATTGTGTAAAAGATTTTGAAACTATAATGAATTGAAAAAACATTATCTGTATAATGCAAAGAAATTGAAGAGCAGGATAAGAAGGCATAAGTGATCACTTATCATCACAAGTGTCACGTTTTCAAAAGGAAAATCTCATGGCAGGCACCTCTGATACCTTGATGTTCCCTAGTCTGCCAACAGATTTTGACATTACAATGACATATTACAATAAAGTAAGATTTTTGCATTTGGTATTAATATAATTTTGAAGCAATACATCTACATGTTACCCTGCAATTCACCAATCTGGTGGGTGGCATGCACCGAGGCCTACCTAAGAGTTATTACTCGCAGATTTCTCTTTCCTGTTATGGTCTTGTATTATTCTCGGAAAAAATGAGCCGTTGTAATGTACCATCCTACAATCGATCTCACATATCTTATCGCCATGGTCGTTTCTTCCTATGTACATTGGATCCTCAATTATTCCCAGTAAATCCTGTTAGACATTCTGATCTGTATTTCTCTAGGAGCCTTAACCTTGAGCACTTCTTACAGTCTTCCAGATATCTCCATTTTAAGTCCTTCAAAAATGATGTGATGCTTTCCATATGTTCGTACTTTTATTTAACGAATCTGGCTACTCTACACTGTACTCTTTCTAACTTAATTATATAGCCCTTCTCATACAGATCCCATATACTGGACACATATTCCACCTGGGGTCTAACTAGTGAAAAATAACATGTTTCGCGTGCTTTCTCTGTACTATTCTGCACTAGTCTGCCTATGAATGCCAGTTTCTTGTTAGCTGCACCTATCACATGACAAATCTGCATGTCACACAAAAGGTCACTACAAATGGTAAATCCTAAATATTTCACATGTTCAGCTGCTTTAATATTCCTTGTATCAATTTCATACTCTAAACCTTTTTCTCTATTCTTACTTCTTCAAAACGATACTGTGGTACATTTACTGTAATTAATTTCAATTTTCCAATGCTTACACCACGTGGAAATGGCTTTTAAATCTTCCTGCAGTGATTGATGGTCACCTTGGTTGAATATCTCCTTATATATGATGGTAGGGTGGTCCTTATTTTTAAGTTTTGGAAAACTGGAGGGGGCACGTTTTGAATCTGTTCCATTATGAAAAAAAAATTATTTTGGTAAAATTAGGTTACTTTTGAATAATATTTAGGGGTCGCTACCAAGATCTGAAAAATCACAATATATCATAATATTAAACATAGGTGCACTCATTTTAAAATTAGTTTAAATTTTAAACTTATTTGAATTGAAATGTGAATTGTAGATACTTAGTATTGAAAATTGTGATGCAGCACCCATTGGTTAATGTTACGCATTTCTGCAATAGATATAACCTTTCAGATGTACCCCTCAGAAATCTTGCGGAAGTCCACTTGCAGGAGCACTCTTTGTGTTATGTAATAGTCCATATCAGGTCTTTTGGAACAATCTAGAACTGTCCAGAACGTTATAGAACCTTCATAAACAATTTGAAACGTTCTAGAACCTTGCGGAACAATTTGGAACTTTCCAGAACGTTCTGTAATGATGTAGAACCTTCCAGTGTGTTCTAGAACCTTCTGGAACAATCTATGACCTAAACTATATAAGCAGCCCACCTAGTGCAGTGAGTTCAGTTGTCATCAGGCAGCCAAAGAGTGCAGTTCAGCCAAGGGTCGTCTCCCATAAAGTTGTTGTGTAGAGACTCAAGTGAACCTGACTCGTAGGAGATTACAATACAGTGCACTCCCAGTTTGTAAGTTTTGTACTGCATTCTGCTGAACACCAAAAAATAAACTAATGACAACAGAAGTAAGTTAGCTAATAGTTGCCAACGCTGCTCTGAAGAAGCTTGCTCGTCATCTGTGGTACCTCAGCGAAGAGCTGGTTGCCCTTGCTTTCTTTGATAAAAAAGTATCAATAGATACAAAAGCCAAATTGATTTAAGCTCTCCAAAATGATGGTAATGGGGACCACTCAAAGAGAGTGACTGTCAATCTGGATAGCATCTTGGAGAAAAATTTGGACTATTTTGTGTCAGCCAACACTTTGAGGTTTTTCGACATACTTCGTCTTGACTCGAAATTCACAGAATTGGATCATGAACTCTAGGCTTCTGATGGGAACTACATTGCCACAGAAAAGTGCATCAGGTCCATCAATTTCATTAACGATACGGCAGAACGCGGAGTTGCCCTGATCGAGGAATACAATCGATTACACACCCAGGGTGAACAGCAAAAGCAATTTCTTCTGCAGGTTTTCAGCGATCATCGGAGGAGATATCCAGACTTTGCGAAGGGAACACTTGCCACAAACAATTAATATACCACTGTGTCAGTTCATCATGTGACAATGTAGCATGGAAATTACCAACTCTAAATTTTATATGCTTTGTATTGTATTGCATTTTGTTTAAAATAAAGAAAACTTAATGTTTCAAACTTTGGTAGCAACCTCTAAATTTCATCTAAAATTTACCAAATTTTGGGAATATTATTTTTTTAATATTGGAACAAGATAGGCTGGTGCCCCCTATTCAAAATAAAACGTTTGTTTTTCCCCCCATTATAAGGACCACCCTAATGATGGTGTCATCTGCGAAAAGTCTGATTTTAATATCTACCACCAAAAAAATATCATTAGGTCATCTCTATAATACCCACCAGTGTCGCAGCCAAAATTTCTCGATTTATATAATTTTTTCAAGTTACTCAACTAATGGCACAAGTGCGGTGGAAGACCACTACTAAGCTAGGACAACTTGGATTGATTCCGGAGAATAGCCATGAATTAGGGACTTCCACAAAATACAACTGTAAATTTTCACTTTAACTATATGTTAGTAGGGTGCGACATTGTGATTCCACTTCTCGCAGTTTTTCTGGTGAAACCATCAAAATAATCAGTATCGTATATTTTTGTACTTCTGCACCTGTATCATCTCTTTCTTACATTAATCGGCTTTGACTACATCATACTGAAAGTCACAGTCGTAATCTAGTCGATAGATAGAAAGTTTGCACTCGAAAAGTGCATTATACCCAGTGCTGTAACTAGGGCATGGTGCGATGAGGCATTTGCCATAGATGCCACTGTGGCTGAAGGCACCAAGAAGCAGTGACTACATGCAGTCAGTTTGTCATTAATTTACTGTGAGCAACTGGATAAATTTATGACCAAAATTTTGTTTGCTCCATGTATATAAAATTTTGATTACAAATATCCATAGGTATGGCACTGGCTGACTATCTTTTCCCAAATAGAAGTGTTTCAAACCCATGTTAAGAGAACCTTTCAACCAAAGGTAATTCTCTGAGCTCATTGACAGTATTACGTGTTGGTTTATTACTTCTAAAAGGTTTGTATAGTTAATTGTTACTGAAATTTTATAGTTTATGCAGATTTCAAAATTATCGCAATTTTATTTTTCTTTGACTTTGTAATTAAAGGTTCATTGTTTAAAGAATTTGCTTATTGCTGAGTGTGGAGATTGATTCTGAGACTTGGGAGTTTCGAGGGGAACATTCATTCACTCAGAGTAGGTTCAGGTAATTAATAAATACAAATTATTAAAAGCAGAGCAGGTTTTAGGGGCAGGCGATATGGTTTAGTTTTTTCCCTTTAACTAACATGAGGAAGGCTGTAATCTACTGCGTAGTCCTTTTTTAAAAAAAATTAAAATTTATGTTAGAACTGAACTATCAATGCGAGATTTGTACCATTATATGCGAAAAAAATGTGTTTCCTTATTAATAAGGTGGAATTTTCTTTTTAATCTGGAAATTGTTAGTAAATTACATTATCATTTGAGTTTATCACTATTTTCAAGAAATTTAAAAGATGTTGAGTTTAGAAAGTTTGAATCCTGTAACTTTGTTTTTTTTTGACTTACAATTAGATGGGGTCCAAAACATAGATACAGGGTGTCCAGAAATTCATACCTAATAGCTCCACCACTAGATTCCTGGGTAAAAATTGAGACGAAAATACTCTGGGTAAAATTTCCCTAAACATATTTTGCCAGAAAAATGCATTCCAAGCTGCACGATGTGGCAACACTGTATGGGGAAGAGAGGTGTTTCTGTCTCATGACCGACAGCCAACCGATAACATTGTGCAGGCATGGAGTACAGTTGAAACAAGTACGCTGACATGTACTTCATTTTTGGGGAGTCAACATGTGGGCCGGAATTATCAATGGACCAGGTCATTGGCCTGCATTTGCTTCCTGAGCGATTGTGTTCACGGACATATTGTGTGTTCCTACAGGACGTCCTTCCACATTTGTTGGAAGATGTGCCATTACATGCAGAAGCATGTGGTATCAGCACAACGGAGCATCGGCTCATCGTGGGCGGAATGTGCAAACTTACTTGAATGGCACATATCAAGATCGATGGATTGGACAGGTTAGCTCCATTCGATGGCCCGCTAGGTCTCCCGACCTCAACCCCCTTGATTTCTTTCTGTGGGGTTACTGCTTTATGGTATTACATATGATCAGGGTTGGGCAGTATTTCAAATACATGTATTTAAAATACGTATTTTAAATAGTATTGTATTTTGTATCTTGTATTTCAAAAGGGATTCTCAGATGTATTTTGTATTTGTATTTTAAATGCAAAGAATTAGGTATTTTGTATTTAAAATAGACAAAATACTAACTAGTGACTTCCTTACATAATTTATCTGCAATTCAAGAAATTTTATGTTTTACGGGAAATTAATTTTGTTATTTGTCATCGTATGGAGTTGGCAATACTGCGTAGTAGTGGTTATATGGTTTGGTATTAGCTGGTTGGTATTTCGCGTGATTTGGCATCACTTCTGGCCCCTTGTGCCTCGTGATTTTAGAGGTGGGTTCTTTTTCGTGTGATAATGTGTTCGTTTGCGTTCCTTGTGGCATTTGGTCTATTATTATTCGTATAATAAATCACAAAAGATGGACGAAGAAAAAGTAGAGGACCTACCTATCATTTTAAGCGGAAATAAATTTTTTGAAGTAGCAAGTATTGAAGGAGAGAAAGTAAAAGCTCAATGCTTGTTGTGCAAAGTGAGTCACAACAAAACTACCATCATAAGTGGATTTTTAAAAGCTACTACGAACTTCAGGACACACTTAAAGGTATGCTATATATGTAGTATATGTAGTATTATTCATTGATTATAATTAATATCAAATATAGCACAAATATTTGCTTACAACGTGGAAATGTTCAGTATTAGAGGATTCTTCGCAGTCACTCAGTAATGTAACTTTTTAATACAAGTTACCTACTTAAGAATATCCTATATATATTATGTTTCTCCTTCTAAGCGATTACATCCAGGTGACATCCATGATTTGGAGAAATGGAAAGCAGATATGAAAATCCAAGGCAAAAGACTCGGGAGTAGTAGTGAACAGAATCAGCACTCTGTCTTGAAGCAGCTGAAGCTATATGATATTAATCGACAAAAAGTCACAGAAAATTTGTCAATGCAAAAGAGATTGGACGACAACATTTACAACTATGTCGTTTGTAGGATGAGACCAATGTCAACAGTTGAGGATCCACATTTTGTTAAAATTATTAAAGGTAAGTATTCATGCAGTTTTTTATCGTAGTTTTATTTCTGCTAGAATTGTAACACAAGTTTATTTCTATTGGCTTCTATATGTAAAAGTGAAAATAACTTTTATTGATGTACTTTTTTTACTGTAGATCTAAATGATGGACTCAAAGTAATTTCTCGTAGAACTCTTGGCAGAAAAATCAGTGCCAATTATAGCAAATTTAAAAGTGATCTTAGAGATAGACTAAAGTCTGTTAAGTATATATGTACAACAGCTGATATATGGTCAACAAAACATAAAAGTTTCATGGGAATAACTGCCCATTGGGTAAGTATTAATTGACATTCGTGAATCATGTTCAAATTGACATTATTTGGAGTATTGCAATTATTTTTCAAATTAAAGATCTACATGCAAGAATGAATTAATGTGTATATCAGTGATTCGCAACAAAACATACCAATCCATATTAAATTTTGTGTATACCTACTATTATATATCCTTAAATAGGCCTAGACCTTTATATTTTCAAATAAACCATTAGGCTTCGCCATAAATTTCAATTCCCTATAATATTAAGATAAATATTGATAAGTAAAAATACAAATACCAGTCCTTTATGATCTAATTCAATTTCAGATCAATGAAATATCATTGGAGAGGCAAAGTGCTGATTTGTCTCGCAGGAGATTTAAAGGAACTCATAATTATGAAAGAGTGGCTAATATTTTATTTGACATCCATGGTGAATATGGACTTCAGAATGGTCAGATAGTGTCCACAATAACAGACAATGGGTCTAATTTTGTGAAAGCTTTTAAGGAGTTTAGTGTTTCATTGGATAATGCATATGATCAGCTGTCAAGTAAGTATTCACATAGTACATAATCGTCCTTGGTGGCATTTTATAAATATTATAAATATTTTCTTTAGATAATGTCACAGTGGATGTGTATATTTGTGTTATTACTATTTATAGGCACCTCACAAACTGATTCCACCAGTGAAGAGGATGATGATACAGAAACTGTGAATGATCTTTCTTTTGAAGGGATATCTCTTGATTCACTGAAACCTGAAAAAGAAATGAATTATCCTATGAGGGGTTATCTGGCTTGCCATTTAAGGTGTGCTAGCCACACACCCAGCCTTCTTGCTACCACAGACTTCATGAATGCTTTGAAAAATTCACCTACTGCATCCAGGATCCATCACCCAACTTTCGCAAAATGTTCGGCATTATGGAATGCATCTGGAAAACCTACAGCATCTGAAGCAATTTCAGAGATCTTGCAATGTGCATTGAAGTTTCCTTGTCCCACTCGGTGGAACTCTCTTTTTGATTCTGTTTCACAGATGTTACAGTTTAAAAATAAACTTCACATTGTGACTGAAAAATTGGAACTGCCACAGTTTAAAGAAATTGAATTTGAATATCTGGAAGAGTACTGCAAAGTCTTGAAACCCATTGCCTTGGCCCTTGACTTAATGCAAAATGAGAAGACATGCTTTTATGGTGAGCTATTACCTACATTAGTGTCTCTCAAAAAAAGACTTTGTTTGCTTCTAGAAATAAATCTACGTCATCTCTCTCATGTTGCTGCACTTTTAATCAATTCACTAACAGAGAGATAAAAATTTTTTTGATCTGGCCTCACAAGCAAATGATGCCATTTTAGCTGCTTGTTTCCATCCAGCTTTCAAAATGAGGTGGTTCCCTAACAGTGCTTCTGAAAATGATAGGAGAAGAATACATAAATTGTGTGAACTCTCTTGAACAATTCTCTACCACGCCTGTTTTAAGTTCAGATGATGAAGCTGATGAAGAAAGTGATTTTTTTTTATTTTTAACTCGCCAAATCAAACAGACTTTTTAAGACAAAGAGAGAAACAATTGTCAACTGTAGAGTGCGAGTTGGCACCATTTTTTAATGATAAAGGGAAAATCCAACCACCCTTAATAACTATGCAATAGTGAGAAAAGCCTTTGTTCGCTACAATACAAGTTTGTGTTCCTCTGCGCCTGTAGAAAGACTGTTCTCTTTTGTAGGCTTTATGAATTCCCCTTCAAGGGGTGCTATTTCAGATGAACTTTTTGAGGAATTAATTTTTTTAAAAGGTAATACGAATTACTGTTCTGATGGTTTTTAATTGCAATTTTATTTGTAAAATTTTATTTAACTGAATTTTGTAGCAATTTCACTTTTTTGTTATTTTGTACGGATCAACTGTATTTTAAGTATTTCAAGTATTTAAAATACAAAAGTATTTAAATGTATTTTGGCATTTTTTATTAATGTATTTTGTATCTGTATTTAAAATACTTCCCTATCAAGTATTTCGTATTTGTATTTAAAATACTGGAATGTAAGTACTTTGCCCAACCCTGCATATGATATGAATAGTATCAGAACATAAATAAATCAATATAAAACTATCATTAATATAGAAACAGCATAAAATAAACAAGTAGTATGACTTGACTTCATTTCAATGTACTCAAAATCGGAAAAAGGCTATACACTCGAACTCATTTATAACGAGCATGGTTATAACGAGATCTCGGCTATTGCGAGCAAACAGAGAAGAGTTGATTGGAAATAATGAGCAACATTTTACGGTTTTATCAATCATGGTAGTTGAGAGTTTCACGGGTATAACGAGCAAATCTTCAGCCCATTTTAACGAGCAGTGGCTGAACTGCCATATGAGAGACTGAGTTCTATTATTACTTTGCCCGTTTTCGACATTCTCCTGCCTTATCTCTTCCCACATCCCTGCCGATAGCAATTTATAACCCTTTTAATGATATTTACAGTCGACATTCATAATGTGTTTGGTTTGATTTATGTTCTCAGAATCACTTTCAGTGCGGTACGCTACCCACAAAGAGCATAGTCCTTGTTCCAGTGGGGTAGCAGAAATCCCCGAAGACCCTGCGTGGCAGGGGTACTGAAGGCCTACGAAGGCTCTCAGGTACCTGGGAAAAGATTAGTGATCTACAATGGTTACCCGTGGCGGGGGAAAGATAATTCTGTGACACAGATGCCTCCTTTGAATATAGCATTCCCTATGCTGCGGGTAATCCTCTTTTCTGTCTCTTCCCTAATGTTATGGTTTCTCAGAAGAGGTAGGGAGGGAAATTACCTGAAAAACTAACCAATGAAAATTCTCTGTATCGGTATGAAACATTCAATTTTCGAACTAAGAGGAAATGAAGAATTCAGTGCTACTTCAAATCTTTGTGAGTGAACATGTCTTTTTAAAACTCGGGAGAAACACTTGGAATAATTAAAAACAATTTTGCTTCGGTGTTTTAGGTTTTGTTGAGGTGTGTTAAATTCAGCTCTTTTTTACCTAAAAATGGCAGTGGAGAAAAGAAAAATTTTGACAATCAGAGAGAAAGTGAACATTATTAATGATTTAGAGAATGGAATAAGCAATGCGTCCATTTGCAAAGAACTGAACTCATCAACTGTGTCAACCATTTGGAAAAATCGGGAAAGCATTACTAGTGCTTTCGAAAAAGGCGTCATTGCGAAAAAGTTGCGTAAGTGTGACAAAAGTGATCTTGATAAGGCTCTTTTGAGTTGGTTTACAATGAAAAGAAATTTCAACATTCCTATTAGTGGCCCTCTACTGAAACTACAAGCTGAAAAATTGGCTCATCCACTTGGATATGCCGATTTTGTTTGCAATAACGGGTGGCTTGACAGATTCAAAAAAAGAAATAATATTGTTTATGGTAAGATAAGTGGTGAATCTGGTTATGTAAATGAAGAAGTGAGTAATGGCTGGATAGAAAATGTGTAGCTAGATCTAAGGAAAGGTTTCTGTGAAAGTGACGTTTTTAATGCTGATGAAGCCGGTGTGTTTTATATGTTGCCCCCCTACATGACCCACAAGTTTAAAGGTGAGAAGTGCACAGGTGGAAAATTATCCAAAGATCGACTGACTGTTCTGATTTGTTCAAATATGATTGGAACTGAAAAAAGAAAACTCTTAGTAATAGGCAAATCCAAGAATCCAAGATGTTTTAAAAACATTCAAAATCTTCCAGTAACATACCGAGCCAACAAAAAAGCCTGGATGACATCATACATTTTTGAAGAAGAAGTGCATAACTGGGACAAAGAGCTTAGAAAAAAAGACAGGAAAATTTTGCTGATTTTAGACAATTGACCATCACATCCCATTCTTCTCAACCTAACCAACATCAAACTGGTATTTTTACCACCAAACTCAACTTCTGTTCTCCAACCTATGGATCAAGGTGTTATTAGAAGCTTTAAATGCCATTTTAGAAAACTTTTAATATTGGAAACTATAGAATCTATTGAAAGAAAAGAAAAGATTCAAATTTCTGTTCTTGATGCCATCCGATTCATGAGTGAGGTATGGGATAAGGTCACATCAAAGACCATCAATAACTGTTTTAAAAAGGCAGGACTGAAGCCTACGGAAGTTGAGGAAGAAACCTAAGAAAATGATGACAATATTCCGTTATTAATGTGGTTGAAGAAACACAACTTGGATACTGGGTTGGCATGTGTGGACAATTACGAGACCATGGACAACAACCTCGTGACTGCCAAACCGCCAACAGATGAGGACATTCTCGAAGCTCTCAAAGAAAACGAGGCTTTCGAAGATGACAGCGAGGAAGAGGATGGTGGTGAGTGTCCCATTAATGTAGTGTCGAGCGCAGAGGCACAAACTGCTTTAAAAACACTTTCTTTGTTTTATGAAACCAATGACATCGATCCTGAGTTTCGATTTTATCTTAGTAAAATGAAAAAAAATTGCTCATAAATTTCAACTTAAAAGAAATTTGAAAAAAAAAACAACATTGGGAGACTTATTATTTTCCATCTATGTGCTTGTGCATGATAAATGTACTTCGTAAAAGTACAAATAATACATAATATGTATTTACATGAATGGATATAACGAGTCATGGTAATAACGAGCAATATTCATCGGTCCCTTGAATCTCACTGTAACCGAGTTTCACTGTATTTCACAATAGTACATCTAGAGACAAGAGAAAAGACCTACGTAATACCAATCCGGCAAAATGTAGCCATACAATCTATAGAGAATGACGAGTTTTTACTAGAAAGCTGATTGAGTAACGAACACTTCTGTAAATGTGAGTTCAAGAGTTCACATTGCTAGAAAAGAAATGCAACAAATTATTTCTTGCAGCAGTTACTGTATAATTAATGAAAATCTAATAGCAGAGGTAAATAAAATATTTATTTCATTGTTTTTATTTAACTGCGAGTTCCAGTAGGCCAAAAGAAGGATAACCACTCCATTGAGCCACAGCTGATACAAACAGTGTTACCAATTTTTTTCAGTAAGTCGCTAGGTTGGTCGCTAAAAATCTCCTAGAGAATGAACAATAGTGCTCTCTGCAATGAGTAGGAAAACCTGTTACATTAGGTCATACAATTGTTTCATAACTTACACATTTAATATCATCTAACTTGTGAAACACAGTAATAATAAAATTTTAGGACTTTAGAAAATATGACAGTTATCTTACGGCAAAATATTTTCCGATTATGATGTTAGGTCAGTGTTATTCCAGCAAATTTTAGCCATAGAAATACACCCAACATGGTGTCTATAATCCGACAAAAACTTTCTTTCCTGATTGACTAATCCTCACTTTATTTTAAACAAGCACTCTCTCTCTCTCTCTCTTCCTTTATCCTTATGGCCAACAATACCACCATTCCCATAACTGATATCCACAGTTCCAGTGTTGCAGTTAATTGCTCAAAATTACAAAAAAGAAAACAATAAAATAAAAGGAGGCAAATGAAAAGAAGTGTTTATTTATGTTATTCATCATTTGTTACGTATGAATGCAGATGCTGTATTTTTAGCCGATAGCTAGAATTAATTAGATTGTTAAATAGATTTGATAGTTTTGTAAATGGTCACTATAGTATTAATTTAGGCACTAAATCGAACCTAAAGTCGATATAGCTAGCCACAAATTCACTGGATTGACAACACTGGATAAAAATGACAAAAAATAGGGAGGCATTAAGCTCAAGTTAACCCAAAAGTACAGAATAATTTTAAGTTTATAAATAGGGCACTCAGCAGATCTTCCTTTCTGCACATCTCACAAAGCTTGTAATGTTCAAGAAGAAGGCCATTACTACCACTTCTATTTGTACCCAATGCTAGAAAATGTCACCATGCAAATAATGCAAATTTAATAAAAATATGTCAATCCAAAATACATTTCCCATGCAAATAATGCGATCTGCTGCAGCTGGAGAAGCATTGCACAACAGATGCATGCGAGAGTCATCTACACAATATTATTTTCGTGTTTTATTCAAGCGCTGAGTCAGGACGGCGTTAACATGAATCATCGATGAAATTAATTCAATTATGGGAAGTAATTTTTTAATGACATTAAGTCGAATCGACATTAATCGAAGCGACGTTAAACCAAGGACACACTGTATGTATACACTAGCTGCAAGTACCCGGCATTGCTCGAGTTTTTAAGTAAAGACAAAAATATTGAGGAAGATTTGAGAATAAAACCAAGTAATGAAACCAAGTTAATTTTTATTGTAATGCTTAATGGTATGCAATATTTCTTGTCTTCCCAACCTTACCCTAAATAAATAAAATAAATAAATTTTTCCCGCATCCTTGATTGACAAATTTGGAAATTTTGAATTTTTTATCAAATAATCATAATAAACAATCCATGGAATCACTTTTAAAATATAGTTATTTCACTCGAATTGATTTCCAGTGGAAGAAACTGCATCATATTGTGTGGTCATGAATCTCAAAAACATTAAAACCTTGGACAGGAATTGCAATCTCTAGGCAGGGACGTAGCTAGCCTCCTAACTGTGGGGGGGCCAACATAAAAGTCAAAAATATTTGAGGGGGCCCACAAAAATATGAAAAATTTAATACAACTATTAGGTTAGACCTGTATTTTTGTACCAATCCTTTACTTATATTATCAGTAAACTTTTTTCCTACCTCTTTAGTTTATAAAACCGATGTTTATTAACATTATTATTTCATAAAAATTACGTTAATTTTTATTGATAATTTTAAATACAATTTTTTGTATCATTTTAAGAATGATATTTTCCATACAATGGGTTGTGTTCTGTTGTTATAATTAAAATTACTTTCTTATTTTGCAAATTAGAACAATATTTTTTTAAATGTTGACAAACATTCCCATTTCTATTATAAATTAGTACAGTGTTTCAGACATATTACAGACATTTTTTATAACAATTATAATAACACAAGTAATGAAAATAGGCAACCAATTATCTCAATAAATTATAACTATAATATAAAGGCTATATTTAATTGTCTGTATACTATAAATATGTAAATTAAAAAAGTAAATATTTCAATTTTAGTAGCTGAACCCGTCTACCTCCAGTTTTTTGTGCAAATATTTCTACAATTAAGTCTAAATCAATAGATTTAGTAATTTTCTTTTCAATGTGCAGTAGAGCTAAATGCAATAGACGTTAGTTGGCAATTTTATTTCTTATAAAAGTTTTAATTCGCCTCAAACTTGAAAACGATCTCTCGCACGCTGCTGTTGATACTGATATCGTTACAGCTATTGTACATAATTTGTGAAATTCGTGAAAAGCTACTTTGAACTTGCTTATCATTCCTAATAATTAAAACAGATGTGTAATTTTAGTTCTATTTTCAGACTCATACCTTTTAATGGTTTGTGGCAAAATTTGTAATTCGTCCTTCAAATTCTCAATATCAATTCCATAATTTAAAGCAAATGGTTTTATTTGTTCGAAATTTAGGAGGTTTTCATACAGCGGATTTAAGCTACCTTCTAAAATGTTTCTGTTGTTAGTAAATCTTGCATTTAATACTGCTATTATTCTATCCAGAACAGGTATATAAATATGAGTACGAATTTTATTTTTCGTATTGATATTACGTTGAAAATTACTTTCCTTTGTAATAAGATAATTGGCATATTTAGTTGGAAATTTAGAAATCCTGTTTGAATTTTCATTATTTGGAATATTAATGTTATTATTTGTTGCAATTGTCACTGATTCTTAGTAAATTTTATCAAAATTAAAATTTGAAATTGTAAAGTTTTCATCTGATCGCACATCCAAAAAAAATGTCAGTAAAGAATGTATTAATGTTAATGCATTTGTTAGATCTGAACTGACGCTTTGCAAGAAGTCACTGGCAGATTTGAATTTTGTTAATATTTCAGTAAACATGCACAAATTAAATACAAATTGAAAATCAATTCTATTAAGCAAACAGCTGGCTTCTATTCTCCGTTCACCTGCTTCATTTGCAATAATATTTAATAAAACGGCCTCGAAAGTATTTTTCAAAGCTGAACATGCAGATACCTGGGCTGTTCACCGGGTATAACAAATTCGTTTTAGTTCTTGTAATTTGCTATTTGGGTACATATCTTTTAGTTGGAGAGAATCATTTAGAGATTTATTGGTGAAGAACAAAGTGGAGACCAAGAGAGAAACGTCTCATCATGTGTGCAGAGGACGTCCCTGTCTCTAGGGATGTAACCAGTGGAAACACATTTGAAGATATGGTCAAATTTAGCTGCGGACACGTATACGTCGGACAAACAGGACGATCCATTCGCTGTCACTTAGCCGAACATAAACGGGCCATGATGAACAAGAAATGGAGGGAGTCGGCCATAGCGGAGCACTTCACCTCCGGCCCAGGACATAAAATCACGCTCGAGGAAACGAAATTGCTCGCGAAAGAAGATCGATATTTTCCAAGGTTAATTCGCGAAGCTATTGAAATCAAAAAACATCCAGTCAATTTCAACCGGGACGATGGTTTGCACATCAGCGCAACATGGAAGCGACTCTTCCAATGGAAAAGTGAAAGGGAGAAAAATACGTTGGAGCAACAACCAAAGAGAAAGGGATAGCAACTCGACCGAGCCAATCAGCGATGGACAACGGTTAAACCAGGAAGGCACGAGTGGATATAAAGGGAGATATCCCTACCATCGGATCTCACTTCATCTCCTGAAGATGCAGACTGCAATGCCTGTGAAACGTCAAGAGCCAGAAATGCCGCCAATGCAGCAAAACCTGAAAACCTCCACCAGCATTCAGCAACGCTGCGAAAGCCTTCAACTCAAATCTTCCATGATATCTTTCACTTTATTAATTTCCAATGTTAACGAAAGACAAATTTCGTTGTCCATTATAGGGAATGAATACATACATTCCTATCGAATAAAAATATTGCAGGTGATGGAAATTGCCAATACCATGGGAATACGTTGGATATTAACCGAGATCGTATTTAATTGATAAGATATAAATGCCCTATATTGATAACACTAATAGATGCTTTTGTTCTGAGTTAATTATTCGAGTGTAAACTACTTGAAAATACAATTTGAAAATAACAATTTAAATATGAAACCATTGTTAATTTTATGTAATGTATTCATTTAGGATTATAACAAAAATTATAATGGTTAATGACATAAATGCCAGTGAATCTAACCAATAACTTCTAGTTACTTACCGGATAGTGGCATCAAAAGAGGCACTCAACACCTGACCATTGTCTCGTGAAAACTGTAGGCAGGTTACTCCTTTGGCATGGGCTTTTTCAAAGCGGCGTAGACACTGTCCTGTGTTCACCTTCCAAATCTTGACCTTTCCATCACGGGATCCTGAAGCGAGCATTTCTGAATCTCGACTGAAAGCAACACAGAGCACTGCATCCTCCATCATCATGAATTCATCCTGTTAGAAGAATAAGAAAGTAGTTTACAGTTTGTGGCACATACTGTATTTACTCGTGTAATACCCACACTTTTTTCCCCATAAGTTCTCAACAAAATAGGGAGGTGTGCACTAGAGGCCTGCATACCCGGAGCTAACCCGACCCACAGATACCCACAATGAAAGTTGCAGGTTGGTTCAGGTATATAGTGCTTCCATGCGGGTACAGGTCAGGTTCAGACACAAAAGGCACCGATGCAGCTAAAGAGCGGATACGAAAACTAGTTTTAATTCCAATGCAATCATATTTCTCCAGACAAATTGACTGCATATATTGACTTAAAACTATCTGACAACATTACTAATAATTTTGATTTGATGAAATGGTGGGATAAGCAAAAGAATTGTTTGCCAAATTTAAGTATTTTAGCAAATCTTATTTTTGCAATACCAGTGCTCCATCAGGGAGGTGTTTTTCATTGGTGGGACATGTTAATAGTGAAAGAAGAAGCAGTTTAGGTCATGCAAACGTGGATGATGTCCTATTTTTAAATAATTTTAAATCTCAGGGTACTAATAATTAATGTTTCCTTTTTTCAATTAAATTATTTTGTAAAATTTGTAATTTTCGTAAAAATAAATCGTAGATAATTTAAATACATTTTTTCGATCTTAAAAATGAATGTGTTTATGTACAATTGCATTTCATTTGAATTTATACAAAATAAATGACAGTAACTAAGAAATAATATTTTTATTTTTTCACAATTTCTTGCTACGGATGTCTTGAGTTGAACTGGACAGTTAAAAAATATGGGTCAGGTCGGACAAGTATACCTTTTGTGTGGGTTAGTAGCCTGCAGGTACAGGTGGAAAATATCATACCCGTGCAGTGCTCTAGTGCGAACATTACACGAGATTTGCCCATTCATCTGTTCATGGTAGGCCACCTGCGAAACGCCTACACAATATTGCGCTCCTAGCGTGAGAAGGCGTTTTTTTCAGTAGATGCACTATGCCGTGCATTTTATTTCCTCGAGTTTTAACCAAGATATTTCTCAAAAATGCGTTGAATAATAAGCAAGATGTTACTCAGGTATTTTAAAAATTCTTTGCCAGCTGTCAGTAGTAAACCTAAATCACATAAATATTCTTTGTAAATAGACGTACCAGACAGTTCATTCTCATAGAAAAGGTGATGTAAGAGAAATAAACAACTGAACTGCTTATATTTTTAATTAAATACAAACATTATGTTAGATTGCCTTGTAATTCATGACATGCTAAAATCACATTTTACCATCACCACTTTTTTGGGTTTCTTTTATGTTACGCATTCCTAAAATAATATACTTTTATTACTCTGTATAAAATCAAAGAACACAATCTTGCGATGAAAATGTCACTAAATAGCTGTTGGAGTTGTTCGTTTGTGCTTTCTGAAAGCTGTAAGCGATACATTTTATCCACAGAAACGTGAGAAACGCTTCTATATAATCGAGTCGTACTGTGTCTAGTGACAGGTTTATTTATGGCATTGTGCGATGTCTGGGAGATTTATTTTGAGCATAAACGGTTTGTTTATTTCCGTAAATTTGCTCTTTTTCTAGGTGAAAAATGGCCGAGTTAGCGAGATTTTGCAAAATTAATGAAAATTACTCATTTAAATTAAATAACTTGAGAATATGCAATGGCTCAAAATTGAACCTTTCTTCGAGATTAAGGAGCTAGACTCGAAAATAGGTTTTCGAGTTGTTCATAATGACGTACGTTAAAGAAGTACTAAAAATCATTTTTAGAAGTCACTTCTTAAATATTTGCATTTTGTGGTAATTGTATCCTCAAACTCAGCTTCAGATAGATTATTCAACCCATGTTGCCGTAAAATATCAACAATGAAATTTCAAAAGTGCAGACATTACACGAATTCCAGATTTTTAGCTCTAAAAACGGGGGTGCAGGCATTACACGCATGCGGGTATTACATGAGTAAATACGGTACCTGTAGAGTTAATCCATGACAAAACAGAAAAATAGCAAAAGCATTAGTTTGTGAATTTCACTGACATTAGTAACACTGTTACCAAATTTTATAAATATATCCTTTGAGAGGGAAATGGCTGTTTTTGGTGCACTTGTGAATAAGACGGAAGGAAACTAATTTGTCATTAACCCCTCCAGTGTGTGCAATCTACCATTTGTGTCCACTGAAATCTATGCCTGAAGCATGTGTGATGCACTGTTTACGTCCAATCTTTTCATTATGATCTCTCACGTTGCGGGCTCAGAATTATTAGCTCTCCAGCAGATGGCTTGATTTAATTTCTTCACCTACATTCTCTGGCTCCTAGTTGTCTGTGTTTACATCTTCCATTTATTTATTTATTATTCTGTGGCTCTGCCCCTCAGTAGAACCCTCATTAAGTCCAAATTGACTTCTAGCTCACGAGCATTTGCTGACAGTGACTTTCTTGCTATTTTGGGTCAAATCAGCAAAAGTGGCTTTTGTACAGAATCTAATGAATCGAAAGGATATTCTGTTGATTCAAGCAATGACGAGGAAATAGAAATTGAGGAGGAAATAAGCCAGCTGAAAGTGAATTAACAGCAGAAAAAAGTGTTGCAGATTTTTGAGAAGATGCTCACAGTGCTAACCCTCCTCAGCCCTTTCCATGTGATTTGGTTGGGAAACTAATAGTGACAGTGACTGATATAACCACTCCTTCAGAATACTCGTAGCTATTTTTCGATGAAAATCTAATTTCCAAAATTGTGCTAGAAATGAATCACTTGACGAAATAATTCCTGTCCCATGAAAGAGGAGATATTGAGATACTCAAAAGATAATGCCATCAAAATTGGGTTCCTACTACTCCTAATGAAATTAGAGTGTTATTAGCCATAATGATGTTGATGAGAGTCATTCAGAAACCTAGACTTAGAATGTATTTTACCAGAAACATATTTTAGAAACACCTAATATTTCCAACATCATGAATGAAGAAAGATTTTTGTTGCTATGTATTTTTTGCATTTTGCAAATAATAATGATAAAGACATTGTAAACAGAGATCCTAAATTACCATATTTACCTGAATACAAGACAAGGTTTTTTCCAAATCTTAGCTTGCAAAAATCGATGGGTCTTAAATTAGAGTACAAAGTAGGATTATGCATTTAATGGATGTTTTTTAAACTAATAAAACAAAACAAAATAATTGTATCAACTGAAAATTTTCATTTCAAACTTATGATCCGATTTCAATTAATACAGTATAAATTTTTTGAAATACATTGGAAAAATTGTTTTTTTTTCTGAAACAAAAATTTATAACAAACCAATTCAATGAATGAATGAACTCTACCTATACTGAATTCATGTGAATGAAATATATACCGAATATTTACAGATGATGTGTTCTTTAACAAACCAGAGAACTATTGAATTTTATTTTTGAATGAAGATGTTCAATTAATAATTAGTTTGCAAACGATTCCCAAAAGTGAACTAAACATCCCTTCTCGATTTGCTAGCAGGATTTCACAGACGTCAAAACAAATGATGGCACAATTCACTGAGATTTCTCTATCCAACAGTTTTAAGGCTGGTTCAAACTATAGGACCGGTCACGGACAGGACGAAGTCAAGTCATTTTAGAGCATATATAAAAATCCTATTGTCAATGGGGTCTATGCAGAAGGACAAACTACATTCACACTTGTGGGGCAGGTCACGGTTGGGTCTCGGTCGAGACTTCTTGGGTCACTCAAGGAGGCAACTTTTGTCTCAAAAAACATTATGTCCTAGCCTCTTCGGTTACTATTGGCAATCCTAGGTGGTAGCCAAAGTGAGCTTGAATCTTTCTGCTAGTTAGGTGCATCCACAAACTACGTCAAACTCTAGGTGGGGCCGAAATGTGTACGTGCCGAGACCAAGACCTAACCTACAAGTGTAAAGACAGCGACTGATCCTCTAGTGCAGTTTTTCAACCAGTGTTCTGCAAAATGTTCAACCAAAAATAATTTTTCTATAAATTTAGATTTCTTAATGAATTTAAAAATAAACAGTATTTTAATTTTGCTCTCACACCGTAAGTCCATCTATCGAGGAAGCAGAAAGTAGCAGGTTACAACTTCTAACCTGCTGCAGTATGCATGCTCGTTCTCACAGCCATGGTAAATATATATGCGTATGTATATAGATGTTCTGCCAATATTGTGTGTGTATAAATATAAATCATTATATATAGACGTTTCTTACAGAGGAGGAGGATACTAATGTTTAGGCACTTCCAGATGAGCTGGAGATTTGAAATTTTTTTCTTAGGTAGGATTTTGTGCAAAACCGACTAGAAAAAACGAAAATCTTGAAAAAGTGCAACAATGCGGCCGCTAAAAATTCGCAATTGTTTAGACAAATTTTCAAGGTTTATGTATTTCCGAATGTTCTACGGAGCTGAAGTTTTTTTTAGAGGTAGGATTTGTAAAAAAACGAAATAGGGAATACAGAAATTATGATATTTTAATTTATTTGGCAGTTAAAAATTCTTCAAGTTTAAACAAATAGATAACTGTTTAGGTACTACAGGATGAGATAGGAAGCTGAAATTTTCAAATTATTTACAGAGTAGTGCATTTGCACAAATAAACATTTCAATCTCTCCATATATGCATTGCGGCAGCAGTTAAAAATGTTTAAAATTTAAACAATTAGAAAAATATTATTTCACTTCTAGAAGTATTAGAACAATAAAATTTGGCTGAAATGTGTAGCATTAGTACCCCATAATGGAGAAAGTGTAAAAATTTTAAAATTGCAACATTTGGGGATTGTTTTAATCTATTATTTTTACACGAGGGAAAAACAAAAATCGCTGCGGAGGTGAAATCTTTAGAATCAAAAGAATATTTGTAATGACGAAATATCTGTCTGAAAAATGAGTGTTTTTTCAAGGTGAGATGAAATGCTTGCAGCATGCAAGCACCTTCGACTAGTGTGTGTGTCTGTGTGTGTGTGCGTGCAGGCGTGTGCGTGTGTGTATATATATATATATATATATATATATATATATATATATATATATATATATATAGACTTAAGGAAATGAGTAGTGATGAGGGTGGCAACAAGGTGTTGAAGGAAGCCCAGCAGACACTTACCAAGTCAGAGACCAAGTTGGCAAGCTGCTGGGGGCGTCGAAGAGACACGTTGAACACACGAACACAAAAACAAAAAACACGCAAGCTTATCGGGCCTATGCCCTTCTTCAGCGATAGAGTAAATGAGAGGACCATACATACATATATATATATATATATATATATATATATATATATATATATATATATATATATATATATTCACTAACGTGAGTACAAAGCTCAAACAAATAAGAAAAACGAGAAGAGAAAGACAGACCTGGGACCTAGAAAAACTGAAAGAAAGGCAGGATGTAGTCAGCATGAAGCTAGAAGATAACCTAAGAAAGTTGGAAAACAAACCGAAGACCATTGATATAGAATGGGATGAAATTAAAACCAGTATCAAGGATACCTTGGATAAAGAGATTGGAAAACAAGAGAAGAAAATCAGAAAACCATGAATCACGAAGGAAATGCTGGAGAAAATTGATGAGAGACTAAAATGGAAAAACGTTAACAGTGAAGAAGGTAGAGCCAACTATAGGCGTATAAACAATGAGTTGAGAAGGGTAACAGATAAAGCTACAGAAAATTGGATAAAAGGAAAATGTGATGAAATAGAACAAATGGAGAAGTTAGGACGGTGCCATATGATGTACGCTAGGGTACTGGAATTAGAAGATAAGAAGTCTAATGGAATTTGTGGTAAAGGAATTATGAATACGGATGGGAAGATAGTCTCAGAAACAAAGGATGTAGCACAGGTATGGGACGAATACAATAAGGAATTATACAGCAAACTGCAGGAGCGGCAAAAATAGAACTGGAAAATGAGGAAAACATTGAAGAAGACAACTTAGGACCAAGTATTATGGAGAGCGAAGTAGAAAAGGCGATAGTGGAACTAAAGAAGGGGAAAGCCATGGGCAGCGATGGAATACCGGCTGAGATACTTAAAGTCATAGGATCAGAAGAACTAAAAGCAATCACGAAATTAATTAATAAGATTTACGACACAGGAGAGTGGCATCAGGATTTCCTAGAAGTAACAATGATCCCTCTAAAGAAGAAGCCAAAGGCAATGCAGTGTAAGGATTACAGAACTATAAGCCTTCTGTCACACACATCGAAGATCATCACGAGGATTCTTAATAAAAGACTGGAGAAAAAGGCAGAAGAAATAATAGGGGAAGATCAATTCGGTTTCAGAAAAGGACGAGGAACTAGAGATGCTATAGGAGTAGTTAGAATCATATCAGAAAGGGCAATAGAATACAGTCAAGATATCTGCGCATGTTTCGTAGGCTGGCAGAAGGCCTTTGATAGAGTAAATTGGGTAAAGTTGATGAAGATATTAAAGGATATAGGTGTAGACTGGAAAGACAGGAGACTGATTAGGAATCTATATGAGAATCAAGTTGTAAAGGTCAGGTTTGATAATGTGGACACCTGCGGAATAAATATCGGTAGAGGAGTAAGACAAGGCTGTTGCCTATCACCAACCCTATTCAATATATATGGAGAAAGTCTAATGCAAGAAGCTTTAGAAGGCACAGGGGATTTCAAAATTGGAGGAAGGATTATAAGAACAGTAAAATACGCAGATGATCAAGTACTTCTAGCAAGAAAGGAAGAGGAGCTACAAAAAATGATAAATAGACTAGTGATAACAGGTAGAAAATACGGTATGGAAATAAATACAGAAAAATCCAAGGTCATTCGAATATCGGGTAAAGAAGAGAATCTGAACATAGGTATTGGGGGAAAGCCATTAGAACAAGTTTCAGAATATAAATACCTTGGAAGTATCATAACACGAGAGGCAAAATGTACGGATGAGATCAAAACTAGAATAGGAAAAGCAAAAGCGGCTTTCAGGAGAAAGAAACAACCACTTACAGGGAATATAAGGGAAGATATCCGCAAGAAGTTGATAAAATACTACGTATGGAGTATAGCATTGTATGGGGCAGAAACATGGACGCTAAGGAAAAATGACATCAAATACTTGGAAAGCTTTGAAATGTGGACTTGGAGGAGAATGCTGAAGATAAAATGGACAGATAGGATGAAAAACGATGAAGTGCTACGAAGAATAGGAGAGAAGCGAATGATTATACAGACTATCAGAAAGAGGAAGGCTAACTGGGTTGGACATTACCTGAGGAGAGAGAGTATGATTAAAGACGTGTTAGAAGGAAAACTAGATGGGAAAAGGGAAAGAGGTAGGAAAAGGTTTCAGCTGATAGACGATTTGAAAGGGAAAGAGAGTTATCAAGATATAAAGAGGACAGCGGAAAATAGGAGTATATGGAGAACCAGGTTTAACCAAGAATAATTACGGACCTGTCTACGGACAGACTACCTATGATGATGATATATATTCACTCCCTTTCTGTCTTCTCCCAACCCCCTCCGTATCCTCCAATCCTTGACCTTTCCGCACTGCCCTTCCACCCCCATGCCTCCACCCAGTGTCACTGCCATCAGTTCTCTCTCTGTAGCTGATGAAGGAATAACTCCGAAAGCTTCTACATTTGTGATGTTTCTATGTTGTCTTAGTGTTCTTTTACGTGTGTCGCTTCGACATCCCCAGGGCCTCGCCAACCTGAAGTCGTCCGATTGGTGAGTGTTCACTGGGCTTCCCCATTCCAACATCTTGTTGCCATCCATATATCCATTTTCCCTTTCCTTTTCTGTATATATATAATTATATATTCATACACAGGGTCTTTCTGAAATATGCAGCAATATTTCAGAGGCATAATCTATGAAGAAAGACAAAGAAAAAAGTTATATAAACATGGGTCCTTAGATGCTTGGTTTTTGAGTTACGACAAAATTAATTATCATACTCTACAGGGAAAGGTGCTTACAGATAGTGTGTTGTATGGCCGATTTGATAAGTTGAAAGGAGAAAGGTAGAAGAAGGAGACGAGAAAAAAGAACACTTAAAGCCATCCATGAAAGTGTTCATTTAGTACAGTACAAGTACAACAGTTTATTCCAAGATTACTGCAGTATAGTACAGTTGCCAACAATTCACAACAAATGCTTGAAATGCCAGCCTTGTACCTCCGCACAGACTGCTGCCCGTCTCATCAGAGATTGTTGCAGGTGCTCAGAAACTCCATCTCTTCTACGAACAACTTCACACATGGCTACTACCATCCCTTGTAGTTTCATTACATCATTCACTCTTTAGGTGCCCCCAGACGTAAAAATCCAAAGGGTTCAAATTGGGTGATCTTGTGGGCCACGTGGTGGGCCCATCTCGACCTACCCATCATTGTGGATACCCGTCATTCAAAAATGTTCGCACTGCATGACTAAAATGAGGTGGTGCACCATCACGTATGAACCACATGCATGCTCTTATTTGTAGTGGGACATCTTCCATTAATTCTGGCAGGTTGTTTCGTAAAAATTCCAGATACGCTGCTTCTGTCAGCCTGTGCTGGATGAAGTAAGGCTCAGTCAGTCGATCCCCTAGTATGCCCATTTATTGAAAACTGCTGCTGATGTTGTGAGTACAGAATTTCATGTGGATTGACATCAGCCCACTAATGCTGATTGTGGTCGTTGACATTGCTATCATGAGTAAATCCTGGGTCTAGTGAAGGGAGGTGTGTAATGCGGGAGGTCTCTCTTCAGAAACACCCTGTACACACACACACACACCGTATACAATCAATTATAAGCCGGCTTTATTTTTACCTTCTTAATGTTAGAAATTATCATTCAGCTTAGAATCAGTCTAAAAATCAATGAATGAAAAAGAAGTATTCAACGCATTAAGGGGGGTTTTTATAAGAATGGTAGCATGGAATGGTCGGAAAGTTGGTGCGGCAAGAGTCCTATGCTGTTCTCATGCAGAAGAACAATTCACGCGATAAACAAATTAATATGGATGAGCAATGAGTGCCTTTGAAGACAATTTTGAAAATCATTTTGACATAGTAGATGCGTATGTACCCTGTTATATTACATTCTGATATGTTCAATGCGCTTTGGGATATATTCTTTCATTTTTTTCCTTCTTTGCGCAGCAAAGATCTTGCTTACCATGCACAGAAATGCAGCAAAATGTCCATACTTACATTATAACTCAAGATATGTGTATTAAAGTGGAAGTAAACAATTTGCTTAAATGTATGAAAAAATAATCAAAAAGACAATACAAAAAAATAAATTATGTAAAAAGTTAATTAATTAATTCCAACCAGCACAAAAGGCCACCATCGGAAAAAGTAAGTCAATGTATTTATATCGTACTTTCGGTTATTTTTTGCAGTATGAAGTGATATGTTGCCGAGGATAATATTTAGTGACTAGCAGTTAATTATGAGGAATTTATTAAATTTACAAGCGTGAAATCTTCTTTTAGGATATTATGTTTCATTGAGAACATGCCGCTGACATTTCCCTTTCCTTGCTCATAAGATCACTTTGGCAATTAATGCTTCCTGTTAGATAGAGCAATAGTTAATTATCAAAAACTTATGCAGATCATCAATGATGCAGACACGACTCAATTCCTTTGCTATTTTATCAATTGAATACGAAACGGCTAAGTTATTAGATATCGATTTATTTATTTTTTAAGTCCCGGCCAACTTCCCTTTGTAATAGTGCTTTTTAAATTTCATTAAAACGAAATTACTTGTTACGAAAAATTCTGTACAACAAAAACTTTTTAAAATCATCTATGTGTAAAATGTTTTTTTTATGAAGAAATGATTCCCTGGGAGCCTTAACCAATCCATATCTGTCATTTTCACCTCACCAAGGGCAGGTAAATTGGGAATATCATGGCATCCGCTTTTCTGTGACAATAATTGTTTGTGAATGTCAAAAATATGTTACACCCTCTATTATGTATCTAGACTGAGTGAGATATCTCTGTGGGTGGTTCTGAGAGAAATGTAATTTGAAAAGTTTACAATGTGTGTCACAACCCAACTGCACCCTTGCCTGCATCTTACTTTTCCTGCCTATTCTCCCTTCTTGCATAATTCTTATCTTTCTAACGATCCTTTTCCTATGGTTTCCACTCTAGTTCACACAAACATCCCTTCCTCCACTAATTAGCTAACCTTGAAGCTACTGCATTTTTGCATGCCCTTCTCCCAACTTCACCTCCCGCCATCCGTCCTTTAACCATCACTCCCCAGCCAATAATTTCCTTTTCACCCCTTCTCCTCTGCCCCCAACACTTTATTTGTCCCTTCATCCTTCCCAGTAGCCTATATAAACATGTCTGCTCTCTATGTTTTGTCAGTCATGTCCAAATCACTACCCAAAAATTGTGTGAAGTATACCCCATACATTGCAAATATGGCTAACAAAGGGTTGAAGAAAGGCAGACAGTTTTTGCTGGAGGAAAAAAAAGAGTTCCTGATAGCTATAGATTCTGGCAGAAAAAAGGGAGATGAAGCAGAATAGTATGGCATCACACCCTCTACATTATCCACATTCTTGAAGGATCGTGATAAAATAGAAGAACAAATAAGAAATGCAGATATGGGACCACAATGGAAAAAGATGCATGGTGCGCTCTACGATGACATCGATAAGGCTGTTTTTTTGTGGTTTCAAGATGTTCAATCCAAAAACATTCCAGTAAGTGGTCCACTCCTTCAGCAAAAAGCTCTAGAATTAGCAAATCTGCTCAGACATGATGTTTCAAGCAAGTGTTGGGTGGCTAAACAGATTTTGTGAACACTATGGAATTATATCAAAATTAATCAGTGGGGAGGTAAATGATGTTCCTATAGATAAAGTGAATGAGTAGCGTGCAGGGTAAATTAAAAAGGTGATTAATGATGATATGATTTGATGATATTTTTAATATGGATGAGACAGGCATGCTTTATTAATTGTTGCCGAATCGTACACCTGCCGTTATGGGTGACCATTGTAGAGGGGGCAAGAAATCCAAGCAACGATTGACAGTACTTTTCTGTTGCAATTCATCGGGAACTGAGAAGATGAAGCCGTTAATCATTGGAAAATCATGAAAAGGGAGGGTTGCGAGACACGGTGAAACAATACAATAGTAAATAAACAAAAACTCCTTAACCGTAAAAAGGAAGAGAATACACTCATGCTGCAGGTTGCGGGTCAACACCGTCGCAGGACCTAAGTCAAAAGGAGACACACGCACATGCAGAAACATAAAAAAGCCACTCAGTAAACTCTTAACCAAAAATTAAAACTAGACACCCCACACTATTGGAAAATCAGCCAAGTCTCGTTGCTTAAAAATGTTCTTTCCCTACCTTGTGATTATTGTGCTAACCAGCAAGCACAAATGACACACGGTATCTTTAATGAGTTGTTGATAAAAGTTGATACCAATATGAATGAGCCAAATGTAAAATTTTAACTCTGATTGACAACTGTGCTGTGCATAATATGCTTCTACACCTAGAAAATGTTCTGGTTGAATATATACCACCGAATTGTCCTGCAGTTTTACAACCATTAGATCTTGGCATAATTTGCAATTTTCAAGTCCATTTTGGCCAGATTAATGCTATTGATGATAATTTAATGACAAACACTTCAAAAAGTTTAGTACAATCAAAAATCACAGACTTGATAAAAAAAAAGAAAATTAATTCATAAAAAATGACAATTCATATTTGAACTTTCTAGTTATGTATTATTTGTGCTTTCTTAAAATTATGTTTCTAGAAAATAAAATATATTTTCAAAATGAAATTGTTTTACAATTTTTTTTACCTTTGTAATTACATATTTAAAATTTTATATATTTATTATAAAGTAAAAATTAAAACTACAGTGGCTTATAAATAAGCAGTGGAATTTATTTGAATGAGTAATTGATCTTGTAATATAATTTATAGTAATATTCGTCAGAACAAAATTTTAGTACAACGAAATTATTCACGCACCCCGAGAAATTCGTTGTAACGGGATTTTACTGTATGCATATATATATATATATATATATATATATATATATATATATATATATATAATTGTGATTGTCTTATATGCATTTTGAATAAATCACCAACTTTAAAATGGCTGATCATGTAGAGGCAAATAACAGCAAAGGGAAAGATGCCAAGAGGAAAAAGGCATAGTTATATGATGCCAATTTTAGACTGATAGTGATAAAGTATGCAGGAAAAAACTAATAACTGTGAAGCCAGCAGAAAATTCAATGTCACTGAAGCAAAGGTTTGCAGATGGAACCACTTAAAAGGGGAACTTGAAAGAGCTAAATTTAGTCAAAAATCACTGTGTGGTCCAAAATGTGGTCACTTTTTTGATGTAGAAAAACAAGTTGTTGAGTTTGTGCATACACAGAGAGAGTGCGGAATGCCAGTTTTGCATGAAACAATTAAACTCAGAGCACAAAAAAAATTGCATGTGGACTAAAAATCCCACGACAGAAATTTAAGGCCAGTAATGGTGAATGAGAGCGAGTTATGTAACGGAATTGTTTTTCTATAAGCTGATGAACTTCAATGTGCCAAAAATTGCCTGTATACTTCAGTGAGCTACATCTTGCCTATCAAAAACAAGTAATAGGACTTACAAGGAGACACTATGAGATCGATGTCGCAGATCCAGTGGGGCCAAAACCTGTACTTCCCTTTTTATTTGCTTAATCAATCTCTTGGATTATTATATATATGCTTCCTTTGCTTTTACGATGCTTACCATCCAAGGGTCTGCAGCGGTATGCAATCAGACAGCGATGAATAAATTGTATCTGACCGTGACATAAATGTGTTTGGAATAAATATTGTATGCAAAATGACAGATTTTCATTTATCTACTTACTGTTACTGTTCTCTTTCTCAATAATCTCATATTCATTAATTATTTATGAATTATTTCATATATATTTTATTTACTACATCTATATTAGCATGCTTATTGTATCATACCTGTCATCCAGAAATATAGTTAAAACATGTCTTGTAAATAACAATACTTAAAATATTCGCATAACACTATTTTCAATTATAAAATAATAAAAAAGTGTGCACATAGTGAAACTTGAACTCGAGCTTTAAGTTGGCTCTCTTCCGTATCCAAGCATTTAAACCACTTGGCCACCACAATTTCTGATGAAGTACTCAAGCCGCTATCTTAAACTGCGCTGGAAATTCTTCTTCATTTTTTTCTCGCGAACCTGGGCCTATGGGGGTGAAAGTCGAGACACGTCTCCTTATTTTGGTTCTAGTTTCACCACAAAAATCCCACACCGGATCCGCAACATCAATCTTGCTGTGTCTCCTTGTTGGATAAACCAACGATTACCTTTTGAGTCAAACAGACATTGTTGATGTAACTCCAGTTTTCTTCACTAACTACAATCTCAATGAAAAAGGTGCAAAATCTGTGATAATAATGACAGGTAATGAAGAATCATGAGCTACAGTCATGTTGGCTCTTTATTAGATGGAGTATATGCCATGCTATACTAAAACAAAAAATAATTCAAAGTAACAAATGCCTTTTGGAATAATTATAAGATGTCATGAAAATGGATGGGTGTCAAAAGAACTTATGAGAGATTGGTTATACATCGTCTGGAATAGAAGAGCAGGAGCACTATTAAGAAAAAATGGGATGTTATACTAGATGCATTAAAAAGACACATATAACTCCTGAAGTTAAAGATTCATTAGCCTTGTAATAATACCTGGAGGCAGGGCTCCAGAAATACGCTTGCTTGCTCACCACAGGCGAGTTAAAGAACAGTTTGCTCTGCGTGTGTTGCTGTGTGCTTTTTTACTTCCTTAAATATCAATTAATCCTAAAAGCACATAGTTATTTTTAAAGATATATTGATATAGACTTCCATAACAATTTAACCTTTATTTGGCAGATTTAAATGCCCGTCCATAGGGCTCTGCTGTTGATTTATTTGTATGTATTCTGAAACGGGAACTATTGGCCATAAAATGTTCAAATAAAAAGTATTTTACAAATAAAATATTGAAGAATTACAATATTGTCTTATAAAGGAAAGAAAAAGGTTGAAAAATGTATTGGTATACAAAGTTGTTATAAACAAAAAATGAAAACAAGACTATTTACTTTTTGGTGGCATGGTTCCTACTCGCTCCCATGGCTATCACAACCTCGATGTATCAAGCTCTCATGAGGTTCTGTTTACCTCTTCTACTTGAGAATATGAGACAGGGAAAAGAGATGGAGCACTAATACTTGAGAGAGATAAAATTTCTGAAGTGTGAGCGCATGTCTGAGGTTTAACCCCTCTCCTGATCTCTTTGGCATTTTTGCCTCAACCTGCCGTGATGTTCCAAGGTGTTTTCTTCCCAAGTCCCAGATTCAAGGTCAAATACAGCAGTTTTGGAACTAAGCAGAACATATATGGTATGCCCGGCAGCGACCGAATACATTTGACAGAAAATGTTCTATTCTGCGTTTAATATTTAAACAAAGAAGCTTAATTTATCAAACTGCTTGCCATAGTATAGCAGAGTATTCAAATTCAGAAGAATGTGGATTTATGCAGAACATAATGAACTACATTCTGAAAATTCAAAAACATTTGGAATAAGCTGAAAATAAATTTAGAATAAATTATGCTAATTATTCATTTCTTTAAAAATGAGAAATTTTAATTAGTATAACTAAATTGCGCATTGTATTTTTATTGAGTAGGTATTAACAGAATTTTTTACTTTTTCCATATACGAAGTATAGAGAAAGTATTGTTTTCATAAAAAAAATCTATTTCAAAAGTCCCCTGAACATGTTTTGACCAATTTCTTAATGATGACTGTGTGTGTGTTTTATGGGTGCCCTAACTCAAAACTATTTATCAGATCAATGTGAAATTTTATATTTAATATTTTTATGAAAGTCATAAGAATTGATTAGTTTTTCGTAAAACTTGGTCAACTGGAAGTGGGTGTTCACTTTTGTCCCTAATGCATTAATTTGAAATATTTGCTTTAATATTTGATATATGTAAAAACATATTGGAATAAAATTTGTAAGAAATTTAATTTTCTACAACCTTTGTTCGAAACATTTCCCATACAATGCATTGTTTAAGAGATATCTTAAAAACTAAATTTTTTAGCTGCCATTACCACATCACCTACCAGCAACTACTGTAAATACTTTCTGCTCACTAACGTCTTAGTAACGCTCCTTTTTCTTTTGTTAAATGTTGGAGCTTTGTGGCTAAATCCAATATCAGAAGGCTATGCTTTGAGTTCATTTCTGTCCTTTGTAAAGTCTTTAATTTTTTCGCAGTTCCTTAAAATATTTATTATCATTTAACCTATTTGGAATTTTTAGAAATATTACAGGTATGGAGAAAGTCATGTGGTGCCCACATCATAATTTTATAAATTGAAGGAATTAAACAAAAATGAGCGTAGATAAATTAATTATAAGAAGAAATTGACTTATAAATTTAGAATAAAAGCTGAATAAAATTAAATGATACATATACAGCCAAACCCCAATTTAGTGCCCCCCTATATAGCACCACCCCCCGCATACTGCCGATTAATTGTAGTGAACAAAACTTCCACCTGATGGTTACACAGAACTAGCATATACCTCGATTTGCTACCACACCCGCTTTAGTGCCAATGTCAGCGATGGACAAATGGTGGCACTAAATCGGGGTTTGACTGTAGAGATGATAAAAATGTATTTTTTATCTTTCAATATATATAGAGGATAGTAGGGGGCTCTGACCCCAACTCGCTTCACTCCGCAATCCCTGGCCACACTCGTTTTGCTCGCATTAGAATTGTAAAACAATTATATTAATTCTTTTACCGAAATATAAATTTTCATGGTTATTTCTTTTATATTGCCGTTTTTGTTGTGCTCTTTGACGTACAGCCTGCCGGTTTTCTTCTACTGTAGAATGATTACACCAATAATCACGATTATTAGTTCATTCAACTTCACGAATATTTTCATTTAATCTGCGATTATGTTGATATTCATGCTGATTTTCCCAGACATTTTGATTTGCACGACGATTATGTTCTTTTTCACATAAAACTTCCAGGTGTCGTTGGTGATATCCATTGTGTATGTGTGTCTCTCCCTCCTATTAGCTTTTGAACCAATCGACTGATTTTCATGACACTTGGTGGAAATCTCTTGCTATTTGGGCCGAGCTTCTGAGGATAGATTTGTTGCAAAGGTTGAAAGTTCTGGGTTCAATTCCAGGAACTATCCTTCCCATTTGATTTACATGGGAGATCTGAAATCCATCGTGCAGGGTAATTTTCTCTTGCACATTAAAATCTTAGAATTGTAATATTGGAGCGGGATTTGTACTATTCTCTGAGGAAATGAATGAAGATTCTAATTTTTATTGTAGAATTTTGCTAATCAATCGTATTTCTTTGAACTACACATAAACACAGGCGTTTTTGCAGTTTTTATCACTCATTACGAGTGTTGCCATCGCAACGACTACTGTTTTGGTATATTCTAGTACAGGCTTTCCCAAACTTTGTAAAGTCGCAGAACTCTTACATGAAGATATCTTTTTTTGCGGAACCCTAAGCCAGAGGTGATAAACCAATTGCAATAAAATAGATTTACACTAATTTTATTTTTTATTTACGTTTTTTTCTTCTGTATTGTAGACATTCACTCCTCAACATATTTACGTATGTTCGATTTCCAATACAAAAAATTGCAATGGTAAGAGTTACATATTTTAAAATAAAATATACTGATATATTTAAAAAAAATTTTTTTTTAAATATTCAACAAATCACAAATACAGGTTTTTTTGGATAATTTAAAAAATCATGTACTCTTCTCAAAAAAATATTTTAATAACTATTGAAAAAATTAATAATTAGGTATCACTAATTACAAATAACAAATTACTACTAATTATTTTTACGCAGAAACTTCTTAAATGATTGTCTTACTAATTATTTTGATGGAATAAAATTTAACTAACAATGTATTAAAAGTTTATTACAAATTCAACCAAACATCTATATTTAAAATTAAATGTTAAATCTACCTTTTCAGTTTTCACTTTTTAAGGAAACAATATTAATGGGATATATATATGTAAATTTTTATACATTTTCCCTGTTGTACTTCACAGGAAAAAATAATCTCGGAAATCGATAAAAATATTAACTAATTTTATATTTTAAAGTAGGGTTTCCCAAATTTATTTGACCATGGAAAACTTTTTTAATTATAATATATTGACAGAACACCATCAGGAGCTTATGAGATATAATGCGTGCTTGGATTAAAGTAGACAGCAAAAAATGGTCTCACGGACGAATTAATTGCTGCAAGAAATGTTCAAAATTTGGTTTATATGCATTTTATATTTACTTTATAACAGAACAATAGGAACAAAATATAATAAGATAACGCAAAATTTTTCATTTTGCATTTTTTGTTATAAAATATGAAAAAAATAACATTTTTTAATGAGAAGTCTTTTTTTATCACATATCCGCTTAATATTAGGAACAATGTTGCTGAGTCGGATCCTCATATCAGGTGCAGCATCAATTCTATTCCTATGTTTTGTTTTCGTTGCAGCATAATATGAAAACCCTGTTTTGCACAGGTACGTTGTAGCAATGGGAAGAAGAACATGAGCTGCACATTTCCCAATATTCGGGTACTCTTGAATTAGGCTGCTCCAAAAATCAATTAGCGAAATTTCGTTCAAGTTTTGTATCAGTTGAGAGTCAGACGTCATATCAATCAGAATCTCATAATAACCCAAGCATTATCGTCATTTGTTAGAGGAAAACATTTTAACAGAGTGTAAGTCCCATAGGTGCTGTACAATGGCATTGCAAATATCTTTGTTGACAGTAGAATTAAGTTAAACCAAAAAGTCACTGAGTGTAGGAAAACAATTGATGTTTGTTTTCTATGGACAAGGCCCAAAATTCCAGTTTCTTTAACAATGATGAAATTTTATCAAATGCTGTAAAAATGGTCACATTCTTTCCTTGCATCGACAGATTCACATCATTTAATTTCATAAAAATATCTGCAAGGTACGCAAGTCTCAGCAGCCAAGAGGTATTTGTCAAACAATCAGACAGTCAAAACATGGAATCCATGAAAACAAATAGTTCTTGACGTAGCTCAAAGAGTCTTACAAGAACTTTACCTCGCGAAAGCCACCCATTTCTTCACACAAAATTTTAAATAGTCTAGATTGAAGTGGTCGAGCTTTAATATAATTGATTATTTGTACTGCCTTGTCTAGAACATTTTTCAGAGATGTAGGCATTTTTTTAACTGCTAGTGCATGTCTATGTAACATGCAATGACTACTGGTGCTTTCTGGTGCCACACTTTTGATCCACGTTACAGCCACTGGAATTTTTCCCACCATTGCCCTGGCACCATCACTACACACACTGATGCATTTTTTCCCATTGAATTGCATGCTTTTGCATAAAATTGTTGATGCAGTTGAATATTTCTTCACCAGTAGCGTTACTTTGCAAAGATTCACATAGAACAGGTCCTCTTTGATAGATATGTAAAACCTATAACGGACAAATACAAGCAATACCGAAAGCCCTGATACGTCAGTGGACTCATCTAGCAGCAATAAATACCCATCACAGATTTGCAGTCGGGAAACAAGCTCTTCTTCAATGTCAACAGCAAGATCCTTAATTCTACATGCAACAGTATTGTTTGAGAGCTGTACTGGGTCTATTGTTTTACTATATTGCTCATCAAACATGCACTTGACTATATCTTTCGCACAAGGCTTGATAATTGATTCTCCAATCATGCACTTCTCTGGCTAGCGCTATATGGTAACTTACTTTGTATGATGACTCTGTTGTGCTTTCATTGTCTGACTTGGCAATTCTATACATCAAGAGTTTACTATTTTCAAGCAAATCAAGATGTCGCTTGGAAAAAATTGCATCTTTGTCTTTATATGCAGCATGTTTAGTTACAAAATGCCTTCGAAGCTTAGCAGGGGCTAAATAACTGTCAGATAATGTTTTGTTGTACATCACGCACTGAGCATCAGGAGCATCTTTATTTCCAATGGAAGTAAATCCAAAATACAAATAACTTTCATCGTACTTTCTTTTTGGTTTCTTACTACCTGATGCTAATTTGTTGGAACTGGACATTAATTGTTTCATCTTGGACAGCTCACCTCCAAATTTTTCAGAAACCGAAAGTTTATCTTCACTTTAAGTACTCTGACTTTTTGCTTGTTTGATTCTGACAGTTTGAGAACCAGAAAAACTCTGTTTTTTGTTTAAAACTTCCTTCTTTCAGCCACAGATCCATGGGAAACAAGTTTGTGTAGTATAATTGTTTAACCAGTTCCAGCCCAAATTTTTTCTGTAGAAATAAAAAATTATTTTTAGTCATTTTATGTAATAATATTGTCTAAAAAGTTATAATAATCTAGTTTTACAAATTTTACATTATTTGGTTCTATTAGGAACAAATGTAGCCATACGACAACATTCATATTTACTCACCTTGTAAGTAATGTAATTATATAAATGCTTAAAAACAGACTAACTTTTTTTAAATGTGATATATTCCACGGAGAAATATTTTTAAATGAGGTTTAGATGGGATATTGAGTGATCACTGAATAAACGAAAAATCAATTAGTTGGTAAATGCTGCCTATGCATCAGTGCACATATCGAATGTCATGTGTTCATGCATCAGGTGATCTCTAATGCGACTTCCTGGCATTCTCGGGTATGGCACACCATTTCTTAAAGGCAGATCATCGCATAATATCAAGAACAATTATATAAATATGTTTAGTAGTTTTCTTACATACACATATATTTTTTAAAATAAATTTTAGAAGAAGAAATATCTCAAGCATCGATTTTTTTCGCAGAACACCCATTAACATCTCACGAAACACTAGTGTTCTGCGGAACACAGTTTGGGAAACGCTGTTTTAAAGAATAATTTTATTATTTTACCAACATATTATTCAGTGACTCGGTTAAGACTGCTTTTCCTTGGATAGTAGTTGAATATCCAGATGAATTGAGGTTAACTGTAAATGCAAATCATCCTCCACATCCAACCGAGTCCTCCATTTTGATTTAGCTGTGGCATATAGAGAAAATGATCTCTCACAGAGATAAGTAGTTGCAAAAGGCATGAGAAATTTCAAAGCGCAAATGAAAATTTCAGGATATTCTTTTACAAGACTAGCAATAAATGTATAATTTCCATTTCTTTGAGCTTGGTTTTTAAGGTGAAATCAGTTGAGATGTCAATTATCTTTTTCTATTCTTTCAATGGTAATTCTGACGTAGACACACATGATGTAACAAAAGGATTGTGAAGCCAATGCAATGCTTCTACTTGAGGTGGAAAATAGTCTCTAATTGTCGTAGACAGATCAGACAAGTGTTGGCATATAGAGTTTTTTGATACATTCATCTAGGGAAATATTATTGGTGAAAATGAAATCAGTGAGACATGGAAAACACTCAAGGCTTCCTTTTGCCACACACTCACGCCAAATTTTGAGTAAGAGATTTAATTTTAATATGAACTTTGAAAATGTTTGCATTAATACATTGTAGTGAAATGTTCATTTCATTTTGGTAAGTAAAAATATCTGCTAAATACACCATCTTTTCCATCCAAACTCTGTCATTTAATTTTTCTGCCACTTCAAATGGATTTGCAGATAAAAAATGCTTTATCTCATCTCTTAATTTATAAAATTGAGCCAACACTTTTTCACACGATAGCTATTGCACTTCTGTATGGAGAAGTAATGTTTTATATAAACTTCCCATTTTTTCGCACAACAAAATGTATATCCGAGAATTAACTGGCCTTACTTTTATAAAATCTACTATTCTGACCTCATTCAATATATCCTTCAGTTCATGTGGCATGCATTTCACTGCAAGTGCATGACGATGGAGACAACAATAGTTATACATTACATGGGGAGTTAAATTTTTTATACGTGCTACAGCACCTGTCATTTTGCCATCCATTGCCTTAGCTCCGTTAGTGAAAATACTGGAACAGTAATCTCAGGAAATTTCATGTTCTTTCATAGAAGAACTTACCATTTTAAATATTTCTTTTCCTGTGGTGTTGGTCAGAAGAGGCTTGAAAATAAACATATCTTCTTCAATAGAAGATTCATGTACATAGCGCTCAAAAACAAGTAAAATTGATAATCCTGCAACATCTGTGAATTAATCCATTTGAAGTGTAAAACATGCTGCACCCAGTTTCAATCAGTTTATTAGTTCCTTTTCACAATAGGCTGACATGTCCTTGATCCTTTTTGGGACAGATACAATCAATTTTGTTGCTGTATTTTTCACCAATCATACACTCTACCAATTATTTTGTGCATGGTTTTATCACTTTTTCTGCAATAGTATGAGCTTTGCCAGCTTTTTATATGAGATAACTGACATGATACAAAGCCTTGAGTGCATTTTTATTATCTTAACAAAATATTTTACGAAATCTCCTTTTTTTCTGCTGAACTTCGGTCAATTTTCTTTCAAGGATTCTGACTGCTTCCTTCTTCTTCATCTAAAGGCTAAGCCTTGTCACTGCAACCATGAACTCCTGTCCTCTGCCATTCTCTTCAACATCTCATATTTCTCAACTCCCATCACTGACTTCACATCATCTAGGTATTTCTTTCTTGGTTTGCCTCTTCCTTTCTTCCCTAACAGTTTCCCCTCCAAGATGTTCACAATTAATTCATTATGTCTAATCACATGGCCTAAAAATTTTGCCTTCCTTTCTTCCATTCCTTTAATCAGTTTCCTTTCTTTTTTTACTTCTTCCAAAACTTCAAGGTTTGTCTTTATCTCTGTCCAACTTGTCTTTATCAATCTTCTCCATATCCACATTTCTGTCGCTTCCAGACAGGACCTCTCCCTCTTTCCTAACGTCCAACTTTCACTACCATAAAGTAGGGTACTCCAGACAAAAGCTTTTGCAAAGGATTTCCTTACTTCCAAATTCATATGACTACTTGTCAGTAGATTCCTTTTACATTGAAAAGCTTGCTTTGCAAGTGCTATTCTTCTCTTCACTTCCTGCATGCATCTATTATCTTCAGTAATTGTACTACCTAGGTAGCAAAACTGCTTCACCTGCTCAATTTCCTGATTGTCTATTTTGATCTTTGATATTGTCCCTGCATTACTTTTGCCTATAACCATCAATTTGGTTTTCTTGATATTTATCTTTAATTCCCACTGTTTTAACGTGCCCGATAATACTTCCAGCATTTTATTCATTTCTCTTTTTGAAACACTGAATATAACAATGTCATCAGCAAATCTAATGCAGTGTATTCTAACTCCATTTATTTTTATGCCTTTTGTCTTTTCCTTCATAACTTCTATACTTTCTTCAATGAACATATTAAACAAATATGGAGATAGAGGACATCCTTGTCTTACTCCTTTCCTTATCTTTGCTTCACTCTCTAATCCATTTATATTTATTCTTGTAGTTTGATTTAGATCAAGCTTAAAAATTAATCTTCTATCCCTCCAATCAATACCTATTTTGTTCATAGTCTTAAACAGCAGTTCCCAATTAACTGTATCAAAGGCCTTCTCCAAATCAATAAACATTAAATATAATGTCCTGTTCATTTCTAAATATCTTTCCATTATCACCCTGAGGGCTAATATAGCTTCTCTCGTTCCTCTCCCACTTCTAAATCCAAATTGATCTTCACTAATATAATTTTCTATTTTCCCTTTTATTCTGTTTTTCACAATATAAATTAAAACTTTTGAGGCGTGCGAAAGTAGTGAAATTGTTCTGTAGTTACTACACTCCACTGCATTCCCCTTCTTTGGTAAACTTATAGTTTTACTTTTTATAGAGTCATCAGGTAATTTTCCTTTTTCGTAACAATCTCTTATAATTTTAAAGAAATGTTCTTTTGCTTCCTCCACTAAGTTCTTCAAAAGTTCTGCAGGTATATCATCGACACCTGTTGCCTTGTCTGAATTAAGATTATTAATAGCTTTATAAAACTCTTCTTTGGTTATTGTTGGGCCTAGCTCGTCATTTCTTATTTCCTCATCATTTTCAATAAATCTACACCCATCTCCAACATCTCTTCCACTATATAATTCTTCTGTGTATTCTTTCCACCGAGCACATACTGACTGCTGTTACTCAATAATTCTTTAAATTCAATACACAATGCATTTGGCTCTTCTTTATTACCTGTCCATATGAAACCATACTTGATAAAATTTTCATCGTACTTCTGTTTTTTTCCCCATCCTTACTCCCAGGTTTTCACAAACTGTACTACTGTCATCAGATTGACGCATTGATATTTCTGCATAGGAGCACATAGAAGTAGATACTGCAGTAGCAGTATATTTGTTTGTATTTTTCTTGTTTTCACCATTTTCACCAGTGTTCATTTTAAATGTACCGGTTTTAAGTCAACGATCCATATTTTGTGGTAGTAGTAGTTAAATATTAGCATAATGAAAAAAGAAGAAAATTAGACAACTTCGTAGCAGCAGACTTAGATTTTTATATATCTTTATAGTCAACTTTCCTTCCTTGCTTAAAAATAATTAGCAAACATTATAAGGAAAAATGGTATGTCGTTTTTGAGTCATTCTGCACAAGGACGGACAGACAGATGGACGATGAACCGAATACATAAATGTCGTTTTAGAAAGTGCTAAAATGCATTCTATGAAGGTTAAACTTCTTCTAGAAAGGAGCAGACACCTACACAACCTCATGCACATGTTATAAATACAGATATAAACAGTGGACGAAAAAGTAATAACCTGTAGAAAGTGGGAAAAATTGAATTACACAGCAAAAACGAAAGAGCAGAAAGATCACTTCTTGTTCACTATAAGGTGAGATTGATGGTGATTAACTTTCTTCTAAGAAATAGTAAATGAGATGAGATTTTTCTTTCTGGGTCAAATAAGCACTTCAGGAAAATCCAATTTCAGTAGTGAGAAGAAGACAAATATATTTTTCGAAGAGAAAGATAAATTTTCTTCAGTAATCACCATAGATGTTAATATGACCCCACATGAAAAAATAGTCCCACACAATGTGAATTAGAAAACAACAGCCTTCCATATTTATAGAGCAGCAATGCTGAAAACATTATATGGGTGGGAACTACTCTTCTTTCACTTACAGGCAAATCGACGGTTAATTTAAAAGGTTAAGGAATCTTTAGAAAGCATAAAAGCAGTGGCACAGTAGTGGGAGTAGAGGGGAGCAGTTTCCCCGGATGCAGGGCTGAGGTTCGCAAACTCATGGGCCAAAAATTACATCTTTGATTATAAATAATACATATATTATGATATATGCCAAATAAAACAGCCAGTATAATATGATCGAGTTTCCATTTTATTTCCAACATTACATTTTCCTGGAAAATTGTACAGAGACGAGGGGGGAGGTGTATGGGAAAAATTTCTGTGACTTGCCTCAGGGCACAGAAGATCCTAGCTATTCCACTGCATGAAAGAGATTTTTGAGATGATGAAATCACCATAACAACCTTGTAGCCAGTGCAATTTTTTGATCTAAATAATAATAATTTATTTAGGAAAAATATTAATGCACCAGTAATATAGGTTATCCTTGGCTAAATGAATGAGTCATGTGCTTGATTTCTTGTGGAACCCAAGGAATCAACTGCGGATACCTAGGGTTTTGTGGAACCCAATTTGGGAAACACTGGTCTAGTACATACACACGTTATTTTTGCCACACAAATATGCATGATAAATTTAGTTTTCCATTCCAATGTATTTGTAATATTTTATAATGCTAAATTATGAAATTGGGAACACAAAGAGCTGCATATCTGCAGTGATTTTTAATTATTCATAATTTCACATACAGCGAGTTTGCCAATTTACAGTGAAATAGTAACACAATACTTTAAGAAACATGAAGTAATAAGAATTTACAAATAATAATAAAAATTTATGAATAGATAATGAGAAGGATGGATGATGAAGTGCAATTATTTTTCGGAAAGATGAGTCAATCCCAGCTTGATCAAGGATTTTAATTGTAAGGAGAGAAGATCTACCAAAAAGATTTGCAACACCATTTTTTTATTGCTAGTAATTTATTATAGAATTGTTTGAACATACTCATAGGATAACTAGATGTATTTGCTATACTCCTCATATTTCTACATAATCTCCATCAACTTCAATAGCCTTGTGCCAGCGTGAAACAAGAGCATGTATCCCCTTCTTGTACCAGTCTGAATCCTGCACTCACAACCACTTCTTCAATAACTTCGTCATCACTCCCAAACCTTTTCCCATGGATGGCATCTTTGAGGGCTCCAAAGAGGTGGAATTCCGAGGGAGCAAGATCTGGGCTGTAGGGTGGGTGGGGAAGAACAGTTCACCCAAGTTTTGTGATTGCTTTCTGTATTTTAAACTTGTGTGAGGTTGTGCATTGTCATGTTGAAGGAGGATTTCAGCAACATTTTTGTGAGGTTGAACTCTCCTTAAACGCTTCTGCAATTTTTTAAGAGTTTGAATGTACAGATCTGAGTTAATGGTTTGACCACGTGGCATAATCTCTACCAAAATCACCCCTTCTGCATCCCAAAAAACAGTGGACATGACTTTCCCTACTGAAGGGGTAACCCTAAACTTCTTTCGAGGAGAAGTTGGATGATGCCATTCCATCGACTGTCTTTTGGTCTCCAGTTCAAAGTGATGGATCCATGTTTCATCCCCAGTGACGGTCTGTGACAAAAAGCTTTCACCCTGAGCCTTTTAACGAGAGAGCAAATCTGAACACACCTCTTTTTGCACAGTTTTGTGATCATCAGTTAGGCTTAGTGGAACCCAACATGCGCACACTTTTGAATATCCTAAGGCATCAATAATGTTGTTCACACTTCCCTTGGATACTGCAAGCTCAGTTGCAAGCTTTCTGGTTGTAATCCATCGGTCCTCTCGGATGAGTTCATCAGCACGTTGAAGCAATGCCGGAGTGACTGTTGTTGTTGGCCGGCCAGAGCAAGACGCATCTCTGAGCTCCGCTTGGTCTTCCTCAGAACCCGCAATTCATGAAGCCCAATGACTAACAGCGCTTTTATCAACAGCATTGTCTCCATATACATTTTTTAACCGCCTGTGAATGTTTGTTACTGATTCCTTCTCCGCCACAAGAAATTGTTTAAAACGCACAACAACCGCATGATGCCATTTTGAGGGCCAACTGCACATGCGCTAGGAAACGGATTGTTCCGTGGTGCTGCAGTAGCAAGCAGGACATTTCAAATTAACCACAGAATAAGTTGCAGACATTTCCTGTTAATTTTCACTGAAGTATAGAAACTGTTGCAAAACTTTTTGGCAAGCGTAGATGGGGAGGCAAGGCATTCAGTGGAGAGGGAAGACAAGGGGCAAGTCATTCTGGATGGAACTCTAATGTCGATGTGGGAAAGTAATTTAGGGCCGTCAGTAATGGAATTCAGAATGTTTTAAATAAAAGAGAGATCAGATTTAGTTAGAAAGGCATAGAAATGATCGAAAGCTAATAGAATAGTATCATTAGAGGCATAGTGAAGTGAATTTACACTGTATTTCACTATTCTTAGGAAAAAATTAAGAGCTTGGTCAAGAGAGGAAAAATTAGAAATAGCGGACATAGACCATATAGGGGAGCAGAAGGCGATAACAGGGAGGACAATGGTTGAGAAATATATTCGGAGGGCCATAGGATCCCAAATGTCAGTGAAACAATATAAAATACCAAGGAGGGACATGGCTTTGTTTTTAATTGCTGAGATGTGGTCAGAGTAGGTCAGTTTACTGTCAGATCTAGATCCTCGGTGTTTGTATGAAGTGAAGGTTCTATCATCCCTAGTAAGCACTGTGCAAAAAAAAATTGGTGGATGTTTTTATCGTCCCCTTCCAGTGACCTTTCGGTCTTGGAAAATTCATAATCGAACATTCTTGTTAGCAGGAAAAAGTGATTTAATCGCAAGAAGAAAACTGCCATTATTGTGTTACGATTGTATGATAGTTAGTATGAGTTTCGTGCGGCACTCGCCCAAGGGTGGTGAATGGAGTTGCGTGAGGACTGTGGGGGGACCGAAAGCTAGGGACAGTTGTATGCGGCCTCCCTATTTATATCCGCCCGGCTTCAACCACCGTCCGCCATAGGTAAAGTGTGTTGCACTCGGACCCTTCCCTCCTCGTTATCCGCTGTCGAGCACGTGCTCTACCATAGGTAAAGCAATAAAGTTTCTTAGTTCACGCAGTTGTTCTCATTTGTTGCTCCTGAGTCTCTCCCTCTCCTCGCCACGGTTCAAATGGTAGCAGAGCGTGGTTGTTAATTGGTCGTGTTGGCACATCGCTCGATGGTGACTCCCGTAGAGACAGAAGTTCCTAATCCCCCTCTACCTCCGCTGTCGGACTCCTCGGATTTCCCGCCGGGTACCGGTTGGATTAACAAGTTGTCGAAGACCGAAGGAATTGATATGTGCCAAAGGTTTGGGTTGGCGACGGAGGGCACATTAGAAGGAATTCGTCGGCATCTTGGCGAATTTGTCCGCGGTTTAAGTGATGGGGAGCGTTCGCCCAAAAGCGAGGGTCAGGCGATTATGGCCCGAGGAGAAGAGACGAGAGATGCGGCAATGAAATTTGACAGTGTGATTGCGGTGGCCTTGAGGTGAGAAGTGAGGTTTAGTGGTAGTTTAGGGGAAAGCGCAATGGGATTCCTCGAGAAATTAGGCAAATTTGGCACCTATTTCTCATTAGACGAAACTACCAGATTTAGATTACTTCCCGAAGTTTTAGTAAGCCCAGGGAGTGGTTTTGGGCGAATGAATTTCGTGACTTGGAGTCGTTTAATTGGGAATTTCGGCATACTTTTGCTATTACCGTTTGGTATCTCTACCGGCGGGCAGATCCTTTCGCGTCCTCTGGAAAAGGTGTCACGTGGAATAAAATTGGAATTTGTGTTTAACTATTTGGACGATGTGGTTATATATAGTGAGAAGTTCAAAGATCATGTCCGTCATGTTCGCAAAGTGTTAGCCCGCTCGCGCGATGCTCAACTTACCGTTAACCCGGAAAAAATCCACCAAGCCCTTCGGGAAATACGTTATTTAGGGCACATTGTCTCAGCTAGCAGCATTAGGATCGACCCGGAGAGGGCGAGAGTGATTCGGGAATTTCCCGAGATGTTAAGGGTGCCCGGAGATTTTTGGGAATGTGCAGCTACTACGCGAGATTCATTCATTCCTTTTCGGAGCTGACGGCTCCCATTAATAAATTAAAAAAGAAAAACGCTCGCTTTACATGGGGGCGTGAGCAGAAACAAGCGTTTCGCGAACTTAAGGACAATATCGCTTCGCCTCCCGTCTTGCAAATCCCCGATTTTTCTGAAGGTTTCACCTTGCATATGGACGCGTCAGCAAATGCTATCGCCGCCGTTCTATCTCAGTCGGTCGGGGATCGGTTAGCCCCAGTGGCGTTTGCCAGCAGAACTTTAACTGTGGCTGAAAAGAACTACTCCGCCTATGAAACCGAGCGCCTCGCGGTGGTGTATGGCGTTGAGAAATTTGCTAAGTACCTCCAAGGGAGGGAGTTCGAATTATTCACCGACAACGAGGCTCTGTCGTGGATGCATCGCCATCCCAAGGAATTGGGCAAAATCGGAAGGTGGATATTGAGGCTAGCCCCTTATAAGTTTAAAATCAACCACGTGAGGGGAAGCAAAAATGTCGTCGCCGATTGCCTGTCCCGTATGTATGGAGGAGAAGACAAGCAGGGCGGAGAAAAATTGTGTGTGTTGCAAAACTCCCCGCTTTCGTTTACATCCATTCTCGACCACCAAAGGATCGACCCCAAGTGTATTAAATTAAGAGAAGGGTTGAGTCAGGGGAAAAGGATCACTAGATTTAAATTGGTCCGGGAGTTGTTAGTATATCGTTCGCCTTGGAGTAGGCGTAACCGTGTGTATGTGCCGACAACCGAGCGGCCGATGATAGTGCGTTATTTTCATGACTCGGTCTTAGGGGCACATTAAGGGGTACAGAAGACCAACGAAAGGATTGCGTGCAAGTTTTATTGGCCCAGGATGTACAACGAAGTCAAAAAATATGTAAGGACATGCGGAGAATGTCAGAGAGCAAAACCGGCGCAAAATACCAACGTGGGTTACCATTTGGCGGAAGTCAATGCCAAACCCTGGGACAGAATTTATATCGATTTTGTGGGGCCACTGACGCGCACGCATTCAGGCAATAAGTGCCTATTAGTAATTATTGACGGGTTCAGCAAATTCATTAGCATGCTTCCGATGAGAGACATGATGGCCGAAAACATGGTTAAATGCCTCAACCAGAAGGTGTTCTCGCTATTGGGCTTCCCTAAGTGCATAGTCTCGGACAATGCGACTGTGTTCACATCGGACAAATTCAAGGCAATGTGTTTTAATTATGGTATAAAACATATAACCACGACCCCTTATTACCCGCAGGCCTCCTTAGTGGAAAGGTTCAACAGGAACTTAAGAACCGCCCTAAGCATATACCACCATGACCTTCAGGATCGTTGGGATGAAGGGTGTCATCTATTAACGATTGCCTTCAATAGTGCCACTCATGAAAGCACAAGGTGTTCTCCGGCGAGCCTTTTCCTCGGGCAGGAATTAAACCACCCCTTGGAGATGCAGTGGGGAATTGATGATGAGTTAGCACAAGGGGAGGCAAGAGCTACCCTAGAGGAAAAATGGGCAACGGCATTGCAGAACCTTAAACGAGCGAATAAGATCGTTGCGACTAGATATAATGCAGCACGTGACCCCCAACCATATAAAGTCAGGCAAGAAGTAGTCTGTAGGCTCCACCTGATGAGCTCTGCCCCGAATAAGGTCTCAGGGAAATTACTTCCGCGGTGGTCCCAACCGTAAACGATTACCTCGTTTTTGGGGCCAGTCATAGTCGAATTGAGCGATCCGCGTACAGGCACATTCCTGAAGCGCTGTCACGTTTCCCAGCTCAAACCCTTCCATGCCCGGTAGGGGGGTCTGGGAGAGCCAACACCCTCCTCCCCCAGCCTAACCTTCCTTGCCCTGTATCTTCGGTGGACGGCGGCCGGAGGCGGACGGGTGAGTTTGTTTTCCCATTTGTCTTGCCACTTTGTGTTGGTTATTGTTGCGTGGTGACTGCCGGGGCTCATCCAGCCCGGGGGAACCCTCTCTCCCGCTCCCCCTCCCTTCCTGATTCATTGGTGATTGCCTCCCCGCGCTTTCGTGGGGTGTTTGTTTTTTTGGGTGTTTTCCTTGGGATACTCTCTGGTTTAGTTTCTTGAGAAAATGACTGTTATCCTGAAATTTTCACCAGCGAGAATGCTGTTTATTGGGTGTATTTTTTTGGGTATGTGAAATACAAATAATCTGCCAACGAAACTTGTAGTTATTCATGTGGTGGATGTTATGTAATGGTGATGTGCTCGCGGCAAGACAGTGATGGTGATTGTATTAGAAGAAATACATATAGGAAATGGTTGTGAATACCAACAGACGATTTGGTGTACATAGTTTTCTTAGGGAAAATGCTGTTTGTTTTTTTTGATTGATTTGCAAAAGCTCTTGGTTATGTCTGATTTGATCGCAGCCGCAGAAGTTATTTCAGAGTTTGTTTGGTTGGTGTGAGTGTTGGATTGTATTTTGGTAATGGCTTTATTGTATATACACGGTATTATAAGAAATATGTGTAAGCGTGAACCATACGAATTATTTGGTTATGTGGTGCATCATTTGGTCGCCGATGGCTTCTCTCCCAGTCTCCCTTACCTTACCCGTTTTCTTTTCTCCTCCCTGCAACACACGGGGGTCTATGTGTTCTGGGGGCAGTGAGGGAGGATGAACCTGAGGTTCGTGCGGCACTCGCCCAAGGGTGGTGAATGGAGTCGCGTGAGGACTGTGGGAGGACTGAAAGCTAGGGACAGTTGTATGCGGCCTCCCTATTTATAACTGCCCGACTGGCCGCCCTGGGCTCTTTGGGTCCTGGCCGTCCGCTGAGACGCATTGCCACGTCGCGCCTAGTCATTCACCGTCCGGCTTCAACCACCATCCGCAATAGGTAAATTGTGTTGCACTCCGTCCCTTCCCTCCTCGTTACCCGCTGTCAAGCACGTGCTCTACCACAGGTAAAGCAATAAAGTTTCTTAGTTCACTCAGTTGTTCTCATTTGTTGCTCCCGAGTCTCTCCCTCTCCTCACCACGGTTCAGGTTGACCAATTTTAGCAAAACTTCCCAATACTAAATTTCATCAAAATATGTCCAGCGGTTTCTGAGTTTTAACATGCAGATAGACTGATGGATGGAAAGACCTCTCCTATATGTGCTCACTTCATGCAAAGAACGCATAATAAATGATTAAATGGAAAGAAGGTATCATACGTTCCATTTGGGTCATTTTGTTACATCTGCCATTATATTTATGGCTTATTTAGTTGTAACAAGTATTCATAATAGTCAAGAGCATCAGTATAGGTGTCCTGTAAGTCCTGTTATCCCGGCATGGTCTGATTTGTAAATGCAATTTAGAGTGTTTTTTTAATTCTTGCTTTTTTCATGGTGAAGATGAGTGACCAGTGTTCATTTTAAATAGGAGAGCTCTGTCTTTTTATTTTTGACGCTCCATCTTAGCAATAGGGGGAAAAGGGGATTCTAGGAAACTCTGTATAATCAAGTTTTTTATTTTCTATTTTATAATTTTAATACTGAGTAAACCTTCAATATTTGGGGTTTTAACATTTGTGGTTTTGGTTACTTGCAAGGGGTTTCTGTGTACATCAATTTGACATTCACATCACATAAACTTAACTATTCATAGATTTTACTGGCAGTATGATAGGTTGTAGCTTTTAATATAAAGCAGTGGAGTTGTATTATTAATGGTGATTTTCAAAAAATTAACCACTGCAAATTTTGAGGGCCTACTGTACTTGTTTTAACTCTTGTGTAACATATGATAGAAAAAAATCAAAAAATATTGCAGTGCTATTAAATAAATAATATTAAATGAATAACATCATACCTTAGCTTGGTACTTAAGGTCCTTTCGTATTTTTCCAGTTGTAAAATTCCACACCTCAACAAATCCATCCACGCTACCAGTGACGAGGTACTGACCATCTGGAGAGAAGCGAGCACACTCCACATGAGACTTGGCACCAAATTTAATCTGCTTTGAGAGCTGGGTGGGAAACTTCTCTTCTTCCTACAAATTTTCAGCAATGTAAGATACATTTCCAAAAAATCAATAGAGGATTGCAACATGGAAATTTCGGATAAAAATGGTAGGTAAATTGGTTTACATTACATTTTTTGACAAAAACTCGGTTAATTTTTTCTCTCTTTTGATGATATAACTTGTGTTTGATTGATCAGATAAATCTGATAAATTGGTGGATCTACTATACATTTTGGAAAGTTGTTTGCCTATTCACTATGCATTCTTTATATACCATGACCAAATTTTGCATGATGGTTTCTGAGATCAAGGAGCAGATTTTTGTCTGTTTGGATACAATTGGATGCCATTTTGAATAAAGATGCCGGACTGAGCCTTTCAAAAATGCACTGATTTTAACCAAATTCGGCAGGAATGTAGAGATTCTAATATGTATTTTGTGAATGCCAAAGATTTTCAACCTAAAAAAACATCAAATTTTTGCATTCAGAACAAATTTGCGCATTGATTTGGGGCTGCTTTGAAAATAAATGGTATAAAAATAAAAATCTATTCTTTTAGGCATTTTTTGGTCCAAGTCCAGAGTTTCTACAATCATTACAAGTAAATATAAAATGCAAAGCAAAAATTTGGCGCACTCATTCCCATGCTACTCCAATGGGAAAAAGAAGAGCTCCTGGTAGTGGATGCAAAAACAGCCCTCAATCTTCCTCAGGGTCCAAGTAGTTTCCATGAAAAATTTGATTGTCCTGGTACTCGCAATGTCTGAATGCATCGAGGACGGAGAGACAGATGCTCTTCTTTACATTTCAGATGGACGGCATTAAGGGTGCCATAATAAAGTCAGTTGCCTTAACCCTTCCATCCCGATGTGGGATATTTTTATACCCCATGCAATGAAATGTTTTAATAACTTTCATCTCAAAAGTTCCCAAAGTTTAAAATTTTTTTATTGTTTAGCAACATTTCAAATTTTTATTTTTCAGTTGTAATACCAAAAAAAATTTCATTCATTTATTTATAAAAAAACAATTTCTTCGATGGGGTTCAAAAATACCCCTCATCAGGATGAATGCCACAAAATTTTAATCCTAAGAATTAGCCACAGGATTGATTGTTACGGTAACTTTGTGTGGACTTGGAGCTTGTAGTTAATGTTATCACTTAAAATGATCGCTCTTATGACTTAGATTTCTTTTGCTGCACTACAGTATAAGAATCTGAACAGTAGTGCAAGTCTTGATTTCTAATACTGTCGTTCTTTGAGACTTTAAGTCCGTATTTGGCAACATTTACAGATAATATTACGGCGTGATAACAGTTAAATATAACATTTTACATAAACTTAATTCTTAAAATAAATAAGGATGATCTAAAACATAAATAATGGCTTATATAATATAAATAATGGGATACATAATAAATGGAATACATATGTAATAACGATATGTACGCTCAACTAATCCTTTTTCTTCTGCAACTCTATTTGCCTCGTACATAACGATTTTGATCGATATAGCAATACCAAACTTCCTCTGTTCTGCTATCCATCACTTCCTCCTCTAGTTGTGGCTGTTTAAGACCAACCTAATGAAGACTATTTCTCTTATCCCATCAGCTTCAGTTTTCTCCATTCACGGATCATATTTTTCTGTGGGTGGTGGACCGAAATGATGTGCTGCTGCTTGGTTTCGGTGCGTTTTTGCATATTGAGTCACCTGAAGTTTATAATAGCATAGGCATATCATTTCACTTTTGCAGCCATTGTGATCTCAATACACACAACTTTATTTTCCTAGATAGGTATGTATAAAATATTTATGGCATCTACACAAATTCTACTGTTCCGTGGCATTAGTCGCACAATTCAATGGGAACATTAGGAACTAAAACATCGCAAACATGCCGAAATTGTAATCACTGTGAGCAGACATGTATTATCCTTTTCACTGCTAAGCGCTCGGCGATCGCTCATTCCGTGCAGCGCTAGATACTCTGCAGCGTGCTCTACCGCCCTGTGCTGAATACTTTTGGCGCGCAGCGCTTGATTACTCGTTTGTTGTTTTATATGGTTTGCTTTCATCATATAGTTGTTTCAAATATTTCCCATCATTCTTTTAGATCTGGGCTTTGGATCAGCACTGGCGAAGTTAAAAATATATATTTTTTTATTTTAAATTTTTAGGTTTTTTTATTTTTAATGATTATTTGAATTCTTATTTGCTTTGCAATTTAATAATTTCTTTGTGTATGGTACACCTCAAGACATGGAACAACACATAGTGTAATTTGGCATTTCTTGCAATTGTACCTTGTCTCCCGTCTCTTATTGTTTTTCCGACAAACTACGCACTTTCTCATTGGGAATTTACTTTTTGCTGCCTCTGATGCAATGCTAGCCGGAAAATGCCTTTCCATCAGCCGCAGAGATGAATCCTCACTCGATCTTTTTCCTCCTCCTGATCGCTTTCTTTCTTTACTGAATTTTTCGAGAATTCCTCGGATTAGCGCCAAATAAAATTTTGCTATTGGAATACTATTTCCCGTCACCACTTGCTAAAAGATGTGTGCATTCTGCACGGAAATGTCGAATAATATAATCACAGTAAAAGTAAGCAAACAGTAATCCAAGTGTATCCAACAACAATGTCCAATATGAAAGCCAAGGTCCAGAAATAAAAGTTGGGAGAAGCAAAAGAATAAATCCACAAGGCCAAAAAGAATGTCCAAAATAAATGCAAAGATCGAAAAATAGAAAATCGGTGAGAGGGAACACAGTGCGTAACTCTTGAGAAAGACGAGGAGAAACTGAGCTCCGAAATCCGACGAAAGCATTTAGGGAAGAAAAAAATAATGGTACTATAAGGGCATAGGGGCTGAGATAGGGTCAAGGGACTCTTGAAGGCGCCTGAAACACGTTGCCAAGTGGGGAACCTAACTCTCCCAAACATTCACTAAAAGGCATTGAATGACATCTACCGGCATTGAAAAACATTCTTAAATAAGGAAGAGCCCACTAGATATCGCTAGAAGCAAAAACATGAGAACACGTCTCGAGCAGCGATGCGAAAAACCGGCAAACGAGATATGACGTCATTAGGACTGAGGGGTCGGCATATCCCGGATGAGTTATCACGTCCATAGCACTGAGTGGCCGCAACCCGCCGGACGAGATATCGCGTCCATAGCAGCGAAAAGGTTAAAGCATAGTAATAAAATGCATCAGAATTCACGTTGTGTAAAATATATATTAACAAATTTTTCACTATTAATTATTAATAATGTATATTTTATTGTTTTTGCAATGAATGACTGCCAATTATTCCATTTTGGGGATGAGTGAGTTCGCTAGTGCCAGTATTGAGAATGGTAATAATCTTACCTTTGGCATATAAGACGCAGGCTGATTTTGGGGGCCACTTTTCTGGAAAAAAGTGCGTCTTATATGCCGAGAAATATGGTAACTGAAAAAATGTTTAACACCAAAAATGAGTTATCCCGTATTTCCCTATTTAAAAGTTGGCAACCCTTCCCGAAGTAGATTCATCAATATCATCATCTGAAATCGTTTGGTCGGAGTAAATCTAATGATCGCTGTGGGAAATATTTCCTTCCTCATCAAAGTCATCAGTTTCATCAATGCCAGCTTTTTCTTCATCTGAAAGCTCCTCTAGTTCCCTATGATAATCTTCTTCAGCAACGAAATGTCATGAAGTGAAGGTGAACCGGTATCAGCAAACAAAGAAATTCCACGAAGACTTGAAAATGAATAAATCTTGCGATTACTCGCAAGGTTGGCTTCACTGCTTCAAGCTTCATCATGGAATACATAAAATAGCTGTGTCTGGCGAAAAACTTGACCCCGATTCAGATGCTGCCAAAAAATTTGTAGAAGAGTTTGTGAAATTAATTTCAGATGAAAATCTTACTGCCGATCAAATCTATAATGTGGACGAAATGGGTTGATTTTGGTGGTCTTCCTCATACCACACTCACAGCTGGTAATGAGGATATGGCATGTGGAATGAAGGAGTCAAATGAAAGGCTGACACTTCTTGCATGTGCAAATGCATCAAGTTAACTGTAATAGGCAAAAGTGCACACTCTCGTGCATTAAAGGGCATAAAGAATGTTCCTGTTCACTACAACACTAATAAACATGCATGCAAATAATGCTCGATTGGTTTATGAATCACTTTGCACCAGAAGCACATGCACATTGCAAGTCTAAGAGACTAGGTGATGATTGTAAATAATTCTGATATTAGATAACTGTCCAGCCCATCTTGATGCATCACTTTTGGTATCGGGTAATGTGCGTGTGGTTTATTTACTTCCAAATTGTCCTTCTATAATTCAACCTATGGACCAGGGAATTTTAAGGTCTCTAAAATGCTATTATAGAAAAACACGTGTGCAGAAATTGCTTGTTGTGGAGTCAAAGGTGTTGACGGATTCAAAAAGGAATTCAACATTAAAGATGCGATTTGGAATGATGTAATGGCCACAACACTGAAAAATTCCTGGCATAATTTGTGGCCTGCTAAAAAGAAGATGGTGATGAATCACCCCCAGATTTTCTAGGATTTAGTTAGTGACAAAAAGAGACTGGTTTCTGAAATTATGGAGTTCACTAAGGCATTGACAAATAACACTGTCATGAATAATCTGGAAGAAGATGATGTTGAAAATTGTATAGAAATTGACAATGAAGCACCTGTCGTACGTCAGCTGAGGGCGAAATAGCTGAAATGATTTTGGAACCTGAACGTGAGAAAGATGAAGTAAGTAAAAAGTGACTATGATCACAATGCAGCAACAGAAAACCCTTCAATAGACCATTGCATACAATTGGTTGTTGATTCGCCAGCAAATCCGTTTTTAATACGAATAAATGCAAAATTTCAATGAGAATTGTGAATTACCATGGCCGCCACATTTGAGCCTGAGGTATTATTATGTGAAAATTGAGCCTTTGACGATATTATGTAAATTTTTTTACATTTTGATTTCGACCACTGTTGAAGAATAATTTTTATTTGAATAAAACAGTGGAAATATTCTGTGGATTTGAATTATACTGTTAATGCCTAATAGGAATAAATTAAAACAATGTGAGATAGCCATTTAAGGCTAAATTGTACCTCGCATTGTTTAGCCTTTGACGATATTATTCGCAATTTGGTTAAGATACCATATTGTACATTAAGATTTGCCCCTGGATACTTAGGCTATGTGCGTCTCTTTCAGAAATCCGGAATTTTTTAAAATCCAGCATGGGCTATGTCCCAAGGATGCCGGATTTATGTGGTTTTACTATATTAGGGAGAAGCAAATGATAGAAGTTATTGCATGACAAACCAAGAACTCAAAAGATTCTTTGTAGAGAGAAAGCAATTCTAATCATTAGTTTCAGTATACATGCATTCAAGAATCTTTGAAGACCAACTACTTCTCTTTGGCTAAACTCAAAAATAAGCACTTGAAAATCAAAATTGAAAAAAATAAGTACTTAACCCCATGCATCTCCAATTACAATTAAAAAGTTATGAAAAAATCTTTCAGAATCCACTTTCAGGTGGCCGCCTGATAAACAAACTGTTCAAATTGCTTTTTTCATTACATTTTTTGAATATTGGAGATACCTTAGATGAGTACAGTGAAAGTCCGATATAACGAGAAGCCTGCCATAACGAGTGTTCTTGGGAGTGCCGGTGGTGTAATGGTTAGGACGCTGGCTGCTACTCGCCTCCTGTTTGAAAGGGCAGCAGGCACGAACTCTGCACAAGTAGGATTTTTTCCGAGGTCGCCCGGCCCCATTTGTTTGGTTTGAGGAGACTGCGCAAAGTCAGCATTCTGTCCTTTGGAAGGGGCATTAAGCCATTGGCACCCTTGGTGCTCTTCATAAAGAGTAGGCTAATGCTGGCACTGAGTTTCCCTCCTCCCTTCTGTGTGTATGTCCAGATGATGACAGTGCAAAATGACCATGCACTTAAAAAATCAATTACTACTGCTACGAGTGTTTTTCTGGACACTGTCAATTTCATCATCATGTTAAACTAGGAAGCTCTGGCCCCTACTCGCTACTGCTTGCCAACCCCTGGCCTCTGCTTGCTTCGGCGTTCAATGAGGTCAACAACTGCGCTATCTACAATTCGTCAGTGGCTGCATAAAGAATTACTGAAGATGTCAGTGGGCAGCACAGTCTACATTTTTATGGAACAGAGAGACAGAAATAGTCTTCCATTAAAACAGAAGTATTTCATTAGAATTCCACTATAATGAGTACAGGTATTTTTTGCCTTTTGAGGAGGTTACATTTCATGAAAAACATTGCAAACCAGAATTGCTAAAGTCAAGTACAAAACATAAGATAGTTTGAATACTAAAGGACAATTATCAAAGTATGTATTTAATTTATGAATTGTATATCTACATTGTGTTTATCTTACCTTTACCATATACTATTTAACACTTCACTTGGGGAATTACTTTTCGTTGTAGTCTCAAGGAACTATGCAGCAAAAAATTGGAAATTTTCCTCCAATCATTACATCTCATCCAATGTTTATCAACTCTTCTTGTCTATTGACTTTCCAAACCTATTCTATTCACAAAGAAACCTTAACTGGGCAACAGCAACCTTCTTTTACAAGAACAAATCCACTCTAGTCACTGCGTATGTTGTAACCGTCAATAACCAAGAATAACTTTCTGAAATACAGGTATCTCTGTGCTATGGAGTTGTTGAAAGTGTTAGATAAGATATATATGTGCCTTCTAAGAACTGAGATCTAAGTCATAAAAGGGAAAGAATTAGGCAAAATAGATTAATACTGCACCTGGTCTCTAATAGCAGCCTTTCCACGGAACAAGTCAATAGTGGTCCCTGGAGGAAGCAATCCTTGGTGCTGCTGCCACTTAAGGGCCTGTCCCAACAGAGCTAAGAGACGCGAGGAAGGCACAACAGATACCTCTCCTGCCAAAGCCTGGGCGATTCCTGCGCGCCTCTTTTCCTTGGTGCTGCCATCAGGATATGCTTCTCGTGGATCAAAATATGAACGCGCCAACAAATTCTCTGCAAGAATATGTGAACAATTCAGATAATAGCTTAAAAAAAGAGACTGGGAAGAAAAAATGCAGAAAGATCTACAAACCTAGATGTATGTAGCGTTCAGGTTCCTGTTGCTTCATCATGATCATGGGATCAGTCTGTCGAAGAAGAGATCTTGCAGCTCCTAATTCACGCAATTCAATCAGTTCGAGAACAACCTAGCAAGTATACACAGGCAAAAAATTTGTAACAAAAAAATCCAAGATTATGAAGACAAATAGAAATGCAGAAGAGGCATTTTACTATATTATTGACTCTGCCCCTGGCCACGTTATGGATCCCAACCTAATGGCTTGCTTTGCTTGCGAAGAAATCAATAGAAATGAGTTATATATGTGCTAAATTTTTTTATTATTTATTACTATTGTGTATTTGAAAATAATAACCAAGTCTAATATTATTTCACATAATATTTATTTCATTTTTCATGTGGCCATGTATTAACAGAGGAGTGTGTGTGTGTGTATATATATATATAACTCTATAATTCGAACCCACGGTAATCCGAACTCCCAGTCCCAACTGTTTCTCAACATCAGGTGTAAAGTGTCGGTTAAGCGAAGCGAGCATTGGAAAGTGAACTTTGAAGCTTTTATTTTGTAAGTAAGTTGGACACAGATGTCCACTACTAATACCTCTTGCGGCTGTATAGATCAGTGGTGAGCAACCCACGGCACATATGCGGCCCTTGAGAGGGTTTTATGCGACCTACGAAGCCATGATCAAAAAGAGATTTAACCCAAATCCATATCTTATACATTCTATTTATGACAATAAAACACTTATTATTGAAATTTTAACCCTAAAAACCTAATTTTGATATGATTTTCACCGATGTGATCCTTAAAATCTCTTGTTGACGTCCAATTTAAAATCTAATCTGGCTCGCCGAAGCATTGACAACTTGCAATGCAGCCCGCCGAAGAATTCGCAGCCACCAATGTGGCCCATCACATAGAAGAGGTTGCCCACCACTGGTATAGATGATTATTTGAAACATTGTTTTAAAAGGAATGAGTGATATCGGCACCGCCGCTCTTGCCAATATCGCTCATTCCCATTGCCGCGACCCAGTGTGGAGTACAATTTTCCGATCCATCAATGTGGATCTCTCATAGTCATTTTATTGAACTGTAAGTACATTAATTGGTGTTTTATTTACAGAAATTTAATACATAATAGATTTTTTCATCGTTATTTGACATGAATATTTATTTTTACTGTTTTTCTATTAATGAAAGCAGGTGTTTAGAGACTCACGAACATACCGAACATAATTGGTGCAGAATTTCAATTGAAGAGGTTAGTTTAGATTTCTATTTAAACCTTTTATTTTAATCTGTTTCTATGTTTCACCACCTTTTAAGTATTTTTACTGAAATGAAATCACTCAAAATATCTCTGCTGCAATAATTGCATTAATTAGATGGTTTCTTAATTTAATGTATGTGATGCTCCTTTTAAGTATTAGCTCCATAGGACAGAATTTTTCAAAATAGGGTGGCAATAAATATACATGATAATAAATATTTTTTTCTTAAAACGTGGTCATTTACTTAGAACCCAGTAATCCGAACACCTCAATGATCCGAACACGCCCTTGCATTAATTAGTTCGGATTATCGAAGTTGCACTGTATATACAGAGAGAGAGAGATAGATAGATAGATAGATAATCGTCTTTATTCGGGCGAAATTTAGACCAGAAGGTCCATTCTTACATTTAACCCTTAAGAGAGGGAAGGAGGGAGAGAGGGAAGGAGGGAGAGAGGGAGGGAGGGAGAAAGGGAGGGAAGGAGAAAGGGAGGGAAGGAGAAAGGGAGGGAGGGAAGGAAGGAGAAAGGGAGGGAGGGAGGTAAGGATGAAGGGAGGTAGGGAGGGAGGGAGGTAGGGGTGGAGGGAGGGAGGCAGGGGTGGAGGGAGGGAGGTAAGGAGAGAGGGAGGTAGGGAGAGAGGGAGGGAGAGAGGGAGGGAGAGAGGGATTGATTGATTGATTGATTTGGTCTTTATTTGGGGCGAGATTGAGACTAGGAAGTCCCATCTTCAACCTAACCCCTCGTCGTGATACATACAGTAATACATAAAACATTAACAACGTAAATACAGGTAACAATAAAAATACAAGTATTTGAAAAGAAAAGATGTGATTTTGTGGGAAAAAATATGAAGGGAGGGAGAGAGGGAGGGAGGAAGAGATAGACCCTGAGGTAGAGAGAAGCAGTTCCCAACTTGGGGCCCTCAGACTAAATGGGGTACATGGGTTGAGAAAAGGATAGGGAACACTGAGCTAGAGGACAGCTTTCACTTTTCATGAGGCAACTGACACTCAACACTCGTTATGAAATTAATGATATAGATTTAATAAATATTTGAAATTTAAAATACATTTTCATTAACTGCTTAATACCAATAAATAAAAGGAGTAATGGGATTTTTAAAAAATATAATTTTCATGCATCAGGGTTATGGCATTAACATATGTTTATGCCATTGGTTTAAATCGGTGGCATTGTAATATAGTGTAATAATTCCCAATAAAAACATTAAATCAAATCTAGTAGTCCCTCATTATCTGTGGTTTTGATTATCCACGGTTTGCTGGCTCATGACTAAAGATAGGTCATCAGTGTTCCACAGAGAACTTCCACTTTTTTTGATTTTTCCATCTCCTCCATTATGGAGTTTGAACTTTGGTAACATGTTCTAATAGAAAATGGGTTACCAACACATTACAGATTAAGCTAGAGTTTTTGCTGCCTAAATTTTATACTGTTTAATTTATTTTCAATAGTTGAAAGTCTTTGTCTTTTGAACAAACTGAACTTTCGCTAGATCTGAGAATACCAACAAGTCTTTTTTATTTTAAATTTAATTTAATTTTTTACTATAATATATGTAGAAGAAACATTCCATTCCCACGAAGAAGTTTTTGGAATCGTCGATTTTCTCAGTATTCTTTGAATTTGCAGATGGCATATCTGGGGTCCCAATGGGCTCCCATGAAATCCTGTGAAGTCTTTTGCACATTTCTACATGTAACACATTACTGACTGACTTACCATAACTGACTGTTCTTACATAGAATACCAAGAGGTTTTATTTACATTCTCGAAGGGAGGCGTTTCTCGCCAGCTTCTTACATTGTATCTAAATGAAAATACATCCTTGACCATCTTTGTCCTGCCTCACTCATCCTAGCAGTGACTCTCGCCCTGTGAACAGCCCTGTGTCTCAGCTCTCAACAAGTGTATCGATAGTTACTTTAATTTTTTTTATATTTTTGCCATTAAATATGGCCTCTAAGCATAAATCATGTGATATGGATGGTAAAGCTTCTAAGAGACCGAGGAAAGTCTTGTTGTTGGAGCAAAAAGTGGAAATATTAAATCGCCTAGGATGTGGAAAAAATGCAGCATCTGTCGGTAGGTATTATGATGTGAATGAGCCAACCATGAGAACAATAAGAAAAAGTGAATCTACCAATAGGGCTAGTGTTGCAGCAAGTGTGTCTTTGATCACAAAAGTTACATACACAGCCCATGATACGAACATTGAAAAGGCAGAGAAAGCCCTCTCTCTGTGGATTGAGGATCAAACACAAAAAAATTCCTCTGAGCAGCAACATGAACTGGCAAAAAATGATATGCACCTACAACCACCTATCCGAGACGTTAGGTAGAAATTTCAAACATTAACCACTTGGACATGCTCAGTCTGTTCTGATAGCCTCCTCATTCTCTTGATAATCTCATTCAAGTAGAAACTTCTGATCTGGATACAATGGTCATTTCTAATATATGTAGTTTCACTATCTTTTTCTGTTACTTCATTATCATGGATATAGTTGGTTGTTGCCATCATTTTCAACTCTCCTTGTTTTTCAACTCTTTGCTTTATCCTTTGTCAATTTTCTTTGAAATGTTCAATATCAAGTCAACAAATCAAAATGATAATTCAAAAAACCTAATGTATAATAAAGAGATGATTCGGACAGCTGCTTATTTCAACTAATACATATGGTTAACATACTTCTTGACTGATCAAGCTTTAAATCATATACCTGTTCATAGAGGTCAATTAGCTTCTTATCAGGAAGTTTCAGTGACTGGATGGCTTTTAGTACTGTGTCCCAGTGGCCATTGTTAATGTCAGCAACAAAACCTTCAACGCTGTCAACTGTGTTGAGGGAAACGCCAGTTTCTTCCTAAACAAGAGAAGCATAAATATAACTTTTAGAGGAAATATTCTTTGTTTTTATAAAAACAATAAATTTTTATTTATTTCACTTACTTGTAACATCTGCAGAGTCCTAGGCAAGTTGGACTCCTTTAAGTACTGCTGTATTAGTCGTATCACACTGAATAATAACAATTAAAAAAGCATCAAATCTAATTGCAAAATGAGGTACAATCCATACTAAATCAAAAAAATCCTATAAATTAAAGCACATTATTAAGGAATACATTAAATCGGTTGGCAAAAAAAGCAGACCATGTGGCTAATCGAAGATAGTATTTACATTAATTACACATGAAAAGCATATTAAAATGCAGTTAGGTTACTGTAAGATGACGATCTATGCCGAGGACAGCACCCTTTTCAAAATATTTCTACTGGTCAATTTTCAAACCTAACCAGGACACCCAAAAGTATTTCAAATAAAAGGAGATCTTGGCAGAGGTATGGTCAGCACGTTTGGCTGCTAATGGGTCACAGGCTCGTATTCGTATGGTTGTAAGTGATCTTCTTTTTTATCATTGCTATGCTCATTGCAAAAGGCCTGTAATGGCTGTTTATGAGCAAGTTACAATAAATAAATGAAAATAAATAAATGTATAGGGCAGGGCATCGAACCAAAATTTTTTTTGCTCTGGTTTTCGTTCCGGTTCACACAAAACAAAAAATTTTGTTCGATTCCGGTTTCGCTCCAAGAACCACCATTGAACCAGTTCGAACCTGTTTTTTCGCTCTGACAGATTTTTTTTGAGAAAATTTCAACATAATGTATTAATTAATGTTATTTTTATTTAAACCAAATACATCTCCACTGTCAAAAGTCAAGAAGAACACAATGGATATCCGCATGTAACATCATGCAAGCGCCCCCTCCCACCATGTGACGAACAGTAAAAGATTGTATGAATTCCCTTGCTACATTTTTCGTTACTCAATTTGTAAATGGCTCCTTTTATACGACTCTGTCTAATATTCTTCTATAGGAATTTAAAATTTATTTTTATCCTTTTTAGCGCGTACAAATGCTATTAAAAATTTGATTTATTTTCTAATCTTTAATTTGATGTAAAACTGTTGTTAATCTATCAAAAGTCAAGATTTATTTGATTTTACAATTCCAATATTCCAGATTCCAATATATGCAGATACTCTTATTATTATAATCAATTTACTCATGCACGTACTTGGACAGGCACAATAATATTAATTCACATTTGAATGTAGAATGTAACTCATATAGAGTTGTTTAAAGAAGAGCTACTTAACTATTTTTAAATACAATAATTTAGATGTTAATATTACAAATACCATACAATATATAATTACATAAATTTTCTTAGAATGACAAATATGTACACACAATAATATTTAACAGAAGTATGAATACCTCAAAAGCGAAACTCCTGACAGATCCTTCCTGGATAAGTTTTAGAGAAAGATTACAACAATATAATATACCAAGACAATTAGGGGGTTTCTCCAAAGAACCACTATGGCCCCCCACACACGGTTGTTTTTGCCTTCAGTCTGACTGACAGTCCAGAACTGAAGAGTTCAGCCTGAAGGCCAATTTCTCCACACACAGTTCAGTTTTGCCTTCAGGTCAGCCTCAAGGCATTTACTCAGTTTCATCGAGATGTCGGTGTGAATGGTTCGTAATGGCAAACCTTGAAGAATTATTATGTTACGCTGCCATCGCATGTGTTGTAGGAAAAAGGAAATCAAAATGGAAAAAGTGGAAGAAGGAATGGCTTTTAAAACGGAATCTATTTTCACTTAACAATTTATTTTTCTGCTGCTGTGTTTATTTCGATTATTATCTTTCAGAACTCATACAAACTTTAGTTTCTAATTATAAATGATCTTTTATGTTTTCTTTTCTTTATTATATATGTCGGATATAATTCAAATGCTAAAATGAATATATGCACATATGCATATTATGTAAATAAAGTAAATGATTAAATTCAATTAAATGATTTTGATTTGACTAAAATAATCAATGTTTTCATGATGTTATTTTCTTTTCCGCTTAATGAGGAAGCAAAATGTAGCAATTGGTCTCAAAAAAAGTGCTAACTGGATTTTGGCCATGTTTTTTTAAAAAAGCCTCACTGTGTGTCGGGTGGCCTTCAGTCCAAGCCACACACATGCGATAACAGCACAGTTCAGGCCGATCTGTCAGCCGATCGTTTGCTGGTCCCACAGTCTGTCAGGCCAATATTTTGAACTGAACAGACCATCCGGCTTCCCCACACATGTATGATAAACCGGATGATCAGTCCTGGACTGTTCAGGCCGACCTGAAGGCAAAACTGGCCGTGTGTGGGACCCTTAAGTTCCTTTCCACCAGCCTCGTTTAAAAAGGTTCTTGGAAACCTCAGCAGGACGTATTCTTGACCCCCTCTCTATGTATTGAGATGCCCATGGAAAATCCCACCATTGAATCGACAGATAATATCGCAAAGAAGCCTCTGCAAAGGCTTATGAGCATATATTCTTAAGAAAACCATTAAGCCTTTGCCTTATTCGGTGTTGAATAGTGAGGCTTTCAAAAAATACTCATATTAAAGCAAAAGGAAAAACCCTTCTTTCGATCCCACTGATTATGCAAACCAAAAAAATGGAACGAAATAAATAACAGTTAATGGTTTTGGTTTGGGTAAAAAAAAATTTTTTTTCCAGTTTGAGTTCGGTTTCACTCCAGCTAAAATAACGGTTTTTTTTTTGTTGTTTCGGTTTTTGGTTCTGGTTCGATGCCCTGGTACAGGGTAATTATGAAAATTATATAAAATTATAAGAATGTGTTAGAATTAAAAAGATGTGAATATGCCTTTTTTCCATATACCGTTAGAAAAATACTGGATTGTTGAAGAGAGTGGAAGAAGTTAATGTTGCAGAATTTCAGAACATTTTTGACACTTTACTAAAGGTTTAGATTACATAAAAGAATTTGCTAACTTTTCTAAATTTTTTGAGAATTTGGATTTTATGAAATAGCGTGTCATAACGTAATACAGGCACACCCCGGGTTACCTAAGCCTCAACTTATGTAAACCCACACTTACGTAAGCAGCCCATAAATTATGTATGAAAAAAATTTTGTTATTCCTACGTTAGCGGTTTTCGTAAGCGAGCTCCAACTAAATCTATATGTATGTGCGCGAAGAAAGAACGCAAGCTGTGGGTTGTAATTCGATATCCCTGCTTTGCTACTCAGCCAATTCTAGCAAATTTTTAGCAATATGTAGCAAATTTGGTTTTGAATTACGCATGAAAAAAGGCCACAGCGACTACCTACTAATCTAGCAAATCGATGTAACAATCTACCTAATTCTAGTGACTGGCTACAATTGCAGTGTATATCTGCTGCACTCATATGAATACAATAATAGATTACATTATTGTTATATGTCTGTGTGGTAGTGTGGTTTCTCTCCTAATCCCTTCAGTCTTTTTCCGATCATTGATGCGGGTGCTTAATCTCTTAAAGTGTGTGTTTGCTTTTGCACAAATTAACGGAAGTGTGGCCCTTGTAATCATGGCTGATAAGCATTTAGTATTCTAGTGAACAACTCTTTCGGAAATTATTCTTGAACAATTAAAGTGACTTTCCCATAACTGTATAATACATAAATGGCTTGAATTGCCTTTGTTTTAGCACAGAAATTAACAGCTTGACAAAATTGACATTCTATGGTTAGTTTACCAGGAAAATGTCTATTGAATGCTGCGAAAGCAAACTGCAATTAGTAAAAACCGACATTTCACCTTGCGTAATATATTATTTATTCATCTTTCAATTTACATACCATTAGTCTTAATTTTCTTTGTAAGCTCTGTTTTCTGTTAATTATATTCTATACACATGCCTCTATTTTAACTGAGTACTGATGCAGTAAATTATATGTACTTTAATTTTCAGAGATCGCTTTTTCGAAACAGCTTCGCATGCCGAATAAATGCCTTCAGAGACTGAATCCGGCCCGCGGGCCATAGCTTCCCACCTCTGCTGCACTTTCCGTAGTAAATTTCGACTTACGCAATGGGTACTGGAATGCATTACTTACGTAACCTGGGATGTGCCTGTACTATATAAATGTGCAGAGATTATTTGAGACATTATTTGCCACATATTTCATTATTATACTCATTTGATGAGTCATTGTGAATGAAGGTACTGAAAACAATAAAGGATAATCTCATTAATAAGTTCAGGCTCCACTGTGGAATTGACTCATGATACAAATGAAATTCAACTATGCATCTTTTATTACAGCACAGTCAGTTTTGCTACTATTGTAGCATCATCAGGCGAGCAAAGGATAAATTAATGGAATGATAACTTTACAAACATTTAAAAAAGTGGGCGGATGTATAAACATAATTTTAAAAGGAAAGAAATTTCCCACAAAAATGTTCTTAGGCCAATTGAATGCACCTAGCACACAATCGCAGCGATAGAAAGTATACATCACGGTATGAATAATATAAGGAATTCCAACTAAACACAAAAATTGAAGCATTTAAGTCCATGGTGTTTATAAAGTGTACTTTTAATCATAATTCTAGTGAATTTCATGACATTAAAAGACAATATTTAGTCATTACAAAAAATTCACTCATGAAAATAATATGCTTTCAATATGTGTTACAACACTAACAAAGTTGTACATTTTCGTGGTTTTCCTTCCTCAAATATTCTCCTGATTTTTATACCCCATAATATGATCACCTTAAGATTAACGTTAAGTGCTGTTTTATGCGTCATGATAATTTCGCTATTGTGAGGAGTAAAATCAACAAACTCAGTTGGTAGATTTAAATATGGCAAATATGAATATTTTTTCCATCGACTTTCAAATAATACGATTTTGGCAATCGTTTTCAATTTTTTAAATACAATCATGAAATAATAATTATCAAACTTTGGCGAGATAATTTATTTTTTAACTTCAACCTTAAAAACCGACCATTTTATCAACTTCTTGCATCATTACACTGCTCTTTGGATCAAGTTTTTCTCCCGCCAAAGGCTGCCCATATGTGTTATTAACTATTCCAAATTTCTACACATAAAATCATCCCTGCTGTTTTCACCTTCAGAATATGAAAACATGCTCGGAAATGAAAATTATATATGTACCGTAGATGGAATGGGTGATGTCGGTGATGGCAGCAGCTGAAATGCTGAGTTCAAGTAATGCATACATTGTAAATTCATAGAATGAAGAGTATGAAATATAAATATATGAACGTTATTCACTCATGGTTTGTGAGATGGAATAAATATACTGCTCTCCAAGGAGATTATTTTGAAAAGGAATTTCTACCGATAAATTAATAAATCCTAGCTAAAGTCAATAATAATTCAGTCCCATTATTATTGATAACCACCCGCCGTCTAGTGTAATGAAGGCTATTTATGATGTGCAAGTCCTGGAGTAATAAGCGGGACTTGAACCTATCAAGATCAATTAGTAGAACCCATTCGGAAGCACTATAAGCAACGAAAGAAACTTTAATAATGAAATTTAACGCATCAGTTGGAATTAGATAGCTTTAAAATAAAAACAGCATATATCTAATCGCAAAAGTATAAGAGAACATTAATTCATTTTTGAATAAGTCATAAATATTCTAAACAAATTATATAGATTACTTTATAAAAAATATATGAGAGGTCGCTACTTACTCCGCAGATTCAATTTCAATAGCCATTTCTACAGTACCTAACAGTACCACAGTACACTATAAATTAAGGAACCCAAACAATTACGTTATCCCATGAAATATCAACCGATATCTCCAGACTTTAAGTCAAACGACTCTATCGACCCATAATCACATAATCGAAACATTTAAAGCAAACGCATCGATTGTGCGTGAAGGTAGGGATACGAAATCGAAACGAAAGAATCGATACCTTACTCATATGATGTATCGATACCACAAACGTATCGGACGGAAAGTACCGATATGAGTAAGTATCGAATCGGAACAATAAAAATATGTCAAATTGAATATAAATAAAGGCACATATGTCTATGAGTAGTTATCGAATCAAAACATGCAAAAAATTACATTTATTGAACATAAGGAAAGGCACATTCGTCTATGAGTAGGAATCAAATCAAAACAATTTAAAATATTATATTTATTGAAAAAATCAAGGCACTTTCTTCAAAGTACAATAAAATCTTCACCTCCCACGCCTCCTCTGTGCAATATCCCAAAAACATTCCAGGTGGCTTCCCGTTAACCGATTCCTGACTTGCGTTACGGTTGCCACCGCCTTAGAAAAGAGACGTTCTGCAGGCACCGATGTGGCAGGAATTGTCAAGTACGCTCGTGCGAGCTTGTAAAGATTGGGGAAAACACACTTCATATCTTCCCAAGTCTTCAAAGGATCAGAGGAGAAACTGGATTTCATTAATACACATCTCATCTCTTTCCTCATGGGTATTTGTTTTCTTTTTTTGCTTGCCATGGGCCAATACTTTGTGGTGGCTCCACAAGTCATACTCGGATTCCGTATTCAGAGTAGAATCACTGTCTGTGTCACTGCTTGATGCCTCACTTCTAATCAAGGAACGGATATTAGATTGAGCCTTTGCACACTAAAATCACGACTTGATGAGCTGTACGAGGTCATTATAAGGGTTTATTCTGACAAAATAAGTGATCCTAGAGTGGGAAATGTTTCAATTACTTTGGACATTTGGACTGAAATGATGTCATGCCGTAGTTTCCTGGGTATAACCCCTATGGAAAGACCAGAAACTTAATGTTATAAAATGATTCCCAGGATCTTGTCCATATACGATTTATAGAGATAATAATCAGTTTACATTGAATAATGAGCTAAGAATCTCTATAAATAATGAGCTAAGAGATCTGACCACGCTGTAAGATAGCAGGTCTATCAACTGCAAGAATAACAAAATAGCTTATAACTCAAAAAGTTTCCATTCTTTTTCGATCAAACTTTCAGAAATTACAAAGGTTCTCTACCCTCTGTCCCAGGAGTTTGTATTAAAAAAACTGGCGAACGATCATCCATTTTTCATTTCTACAGATGCTTCAAACAAAGGAACTATAAAAACCTTTCCACTTGCCGTACGATACTTTTGATTTGTTCAACAGAACACAAACTTCTTTAATATAGTTCTTTTCATCAGAGGCGGAATATTCTACAACAATTGTCAATGCTCTGTACCAAAATCTTGTCCAAATTGGTCTCTTTAAAAAAATATGACAGCTTATGGAGCAGATAAAGCAAATATAAACTTGGGGAATAAAAATAGTGTACACTATGTTAAAAAACATTATGAAAACATTGTTCTACATATTTTACATAAGACAGCTAAAAAAGCATCTAATTTTGTGAAAATTGGGTACTTTGGTATTAATGGGGTAACCTTTGCACAATGAACCAAGGGACGAGATATGGAACTACAATGCGCTGAAAGTGGCGAGATCTGGAATTACGTGGAATACTAGTTCATTGGAACTCGGTTGGGCTAGGGAAGGGAAATGTGAACATGAAGGAACGTTGTACTCATCCCCACCGGGTTGGGTAAGCTAGTTGAAGTGTTTTTGGTTCCTCCTCACGTTCGCTGCCCCCCCCCCCCCTCAGGTTTGGTTGGGTAGTGTTTATCTTAATATATATCAATCGTAGAAACTGAATGCAAGCTTCTTTGCTGACTGGAAATTTGTGGTATAGAGAAGTGGTTCTCAACCAGGGATACATATAACCCTGGAGGTACAAAATTTCTTCCAGGGGGTACAGAGTAACAAGGATTCTGACAGTGCCAACAATGTGTCGATGAGTGAGTATCAGTACACAAGACGTTCTTAGTATTCAAAGTTTTAACATTGTAGGGAGGGGATGGGATGGTGAATAGGAGGAAACGGAGAGACATAAATCGCTGATTTATTTAATTATCCTTCAACCTGATTGGTGGAATTCAATGAAATATCTTGAGGGGTTGACCAACACTGAGATAGGATTCTCAACTTTGACAGAAATAAAGACGTAGAACCGCAATCGTCTGACCTCTGAACACGATCTCATCCTCGCAGGGACCAAAATTCAACCATGCATCAAGAAGATTGTCTGAAAAACAGGTGCAAAAATCGCACTAATGTAAATAATTAAAAAAATATTGTAACTTGGTAAAATTTCTACAATACCAAGTTACATTATTTTTGAATTATGAATTTCTATAAAGTAATAGTCAAAGCAGTTGACTATAATGTAGGTAATTTTTTACTTCTCACCCATGACTGTGCATTGATTGTTTAGCCTTACAAATTGTAGATATTATTGCTATTCCCCTTGTTTTGTTAGTTTTTTAGGAAACGTACTATTAGCTAGGCAATTGAAGGCAGTGAATATGATGCACTATTTTTAAGATTGTGAAAGTTTCATCATAACACAAGTACTTAGGAAATAACACCAAAACCACACTAAATCTACCCCATCAGACTCAAAAATTGCATGACCAGCCTCGGCGCAATTACATTATCTTCAGATGATGATGTGAATGACATTGAAACCACCCATGCAAGACTTGACTTCGACAAAATTTATCCGACAAAGTTTTAGCGTTCCTTCTTTAAATATTGTAATTCTACAAAGTGACAACCTCAACTGTAAATTGTGACAGCAGTAATGAGACTTTTTGGGTTTTTTATGATGAGTAAGAACACTTGAAATTTTGTGCTGCATTGCTGTTCTGTAGTGCTTTATTTTTGCTTTTATATTTAAGTAAACATATAAAAACAATGAGATTCTGTTTCCTAAATTTATAAATTCATAGCCTTGGTGGCTCTTATAGTCCGAAGTGTCTTCTAGTCTAATTGATATGATAAATAAATTAATAAATCGTCTTTATAAATTACAAGAGTGATTTTTGAAAAGGCGATTAAAATATAATATTTCAATAAATGTCATAATAGTTATTTTGTTATATAAGAAAACCTTGGTCATAAAATGCAAGTAGAAAGAGGGGTGGCTTGGGGGATACACAACAATGTTGAAAATTAACAAGGGGCACATTACCGAAAAAGGTTGAGATCCGCTGGACTATAGAGCAGTGTTTCTCAAACAGTGTGACGTGACTCCTTAAGGGGGCTGTAAACACTCTTCACTAAGACAAGTGATTTTATTCTGGTTTTAATAGCCCTGCAGGTTTTGTTTTATCTACATGTTTTGTTAAAAAAATAAAGAAAATTCTGTTACATAACAGCGCACAAAAATGTTTTAAGAAATTAATTATTTTTATAATATAAGAATTTATATCTCAGTAGTGATTAGCACTTCACAAATTACACTGTACACTACATTTTGTCCGAATGATTTTAATACACATACGTTATTGTAAATAAAATATTTCATAATGCTAACCTAGTATTTATGAAGAGCATAAAATAAAAAACTCTCTTATTATTAATTTCCTAATCATCAAAATCCTCTCCCTGTATGGAGAAAATGAGTTTTCTTTGCTTCTCGAATATTCTCGAGGGGTCGCAGAGACCAAACTTCCAGAGGAAGGGCTCGCCTCACGAACATGCCTGAGAACCACCGCTTTAGAGGCATCTCCATTCAGAGAAAAATATGGATACCGTTATAAATGAAATTTTGGTACTTTGGTATTAACGGAACAACCTTTCTATGATTGATATACATTAAGATGAAATGAAGGTGAGGAGGAACCAAAAACACCACCTATGCAGGGCCATCCAACTCTTGCGGCCGCTGATGTGCAAAATAAATTTTGCCGTCCCTCTCCCACTCCACAAGGTAGTATATACTCGAGGAAAGCGGTTCCCAAACTTTTTCACTCCGCGAACCCCTTGAGCGAACCTACTTCTCATCGCAAACCCCTTGGATTAAACTTTTATCTCTGTGAACCCCTTGAGTTGTAACAGTTTGGCGGCAGACCCCTTATAATGGAGAGTACATTTTGGAAAAACCAATCTTTTTGAATGAGTTTAATTCATGAAAAATAAAAAGCTTGTATAGCATGTAGTATGTAAACGTTTACAATAAAATCAGAATCTCTGATATTGTTTTCAGTTTCTAGTTAGTACCCTGTAAAATTCAAACATTTCTTGAAGTACAAGAAAAAATTGAAAATAAAACAATGCAACTTATTTGAAAGAAAATAAAATATTGGTAAGAATAGTAGAACCAAAAAAGTGAAAAAAGTGCTATTACCAAATTTTTCTCGCGAACCTCTCAGATTTATTTCGTGAACCCCTTAGGGCAGTGTTTTTCAACCTTTTTGCTTTGGCAACACTTTTTAAATGATCCCGCTCCAACGACACACCATGAAATAAAAAGTAAATTTTCTTGGTTAAAACAAAAAAAGCTTCAAAATTCCTTATTTAACAATGAAACATCATAAATATACCAAAAAATATAACAAAATTTTTTATTATGCATAAGAAAGACGATAACTCTCCTTAACAAAATTTACTTTATGTTTAATATAGCCGTTATTAACAATTTCGGTGACAAACATCCAAGCTCTTCGCGACACACCAGATGAAAGCCACTGCCCTAGGAGTACGCGAACCACTGGTTGGGAAACGCTGCTGTAGAAAATTAAAAGTTGATGCACCATGCATCGCACAAACGTTCTCGTATAGGGGAGACCGGGGATGGTTGTCGCAGTTTTTAAATTTTATTTAAAAAATTCTTTTTACAAATAATTTTGAAAATGTCTTTACATCATTATTAAGTTCCACATCTTGATCACCTTGTAAAAAAACTGGTTCAACAGAAAGTGGAAATATATTTTTATTTTATTCTTAATTAAAACAAGTGTGACAATCTGCCCCACTTCGGGGTTGGTTGTCTCAGGCATCGGGGTTGGTTGTCCCATGTATTTTAAATGGAAAAAATAGAAATTTACAAATAAAAAAATTATCTGTAAACATTAAAACTGAAGTAAGAATAATTCAGAACAAATGAATAGGTTCATAAGGCATTTTTATTGTACAAACAATTTAAAACATTTTACCTTTAAAAATAAGTCGACTGAAATTGTTTATAGAATGGACTTTAATAAGAAAATAAACATTTAAAAAATCTTATTCTCTTTCATAACTTGGCTCAGAAGACTCACAATTATGACAAATGTAAGTTTTTCTGAACCTTGGGCGCACTTTCCGAGGGCCCACCCTTAACACTGCATGCGCATGACTCACTCTTCGTTTGGGCCACTGTTAGAGAAGGACTCAACACACACACATACACTAACATAAGCAATGACAATCTTCTTTATCTTCACTATCGTACTCGGTTTCACTTTTTTTGATCTTCTTACTCTGGATATTTTTCTTTGGAGCGGGCATGGATTTTAAAAAACATTTGAAAGGACATTGTGGATTTGTCAAACAAAATAGGTTTTGAAGGAGTAAATGGCAATGATGTGGAAGATTTGTTACAATTGCACAGTGAAGAGCTAACCAATGAAGAGTTGATTCAACTCGATGCACATTTGTCCCAGGAAGAGCAAGAGGAAGAAGATGAGATGCCATCAAAAACATTTGACATGAAGAAATAGGAGAAGCTCTTTGCAGCTGTTACTACAATTTTGGAAGAGAACGACCCAAATCTGGAAAGGAGTAGGCAATGTAAAACTCACATTGATGAAGCAATCCAATCTTATTGTGTGCTCTATGATTCTATGAAACAAGAAGCAAAACAAACTCACCTATATCCTCTCATTTTTTCATCCATTAACTTCTTGATCTTTTCAACCTCAGGAATTTCATGTTCTGCAATTTCAGAAGACTAAGAAGTTGACAATCTGATAGAAGTTTATGACAGCAGTTCATCTTCGTTACCATAACTTTTGTAAAGTTTATATATTAAGTTGTTTATGAAAACTTGCACAAACTACTATAATAATGTTTGTTTGAGTGATTTTATGACAAAGAAAAGATAAATTAACTTCTTCCATATGAATTAATGGAAATAGGGTTTTCGATTTACGAATTTTTGCATTATGAAGGGTTTTCGAGTAATGAATTACGTTTGTAAACCAAGGGATGGGTGTACTTTCTCTATACTTCGTATATGGAGAAAGTAATAATGCTCAACAATAAACACACATTCTCTTTGGGTCAAAAACATGTTTGCCCCTCCAACACTATTCAGCAACAGAGGGGGGGCAGCTATGAGATAGTCAAGGTCATCTTGACATGTGTGTGTCTGTAGTAGTATGTGGGGAATCACCAATGAGGGAAAGAACCCCTCTTCATGCAATACCTGCGCTTGTGAACGATATTGAAGTTTGGGTTGCATTTTAAATGGTACACCCTGTATTTCTGTTGCTCCTTGCTTCCATACCTGATGATGACTAGATAAGTCGTTTTTGGTCTTGTGGATAAAGGAACTTCCCAATACTACCACGCCTCTTGCCATAGGGTCTCACCCCTGTGGCAAACCTCGCTGCCTCACTTACCCTATCCACCTACCCTCATCTTCTTTCTCGAGTCCCTCCACCAACATCACCTACCCCATCACCTCTAGAAGCAACTGCACCATCCATAACGTCATTTACCTCCTCACCTGCACCTTATGTCCCGCGTTTTACGTAGGCCTCACCAGCAATCCGTTAAACATCCGTATGAACGGTCACTGAAATAGCATTATTCTCAGATGCACCCTCGCAGTTGTATTACATGCCAATGCCCACAATGTCCCCTTCAATAGTTGCTACAATGTAAGGGTTATTCGCGCCTTACCCCCCCCCTTACCACTCCTGCCCCCCTTCTCCAACAAGGAGAACTAGCCCATATACATCTTCTTGTCTCTTTCTCCCCCCCTGTCCTCAACCTCTGCTAACCCTATTGGCCCTCTTACAATGTCTCCTATAGTTACATTGTAGCTATTCATGCTTTACCTTACCACACTCCCTCCTTATTGGCTATCCACCCTCTCTCCATTGCTGATGAAGGGCATATGCCTGAAAAACTTGTGTGTTTTGTGTGTATGTTTTCTATGTGTCTCTTCGATGGCCCCAGCAGCCTGCCACTTGGTCCTCAACTTGGTAAGTGTCTGCTGGGCTTCCTTCAAAACCTTGTTGCCATCCTCATCACTACCTTTCCTCTTCCTTAAGTTTATATATATATATATATATATATATATATATATATATATATATACACATATTAACTTAAGGAAAAGGTAGTGATGAGGGTGGCAACAAGGTGTTGAAGGAAGCCCAGCGGACACTTACCAATTCGGGGACCAAGATGGCAGGCTGCTGGGGGCATCGAAGAGACACGTTGAAAACATGAACACAAAAAACACAAAAAAACACGCAAGCTTATCGGGTCTATGTCCTTCTTCAGCGATAGAGTAACTGAGAGTGACACACTGGGTGGGAAATGACAGGGTGATGTGGGGAGGTTAATGATCAGAGGAGGCGGGGAGAAGGAAGGGTGGATAGCCAATAAGGAGGGAGTGTGGTGAGGTAAAGTGTGAATAGCTACAAAGTAACAGAGGAGACATTGTAAGGGGGCTAATAGGGTTAGCAGAGGTTGAGGCCAGGCGGGGAGAAAGAGTCAAGAAGATGTATATGTGCAAGTTCCCAGTGCCCGAGAAGGGGGGGAAAAAGTGTCATTGGGTAAGGCTTGAATAACCCTTACATTGTAGCAACTACTGAAGGGGACATTGTGGGTATTGGCATGTAATGCAACTGGGAGGGGGTGTCTGAGAGAGACGCTATTTCAGTGACCGTTCATGCGGATATTTAACGGATTGCTGGTGAGGCCTACGTAAAAGGCAGGACAAAGAGTGCAGGTAAGGAGGTAAATGACATTACGGGTGGTGCAGTTGCTTCTAGAGGTGATGGGGTAGGTGATATTGGTGGAGAGACTCGAGAAAGAAGATGAGGGTAGGTGGATAGGGCAATGAGGCAGCGAGGTTTGCCGCAGGGGTGAGACCCTATGGCAAGAGGTGTAGTAGAAGTGGGAAGTTCCTTCATCCACAAGATATTTCCCAAATTCGTGGGCCGGCGGAAGGAGAGGAGTGGGGGGATTGGCAAAAAGGTTGGTAAAGAGGGACTGGTGGGAGGAAGAGGTAAGAATTGTGTGGGCAGCATGGAGGATTGTTTTGAGGGCTTCGTGAATACCAGGAAGGGTGTAGTAAGAGTGAGTGGAGGGGTTGATGCAGAGATAGTAGGTGTGTGTGGAAGGGATCCATAGTGGGTAGGCGTCATTGCCCTATGGATCTGTTCGCGGACCAAGACTGGAGGAGAGCGTCCTCGAGGACAGAGTAGTACTGCAGAAGGGAAGCTCTATCAGAACAAAGCCTCCATCCACATCGAGCAAGGGCATAGGGGATAGAGGTTTTGGTATGAAGGGGATAACAGCTATCAAAGTGGAGGAATTGGAGGCTGTTGGTGGGTTTGATATGACCACAGGTGCGAATTTTGCTGTCTTGAAGGTAAAGATCGACCTCCACGAATGTGATGTGAGAGGTAGAGGATTGATGGGTGAAAGAGAGTGAAGGATGGGACGATATATATATATATATATTAGGGTGATCCTTATAATGGGGGAAAAACAAAAAAAGAAACATTTATTTTGAATAGGGGCACCAGCCTATCTTGTTCCAATATTTAAAAAAATAATATTCCCAAAATTTGGTAAATTTTAGATGAAATTTAGTGGTTGCTACCAAAGTTTGAAACATTAAGTTTTCTTTATTTTAAATAAAATGCAATACAGTACAAAGCATATAAAATTTAAAGTTGGTAATTTCCATGCTACATTGTCACATGATGAAAATAACAATACTGGCACAGTGGTATATTAATTGTTTGTGGCAAGTGTTCCCTTCGCAAAGTCTGGATATCTCCTCCGATGATTGCTGAAAACCTGCAGAAGAAATTGCTTTTGCTGTTCACCCTGGGTATGTAATCGATTGTATTCCTCGATTAGGGCAACTCCGTGTTCTGCCGTATCGTTAATGCAATTGATGGACCTGATGCACTTTTCTGTGGCAATGTAGTTCCCATCAGAAGCCCAGAGTTCGAGATCTAATTCTGTGAATTTCGAGTCAAGACCAAGTATGTCAAAAAACCTCAAAGTGTTGGCTGATGCAAAATAGTCCAAATTTTTCTCCAAGATGCTATCCAGATCGACAGTCATTCTCTTTGAGTGGTCCTCATTACCATCATTTTGGAGAGCTTAAATCAATTTGGCTTTTGTATCTATTGATGCTTTTTTATCAAAGAAAGCAAGCTATTGAGATCGAAAAGCATCCGGTCAATTTCAACCGGGACGACGGTTTGCGCATCAGCGCAACATGGAAGCGACTCTTCCAACGGAAAAGTGAAAGGGAGGAAAGATACGTTGGAGCAACCTCCAAAGAGAAAGGGACAGCAACTCGAACGAGCCAATCAGCGATGGACAACGGTTAAACTAGGAAGGCACGAGTGAATATAAAAGTCAGATCCCTACCATTGGATCTCACTTCATCTCCTGAAGATGCAGACTGCAACGTCTGCGAAACGTCGAGAGCCAGAAATGCCGTCAACGCAGCGAAACCAGAAAACCTCCACCAGCATTCAGCAACGCTGCGAAAGCCTTCAACTCAAAGAGAAGGTTCTTGTCTAATTTCTGTTCAATCCAAAGACATGCTCCATTTTTTCTTCCAGTATTTGACGTAGTTGTGTCAAAACACATTCCTTTCACTTTCTCTGCTAGATTCGACAGTTTAAAAGTTTCAACAACAGCCTTGCCCATTTCCAATCCAGTTCCAGCTGCAATTTTTGGAACACCAAGCAGTTGTTTTACTCCATCACCTGTGACTAAAATAGGAAAACGATCAACTACTTCCTTTCCAGTAAGATCTGGCAGCAACTTGCCATCCCAATGCACAACTAGCGGAACTGTTGGATTAAATTGAGAGATTATTTGTTTAGCTGTTGCTTCCATTTGCTGAATGCGACTTACACGAATTGAGGAACGATTTACTGCAAATTTGGACAGACTTTCTCTAGCAGCATAAAGCAACACAGTGGCTTTTCTGTCACTCACCTTTGTATGATCCAGTACAGCTGCCAGCCTGGTGTAATAAATTGTTTCCTTCCTCTTTTTTGAGAAGGGTCTCTAAGAGATGCGTGTTCCAGTTCAGCAAGTTCACTACTCTGATGACTATCCTGTGTCACCTCCTCAGAATCACTGCTGGAGGATGAGGAGTACAAGGTTACAGGTTTATGTTTCCTTTCTACTCTTCTCAAGGCGGTCTTGATACTTCTTGGCTCGCTCCCTTCTTCTAGCTTCTTGCTGTTCTAGAGCCTTGTCAACTCCAGCCATCTTTCCTCGCCACCCTTTTTCCCTCTGAGCCTGATGAAACACTCGATCTTCTCCTTTTTTGATCATGAATAACGCCTCTGTATGTGCAATATCAAAAAACTCATCGAGGCAGTTACTGAAAGCAGTTTCTTTTTCAAACAGTGTTTTGGATCTTTTCTTCTTGTTTTTCGTTTTTCTTCAGTCATGGAAGATTTTTTCAACAGCTGCAATTTTGTGTTTTCGAAGCCAAGTAGGGACCCGTGCTATATCCCAAATCCCAATGGCAGATTCGGTAGCTACAGTCATACTTTCTCAAGCAGTTTTCTTTCCAGTCAGATGCAAATGAAAAAAATAAGCCATTACCTCTAGCTTCAAAGGTAGCTTATTTCCAGGTATTTCACGTGATTGTAGTTCAATTAGCCAAACATTTGTCATTTTATGGGCAGTAGGACTAACAGTAGCCATTTCTTCATAAAAGTAAACCTGAAAGTAAAGTGAAAAAATTAGCTAACTTACTTCTGTTGTCATTAGTTTATTTTTTGGTGTTCAGCAGAATGCAGTACAAAACTTACAAACTGGGAGTGCACTGTATTGTAATCTCCTACGAGTCAGGTTCACTTGAGTCTCTACACAGCAACTTTATGGGAGAAAACCTTTGGCTGAACTGCACTCTTTGGCTACCTGATGACAATTGAACTCACTGCACTTGGCGGGCTGCTTATATAGTTTAGGCCATAGATTGTTCCAGAAGGTTCTAGAACGTACTGGAAGGTTCTAGAACATTTCAGATTGTTTATGATGGTTTTATAACGTTCTGGACAGTTCTAGATTGTTCCAAAAGACCTGATATGGACTATTATATAACACAAAGAGTGCTCCCGCTAGTGGACTTCAGCAGGATTTCTGAGGGGTACAGCTGAAAGGTTATATCTATTGCAGTATTGCATAACATTGACCAATGGGTGCTGCATCACAATTTTCAATACTAAATATCTACAATTCACAATTCAATTCAAATAAGTTTAAAATTTAAACTAATTTAAAAATGAGTGCACCTATGTTTAGCATTATGATATATTGCGATTTTTCAGATCTTAGTAGCGACCCCTAAATATTATTCAAAACTAACCTAATTTTACCAAAATTATTTTTTTTCATAATGGAACAGATTCAAAACGTGCACACTCCAGTTTTCCAAAACTTAAAAATAAGGACCACCCTAATATATATATATATATATATATATATATATATATATATATATATATATATATATATATATATATATATATATATACACACTAGTAGAAGGTGCTTGCATACTGCAAGCATTTCATCTCACCTTGAAAAAACATTAATTTTTCAGACAGATATTTCATCATTACAAATATTCTATTAATTTTAAAGACTTCACCTCCACAGCGATTTTCGTTTTTCCCACATGTAAAAATAATACTTTAAAACAATCCCCAAATGTTGATACTTTAAACATTTTTCATTTTCTCCATTATGGGGTACTAATGCTACACATTTCAGCCAAATTTTAAAGTTGTAGCACTTCTAGAAGTAAAATAATATTTTTCTATTTGTTTAAAATTAAAACATTTTTAACGATTGCCGCAATATATATATATGGAGAGATTGAAATGTTTATTTGTGCAAATGCACTGTTCTGTAAATAATTTGAAAATTGCAGCTACCTAGCTCATCCTGTAGTACCTAAAAAATTATTAAACTTTAATGTTCAAATGGGGTTAAAACAACCCCTAAAATTTACAATTTTAAAATTTTCGATTTTTATAGTTGGCAATGAGATAAGTTCTATAATCTTGCAAAATTTCAGCTTCATAAACTTATTAGATTGGTCTAGACACTGGATTGCATTTTCCCATGCTAACTTATGGGAGATATTCCGGGGTCTCTGGAGTCGAACCCAAGACACTGCAAGCAAAAGTGTCAAAAATTTCTAATAGATATTGCAGCCATCTAGCAACACTGAAAATTTCATCTTTCTAGCTTACCGGCAAGTGCCCATAATTAATTTACAAAAATGGCGCAATGCTTTTCTTATGGGGAAAAACGCAACTTTCGGAATTTCTGGAGTCGAACTCATGTCACTTAGGTAAGAAGTCTCATTTTATCTGTAGGTTTCTCCATCATATCTACAAAAACTAAAACTTTCAGCTCTCTAGCTCTTGTAGTTTGGGCTGGACATTAGTATCCTACTATATGTTATCATTATATATCGACGACTCTTACAGAGGAGGATATATATCATTATACTAGTAGAAGGTGCTTGCATACTGCAAGCATTTCATCTCACCTTGAAAAAACATTAATTTTTCAGACAGATATTTCATCATTACAAATATTCTATTAATTCTAAAGATTTCACCTCTGCAGCGATTTTCGTTTTCCCACATTTAATAATAATAGTTTAAAACAGTCCCCAAACCAGCCCATCTTCTCCTGGTAATACTTCATGGATGACTGCAATCCTCCAAGAAAGTGGGAGTAGGTTGTCCTCCTTGACCAGAACCACGTTCCCAGGCTGAGGATTCTTCTGTTCTGAATGCCATTTTCTTCTTTGCTGAAGTGATGTTAGGTAATCCATGGACCACCTCTTCCATAACTGCTGCATCACCTGTTGAATATGCTGCCATCTGGAAAGATGCTTCAGCGACACTTCAGACAGACTAGGCTCAGGGAAGGAGGTTAAAGGACCACCAATGAGGAAATGACCAGGGGTAAGATAACTCAGATCATTAGGGTCATCAGATGAGACTGTAATAGGTCTGGAGTTTGAGCAAGCTTCTATTTGTGCGAGAAGAGTTGACAGCTCCTCGAAAGTAAAAATGAATGTTTCCGTTACTCATTTTAAATGATACTTCATTGATCGCACCCCAGCTTCCCATAATCCTCCAAAGTGTGGAGAACTGGGAGGAATAAAATGCCATTGAATTCTCTCAGTAGCTGCAAAGTCCTGTATCTTCTTATTACATTCTTCAGATATAAATAGTTGTCACAGGGCATATAGCTCACAGTTTACTCCTACAAAATTAGTGCCATTGACACTGCAAAGTTTTTGGATTCTGCCTCTCCTGGCAATAAATCTTCTGAGCGCAACTATAAATGCTTCTGTTGTGAGTGAATTAACCAATTCTAAGTGGATAGCCTTGGTTGCCATACATATAAATACTGCAACATAACCCTTAACCAGGGTTTTGCTTCTCACCATTCCTATCTTGACCTGTAACGGACCTGCATAATCAACTCCTGTTTGTAGGAATGGACGTGACGGCTGAACTCTGGTTGCAGGTAATTGGCCCATAAGCTGCTCGGTGGTGGAAGCCTTTAGTTTGAAACACGACAAACACTGATGTATTACTGGTCGGACTAAATGCCTGATCTTGGATATCCAGTACTCTTGCCTAAGCGATGCAATGAGCAGTTGTAGTCCTGCATGTAGTAGTCTGAGGTGTTCCGCTAATACTATCATTTTGGTTAAATGATGGCTGGGTGATAAGATAAGTTGGTGTTTACTGTCATATCCCAATTGGGCATTATGTAGGCGCCCACCTATGCGAAGCAAGTTGTTGTCATCCCTAAATGGGTGAAGATCTCTAAGTTGACTCTTGGGTAAAACTTGTCATCCATTTTCGAGATCCTTGAATTCTTGTTTATAATCTGCTTGCTGGGCTATCTTAATGCAGATGTTAAGTGCTAGCCATAATTCGGACGTTGTCAAAATGCCTCCTCATATATTGTCTGGGTACTTGGCATTGTGATAGAATCTCAGGCAATATGCAACTACTCTCTGAAGTTGGAAAAGCGATGAATATCTATTAGTTATGTCATCTATGACTGGTTGAGTTGCCATTGCTGTAAGTGCTGATACCCATTGCTCTGGCACCTCCTCGAATTGCATGTTGCAGTTTGTAGTCGAGCACTGTAATTCACACTGACTTAGCCAGGCAGGGCCTTGCCCCCATAAGGTAAGTTTACACAGGGTTGAAGGGTCAGAGCCATGAGAAATCAGATCTGCTGGATTTTCTTTGGAAGCCACCTTTCTCCAATGACCCTTAGCTTCAAGCTCCTGAATCTGGGCTACTCTGTTTGCTACAAACGTTTTCCATCATGCAGGTGGTGCTGCCAGCCATGATAGGACAATTGTTGAGTCTGTCCACAACATTGTCTTGGAAATATCTAAATTCAAAATAGGTGCTACTTTGTTTACCAGTTGAGCAAGCAATAATGCTCCACACAATTGCAGTCGAGGGATCGTGATACATTTTACTGGTGCCACCTTTGATTTTGAACACAGTAATTTTGTTACTACCTCCCCCTGTTGAGACATTGAGCGTAGGTATAAAGCACCATAAGCTCTTTCACTTGCATCTGAAAACCCATGTAATTGTATGTTTAACAGGATTCCTTTGGCTAAAACATGTTGTTCGATTGGAATGTTCTTAACCTCAGGGAGAAGTGAACAAGTTTCTTCCAGTCTGCTAATAACTCAGTTGTAAGACCTTGATCCCATTGTAGATTACACTGCCATAATTGCTGTAGAAACATTTTATATATAATAACAATGGGACTTACTAGCCCAAGCTGGTCAAAAATAGATGCAATCACAGAAGACACTGTAGTGACAGGTAAGTTTGGCTGATCCCTTAACAATGTCGAGGATGATGATGGTGTCTTGATTGCAATTGAAAACATGTCTTGTGTTGGATACCATAATAACCCAAGTGTTTTGACTTCATTAATGCTGTCAAAATGTCTTGGCACTTCCGTTTCTCTGTATTCTGGAGGGACGACTTCCAGAATGGCAGAATGGTTAGAGCGAAACTTTCTCAACTGAAAGCCATCGATACTGAGTAGATCTATCAATTCCTGTTGCAATTGAAGTCCTTCCTTGCAGTTGTTTGCCCTGCAGAGCACATCATTGATGTAAAAGTCTCTTCGCAATACTTCAGCAGCGTGAGGGTACCTGACTGCTTCTTCCTCAGCTAATTGCTGGACACATTTAATTACAAGAAATGGAGCTGATGCCGTACCATATGTGAGTGTGGTAAGCTCATAGATGTTCACTGGATCTGTAGATGATCTTCTCCAGAGAATGCACTGGAGTCCGGTATCATCAACAATCACCTGGACTTGTCTATACATTTTAGCGATGTCTGCTGTAAACACCACTTCATGAGTTCTAAGTCGTAGAACTATGGAACTCAAATCTTGTTGTAATGTGGCTCCAATTAACAGCGTATCATTGAGGGATGTTCCTTTAGTCGTCTTGGCGGAAGCATCAAAAACTACCCTCGTCCTGGTGGTGGAGCTAGCTTCTTTGATCACTGCATGGTGGGGCAAGTAAAACAATTCCCTCTGGTTGTTGGTTGCATTGTCATCTAGCCTTTTCATATGGCCAAGCTCTTCATACTCTTGAAGAAAGGCATTGTAAGACTGATGCAAAGGTGGCTGTCTGTGGAGATGGCATTCCAATTGTTGTAATCGTGTGCTTGCCTGTTGATATGCGTCACCTAAATGTCCTACTTCCTGGCAGTGAGGCGATCGAATAATGAACCTGCCAATAGAGTCTCTTCTGGTGTGTTACTTGAAATGTTGTTCACATAACTCTTCCTCCCTCATAGGTAATGGTTGAACCAGTTCCTCGATTTCCCAGAAACTTTGAAGTTGCTTATCCAATATGTTGTCTCTCCTAGTAAGGAATAATCGCTGTGAAGCATATCCTGAGGTCTGGCAGGGAAGCCTTCCGGCTGGGATGTATCCAAACTTGGTATCTTGCAGAATTGGGTAGTTGCCAGTTCTGGTTCTTTGATCAGAGCATAAGAGCTGAAGGTAGAACTCCACACCTATTAGAAGATCTATCTTGCTTGGCTTGTTGAACTTGTTGTTGGCTAACACAATATCTGAAGGTATATCCCGATCCTTATAATCAATGTAAGTTGAGGGAACGTTGTCTGTTATCTTCTGAAGAATGGAGCAATTGAGGTTGACTTTGAAGTCATTTTTTCTTGAATAAACACCTACATTAACACTGTGCGTGGTGCCTGCAGTCACATCCCCGATGCCTTGTATCGGAATTATGTCTCGAATTTTCTTTAAATTGAGTAGTTTAACCATCTCGTCAGTAATGAAGTTGCTTTGTCAGCAACTATCGAGAAGAGCTCAGCATTGATGAAGTCTACCTAATGAGTTCTCCTCATTTACAATAACTGTGGACAATAACACCTGCTTAATCAGTCGTGGTTTTAAGGCACAGTAACTTCCCAATGTCCTTGAATCGTTCTCTAATTGGTTGGGGCTGACATTCCTGGAGTGGTCACTAGTTGAGCCACCTTGTTAGTGTGGTCATTCATTCCTGTCAGGCAATTTCATTGTCACCGGTCTCTCAAAATGAAGTAGCATATTGTGTTCCCTATTATACTTCCGACAGTTGCCTGATTGGCTATGAACGCTATGAAAAGCGTTTAGACAGTTAAAGCATAATTTGTTTTGCTTAACACACTCTATTCATTGTTGTACACTAGCATTAGCAAAGGATAAACATTTCTGCAACCCATGATTTTGTTCATAATATGGACACAATATACTATTGCTCGTCGTCATAAAGGAACTAGATGACCTGGTCTTGATCAATTTGAATTTGGATTCCACTGATTTGTATATAGTGCTGCCGCTAGCCTTAACTGGTTGACTGGGTTGCAATAATTCTAACGTTTGACATTTTTGTTCTAGGAATTTAATAAACTCCTCTAATTTGGGAAAGTCATGTAACACTGATATAGTCTCCTACTCCTTTCAAATAGAAGGACCCAAATGGTCTAGAGTCAATTGCATAAGCATTATTTCATGCAATGGTGTTTCTAGGCTTAAAGCTTCAACTGCATTTAAATTGCTTGATAAATGATTAACTACTTATGAGAAATTTTTCTCGGGTTACTGCCCGGGTCATGTTGTTGTTCAGGACCAACGTTTCGGCGTCTGACTTCGACGCCATCTTCAGGGATACTGATGATGCTGATGTGGGTTTTAGTCTGGGTTTATATACTGTCGTCTCACCCATTGCTCCAAGCTCATTGGTGGAGGTGAGTGGCCAATCCGGGAGATCACAGGATCCCAAGCTTTGCTCAGGGGGAAGCCCATTTCCCTGTTAAGATTTTTTGGGTTGAGCTGGATCTCAATTGCCTCTTTAACCATCCTATCCCAGTAGCTGTTGGATTTTGCTAGCCGCTTGGTGTCTTCGAAGTGTAGTTTGTGATTAACTGCTTGTCTCAACTCTGTAGCTGAATCATCCCTAGCTTTCATGGGCGTCAACAAAGCCTTAACATGCTTGGATGCAATGAGTTTTGGATTGTTGTATCTCTGACATATGAGGTTCCATGCAACACTAAAATTTTCATTTGACACTGTCAAATTCTGTAACAATGCATGAAGTTCATCCTTTAAGGATGAAATCAAATAATAAAACCTTTGAATGTCTGGAAGTGCTGGATTGGCTACAATCAAACTATCAAAGGTGTCTCTAAACTGTATCCATTGTGTATAACACTCAGAAAATTGAGGTAATTGTACTGTGGGAAGTTTCACACTGTTATTATGAACCAGTGTGTTCGCACTTCCTACTCTACTGTTTTCACTGGGAAGTGACCTATTCTCAGCTTCTTCTAGAAGAGAATTTTTGCCTTCACATCACAAAAATTATTCTCAAAAAGGTCTCTGTCCGCAGTATGGTCTTCCTCGTTGTCATAAACTTCTAACTTATTCTGAACCTATCTTATCTCTCCCAGATGTTTGTCAAAAGCTCAGCTGTAGCACGAATAAGATTTAAATTTAAACCTGGCTGAAACTTCTCTATGTAAGTTATAATTCATGTTAAACTACTCTTAGCTAAACCTCGTTGTTTAATGAGTAACTTTCTCTCGCTTAATTCCATGATTACATAACATATACAATGTAAGGCATGGTAAATATGTATGGGAAAGGATAAGAGCCGTCAAAGTCTGTCTGACCTGGATGAAGCGTAGACAATGTTGAATTTGGAACAAAGAGGATGAATCTGCTGGGCGCCGTCTAGTCTGGAAAACACTGTCGGCATCAGGCAGCTCTTATGTCATCCACCCCGCGCAGCTGGTAGCCTGGTAACACTCACGGAGCCGGCGTGCCTTATGACCTTGAATGCACCGTTCGCCCAATAACTCGTCTTTCTTGAGCCATTGCACACGAGTTTTATATCAAAGATTTCTCAAAACTAGATGCTTGAAACCAATACTAAATATAAATTCAGCACGAAGATCCGACCCAAAGGACCAAAATGAGGCATGCACATCGTCTGATATCAAATCAGAGGGCCGGTTACAAAAAGGTTAAATTGAAGTAATGACTTAAACACATATGCAATATAGTGGGCTGTATAATTTAACGTAGTCTAAAAATTCTAAACACACAAAACACAAACACCGTAGTCCACAACTCGTGTTTTCTCCGTCCTTTCTCTCAAGCATCTCAACACACACTATCGCCACACTCATCACTACCCTCAAGTGTAAATCCTCCGAAGTTTCACTTCACACAAACAAAAGTTTTATAAACTGCAACAATTTGAAATGAATAAGTTCTCTATATTCTTGTAGAGTTCATTAAATACTCTAATTTTGTCTTAGTATGTTAAATCACAATTATTTAATTACTTTCCAAATAATTCCATGCCAAACCAGTCAACTTGATCAGCAACAACATGATGCATTTGTCAGGAGCTGCTAGAAAAAGCAATTTTGCTCCTGATAACAGAACCATCTACTGCATAAGATTGTGATTATTATTGTGATCATCTATTATTATTGTTCTTTTATTATGTTTAAGTTGAGGGCCCAAAAATCCACCATTCACCTCTGCTCAAATCAGTCAAATTATGAAACTTTTTAAAGTTAAGCTGGCATTAAAAGTTTGTTTGAATATTACTACTAGCAGACAGTGTTGGTAGTCATGGAGTATATCTAATTCACAACCAATGACAAGCAGTTCTTTAACCTTAGATATATCAATCAAATAATTTCAAAAAAATTAATTTTCTACATAAATTATGCAAATACATCAGCTAACAATTTTGGTTTGCTGGTAAAACTCCTTATTAGTGTTTCTTTATCAGCCATAATACCAGAAAATTGAATTTGCTCATGGACATAATGCCTCAATTTTGGTCCCTTTGTTCTAAGATTGCTTATAGATATTTTCTGTCATGGAATAGGGGGAATGAGAAAGGACACTCCAGAAGAAAGATGTCATCTCAGTCCCAGACATGCATACCAAAGTTCTAAGGATTAGCAGAGGGTAGGTAGATCTCATGCATGCTACACAAACAAAAACGAGGGAATTAATGATGCAAGACCTTGGCCAAGCTCTCAGACCCACTTTCACAACTCAAGAAGTGATAAAAGTGGATGCTCCAACCTGTAAAGGTCTCCCAGTATCTTCTATTACTTCCCTTTGGGTGTCTGTTTTGTGAACCATCTTATTCAGTTGTTTGCGAACCATCAATTAGAGCAGCAGTAGGCTAATGCGAGTGCAATTTTCATAGTATTTCATCTTCGTAATATTCTGTTATATATTCTTTGTTACACTTTTACATTATATTATTCTCCTCTTTATTGTCATATAGTTATTTTTATAAATATTTATTCGTTCATTTGTCATTTGGAGAAATGGCTTTGATATGTAAGATTGCAAATGCCGGAGGTTTATATTGATTCCTATTCGGATGCTCAAAAGGAGGAATGTGGGGAAAGTGAAAAAGATGATGGGAAGCAAGCAAGGCTCAACAATCAGGTTGCATCAGCTGTGGAAGTGAGAAGAAACCATGCTGGCAAAAATGAGTAAATATTGTTGTATTTGCATTTTTATTGTTACATCAAATTTGTGTGCAGATACATTTTTTTGTTTCTTTTCTTTAGAAAAGTAAATCATGTAATTATTCAATATTTTTACTACAAAATGCTTTTTATTTGAATAATTTATGACCAATAGTTCATAAAATGTTATTTTTCCAGAATTCATACAATTTAAAAACCCCCAAAATAAACAGTCTGGATGCCACCTGCATGCATTTAAATCCATATCTTAAAGGTTGATAACTTGAATATGAAATATTAAAAATGTATCAATTTATGCAAATTGACATATAAATAAATTCAATCAAATTTTAACTTTAAAATTTAGCCAAAAATTAGATGAATTAGTGGGATATTTAAATATATTATAAACAATGCTAGTCTATTCAGGATATATTTTACAAAACATTTTAACATAGATAATCAACAACAACGCAATTCCAAAAAACACAGTAATGCTTCAAAACTTTCAATAACAAAACATTTTTAATCCTTTCAAGATGGAATGCTTTTCGTTGAATTTGCTGCATCACTTGTTTGATCAATTGGCACCACATTTCCAAAAGGTGAACGCAATGAAAAAAGCACTGGTATAGTAGAAAGGCGTGGGTTGGTTTTCTGCAGAAGCCTAATCCATGACAATAAAGAGTCTCGACTTGAAGTACCAGTGGCGCACATTCCCAGGACAGTTCCTTCTTCTTGCTCATGGACTGATGGATCCGACTGACTCATGACTAAAGTTGATGGTTCTTCAAAAGGAGTTCTTAAGTAGCTTACATCTGATGAAAGAACACAAAAGATATTAAAGTATGCCATGATAGTCAAATCAATTCAAACTATGATAATTTCCACTTGATTTATTATAGTAGAAATTTAGCAGTGATTGAAGTATATTCCCAGTATTTTAAACATTTGGCGGTGGCTTAAAATGATCCCAAGCAATTCCAGGTGCTCCACCTAGTAGTTAATAATATAATTAATAATACAAAGTCCTTTTTTCTCAATTCTCTGTTAAGTGTTACTCTGTTGTAAATATACGTGTGTGTACAAATATATTAACATTATTATTACGTCAGTACTACAAAAAGGGGTACGCCCGGTGGTAACACATTCTAATATTGATAAGAAATCATTGTATAATAATAAAACATATATAATAATAATAAATCATGACTTCCTCCTCCAAGTTGGCTCTAAGAACTTCAAAATTTCTTTGTCCCATCTGTCTTTTGGTTTTCCTTTTGGTCTCTTGGGATCCATTTGCAATGTGTACATGTTGTATTATTCAAATTTAATCAGTTTGCAGTGAAACTTGTTCCTGTGCACTGTTGGCATTCTCCACTCTTGTAAATTACCATTAGAAAGTAGCATTCATCAGCTGTCGAACATGGTAGTACTATGTGTACTACCTCACATGCTGGAGACACTGAAGTAAAGTTCTGCTGCATGTTTTGTGGAGTTTGGTATTTTTAATAATGTGCAACACTGCAAATTTAGTATATGTTTTGAAGATTCATATAAAATATTTTCTATTTTCTTTTTTTTTAATTTCAGCCATACATAAAAATGAGAAGGCAAAGTACAATTTTGTTAAGAAAATTATAAATGACTATGGGCTCGCCTCTACGCACTATGTGCGTCAACCCCGTGCCTCGCTCCACAAGGCGAATTCATCTGCTGTCCAATAAGAAACAAAGGTGTTGAGATGACTTGTTATGCATGCTCGCATAAATCTGAAATTAAATTTAGAACTTTGAGGAGAAAAATCCTGTACTTGACCGGGAATCAAACCCGGGCCTCCCCATTTGTCGGATAGGTGCTTTAACCAACTGAGCTATCAAGCCAGCATGACTCTCCATTCTCGGATTGGGGTATTTACGGTGAAGAAGGGCTAACAGAGTAGTAAACCTCCAACACTAAACGTCCTCACTGAGGAAAAAACCCCTACTTTAACTCAAGAAAGAGAGAATATACATACACAGTTTGGTGGTTTCCTGTTGCCTTCCACACCGGACATACACAGAAGGGAGGAGGGAAACCTGGTTCTGGTATTTGCCTACTCTTTGCGAAGAGCACCAAGGGGGCCACTGTTTAACGTCCTTTCCAAAGGACAGAATGCTGAATTTGCACGGTTTTCTCAAACCACACAAACAGAGCGCTGGGTGACCTTGAAAAAAATTCTACTTGTGCAGGATTCGACTGATTGATTGAAAATCTATGGCAGCTAAATAAATTAGCATTCTTTTGCATGTACGATGGTTCAAGTTTCTAATTTCTAGGACAATTATAATTAATTTAAAAAATTAAATGAATGCAGAATGGAAACTTGACTGGCATCGAACCCATCTACTTACATTAGATAACTGCATATTTGTCACATGCAGAACTTCATGCCGAGTATTATAATTCAAGTTTCGTCGAAATAGGACTGACCTATCGTGATTTATTTACACGGTGATGTACCACATACATGCCGAGTTGGAATGCCAAATTGCATCTGAAAGCCGACATTAGAAGCATGCTTGGCAGCAACAATGCTCCAATGTTAATCTTATGGGAATTTTTCGAATTTTCAAAATTTAATTTTGGGGCACTTAAACTTAAAAACTTCCTGTTTTCGCAAATTTTCCTTTGTTTATAAGTCATGAATAATCAGTCTGAATTTTTTTCAGCATTCTAGCTCATACAGAAGTAAGAAATAGTTTCCGTAACACACATTAGTGCAGTTATTATAGAGAAAGAAAATGCAAAAATCAGCGTAATAATTGATGAATCATCAACTATTGCTAGCAAAAGTGTTCTAATAATTTTCATTAAGAGTGAGTTGAACATGTGTGATGAACCAGTTTTTATTATCTTAGATCATTATGAATTGGCAACAACAAAGGCTGAAATAATATGATGCTTAAATATTTTGTTTGGAAAACAATGGATTCTCCAAAGACTATGCATTTGTCAAAAAAATTAATTGCAAAACATAAATTTTATAAAAGATTTAGCATTAATTATTGACATTTTAACTAAATTTTTATTGCTTTCTAATGCATTACAATCAAGAGAAATTACAATACAGAAAGTGGACAAATTAATCAAGCATACAATCAATGCCATAAAATAATTAAGAAATGATAATGGCAATTATGAGACTGGTTGAAAATTTAATAAATAGAGACAATTTTAAAGATACCGTATATACTCATGTATAGTTTGACCTCTGATTTCTCTGCGAAAAAATGAGATTTTTTCATATATCTCGTGTATAATTCAACCCTAGCTTTCTACTTACTCTTTTATCCTAGATTTCCGTCAGGATCGACATTTTTCGTTTCGATATCTCGAAGCTCACAATCGAGGTATATAGAACGATTTTGGTTTTCAACAGCTTTTAGTATCATAATAATAAACTGTAAACATCGTAAACCTATTGCACGATCTTGAGAAGAAAAATATTTATTACTTTTTAACTACGAGATGTGACATACGAATGGTGGCAGAATTTCTAGCAAATAGACGAAAATTAAGCTTATATAATGAAAATTAATAGACGCATATTACTCGTAAAACCTTTAATAAAAGTTATGAATAAAAGTTGAACAAGATGAAATAAGGAAACAATCGGTGAATATGAGACAGGCTTTAGTATTCATGTAATAACATTACGATGACAAAAGGTCAGTATAATGGTTACATTATGAATTTTGGTTATAATGCACTATAACCCACCACAGAACGTACAAAAAAACAATGAAAAATACTACTGGGTCGCAATCAAATCAGAATTTCGAGATAATACAGGACAAAAAAGAAACACAACAGTTCTAATGAAAATCGATAAAATTAAAGGTAAATAGGAAGTTTTGGAGCTATATCATAGAAGTTAAGTCAGCGAGGTGGGTGACTAAAAAATATCTTGATTTTTATTATGATTTTTTTAAAAAGATAATTTTTTAGATCCTAGATTTTAAACCCTCAAAAGTATTACTCGTGTATAGCTCGACCCCCAATTTTTTGCACAAAAATTTGGTATTAAAAACTCGAACTATACACGAGTATATATGGTATTTCATTTGAAGAACAAACAAAATTTAAAAGTCTTCCTAAAGATATATTAATTGACATTTTAGTCAAATACATGGATGTTTGAATTCTAAAAAGTAGTCACACAAACTTTAAAAAAGGTTTAGATAACAACAAGAATACTTCTGATGAATTATTGGAACTTTTTAACTAGGGACCTGCGAATCGAATCCGCAATCTAGATTCGAATTTGAATCAAATTTTGAATTGAATCAGGCAGTGACTTATATAGTTATGCATATATTTTTGTCTACATAAGTACATGTATGTATGCTTGTTAAGTATTAAATGTAGATTGGGGGTCTACAGGCCTAATGTTACTGATTAATATTGTGGCGAAAACTTTTGAGTGTGTTTAGTTACTATACAAGTTATTATAAACGTATTTTGCCTTATTCGTTTAACCACTCATCTGGGTATGCCGTATATATATGTCATGCTGTTTTCTCGGCTGTTTGCTATGGGTATGCCGTAATATTCTGTCATGCAGCTTTTCCAGCAACTAGTTGCATCCTTTTAGTTTACCTCTCGACAGTAAATGGGCTTCACTTCTTTATTTGGAAAAGATATGCTTCTCGTATTTAGACCCTGACTTTGCTTTGCGAGTTGCATTTCCATTACCCTAATTTTAAAATTAACAACATTTATGTTATTTATAATATTATCATTTTTTAATTTTTTAATCACTTAGTACGAGGCGTATTCAGAAAGTAAGTACAATTTGGCTATTAAAAAAAGACAAGAATTTATTTTTTTAAATTTTATTTTTATCAGATTCGCCATACATTAAACTACTTTTCTACATAGTTTCCACCATTATTGAGGCATTTATCATAACGGGGCACCAGTTTCTGTATCCCCTCCTTGTAGAATGGGGCCGCCTCTGAAAACAGCCACTTCTGCACTGCTCCTTTGATGTCATCATCGTTGAAGAAACGCTGGCCAGCAAGGAACTACTTCAGATGCAGGAACTAAGTCTGGGCTGTAGGGAGGGTGATCCATTTCTTTCCAGCCAAATGAGGTGATGAGGCTTGACTGTGAGCAGCTGTGTGTGGCCGAGCATTGTCATGAAGCAACACAACTCTGCGAGTAAGCATGCCACGCAGTTTCTTCAGGGTCTCACAATAGGCTGCTGAGTTTATTGTTCTGCCTTTACCCAAGAATTCAACAAGCAAAACTCCTTGCCTGTCCCAAAACAATGTGCACATGATCTTGCGGGTTGAAATTGTCTGCTTGAATTTCTGCCTTTTCGGCGATGAGGTGTGCTTCCACTCCATGGACTGCTGCTTCAATTCCGGAATCACATGGGACACCCATGTCTCGTCACCTGTGACAATATGGCTCAAGAACCCATCACCTTGCTCACCGTATCGCGTGAGAAAGGTCAACGCACTGACAGCTTACTTGTTTTTGTGCTCTTCAGAGAGTATCTTCGGCACCCCGAGTGAGCACAATTTCCAAAAGTCCGGAGGATCTGTTACAATTTCGTAGAGAACAGTCCTTGAAATTTGCGGGAAATGTAAGGAAAGCGATGACATTGTGAACCATCTGTCCTCATGAACTTTTGCATCAACCGCGTGCACCAAATCATCATTGACCACAGATGGCCGGCCGCTCCGGGCCTCGTCATGCACGTTCTCGCGACCTTCGTTGAACTGTCTGACCCATTTCCTCTCCATTCCATCACTCATGGCATTTTGACCATAGACCTCACAAATCTGACGATGAATGTCAGCCAGTTTCACATTTCTTGCATTAAAAAAACGGATAACAGACAGTATTTCACAGTTGGCGGGCCGCTCGATCGTCTTAAACATGTTAAACGCAAAAGAACAATATGTAAACACGATCGGATGTTCTCGTAATGCTCTGGATGAAGCAGGAAAAAACTCAACACCTAAGAAATCTCCATTGGTAGGTCATATATGTCTTTACTATGGCCTATCCTTCAAGTGGAGCATATATCGGTCACAAATTATGATACAGGTATCCTTCAAGATACGCTCATTTGAGATATGCAGTCTTTCCTTGCTAATATGACAATTTAAATGTTTCACGACTTGTGTTTTCTCTTGATTATATGGCTTGCATTGATGTTCTCAGCAACAAAGATAAACCCCTCAAGCATGACTTTTTCCGCCTTGGCTTTAAAAGTCCTAAGCATGTCTTTTTTGGCATGTTGATTTTTGGGCATGTGTTCCTTAGTATATCGTTGCCTTCTAACCCACGAAAGCTAGAAGCCATTTTGAGTTGATTGAGAGCTGTACTAAGGGGCTGAGCATAGAAAGAAAAATTTAAATGTCCACCTCCAGTTTCGAAAAATTAAATACCCAGATGAGTGGTTAACAGTAGGTTTACCGGAGCAGCCATTTTCACTGCTTTTCCTTTTTTGCTGGCTGCCATTTTCTTATCATCAATCACTTATGCCTGAGTTTTTGTGACTTTTATTAATTTTTAATGCACTTTTCGAAAAACTGATGAAAATCCACATAGCTCACTCACCTTAGGCATTCTGGGATATCATACCTACTTTTACCGGAGCGGTCATTCTGACCGCTGAAGCGAAACTTGCATAAGTTACGATGATTACACTGGTTTTGGAGGGTATGATGCTTTGTAATGTACTCTATGAAACTTTCTCTTCTGCCGCAATGATGGATGTATTGTCGAGCTGACTGCAGATCCACATGCACCTGTGACGTCATGCGAGAGGTTTGTACATGCCAGTGAGAGACTTTGAATGGCATCAGTGCATCTTCATTGGTTTTCTGTAGGCTCGTGGGTCTTACGGAGCAGACAAAAACGTTCTAGATTTGTGGTCTCGGGAATGGGGTCCTAGGATTTTCACTCAAACCATGCCACACAATCGTTTCTTGGAAATAATGAGGTTCCTTCACTTTGATGAAAAAGTTACAGGGTAAGGACTGGCTGCAAACAGACAAATTTGCACTTGCTTCAGTCATTTGGGAGAAATTTATTGGGAATTGCATTCTTTGCTACATGCCCTTTGAGAATATCACTGTGGATCAACAGCTTTTTCCCTCTAAAGTTGGATGCCCATTTACACAGTACATGGCAAATAAGCCGGATAAGTTTAGCATAAAATACTGGTTAGCTGTTGATGTCAAGACTAAATATGTTGTTAATGGTTTTCCTTACCATGGCTAAGATGAGAAGTGACCCACTGATCAGACTTGCTGAGCACATGGTTTTGCATCTTATCAACCCACACATAAACAAAGGAAGGAATTTTATTTGTGAAAACTTCTTCACCTCACTGAAGTTAGCAAAACTGTTTGAAGAAAAAGTCTACAAGCCTCGTAGGCACAGTCAACCGAAGCAAAAGGGTAGTCCCTTCCTCTGTGAAGTCTATGTATGATCCACTCCACACGAAGATCCTGTAAAAGCACAATGACATTACTCTTACATCTGTAATGTGATCAAAAATGTTCTCATTCTCAGCATCTTCATTCTGATGTGGGCATAGATGGGAATCACTCGAAGAAAATTCCCGACACAATACCATTTTACAACACAAATAGGTGTGGTGCACAAGTATATGGTGAAATCCATGAGTCGTAGATGGTCTGTGCACGTATTTTGCAATGTGCTCAACCTCGCAGGCTTCAATGCCTACACCCTTTACAAGGAAATTACTGGTGCAAAAATACCTGAGGAAATTCATTATGCAGATTGCTACGGAAATTAGCAGCTCCTTTACCTACTCTTACTATGGAAGAAGAGGGGGAAGAAAGTTCTCGCCACCAGCTATGCCAGGTTGGTTGCTGCAACAAGAATAAAAAAAATCAAATGTCAAACATGCAAAACATTGTCTGTGGAACATGCACAGCAAAAGTGACAAGAGTGTTTGTCTGTGTGTAGTGTGCAGAAGTGAAAATGTAGCCAAAAAACAGAAGTCAAGCTTGTATGGTTACTGCAACTTTTTATTTCTTTCAATTATGATAGCATTTCTAGCACTTATTCTATATTTATGTAATATTGTACTTACCTAAAATGTGGATGTCTTCTTCGTGCTTTGGTTTCATCAATGCGTGGCTGGAATTAGTCTAGGAGATGCATCTTGTTTTATTTCTTCTCTGTTTTCCGTAAGAATCATATTCTAATAATTACTTATAATATCCATAAAGTTTCTGTAATTCTTGTTACTTTACATGTTTCCTACTTAATAAAGGAAGAATAAGTCATTTAATGCTACACTGTAAACTGTCTGAAATGATTGCAAAATCTTAAAAGCCCGAAATGGACCGCTTTAACGAGTAGCAGTCAAAATGACCGCTCTGGTAAACGGAGGTAGGTGGGGTGCCTGGTAAACCTAGTGTTAATTAAGATCTTCAGTGATCTCACCCGACCTTTAGAAAAACTTGAGAATATAACTGCAATGCATATTAAACTAAAGCGAGCTTAAAATTAAGCAATAAAAATACATACTTTTAGTTTAATAACTTTAATTAGTGCAAACCATGTTATGAAATGAAGTTAAAGATTTTAACAAAGTTCAACAATGTAAATTAAATACTTATTCATTCATGCCATACATAAAAGTTCTGGCTATCTCTTTAAAACTATCTTTTGAAACTATCTACCTATCTTTTTGAAACATTACAACAATAATTCTTTGTTCTTTTGAGCCCAAATCAAAGTTTCTGCATTATGTCTGGAAAGATTAAAGTGTGTCTGTTAGTATTTGCCTTTCAACTGAGTTAACTCTCTCTGATGAACAGTTTGTGGCTTGGATAGTGAGTAAATCACGTGCTGCTTTTGCTAACAGTGGAAAGATTTTGCCATTTTCCTTCCAGTATAGTAACGGATCACCATCACGACCGAGTGCTGGCTGCTTAGAATATACACCGACTTTGCTGTGAATTTTTTCTGCAACTGAGGGCTCTCTGCTGCTGTAAGCATTCTCTTGTTGTATCGCATGCGCTTTTCCAAAAAGTGAATCTAAAAGACTCTCGTTCCAAATCTCTGAATTAGGCAGAATACAGTCAATAGCAGACTTCATATTGCATTGTGGTTGTTCACCCCCAACTTCATTGTTCTTGGAAGCTGAAACCAGTGTTTCTACATATGCTACTGCTTGCATGGCTTGATTTTCTGTAAACAAGAAAAGTTTGGATCATGGATCAATAAATGTGGCTGCCAGGAGATAATCCTTGGATAGATCAAATCTAGGGTTAAGTTGGTATAAAAGTTCATGGCGAAATAGCTGTATATCAGATGATGATACTGCAACCAATTCTTCTTTCAAAACAGAAATGCATGGAATAATAAGACTTACACTAACAGCAGCATCAGCGTTCAAGGCTACTGCTGCCTCCGCTGTGGGTTTGAGCAGTGGAAGATTATCCTTTAACGTATCTTTCAGTGATTGAGTTAGCAGTTTCGGTGGGCTTCTCGCACACTTTTCCCCACTACATTCAACAAGTGCAAGTGAAATAGAAACAGTTTTTCCCCACCCAGTCCGGTTGATTATAAGTGCTACTGAAATGAGTTACTACATCAAGTGGGGGTTTTGACTCACACAATCCTCGATCAACTTAATATTTTGTTAAGATGGTTTGGCAAATGGTTGACGATTGGAAGAAACCAGCAATATGGTGTACATGACGACGGATAAGATTCTTTATCACTTTTTGAGCATCTAAAGCTACGTTTATCAAAAGCTGCAAACTGTGAGCAGCACAGCATTGCTATTGAATATTAAGATGTCTAACAGTGCAAGGCATTGTGTTCATTGCATCTGTAGTAGCAAAAAAGACAGTTTCTAGTTCAATAACATGTTTCTCAAATTTGTAGCGAATGATTTGTTCAGTTGCTGCAGATGTATGGTCAGCATCCAAATTCTCAAGATTAACTACTGACAAACATTGAGCTTGCATCACCCAGTTTGATTCAGGTATGTAATGTATTGTAAGGACCAAGTAATTGGATTGGTTGTCAGCCTTCCAGTGATTGACCATGATGGAAGGTCGAGAGTCCGCGATTTTCAATCTCAAAGACAGTTTTTCGTGTAAACTGTTACTCAAATCATCAAGCTGATGTGCAAGTGTGGTTGGATGAGGAGGATAATAGCCGCCATTGGTTAATACTGAACACAAATTCTTGAACCCCAAACTGGCAGCACTCTCAAATGGTTGACCATCAGCCACAATAAACTTCACGACTGCCCTATCATATATTTTCTTCGTTGATGCATCAATGAATTTCACCATGAATTTGGATAAGCTGATTTGTTTTTTCTTAGCAGATTCATCTGATTCTAAAGGTTGCTTCATTGCTTGCTTTGCTATATCAACTTCTCTAGCTTCCCTGTGCACGGTTGGATGTTTTTGTTGTAAATGAGTCCATAAATGAGAAGTTGTTCTACTGGCTTGCAATGAAAACGTTTTCCTGCACAATTTGCAAATTAAAGACTTGTATTTTTCATCAAAATGCATTTGAACGGTTGACATGATATGGGTCTTATTATTCTGTAACAAATAAAATGAAGTAAAAATTAAAAAGAAAAAAAAGGAAAAAAAATAATTATTTCAAATAACACCGTACAACACTGAAATTTGTCCCGACTTATAACTAAGATTTTTACGTATTCATATGCGCTGATTACGAAAATGAAAGCCGTTTTCCATATCACCTAAAGTTTCTGTGGAACACATCAATTTATATATATGAAAGCGCCAGCCACGGATCCATTTGGCATACACGTGATGCAGGCAATCCTGAACAAAGTGCTAGTGCACTCCTGTGTTTTTATGACACTTTTGCGGTTTTGAATGACATTGTATCACAATATTTACGCTAACTTTGTCAGTCCTCCCTTCTCCTTTGTGTACCACGCATTCCAGTACGAGAGTTCATTCAAGAATACGTGTATTTTTTTAACTTGTATCTATTAATTGAGTTTAAGAGTACTTTTTATGTGAACAGTGAAATCCAAAAGTGGGAGAATCGTTGAACAATCCATAATATATTTTACACTTGATTTTTTTCTCCCGCGATGTCTCGCAAATGTGTCGATTCGCCGGACTTATTTTGTTACATGTGCGGTGAATTTATCCCGAATTCCCAACGAAAATCCATTTCTTTTGTAGTGAAAAAGGCTTATGAGTTGTATTTTGGATGCAAAGTTGGGGATCAAGATAAGAGTTGGGCACCACTCGTATTTTGCAGTAGATGTTCGCGATACTTAAGAGGCTGGCTAAATGGCAACCACCAGTCAACGCCATTTGCTGTTCCTAGTTTGGAGAGAGCAGAAGGATCATGTTACCATCTGTTATTTTTGTTTAACAAACATTTCTGGTTTCTCTTCAGAATCCAAACATGCCATAGTTTACCAGAATCTACCCTCAGCCATACGACCTGTGAAACCTACCGATTCCCAAGCCACCTGAAGTATGGACTTTGAATGAAGAACTGACAAGCACTTCTTCCGAAGCTGAACCTTCGTGTTCCAACAAGGGTGATCCTGATTACCAACAACCACTAACAGAACCTCATTTGATTTCTCAAGCTGAACTCAACAATCTGGTGAGAGACCTACCCCTAACAAAAAGCCAGGCTGAACTGCTAAGCTCTCGACTACAAGGTTGGAATCTGCTACAGCCAAGCATCAAAGTAACAACCTATAGGAAATGTCAGCACTCTTTGTCATCATTTTTTTCAAAGGATGGTGATTTAGTATATTGTAATGATGTGGATGGGCTAATGGCAGAGTTGAAGGACAATCATAATCCTCAAGAATGGCGGCTTTTCATAGATTCGTCAAAACTTAGTTTAAAGGCGGTGTTGTTGCACAATGAAAATGTTTATCCATCAGTACTGACTGCCTATGCAGTCCACATGAAGGAAATCTACCAGAACATAGTTTTGCTTTTAATTACTCAAAATATGGGTGGCAAATATGTGGGGACCTTAAAGTCATAGGACTACTTCTAGGGATGCAGCCAGGTTTCACAAAGTTTTGCTGTTTTTTGTGTGAGTGAGACAGTCGAGCTAGGGAAACATGAAGTTAAGGAGTGGCCTATGAGACAAAGTTTGGCACCAGAGGAAAAGAGTGTCAAACACGAACCACTTGTTGGCAGAGACAGAATTTTGTTACCACCGCTCCACATCAAGTTAGGCTTGAGGAAAAATTTTGTGAAAGCTATGGACAGAGAGGGCAAGGGATTTCAGCATTTGAAAGAGAAATTCCCTAGACTCAGTGATACCAAATTAAAAGAGGGCATTTTCATCGAGCTTCCAGAAATACTTTTAAAAAATGTGAGTAAAATAAAACACTTTTTCCATTTATTTGCATTATATCGGGCACATTTTTGTCCAAAGAGCATTTTTGACCACATTTTTGGATTCTGCATGCCCATTTTAGTATAATTACCCCATTTTAAACTTTGGGCATAGTTTGATTATTTTACAAATGGCTGTAATACAATAGTTTTTGTTATTTTTGGGGCAAAATTGAAATCAGAAATCCCTAAAAAATGGTACATGATAGAGCATTTTGGGTTTTAGATTTGGATTCAGTGTGTGCTATTTATAAAAAAATCACCTATTTTCATTTAGGGGCAAAACAAAAAGTTCAAATTTGTTGTTCAGTGTAATTAATCATGAAAATATAGCGAAGAGTACATGTATTAACTATGTATGTAATGGATCCACTGGTTTCAATCTGGTACAGATGTAGATAGTGGCATTTGATAGAAACCAGAAATAGAATTTTTTAAACGTTGTTTTGAATTTTCTATATTATGACAAACATGTCAAAAAAGTAGTTGCAAATCATCGCAGTTACTTATCTTCTAACAGAAGTGATAATTTAACCAAAAAACTTCTTTTAAACAAATATAGCACACCTACTGCATTGGTTTATTTTAAATATACTAGTGTATTATGTCACTTCATACGTACATATACTCAATAAGGGTAGGCAATGCAAATATACCTTGATGTAGGGGGCATGAGCGATAATCAGATTTAACGAATCGACCTTCTTAGTTTTGAATCAGATCATTCACCCTATTCGCAATCCAATCGAATCTCGAAGCTTCGCAGGCCCCTATTTTTAACATACTCGATCCCAATTCTTTGAATTTAGAAAATATTCTTTCTCCATGGAAAGAAGGAGAAAATAAATTGGAACACCTTTGTAAAATCATAAAATATGAAGTTGATGTAAATGATTTTAGAGATTTTGTTGATATAAATCTAGAATAGAAAAATCAAAAACTTCCATCAACAACAATGAGTGCAAAAAATCGTAAACACAGTTGCAATCAATAGTGTGGAAGCTGAAAGAGGCTTCAGCCTTATGAATATAATTTGCAATGCAAGAAGGTCTACACTTCCCATTCCCTATTTATCAAATTCGCTAACAATTAATATGTGTGAAAAACCTGTAGATCAGTGGAATGCGGAGTATTATGTTAAAAGTTGGTTAAAAATCATTGTTCAGCTGCAGATACAAACGGTCAAAGACATCAAAAAAGCTTACACTCAGAAAGCCAAATGAATTTATGGAAATATATTGAATAAATGAATGAGTTTATTTATAGCTATTATTTTAATGTATAATTATTGTAATAGAAATGTACAATTAAATGTATAAAATAAAGGTTGAAATAAATAAATATTCTCACTTTTTGTTAATCTGTTAATAAATAATTTTTTTTCCCATTACAAAATCGCCTGCAGCGCATTTTTTAATCCTGACACCCGGTTCTTAAAAATTTCTCAGCTCATCATTGCATATAACCCTATAATGACTAAGCTTTATTATCCTAAAGGGAACTTAAGTTCCTGCTAAAAACAAGGTTCAATTGGACGAATGGGAACTTATGTTCCTGCACTATTTTTCCATTTCTAAAACTCGCCCCTCGAAAAGAGATTTGGCATTCTAAAGACATCATCACTACTTGGAACACCATCTAAGAGGTCTGGAAATGTGATTCGTGACTTTCGTTGATCTCTTTCTTGAATGATAAATAAATTCCCCCCATGGTTATCGTTCTCTGTTTATCCTCTCTCAGCTGGGCTCGGCTCTCTTGCTGGACCTTCGCTTCGTCCTTAGTATTGAGTTCAACATGCATCTTTGAGGCGTAAGCATAATAAAAATGCTGCTGTGGTTCACATTCTATTTTATTGTGCCTTTCCTGACCTAGAAATAACATACAGATATTTTTACGAGATCTATTTTTACGAAAGAGCACTAATTTCCTACGATCTTTTTCCTTTTTTATTTACTCACTCCTCGAAAGGATGACAGTAGCATGGGAATGGTATAAGAAGAATAGGCATGGGAGTATGATTCATGACTTTTGCTCATCTCTTTCTTGAATGGTAAACAAATGGATGAATATCTGTCTGTTTATCCTCTCTGCTGGGCTTGGCTCTCATGCTGGACCTTCTCTGCGTCCTTAGCATTCAGTTCTCCAAATATCTTTGAGGTGTAAGCATAATAAAAACTCTGCTGTGGTTCATGTTGTTTTATTGTGCATTTTCTGACAGAAATAATACGCAGGTATTTTTTTTCTATCTTTGAAGTAGCATTTCATTTAGTTCTACAGTTTTCCATGTATTTTTTTATTTCCGCATCGCATTGAGACTTCAGATTGGCTCTCGTTAGGAATCTTTTAGATGTGGCTGGGTGAAAGGAATGCCCTCAACATCGCTCTCGAGGATGGTCATCCCCCGTGTCAACAAACATAGGTCGCCTAGAAGTGAAAGATAATGAGCATTGGGTCGACAAGATGCTGTGTCTGTTCGCTGCACGGCAAAGTGTCGCACAGTTTTTATCAATGCTCTAAGTGTGATGTAGGATTGTGTTTATCCTTGTTTTAGAGAATATCACACAAAGACTATACTAAAATTAGGAATTTCGATGAATGAAAAACTATTTTATATGCATAAACATTATAAATATCTACATATTTGTTTTTTTTTTCATGAAATTCTATTACAATTTCTCAATAAAAAAAATACTTGGAATCAATAAAAATCAACTAATTTATTCTCTTCATTTTGCTTTTTATTTTTTCTTCTATCATAACTAGTAAAAGAGAAAATAAAAGAAATGCAAAGGTCTGCAAGGAGTAATTTAAATGCCAAGATAAAATCCGGCCGGCTGAGGCTACAAATGGAACTTAAATGCTAGATGATAAAGGTTAATGTGTTACAAGGTCGAAAATTTCAACTTGTTTGTTACCTATATATTGATATAAGTGGCCGTAGTTTGCTAATATGATAATAGAGTAATAGGAGAAGTACTTAAAAATGAAGCAATTTTTGTACATTCTTTTATCTTGTTACTAGATTGATGGAATGATATGATCCGAAGATCCTATGCAGACAGGCATAAGCTGTGAAAGTTGGAACAATTTTTGAAACGAGAAAAAAGTCTGCTATGACCGGGAATTGAACCCGGGTCTTCCACTTGCCGGGCGGATATTCTACCCCTAAACTATCGTAGCAGAACATTTTCTCTCGTTTCTGATGTTACTAGATGTCAATATTGTGCACACAGTTGATGGTGGAAGATTGAAAGACATGGCAATTACTGTTCCATGCATCCCTTTTTCAAACTAATTCACAACTATGAGTTTTATTTTTAAGGAAAGCAGCATGTTTTTCCTTAGATGCAACTTTAAAGTTCTTTTCCTACATGGGCATTATTATTTAATGCACAAAAGTAGTGCTCACAAATAATGCAGTGAAAAACCCATGGATGCAAACGCTACAAGAGAAATGAGCTATTTGAGCAGTCTATAGTCCCTCCAGCGTGTGCTATGCATCCATGTTTCCATTATGAGCTCTAATCTTTTGGGCTCTGATGCATTAACTCTCCTGCAGTTGGTTTATGAATTCCTTTTTTCAGCCCAATTTCTGTGGTTCTTTGTTGTCCGTGTTTACATCTTACGTATTTTTTCTTTCTTTGCTCAGCCCCTTAGTACAGCTCTCAAACAACTCAAAATGGCTTCTAGCTTTCGTGGGTTAGAAGGCAACGATATACTAAGGAGCACATGCTCAAAAATCGACATGCCAAAAAAGACATGCTTAGGACTTTTAAAGCCAAGGCGGAAAAAGTCATGCTTGAGGGGTTTATCTTTGTTGCTGAGAACATCAAAGCAAGTCATATAATCAAGAGAAAAAACAAGTCGTGAAACATTTAAATTGTCATATTAGCAAGGAAAGACTGCATATCTCAAATGAGCGTATCTTGAAGGATACCTGTATCATAATTTGTGACCGATATATGCCCCACTTGAAGGATAGGCCATAGTAAAGACGTATATGACCTACCAATGGAGATTTCTTAGGTGTTGAGTTTTTTCCTGCTTCATCCAGATCTGCCAAAGTGACTGAATTCAAATTTTAAGAAACGTCTTGAATATATGAGGGGCATTTGGTAAAATATTTAACTTTCTCTCATGACCCATTTAACCACTTATCTGGGTATTTAATTTTTCGAAACTGGAGATGGACATTTAAATTGCCATTGAGGTGAATCAAATCGCAAATCAATTAAAAAATACATTAATTATTCAGTAATTGAGTTGTTTATTCTTAAAATTTGTGTCTTAAACTATTTTTACCACAAGACATGAATTAAAATGTTAATATATATTTATTATGACAATAAAAATTTAATTTGTTAATAATATTTAATGAACACAAATTCCTAAAATATGGTATAAAGACATTAAAAATTTACACAATTACTAAGTGATTAAAAATAAAAAATAAAAATATTATAAATAACATATAAATGTTGTTAATTTTAAAATTAGTGTAATGGAAATGCAACCCGCAAAGCAAAGTCTAAATACGAGAAGCGTATCTTTTCCAAATAAAGAAGTGAAGCCCATTTACTGCCGAGATGGTAAACTAAAATGATACAGCTAGTTGCTGGAGAAGCTGCATGACGGAATATTACGGCATACCCATAGCAAACAGCTGAGAAAACAGCAGGACGTTTATATACGGCATACCCAGATGAGTGATTAAGGCCCGGTTGCATAAAGATTACATTATGGAACCGATAAGTATGAGATCCATAAATTTATGGAACTCATAACTCAAGTCGGGTTTCTAGACGCTTTTCTCTCCATAGCTTATGTCTCAATAGTAATTGGTCCAATAATGTGCTTCTCGTATAGCCGCTAGATGGTGACACATGTCATTAAGCAGAAAATAAATAGATTTGGGAATATCGATCGTCACTTTTTTCGTTGTTTACTAAACGTGATGCACCGTGATTGTGAAAATCTGTAGAATCTCCGAGAAAAATCTCTCGACTAGTTATAGAACCTTTGGAAATATCTGTACAAGGCATATTTGAATACTAAATTCTGTTTCAGCTATTCATATTCAAGGAATACTACAAATAGTAATTCTATTTTTTAAACTAAATGATAACATATTAGAATTTTTGGAAATAGTAAAAATTTATTGATGCAAACCAAAGGAGCTATTTAAGGAGTACCTAATTGTAATTAGACTCCCCGTTGAGGTATTTGTTATTATTAACCCTTAGTTAGTCGCGTGAAAAAAGTTTCGTAATTAGTCGCGTGGGGTCAATATGATCCCAAAATAATTTCTTAAGATAAGCAATAATATATTAATTTATTTATATTTTACTGGAAATAAAATCAATCTTACATTATAATACAATTATTTATTAATAATTTTTACAATAAACATTGATTAAAATAACTTAAAATATTTTTTGTATTTTCTAATCACTTTCCCTCTTCCCACATTCAATGCACTTCATTATCATATGGTCTTTGCAAGTAAAAGCTCCACAATTTCCACATCTAGTGGACACTTTATTGTCCTTATTTCTTGGGCAATGTTCGCATCTTCCTGTTGATAGTCCCGATCCTGGTGATGGACCTTCCTGCGCAAGTCCCTGTTGAGTGCATATGCGCTTTCGGAGATGCCTAGATATAAACTGACTCTGAGACCTCAAAATCTGTAGATCCTTTATTAATTCCTTCAATAATGATTTCAAGAAATTTCGCCTTGTCATTTCCTTTTGAACGTTTTGTTTATAAACAATAAAGGCATTTATGGCAGAAACGTTCAGCTAATAAAAAACACAGCTAACGGCCATCTTTTCGTTCTTCTGCCAACATTATAAGCAGCGCAGAGCTGATCGCACTTTTTGTTGCATTGTTGCATGAAGGTCGCGTTGAGGGCTTTATTAGTGATAGGACTATTTTTGCGGAGATCACTCACATTTGTGGGTTAGACATCGGTCGCGGCACGGTCGCTTTCCGGCCCCCACCTACAGCATGAAGTAGTTTATGGCTGCCCCCAACAAGCAGAAAGATTCAAGCTCACTTCTGCTGTCACCGAGGATTGCCCTCGATGGGGCTTTGGACAAAAGTTGCCTCCTCAAGCGACCCAAGGGGTTTGTGCCGAGGTCCAACCGCGTCCTCCCCTATAAGTGTGAACATACTTGGGACTTCTCCATAGAAACCCCATTGGAAATAGGATTTTTATATTTTGGTCTAAAACGTCCCAACCGTGACCATCATGCGACCGGTAGGAGATCCAAAAACTTTGAAGATTGCCGATCTCATTCGTGTTCGTGCTTATTCCGAAAAATAAGGGAGAAACTCGTGCTAAAAAGGGTGAGCGGTAATGAAAGGCAAACCGCTTTCTTTTATCCTTTTTGCACATGGGTACTAAGAGCTTCATCCAATGAGGGTGATAAAAAAGCTGCAAAAAGTCGCTAGAAAGATGTTCCATTTTTGAGAGTATTTCACAATAATGACGAAAGCATGTGATAAATAATTACTGTACAGAAAAGGGAATAATATGGATGTAGTTCAATTATAAAATCTAGAAAATAGATTCAAAAATCATGCATCGGTCTTGATAGAATACGTGGAATTCTGCGTCAAAGAAGTCATCCTCGGGTCAATTCTTCGACAGCAATTTCTAGAGAGACCACGTGCGTTTGTTTGTGACTTTTATTGCGGGTAGAAAACGTTTGCATGTGTGCGGCTGAAGTAAGAAAACACCCGGAGAATTCCGAAAAGAGGGAAAAAGGTACATTGGAGGGGGGAGAGGGGAGGGGGAGATGGGAGGAAGAAGGGTAACCAACCTATAGTGAAAATTAGAGAAGTAAAAATGTATCATAGGAGAACTAGTGTTAAAACAATGAAATACTGCTTATCAGGAAAATTATTTGTATTTCTGATGTGATAATAATAATCTGTATTGCGTTTAACCCTTCTAGACCAATAGAGAAAAAAGCAACAGGTAGAGAGATGTCAAAATAAAAGCAACTTTTTTAACCTCATATATACATAACAATTGGAGACACACCAAAATAGCACATTAAAATAGTTTAATTTTCTCAATAATTACAATATTTATACTATATGTATAAATATAAAAATATCAAAAATAACAAATTAAAAAAAACAAAGAAATGCTAATTTCTCTTCTAGAATGTCAGTTTCGAAGGTAGAACAAGTTTGGGTTAGATTGACAATACATTTCTTTAGATATTGACGAAAAAACATTGCTTGGGGTCATATTGACCCCACGCGACTAATTAAGGGTTAATCAAATGAAATATTTAAGGAAAATAAATATTTAATCAGTGGTGTCTTCATATGAACACGATGTTTAATAAAGTTTAAATAATCACTTAATTTTCTTTCATAAAATTTAATTTGAATAAATCATAATAGGGAAATTTTATAAACAATGTGATGTTTTTAAATCGAACGTATACAAAATCTTGGACGAAATATAAAGGAAAACATCTAAGCACATATAGCATTAAATGGAAATATGGTAATGCTCGAAAAATGTTGAATATTTCTTCATCCGATGAAGAAGACGATGATGAAGGCAAGTCCATGCTGTAAAACGTATGTAAGTCAACAGTAAAAGCAGTAACTATTAATAGGTTTTACTGTTTATGATTTCGTGTGTAGTTTACATACATAACCTCGACATCTTGCTATGCAGATTTATTTTAGTAATAATAGGCCACACACATAGTTTTGTTAGCCAGGTACTAGTGGGTACTAGATACAACATTACGTAATAAACACAATAGCGCAAAAATTTATATACCAATAACCTAAAACTTTGCAAGAAATAGAATACCGAACAAAACGTAACCTATATAGAAATTATATGAGACAAACGGCAAAATAAATAAATAACAATAATTTATAAAGTCGACATTAAAATAAACTAACCAATTAACTAAAACAAACGTAATTGATAATAAAGGAAAAAACACACTAATGTAAATAATCATATGCCTGCTATTTCAGCATAGTATATCTCAAATTGTATGATTCTAACCTAGACAAAATCCTGCTATTGATTGTAATGTTGTAATTACACTGTTTCCGTTATTATGAACACTGTATAAACAATATTACAAGTAACAAAACACTAGGAAGGCCTGTCATTTCATAAAACATGCGCAATCTTAGATTTTCGTGGAACTCATAATCTTTTAACCGTATGCTTACGTAGCGATAAGTTATGGAAAGCCTTATGGAACCTATAACTGCTATTGAATGTTTCAGAAACGGTTTTTAAGAATTTTTCGTAACTTATTGACTACATAGGCCTATCGATTCCATAACTCGCGTTCAAGAAACCGGGCATAAGTGAATGTTTCTGTTCTAATCATTCTATATGGAAAGGAAAGACAAACTTAAAATACACTCCCCAGCTAATATTCAAATTGTTTTTCTTGATTTAAAAGCATTATCAACGAAAAACAGAAAATGTAACGTTTTATTCTAAAACTTTCAATTTTTTTACAAATGCATCTTTGAAATTCACTTACCATCTGAGTCAGGTGACAGACCATCAAAATCCGAGGATGGCATTGGATCTGCTCTCAATACAAAATAATTAACAGAAGTATTTCGCAACCATAGTCGAAAAGCTCCTTCCACAAATATTGGTACTTCTTCAGGATGAGCTTCCAATAACTCCATTTGGATTGGGCTTTGAGCACTGACCACCCATGTGTCATCAATGGAGTCTTTCACCTCCGATGTCTGAAAAATAGCATTGTTACTAATAACTGAATGAATATTTCAAAATGTACATTAAAATTAAAAATACATCCATACTTATGGATTACATAGATGAAATAAAAAATAACACCAAATGTTTCACAAGAATTGAAAATGCATTCTGGGAGACATATTTTAGTTGTACATAAATTAATAATTTATAATGGGTGGGCAGCCTGCGGGCTGTACTCATCCCGGTAATCTATGATGAAAAAGCAATCCATAAAATTGTACACAATTCTACCTTTAATAAAAAAATATGATAGCAAAGTCCTGAACATTGATATGTACGTTGATGCCACAATAAGTTAAGACTTGATATTCACCTGTGTGATACTAAAAAATCTCTAAATGACTACTGAGGTAAAATCTAACGCAGACCGCCAAAGCATTGGCAATACACAATGCAGCCCACCGAAGAATTCTCAACTACCATATAGACCACATAGATGTACAGGATCCTTTTGAATATATACATATATTATTTTGGTTAATGCTTTCTAGCTTTTAATCCTATAAAGTCCATTTTCCCTCTATTTACCCTCCCAGCTCCAATTTAATTAAAATGGATGCTGCTTGGGATGGCATGCAGCAGAAACTTATGGTCTGTGGGCTACATACGGCCCCTGACTGCGCTTTATGCAGCCTGTGAAGCTGTAATGTAAAAGTGATTGGAAAAATTTTACATATGCAATTTCATATTTTTCAGCAAAATGATAGTCTCAAAACCTTTTCTAGTGAAGCTTTAATGCTAGTAATAAATTATGTAGACTTGATTTTCGCTTATATGAGACCACAGAAACTCCAGATAACTTCTGATGTATTCACACACCCAGTTTGCCAAGGCTTTCTTGACTTCTAATGTGGCCCTCCAAAGCATTCACAACTGCAAGCGTGGCCCCCTGCTGCACAGAAAAGGTTGCTAACCACTGGCATACAACGTCCTATTCACTTGATGAGTTAACATATTGTAACCTGTACAGTCAGGAATTCCAGGATCATTTCCAGATTTTAAAATTTTCTGGAATATCGAATGCCAAACTACAAGCGTATGAATCACCATATATATAAACATAACTATTTATCTGAAAGATTACACATTATAAAACATAAACTAGTAATTAGGTTAGTGCATGTACCTATAATTTGAGTGAAACTGTAGATGAATTTTGGTAACTAAATAAGTCATAAAATGTATGAGGGACACACAGGAAGTTTGTTTCATTTAGAGCAAGACGGAGATGAGAATTAAAAAAAAGATCAAGAGAAAAAACATTATCATTATATATCGACGACTCTTACAGAGGAGGAGGAGGATATAGGAGGATACTAATGTTTAGGCACTTACAGATGTGCTGGAGATTCGAATTTTTTTATAAGGTAGGATTTTGTGCAAAACCGACTAGAAAAAACGAAGATCTTGAAAAAGTGCAACAATGCGGCCGCTATAAATTAGCAATTGTTTTAAAAAACTTTAAGGTTTATGTATTTCCAAATGTACTATGGAGCTGAAATTTTTTTATAGGTAGGATTTGTAAAAAAACGAAAATGAGATTATACAAATATTGATATTTTAATTTGTTAGGCAGTTAAAAATTCTTAAAGTTGAAACAAATAGATAACTGTTTAGGTACTACGGGATGAGCTAGGAAGCTGAAATTTTCAAATTATTTACAGAGTAGTGAATTTACACAAATTTACATTTCAATTTTACCATATAAAAATTGCGGCGGCCGTTAAAAATTATTTAAATTTAAACAATTAGAAAAATATTATTTTACTTATAGAAGTGCTACAACTTTAAAATTTGGCTAAAATGTGTAGCATTAGTACCTTATAATGAAGAAAGTGTAAAATATTTAAAATTGCAACATTTGGGGATTGTTTTAAACTATTATTTTTACATGTGGGAAAAACGAAAATCGCTGCTCAAATAATTATTCGAATATCTGCATAAACATATTGCGGCGGCCGTTAAAAATTTTTAAAATTAAAACAATTGGAAAAATATTATTTCACTTCTAGAAGTACTACAACATTAAAATTTGGCAGAAATGTGTAACATTAGTACACCATAATGGAGAAAGTATAAAATTCTTAAAATTGCAAAGTTTTGGGATTGTTGTAGTCTATTATTTTTACATAAGGGAAAAACGAAAGCCCGCCCAGAGGAGAAATCTTTAGAATTAAGGAAATATTCCTCATGATGAAATTTTTCTCTGAAAATTAATGTTTATTTCAAGGTGCGATTAAATGCTTGCGGTATGCAAGCACCTTCTACTAGTCATTATATATAGACTTTCCTTACAGAGGAGGATATAACATACATCATTATATATCGACGTTTCTTACAGAGGAGGATATAATATATAGGTACTTCCAGATGTGCTGGAGATACGAAATTTTTTTCATGTGTAGAATTTTGTGCAAAACCGTCTAGAAAAAACGAAAATCATGAAAAAGTGCAACAATGCGGCCGCTAAAAATTTGCAATTGTTTATACAAAATTTCAAGGTTTTCAATTTTAAGAATTTTATACTTTCTCCATTATGGGGTACTAATGCTACACATTTCTGCCAAATTTTGAAGTTGTAGTACTTCTATAATTGAAATAATATTTTTCTAATTGTTTAAATTTGATACATTTTTAATGGCCGCCACAAAATATTTATGGAGATATTCAAATGTTTATTTGTGTTAATGTACTACTCTGTAAATAACTTGAAAATTTCAGCTTCTTAGCTCATCCCGTAGTTCCAAAACAGTTATCTATTTGTTTCAACTTTAAGAATTTTTAACTGCCTAACAAATTAAAATATCAATATTTGTATAATCTCTATTTCGTTTTTTTACAAATTCTACCTATAAAAAAATTTCAGCTCCATAGTACACTTGGAAATACATAAACCTTAAAATTTTTTAAAACAATTGCACTTGTTCAAGATCTTCGTTTTTTCTAGTCGGTTTTGCACAAAATTCTACCTTATAAAAAAATTCGAATCTCCAGCTCATCTGGAAGTGCCTAAACATTAGTATCCTCCTAAGGGCACAGGATAGAAAAATGTGTTGGAGGAGCACCTGAACCTGCAGACATGCAGAACACTATTTATTATTATATATATGTTTTATATATATCATGCTTGAAACATTGTTTGCGTGCTGAAATTTCTGCAGTTTATTAGCTGACATTAACTTAGATTATTTTTTTTTCAAGTGATCAATGGACGAAATTGAAAGTTATTTTGGTAGCTTTAAAGCCTTTGAAGGAAATGATGTTAAGACTACAAGCTGAACAGCTAACAATGAGCGATTTTTTTGGTATGTGGATGGAAACTAAAATTAAATTGCACAATTTAACAAATATATTAGCTTGCGTTTTGGTTGAACATTTACAGATCAGAGAAAAAATGATCATAGAAAATGAAAGCATGCTTGCTGCAGTTTATCTAGATCCGTGCTATCAGATTTTACTGAGTCCTCAACAAAATATAAAGGCTATAATGCATTTGAAAGAGCTGTGGGGAGTGATTGAAAAAGCAAAGGAAGGAGAAAGAAAAATGGATAGAAAGTCAGGGAATCGGTAATTTTGGATGAAGGTTTCGATGATGAGATGGAGAATGTTCTTAAAAAGAAAGAAAAAGACATTATAATGTGGCCTAATTTAACTAAAATTAACATTGATAAAATTTTGTCTAGTTTTGATGGGATGAAAAGATTATAAAGAAAAAAGGGAGTGCTGGAATTTTGGAAAGAAAATCGCTTTAACTATCCATATTTGTATGACATAGCCACCACTGTTTTTGGTGTAGCAGATACTCAAGTTAGTGTGGAGAGGGCTTTTCCGGGGTTGAAATTTATCTTGAGAGATAATAGGGATGGCCTGAGTGAAAGTACTCTATAAGACATTCAACTAATTTGAGCTAACTATTGTTGCTTGTGCTAATGGTTTTTCCCTTTTATTGTTAGTAGATTTTATATTTTTTACATTAATGCTATTTCATTTTAATATTAGACTATTTAGTAATTTATGAGCAACTTTTGTAGCTTGTATATTATGTACACAAAATTTTATTATGCATAATTTTTATGTTTAAACAGGCTGTAGCGTTCATCGCTTCATCTGTCCTTGAAGACATGAAAATAGTTACACCCGACAATAAATCCCAAGTCATTGATATATCAAAGGTTTTCAGAGAAAAGATGGCTTTAGCTACCATGATGCAGTAAAAGAAGATTGCAAATCAAGATTAAAACCTCATCAATGGCCTTTATTTTGACGGCCGAATAGACGATATGCTGGTTCAGGAGAAAAAAGACGAAGTATTTTATCGCACAACGAAGACAGAAGAGCATGTTATCTTGGTGCAAGAACCTGACTCCTAATACATCAGTCATATATCTCCTGTTTCCTGCCACGCTCGCAACATCAAAAAAGTATCGTCGATTTCTTCAGTGTCAACAATGTAAACCTGCGAGATCTAGTTACGCTTGGGTGTGACGGTACAGGGCGAAAAAATGGGGTCATGGCTCTAATTGAACAAGAGCTGGCAAGACCTCTGCAGAGGTTGGTATTCCTCCTGCACTCAAACAAACTTCTGCTTCGCCACCTCATTCAAACATTAGATGGTAAAAGTAATGGTCCTAGAAGCTTCAGTGGCCAGATCGGTGCAGCAATACAAAGCTGTGAGACTTTGCCCCTCTAAGATTTTCAAGCCATTAAAGCATTTTGGATTGACAATGTTGAAAATAGCAGACCTTAGCACCGACCAAAAATATCTCTTGCACATCTGCAGAGCTATTTCAACCGGCAACTGTCCCCTCAGTCTTGCTCATAGAAACCCCAGAGAACTATCACAGGCTTACAACAGCCAACAGTATGATAACGGATGAGGAAGCACACATTGGTTCTCGGATGGCGACGAATACTGAAGGTAAGAAAGGAACAAGCAGCACAAGTGCGTGAATTCAGAGTCCCCGCTAACATCAACTTAAACGCCAAATGTTACATTGATATGATAAACTGGAGTTTCTCCACGGTAACAGAGCCACCTTTGACAATGCACTTGTCAGACGAAGAATTGCAGCACAACATCCAAACTGCAGAGCAGGCTGGCGAAGTAATTAAAGCTTCCCCTTGCCACACGCAATCTGTAGAAAGAGCGGTGAAGCTAGTCACTGAGGCGGCATCTTCTGTGTGTGGTCCACTAGCACGAGACGGTTTCATTTTGGCCACTCTCAAATCACGGAAGTTAATGTCTGAGTTGAAAACAAAATCCGACTTTCGGACAGCCAAAGAGACAGAGTAAAAGCAAAGACTCAGTTCCCCGCCGGCAGTAGGTGGGTGGGAGGAACTCGAACTGCAGCCACCTCCTCGTGGTGAGTTCTGGGTTATTTCTGGGGTCAATCCCAGGAATAAGCTAAGAGCTGAAGACTAAACAATTAGATGCGTAGCCAGGAAAATGGTATTTAACTCTGTGTGGGTCTAGGCTGTGAGTTGCAGGTTGCCTAATTCCTCCCAATTTTCCACTTTTTTCCGAAAATTCAAGGCTCGGGCGGAACCTGAAGATATTGTCCAATTTTAAAAATCCTTTTCCCCCTTGATACACAGGCAAGGAGGTTCCCATTCTCCACTATTGCATTATGCATTTCGAAAGAAATAATAGTTTTAAGTGGAATCCAAAATAACTCAAAAAAGTTGATCTGTTCGAAATATCAAGGCTTGGTTGGGCAGAACCTGAAGATATTGTCCGATTTAAAAAATATTTCTCCCCCTTAATTCTCATCCCAAATGGACACATTTCTGCACTATTGCATTTACGATTTCAAAAAAAGAAAAAGTTTTTTTTTGAGACACCCTAGTGAACAGGTGCAAATTCTGACACTTGCCCCTCCTTCATGGAGCATTGAAGAGATAGCAAATACTTTTGATATATCTGGGTACATGGTTCGTAAAGCACAAGAAGTAAAAAATAGACTTGGTATTCTTGCAACTCCATAACAAAAACTTGGTAGAACACTTGCAGCAAATGTACAAGATATTGTGAACTTATATGTGAATGACAACTACTCATGAATGTGTGCAGGGAAAAAAGACTTTCTATTGTAGTAGGCAAAGAAAGAGCTCATGTACAAAAAAGACTTTTCCTTATTAACCTAAAGGAACTCTACATTGAATTTTGTAAAGAAACTGAGTACAAGATACGATTTTCTAAGCTTTGTGAACTGAGACCTCAATGGTGTATTCCTGTTGGTAGAAGAAGCACTCATTCTGTCTGTGTCTGCCAGTATCACCAAAATGTTAAACTTATGGGGAATGCTGTCCCTCGACACTGCTCTGACTATAAGTCACTGGTAACAGGAATTGTATGTTGTGCATATGTGAAAAGTGGCCTGGAAAAGATGCTGTATTATTACTTACTAGGATTGTTTAATGAGGGATTTAAAGATGACAATGACACTGTTAGTTTTCATAAATGGTTGCATGCAGACAGGACTATGTTAATCACTTTGCAATTGCCAGTAAGTGGATTTTGTGAATACCTTGCTAACATGGTTGACTAACTTTGTCAACATCACTTCATTGCAAAGGCACAATTGTCATATTTAAAACAAAGCAAAGAAAATTTCTCAGACTCAGAAGTCCTGCTGCTTTTAGATTTTGAGAAAATTAGTTTTGCAATCCAGGATGAGGTGCAAGGATACCACTGGGATAATTCACAGGCTACATTACATCCCTTTGTGGTGTATTATAAAAGTGACGATTCCATAAAGTGCCTCTGTTTATGCTGCATCTCTGATGACCTACAGCACAACACAACTACTATGCATGTATTTATCAAGCATTTTATATCTGAGCTCAAAATGTTACTACCAGAGATACTTACTGACAAAATAATTTACTTCAGTGATGGGGCAGCATCCCAGTACAAGAACTACAAGAATATGATGAATTTGTGTTTGCATGAACAAGATTTTGTTAAGGCTGAATGGCATTTTTTTGCTACCTCGCATGGTGAAAGTTCATGTGATCAAATTGGAGGAACAACAAAATGCCTAACTACTAATGCAAGTCTACAAACAACATCAACTGCGAGATTTACTCAGATGGGCACATGAAAACATAAAGGGCATCACTTTCTTCTTTGTTCTCTCATATGAGATTGTTTTTCATAAAGCAGTGATGGAGGAATGATACAGCAGTGTCAAGACAATGCCAGGAACATGACCACACCATGCATTTTTGGTTACTTCAGATAATTCAATATTAATGAAAAGACTTTCATCTGATCCATTTGGTACTCCTGTTTCTACGTATACAGGCATGGACACTGCTCTCTGAAAACTACAACCTGGCCAGTATATTGTATTTACATATGATGTAAAATGGTATATAGGACTCATACTAAGGCGATCAGATGAGAAAAATGATGTTGAAGTGAGTTTTATGTCACCCTCAGAATCTCAACTACTATCATGGCCCAGCAAGAAGGACACAGTTTGGATTCCATTTATGAACATCATCTGCACAGTGGAAGTAATAGCGGATGATTATACAAACTAGAGCAGGACTGCTACAAAAAGATTTTATTGCTTATGTCAAAGTGAGCTAAATGTTACATTAAATGGAAATTCTCCCAAAGTGTTATTTCCATAAATAACTTTGCATTCCAGATTATGAAAACCTTTAAGATATCGTAGAGGAGTACCAACATTTGTTTCATTGTTTGGAAGTAAGGGATTGAGTTAGGATTTTGAAATTCATACCACATTATCCTTTATAAGTGTGAACATTTCTACAAAAACTAAGCTTCATATTTCACTGACCATGTTTCTAAACACTTGACTGAAAATAAGTCCAATTTGCAACTTTTCACTCTGTGGCTAACTTTACTCTTAGAAAAAGTCTGAATTCTTCACTATTTATTGTGTGAATTATACATTGGGTCGAGTGAATAAAAAATAAGCAAATGCTTATGCTTAAGATTTCCCTCACTTTTTAAGCAAATGCTTAATTTGGGGTGAATAAAAAAATAGCATTTGCTTTTGCTAGAAAGAATAAGCATTTGCTTATTTTTAGGAATTTTCTTAAGCATTTGCTTAAAATTGTGTGAATAAAACCGAGCTTTTGCTTAATGCTTTAAGCATATGCTTAAACTTTTTTAAGTGAGGTAAAGGGCTAGCTAAAATATTTCTAAGAACTCTATTTTCATGATAATTGATCCTAAATATAAATATGGTAATTTATGGTGATACGAAAGGTTAAAAAATACGAGAAAAGTTTCAACAACCAACGGTTATAAAAATTTATATCGTTTCTCTGAAGAAAATGTTAAGTACCTATATTTCAAATCTGTTACTCGGAGAATATCAAGAGAGACGTGGTGGGGTACTGTCTTCCAAACAGAAGATAGAAATATTTTTAAGGTACTTAAGTGATGTAAGATAGAAATATTTGTGGCGTCCAAAATCACTATAAAGGCAAATGACTGGATAAAATTACTATAACTAATTGAATAAAAATTCGCCCATGATTTGTGATATTATCGAATTCAGTTATAAAAGAAATAGTTTTAAAAAATTATTAATTAACTTTTTAAAAAATATTACCCAATATATTTATGTTTTTAGTTTGAATTTCAACTATGTAAAACTTTAAATGTAAACAAAAACAAGTGAAGGAAGAGTTGCAAAGAGCTTTCTTCCGTAAAATTTAAGCATTTGCTTAAAACTGAGTAGCAAATGCTTATAAGCAAAAGCAAACTTTTATTCACTCAATATGAAGCAAATGCTAAAAGCATTTGCTTATGCTTTTAGCAAATGCTTATGCTTTTGCTTAATGCTTTAAGCATTTGCTTAGTTTTTATTCACTCGACCCATTATATAGAGACTTACTGTGTAAACATGGAGACATGTACTACTTTATTTTTGCAAACTGTGAACATTAAAAAAACTTAATTTTTCTGAGTAGCAATAAAAAATGCCCATTTCATGGGCATATATCAGAAAAAGTAAAAGCCTTGATCCAATTATGAGGCTGTATTTCAAAACAGGAGCCTAAGCACTTATAGTGTATGAAATGTGGTTTGTCTTGCTTACTTAGTACTTCAGTTATGAGACATTGAAAATGCTTGAAAAATTTGCAGCAGGAGAATTGTGACATGCACACCTTCACTCTGGATACCATTTCTCAGAACTGCTTAGACTTAGGACACTAATACCTGACAGGCTTTCATGCCATGAATATAGCTACATTTGTACCAAATATGATTAAAATCCGAGATGGTCATATGTGAGGCATTTGTTCATTTGGTATGGAATGACCCAGCGTTGTAAACAGAATCTTTTAGAGCTCACAATACGCAGCTTCTGATTGGCCGAAGTTTGACTTGATGTCGGTGTATGCTTTAGTGAAGTTGTTGTCCTGTATGTACATTGTATGGAGATCTAGGTATCAATATAAGTATGTTATAGCGAAAGTACATTGAGCTAGCATATGTAAAGCAGGGTATCCCTGTAACTGGAGATGCAGTTGAGACTAAAGAGCACTCTTTGGGTTATGAAATATCCAACTACATAACAGGATTAGCATTAAGTAATTTAATTGTAACTCAACTTGAAAAATACAGATAGAGCTTTCATATCTGTAGAGGACAAGGCTATGACAATGCAGTAAACATCAGGGTAAGAACACATTGTGTTCAAATTAGGATTAACAACAAATAACCCAATGGGTCGAGTGAATAAAAAATAAGCAAATGCTTATGCTTAAGATTTCTCTCACTTTTTAAGCAAATGCTTGATTTGGGGTGAATAAAAAAATAGCATTTGCTTTTGCTAGAAAGAATAAGCATTTGCTTATTTTTAGGAATTTTCTTAAGCATTTGCTTAAAATTGTGTGATAATTGATCCTAAATATAAATATGGTAATTTATGGTGATACAAAAGGTTAAAAAATACGAGAAAAGTTTCAACAACCAACGGTTATAAAAATTTATATCGTTTCTCTGAAGAAAATGTTAAGTACCTATATTTCAAATCTGTTACTCAGAGAATATCAAGAGAGATGTGGCGGGGGTACTGTACTGTAATAACTAATTGAATAAAAATACACCCATGATTTGTGATATTATCGAATTCAGTTATAAAAGAAATAGTTTTAAAAAATTATTAATTAACTTTTTAAAAAATATTACCCAATATATTTGTTTTTAATTTGAAATTCAACTATGTAAACCTTTAAATGCAAACAAAAACAAGTGAAGGAAAAGTTGCAAAAGGCTTTCTTACGTAAAATTTAAGCATTTGCTTAAAACTGAGTAGCAAATGCTTATAAGCAAAAGCAAACTTTTATTCACTCTATATGAAGCAAATGCTTTTAGCATTTGCTTATGCTTTTACCGTTTGCTTTAAGCATTTGCTTAATTTTTATTCACTCGACCCATTGTAGTCTGTATAACTTGATCTTCAATTGTAATATCCAGGAGCCATCACCAACTATGAAATTACTCAATGGAAGAATTTACTATAAAATTAATAATAAAATTATGAAAAAATCAGTGTTGTTACAATAAAAGAAAGATGTATTATAGCTCACTGACATATATGAAATGAATTGTCCTGAAATGAGAGTATAATTGAAATTTTAATCTGAAAATCAAAAATAAGTATTTTTGCAATCCTTGCGAAATAATAGATACCATTTACTTATTAATGCTAAGCAACACTTGTTTAGCATTCAACATATCTAAGGTGATACAGATACAGCTTCCTCTTACCTGATAGGTTGTGACTGAACTTTGAAGGTCAACACTGCTCATTTGCTTAAGAGCAACAATTGCTAATTCAAGACTATCATTTGGTAAAGGACTTGGAATTGGCCATGGATTAATATTCTTAAACTTAGGCATCCAATACATCATTCTCCAGTATTTTCTTACTGGATGCCCACTTCTACCAAATATATTTATTAGAATATCCTCAAGTTCTGGATCTGGTATTACACCTAGGAAGGTTAATGCAGAAATTTAGTTGGTTTTATACTAAATAATATTCCCAAAATTTTGGAATCAGTATGAAAGCATAAATGGATTAGATATGCGATGAAATAGCTCACCGTTATCTTCCATTTGCTCTAGAACGTCAATGGCACACTGTTGTTGCTTAGGATAATGCATAAATTCAGCTTGAAACACATTAGTAGGAATGAATCTACCTTTAGGAAAAACGTTAATTAAGCTTTTATAGGCTACCAAATCTTTGTGTACACCAAACTCTTCCATGTGTCTAAGCGCAGCGTATATAAACTCTACATGACCTCGTCTTTGTGGTCCACGATCTTCAAAAATCCTAACCATGTCTAAGTAAGTTTCTTTATTCTTATTTCCTATATTGTCAAAGAAGTCTTTAGGTACTATATCAGTCTTCCCCTCTTCAATTTTCGCGGCAAGTTCTTTGCAAGTACGGAATGATCTTTTTAAATTGTTCCCTGTGACAATACGTTGACAGGATTTCCAATATCTAATTGCAGGTATAACTTGATTACGAATTACTAAACATGTTATGCAGGATGAATGGTACAACATTTTAGGACACCACATGTTGATAATTTAAGGTATATTTTCAAACTTATATTATCAATAATATGAAAACTGTACGAACATATCGTGATAAAATGTAGAGTTAACGAAAGGTTGAGTAGATCAAGCTGCCTGATATTATTCAAGTAAATATGAGGTAACGCATACAATATCGTTCTGTTTAGACCGTAATTTAACCAAAAGGAATACTATACGCTTTCCTTTCTATTAGCAACTAAAATTTTTCACATAATCCCGTACTTACATTTCAATTTCTCATCAAAACAAACGATATATGATTTTAATTATGCACGCTCGGGTGCTCCAGTAACAAATTTGTATGCAATTCCGATTGATTCCGATAGAGGGTATCCCCAAAAAATTTCATCGGTTTTGTCATTGCACTTATTAATAATTATAGGATATTAACCCATCCTTATTGTGCTTTTCACTTGATTAGTATAAATGTAACAATCGGAAATTTCTGCAAGACCAATTTTCAAACCGTTGGGCGGGCACCAGACTTGTGGGATCTCCGTTAATAAAGCCCACAAAAGAAGGCATGGGTACGGAGCCTAGATACTCTCTTTTAAAGAGAGCATATTTTCTTTTTCGGTTCAGATTTTTCACCAATTTTCATTAAACTCAATTTTTCTTCTTGGAACAACATTCGGTATGTCTGTATGAACGACATATCGATAGTCGGCGTGACCAATAACAGAGTTATAAAGTGTTGAAAGGTAATTCATTGCAAATTATGCGAAAAATACGCCAATAGGATTCGTAAAAATATTTAGGTAATTTGAAATACATCGTATTTCATCATATTCAACAATTTAAAAGACATAACGGTATAGAGAGGTGATAAATGATAATTTTCTAGTTGATACCCATTCATGAATCAACAACCGAAAAAGGAACACAATGAGAACGAGAAAAATAGTGTTGAAGATCAGCAATAACAGGTAATACGCTGAAGATATTTCTAAATCTATTTATGCGGGTCACTAAAGCCCTCCGTTTTTAGAGTGTCCGAGGACGTCTGGGCGGCATTTTAACACCTGTCCGGAATTTATTTCCTTCTATTGTACGTTTTATATATTGTTTACGTTAATTTTTGGGAAATATTTTTAGAATTAGTAATAACATTCAGGGATGAGCTGCCAATCTGGTAACAATGGGATCGCTATATGCAGGAGCATGATTTATTATTTCATTTTTTATACCAACATGTTTTTGTGGGTACTCCATCTAAAAATCTATAAAAGCCTACTTCTGTCCCTTTGTGGCTCCCTCTGCCACGCCATAAAATGCGAATAACTCGATAATGGAACGAGAAACATTTTTTATATTTGGCAAGACTAATCAATTGACATACTGTAAGATGATGACTAAAAGAAATCTCGAAAAAATCCTAGGTTCGGCATTTCCATTTCCCATATGATAAAACATAAAAATCGACTTTTCGACTCGTAAGGCTGTTATTCTTTTTGATATCTAAATTAGAAAGAATTAACCTATGCTCTTCGAATCTAGCCCATTTTAAAGAAAAAACTATGAAGTTTCTTATTTTGTTCATCCTTTTCCACCTACAGTACGAAATGTCTCTTGTTAAACATTCTATTCATATATTTTGGGGAAATCTCGGCATTTTAATCGGACGTTGCCTTGAAATCCTATCGTTATTTCAGCCCTTAAAGGGGATTTGGTTGCGGGAAGTGGTAACATAAAAACTCATTAAGTAAACACGCTCTTTTATTGACGTAGGAAATACATTGATGAAAGAATCATACGACACGTGGCCAATGGATAGATGCTGTGAGGTCACTGGAAGCGGCAGCAAGAGGCTGATGAAGCTTGATAACCCGCTCAGCACGGCTGACTATCTTTCTGTTTGTTTGTTTGAATGCCCAGCCAATTCGCCTCTCTTACAGCACAAATGGGTATCTCAGAGGTAGTGCAATGAATAGCCGGGGAAGGGAGACCCGGTGCCGGCATTTGCCTGCCCTTACAAAGAACACCAGGGGGGGCAACAGCTTAACGTCCCTTCCGAGTGGAGAGAAAGTTCCCCCAACATATACCTCAGCTCGAGTCACGTGACTTAAGGCAAGGGACTGATTTTGTCGCCCATTCAAACATGCAATGCCGCGGAAGTATTTGGATTAAGGAGTTTTAAAATAGATTCTGTTCCTTTAAAAGGTTAAAATGAAACAATGGGATGAAGAAAACACCCCAAATAATTTGATATTTTTGAAGATTTAAAAATTTCCCTTCGGTTGTAATAATAGAAAGACACCAGGGAATCCTCTCAGCCCTGCCTCCAGATTGAATCCATAACAATAACAAGATGATCCAAACGGAACTTATGATGCCTACTTTCCACATAATATTTAGTACTTATATAGGTTTTCATAGTTCTAAAATCACAGCGGAAGAGTTGCTCATTGTTCCCAAATTTCATAATTTAGCGTTATAAAATATTACATATACCTACATTCGAAAGGAAAACTAAATTGATCACGCGTATTTGCGTGGGAAAAATTACTTATGTACTGGACTATACCGAATCCAACAATAGTCGTTGCGATGGCAACACTCGTATGTTATAAAAACTTCTAAAACGCCGGTATGTACGCGGACTTCGAAGAAATACGATCGATAAGCAGCATTCTACGATATAAATTAAAATTTTCATTAATTTCTTCAGAGAATAGTGCAGATCCCGCTCCGAGATTACTTTTCTAAGATATTTTAATGCGCAAGAGAAAATTAACCTGCACGTTGGATATCAAATTGCCAATGTAAATCAAACGGCAAGGATAGTAACCGAACCCGGGATTTTCAATCTTTGCAACGAACACTTTCCTCGTGATCTCGGCTCCAGTAGCAATTGATTTCCGCCAATTGTCATGGAAATCGGTCCATTGGTTCAAAAAGTTAATAGGGAAGAACAGACAGACACGACGAAACTATAAGCTTATTTCCATTCTGGAAAGTAGGCTAAAAAATAGGTTTTTAAATTCTTTAGGTGGAAATTTCTATACAAGAGTAGAATTTAACACTTTTATTACATTAAATTACAAGTTCATTTTAATTACCGAAATTGGATTTATAAAATTTAGTTCCTATGTATTGCCAATTTTATAATTGTGGGATGTATACGAATTATTTGAATGCAGAGTATTATTGAATATCACAAGAATATGTATATTCTTCTGCAATATTCATTAAGTTTAACACAGAAATGAATAGAAGCTATTAACAAGAAATATGGTCGACCAATATATTTTGATGCAATCTTATTTTAACTTTGACATTGTCATTTTTAACGTTACTTATCAATGCAATAGTCTAATATTTTTCCATATCTTCCATAAATCATATCAAGTGACATTACACTATTAATTATTTGGTACAGTAAATTTACATGTGATTTTTCTTATTAAAAGACAAAAAATACAATTGAAAATATGAAATGATGCACTTTTAATAATCAGTTGCTAGTTACTATGGAACATAGAAATAAATAACATCAACAATGTTTTACGTCAAAAATTTTTATTGTAACAATTTCTTACATGTCATTGCCCCTTGAATAAAACTGATTTATTATAGCTTTATGTGATTTTTATATAGCACTTAAGAAAGGTGACCAGATTTTTATCACGTGAAAAGAGGACAGTTAAAATTTAGTGTTAAAAATTGTCGCTGGAAATTCACAGGCAAAGCATAAGACGTTATGTAAGTTTTATAAAATAATAACTTCATAAATAAACGACTCGACATCTTCAATAATAAATAGGTACATTTCCAAGTACTCAACTGCGCAGCACGTAGGTTTTGTTTTTTACACATTAACAAATGCGTTTAAAAGAGCCGGGAACATATTAATTAAATTATGATACACTTCAAGTATTTTTAAATGCGGTATTATAAGCACAAAATTAAGTAAATATTTCTCGGCAAGATTATATACTATTCGTACGTACTTCATGTTCTTATATTAATACATATTAAAAGAAAAACACGATTATCCATTAAAAGTACTTGATTATACAAGCAAATTATTTAGCCATAATATATTCCAATAAGTTGAGAAACACTATCAAAACAGAAAACTGCATCAATACAACTTATTTTAAGAATCTCATCCTTACGCGTCTCAGACGTTTATCTTTTCATTAAACTTACCTATGGAATGTAATCGGTCCTCCTTTCACATATCTCTCTTTGCAATTATAACAATACAACAAGAAGCAACCATATTGCCTAATATGGAGTGCTTAAATAACTCAATAAATGAAAAACTCAACACCAAAACTACAAAACACAACCACTACGCACGGGATGCTTCGGCAGCGTGCCCCAATGTTGGGCCCATGCGCCGTAGACCAAAATCGCTCTATCTATATCCTTTATGTTCTGGTCACTTTCTCTGCGCTCAAGTCCGATAGCGGCCGATTCCGGAACTATGTGAGACAATTGAATCTCTCTGGCCGCTACACCAGTCTCTAGGCCGGATCTAATTGTAAGTCCGATACGTAGAAAGGTGACGTGGGAAATGGACTTTTCGGCCGGAGCGAGTCGTCTGTTGTGGCTCAGGTGGTATACTTCTGACAGGAAAACTCCGTTTGCTGCCAGACAAGGATGGTGGCAGTGCTGCCGGTTGGTTGGCACCAGTTGTAGTGGTGGTGGCGCCTGCGGTATGCTCACATCATCGGCAAGGATGTATGCCGGTTTGAGACGATCGAGCGATACCGTCACGTCCTTTTCTCTCACTCGGACCACGTACTGCTTCGGCGCCGTCCGGATCACCTGGTATGGTCCATCGTATGGTGGTTCCAGGGAAGACCTCACGGCGTACAAAAACATGGGTCGATGACGCCAAGTCTCGGTGCACGAAGACAGCTCTGGCTCCGTGGTGGGCGCTCGGTACGGGACGTAATTGCTGCATACGCCTCCGAAGCTGGGCGGCAAAATCCGCCGTGTATTCCTCGGGGTTTGTCGTGGAGTTAAGATAGTCGCCTGGTAGACGGATGGGCTCCCCATAAACCATCTCTGCTGGCGTCGAGCGGATGTCCTCCTTCCATGCGGCCCGTATCCCTAACAGGACCGCCGGGAGCGCATCCGTCCATCGGTCGTCGCCGTGGCACATAATTGCTGCCTCGAGTTGCCAGTGGAACCTCTCGACCATGCCGTTGGCGGCGGGGTGGTAGGCCGTCGTCCGCACTCACTGCACACCTGTAAAAACAGACAAGCTGCGAAAGAGAGGGGACTTAAACTGGCGGCCCTGGTCGGTTGTTACTCGCAGGGGCGCCCCGAAACGAGAGATCCATCCGCGGAAGAATTCTCGGGTGACTGTCTCAGCCGTTGCGTCGGGCATCGGGAAGGCCTCCGGCCATCTACTGAAGCGGTCCACGCACGTCAAGCAGTATCGCTGATCAGCAGAGGGAGGTAAAGGACCAATGATGCCCAGGTGCACATGCTCGAACCGTGCTGTCAGGCTGGTGAAGGTTCCGATGGGTGACGTCGTATGGCGGTACACCTTGGCTCGCTGGCACGGTATGCAACTGCATGCCCAAGTCCGGCAATCTTTCCGGATCGAGGGCCACACAAAACGTTGGGCGAGCAACTTAGCGGAAGCTTTGATCCCAGGGTGAGACAGCTGATGCACCGAGTCGAAAGCTTGCTTGCGAAACGGCTCCGGTAGAAATGGACGGACGTTCGGCGTGGACACATCGCAATATATTTCCGCCTCTGTGTCCGGAATGCGCATCTTCTTGAGGTCCAACGCGCAACTGGAGGCGAGTAGGTTCATCAGTTCCTCGTCCTGTAATTGAGAGCGTCCCAGTGCCTCGTAATCCAAGGCGGTGGAGACCGCCTCGACGCGAGATAGGGCGTTGGCGACTACGTTATCACTGCCTGAAATGTGTCGGATATCCGTGGAAAATTGGACAATAAAGTCAAAATGCCGATTTTGCCTCGGCGAACACTTATCCACCTTCTGTTTGAAGGCGTAAATTAATGGCTTATGGTCCGTATATATTGAAAAGTCTTCCCTCAATCACACCTCCCCTTGTTGCCATCATGACATTTGCATTGTAACTTGCAAAACCCATCATATTTTCAATAGGTATGCCATGCGACATCAAAGAAATTAATTAATGAGTTATAAATACCTTGAGCTGGACAGTCTTCGATTTCCAATAAAGTAAAAAATTTGTCATGAGTATTTTGATCCGTCAAGTCATAAAAACGTGCTATCAGGACAAGGTGCTTAATGTTCGATATATCTGTTGATTCATCGATAATTAATGAGAATTTAGTAATCTGTAACTGGGATATGAGATCAGTAAAATAGACATCACCTATTGCATTTAAAAAAATACCTGTTGCCTTTGTTCTTGCACAGTTCATTGCACTTGTGATTTTTGAATCTGGACATGCATTTGCCACGAGCCCAGGTAATTGATCCATTATCAAAATTGATAAATTATGCTCTGCAACAAAAGCACAGAGTTTCAATTCCAAGGCTGGTACCTGTTTTTCAAAATGTGATGACACAGATGGTTGAAAAAATTTTGTAACCTTCTCGGAATGTATTTTAACACTTAAATTGTTTAAATGTTTTTCAGTTTTTCCATGTCTTTCAAGCAGTGCTACACCTCGTGCTATTTCACAATTGCACGTGTTATAAAATGCTTTATTTTCATTTTTTTTTTACTTCTAGACATCCATGATTTGAATCTTTTGTCCTGTAGCCATTTCAGTTGGAATTTGTGTTCATACTTGGTATTTTTGCATTTAGAAACATTATCACTATCTCCTGAATCTGAATCATCTGAATTATTTATTCTTCTTCTTTCACTCATTTCTGAAAGGGTTTACATAAAATTGTCAAAAGTCCAATTTGAAATTTCGTTTGATATATGATGGATTATGATAAACAATGAAAAATACTGTTTGGTGGAGAAATAGATACACATTAGAAATAATCTTGTGTAGGAATGAAAAAGTTTTGATTTTTTTATTCATACTTAAATGAATTGATTCAAGCAGAGAACTAGAAATTCAAACTTACTTTCCTTACAAACAATATAGCAACACAAAATAAAACACATTATCATTCCCAGATCAATCGCTTAGGTTTTAATGGGTGCTATCAGCCGGAACAAAAGATATGAGAATTTTATTTGTGTTCAAAGTTTGTTTGTTGTTTTGTTGCTCTCTGCTACAATGGCACCATGAGTGGCGAGAAAACATACTGCAGTTCATACATTTCAGAATTTAACCCACAAATATTGTTTTTGTGGTATTGCTTGGTTATGAATTTTCTGTAATTCATATGTTTACTTACTAAGCGCAGTCATGAAACATTGCTCAAATTTTGTACCAGAAATCCATTATTTTATTGAGAGTCATACCAAACGTACTTTATATAGTCGAAAGTACCAAATTTGGTACTATAGTACCAAAAATGGCAATGCTGTTGGTAACACTAACTAAACTAAATTTGAACATGAAGGAATTACATGGAGCAGTACTCCATTGGAACTCGGCTGGGTCAGGGAAGGAAAATTAGAGCATGAAAGAATGTTTTACTCGGTCCAAACGGTTTGGGTAAGTTTTTTGTGTTTTTGGTTCCTCCTCATGCTCACTGTGTTCCACGTTATGTTCTGATCTACTTGTTTTGTAAACGGAATCATGGAATGAAGTAACGAGATATGGACTGCATGGAGGTTAGCTGCAGGAGAATAGAATAAGTGCACGGGATACGACTGTGACTGGGTTGGGTAAGTTACTTAAAGTGTATTTGGTTTCTTCCAACGTTCACTGTGCCACCCCCCTTGGGGGAGCAGGACAGTGAACGTAGGAATAAACCAAAACACTTTAACTAACTTACCCAACCCGGGAGGGGCGAATTGGAGTATGTTGTCAGGGGAGTCCAACTGTTATGTGTGAGTTTCGTCAGGGTACGTAAACTCCCATGTTAAAAGTGTGGGTCTAGTGTAGCTGCCTACGTCATGGATCCAGAGGAAAGTGGGATGAGAGAAAAGAGAGAGAAGCCGGGAAGGTTTTGATTGGCTGACGCATTATTGGTATTCGGTTGGTTGATGCGTGGCAGTGTATTTGATCGGTTGAGTGGCAGGATATTCAAACGCTGATGTATGCTACTACTTTTATTCATTCTATTTTTATCATTTAATTTGAACTATTGTCTCGTATTTTTCAAATCTTATTTTTATTTATTATTTTCATTCTTGACATTCTCCACCACTACCATTTAATCATATATTTGGGAGCAAGGTTTATAATAAAAATTAAAAAAAGTTGTCCAAGTAGAGAGGTTCATTTGAGGAAAAATCTTGTTATGGTATACATTAGGCACTTACACTGCTGAACATAATCAAATATTTTATTTGAATTTTAAGATTGCACAAATAAATAAGAGAATTAAAGAAACAAGTTAGAACATCAGAATATCAAATTAGGCTTTTACTATATGAAACATATTGTAAATAGTACGAGAGTCATTTCCTGTCAAATATGATGGGTATGCATGAATTAAGTATTACATTTAAGGCACTTCCCAAAATATGGATGGCAGTTGTTTAAAATTGAAACAAAATAACTAATTTGTTAAGTTATAACATTATAATGAGCTTTATTGCTTAATGCAGACAGGAACATAAACAATAAACAAACCCACCACCTGTTATAATGAGCTTAATTGTTTAATGCAGACAGGAAACAAACCCATCACCTGCATTCAATAAGTATGTAGATCAGAAATATATTATATTCATTTACCTGAAACAAAAGCAAAGAGTTAGCAGAATGAACATCATAGTTTTGGAATTATATGAAATAGAAATTATTTCATTCAAACACTTGCCAATAGCAATTTCCCCCTATAATCAAGCATATGTCATAGGTCATATAACCCAAAATAAAGGAAACAATGCCGGTTGCCTGACTGAAAAATCAAAATAAATAAGTCAGTTGATTGCATTAAAGTAGCAATGTTAATGAAGAGTGAATAATTGAAACAAGCAAAATTCCTAAAAAATAAAGTTTTACAACAATAACATAAGTGCAAGATCATAAACAGTGAAATACAGCAAGGATTTCCAAAGGTCAAAGGTTTTCACTGTATTTGTGATTGGTGTTTGAATGATATTGGTTTATTTGACTATCATGTTTAAAGTTTATGGTCAAAAGTATTTTCTCTGATAAAACCTTAATTGACTTTTATTGTATCTACACATTACCCGACCATAGGCATGTGGGGGATATGAGAACACCAGCCATTTTAAGAGAAAAGATGTTTCCCCATGTTTTTCCCACAAAAGACCAACAGGTGAGAGGATAACAAAGATTTAATATGTTCCGAGTCATTCACTTTAACCACCCTCCATGTCTCTAATTGAAAATGTGTCTGACACCTTTTCCTAAAATCGTTTTCCTATAATTCAAAATGTATTCCTAAATCCCTGTTTGTAAAAACTTCATTGAGTGTTTAATGACAATATAGTAATAGTTTTCTTCACATTTTAAAATTAAATTATGATTTGAATCTGAACACAACAAATCTTTACTTTGTGTTTGAACCAATAGCCCTTAATAATGTACGTTAAAAATTATAAAAACATCTACTGGAAGTTTAAGTTACGTAAATATTAATTTCATATTGCTAATAATATGAAACAAATACTGTAAAAGAATCTATATAATACATAAAACATCAACTGGAAGTTTAAGTTAGGTAAATATTAATTTCATTTTGCTAATTATTTAAAACAATTACTGTACAAGTATCTATATAATTTATAAAAACATAAACTGGAAGTTTAAGTTACGTAAATATTAATTACATTTTGCTAATAATATGAAACAATTACTGTAAAAGTATCTATATGTCTCTTTAAAGTGAACGGGATTCGTGAAAACACGATCTCTAGTTTTTTTTAAGAGTACTTAATTAAAGTTCGATAAAGAATAACTATCATGTCATCTACAAGCCGTGTTTAACACATTTATATTGCCGCTAGTCCATTAATAAAAATAACTAACGTACGTTATGAGAAATAAACATGTACATTACATAGTTCTATTACTGGCCACTCAAAGCGCCACCGTCAGGCCCCTTAAATACCATATTAACCCAAGACCTTATAATACGCAAGCTTGGCAATGCATTATTATACTTTGATCTCACAAATTCATAAGCTTTTGGCGAATTGTAATGCAAGGTTAATGCATACGATACGAAACGACTAGCATGCTATTGTTTTCATTTTCTGCAGTTTTAGCTGGCCTTTCTAATAAACAACAAACATCTGATGGCGGAGAATTTTTCAAAATCTCAGCATTGCTTTCCAGAATTATTTTTCCTTAACTAAAGAGTCAATAATATCCTTATCAATTTTAATCTTTTTTTCATGCCGACATATCTTTTGCTGCAAAGTCTTGATCTTTTTTTGTACTGCATAACTCAGCACTTTCGCTCAATTTTTCCTATGCTCTACACAATTACTCAATCAACTGCCTTTTGCGTGGTTAATTCATTCATTTATTTTGCATCACTAACAGAGCACTCAATGGGCACTGGTGTTTCAGAGAGGCAGCTTCAAATATGCATACTGCTGGTGCTTGCCTCACTACACTCGTTTTTCGAACTCTCACTTTCTTCATTTTTCCTCTGCTTTGGTGGCTTACGTGGGGTAACAATTGGACTTTGTAAATATTTAGGGTAGGAGGGAAATATCGAGGTGACCCCACCTTCTCTCAGTCTCCTTGTTTGTCCAGTGTAGTCTTTGCCCTCTGGACGAAAATGCTGTTAGCAGACTACTGAAGATACTGACGGTTGCCAATTCTCACGCCTCACAGCCATTATCCATGCCTCTCGCCTCTCTTTATTGGATGGGAAGCTGAAAAACATATCAAAGAACACGTATAGTAGCCACCTGCATGGTAAAAAAAGATTATATATGTATGGTGAGGTTTACTTACATGTGCAAGGATATTCCTTCTTTTCCAGTCATTTTTCTATTCCCGTAGGAAAAATTACAGCCAAACACAACGCAGCCGTTCATCATTATTTATAATTTAATAAATATAGGAGGCTATAAGAATATTAATTTAATGTAACACATAAAACTGAATTAAAACGCCAGAAAAACAGTATATGACATGCTTGTTTACATACTCGACTGCATTGAGCACTTTTAATGTGAGGAGGAACCAAAACACTTTCACCAACCAACCCAACCCGGTAGGGACGCGTAAAATATTTCTTCATGTTCAAATTTCCCTTCCCGGGCCCATCCGAGTTCCAATGGACTACTGCTTCACGTAGTTCCTAATCACGCCCTTTTCAGCGCCTTGTAGGTCCATATCTCGCCCCCAGAGGGGCGCTGCGGAGGTGGAACATCGTTAATCCCTAAGTACCGAAAAATCAATATTATTATTGTTGGTGTAGTAGGCAAGTTTCAAAGTAAGGATTATTTTAATAGGCGTTATTTTTTTAGACATTTTGAAAGAAAATTATCTTTACGAATGTCTTTACAAACTGGTATTTTCCCCGATTCCTTTAAACCGTCAAAAATATTTCCAATTTTAAAAAATGGTAGCCGTAATGATCCCAGCAGCTATCGCCCAATATCAGTTATTCTAACTCTATCCAAAAATTTTGAAATGGCAATGTACAAACATTTTGAATACCACAATCTCTTCTCTCCCATGCAACATGCTATCAGAACTGGAATGTCCTCTGTTTCTGCAATTGAGTCCCTATTGAACACAGTTATTTCTGCCTTTGAAAATAAGGAATTTACTACCGTTACCCTTTGTGATCTTACCATGGTGTTTGACTGTGTATCACTTGATTTTCTAATATTCAAACTGGAATACTATTGTATCAGAGGTGATGCTCTAAAGGTTCTTTAGTCATATCTCTCAGATAGACATCAATTTCTCAGTGGTGAAAAACTCCTTCAGCCAAAAAGTTATAGGAAAATCCCTATGCATTTCACCCACCAAGTGGTAAGTGATAAAGTTCAACTAACCCTGTTCACTGCCAGGTCAGGTTCTCCCCTGAGGATGCCCACTTGGTGGGTGAAATGCATAGGGATTCTTCTATAATTTTTTGGCTGAAGGAGTTTTCCACCACTGAGTAATCGAAGCCAAAGTGTTCAAGCTAGCTACTACTGAGATATCAATTTGTTTCTATTGACTAGTGTGATTCTGAGATTCTGGAAATTCATTCTGGGATACCTCAAGGCTCGGTTCTCGGTCCTCTACTGTTCCTAGTTGTAATAAATGATCTTGATCATAATGTTAGTGCTAATACTCTCTTGTTTGCTGATGACACTACCTTTATTGACCACAGTAAAAATATCAATATTTTAGATGCTAACTCAGCTCTCACTTTGGAATCTGCCAAGAGTTGGTTCTCTGCTAATGAATATTTGCTGAATGTGAATAAAACTCAGAGTGCTATCTTCTCCTTGCATGATCTACCTCATAATTATGACACAATGAAGTCTGTCAAAATTCTGGGTATTTGGCTGGACCCTAAGCTGTCATGGAATGATAGCAATGATCTGCAATAGACTTTCTCGTGGGCTGTACATGTTAATAAAACTTAAGCTACATATATTTGATCACTAAATTAAGTCAGTATACTATGCATTTTTTCATTTCCAAATCACATATGGAATTCATCTCTGGGGCCACTCATCAAGTGCAAAGTTAGTATTTATGCTACAAAAAAAAGCATTAAGAATAATTTCTGGTGTTCCCTCAAAGGAACACTCTAAACCACTCTTTGCTAACCATAAAATTCTAACTTTGTACAGCTGTTATATCTATGTAAACTTACTACATGTAAAATAAATTTAGAATCTACGTTTCTTCAACAGACTACCTGTAGTTGCCAGATCCATACCTGTGAATATGTTCAAGTCCATTGTTTTTTCATGGCTTGCTGAAAAAGCCTTTTATTCAGTAAATCAATACTTTGAAGGTGATATAGACATTTCTTTTCAACGTATCTAATGTATTATTGTGGCCCTTCTTTCTCATGTTGTGTAAATACTTGTATGTTATGTATATATGACTCTCTTTGTAACATTCTATCTTTTTAATTGTGTTTACAACTGACTATGCTTATTCTAGTCTTGTACTGGCTAATAGCTGAATAAATGATTATGATTATTTCTTTCACTGTTGGCACTAACGACTTTCGATAGATTGCTATTCGTAATAGTGATGGGAAAGATCGTTCATTACTGAGATCTGACTCACGGATCATGATTCGTCTCCATGATTCGTTCATATGAACGGTCCCCGAGATAAATCTTTCATTTAATGCTCGCGGCAAACGAATCTCGTGAATTGCTATTTTACGGCGCATCGTTCACGTTTCATCTTACCTCAAATTCATCAGAATGATTCCGTGAAGGATTGTACTTCTTTTATTTCTTTAGTCCTTCGTCCTTTATTCCTAAGGAACCTTTTTTCCTTCAGCCCACTTTATAATGTTGGTCTGAATCTCTGTCTGTCCGCTTCATAACTCAGCTCCCGTAAGTGTTAGAGAGATCTGACTTTGTGTGAAAACTTAATTCAATATTAATTGGGAATGATGAATAAAATTCCCAAAAAAGACCAGGGTTACACTCCAGGGTATCATTTCTATTCCTCATAAGGTAACGTGTAAAAATCGATTTCTTGACGCGCATGCTTTTACTTAGTCTTTGCTTTTACTCTTATGCAAATTTAAATTACTTAATATAAAGATACGATCTCGGAATAAAACATGTAACTAGCTGAAAGAATCAACTTTATATTTTTAAAGACACAATCCGAATCCAAGCTGAATTAGAGTAAAATTAGATTTCAACGATAAAAAATGCTAAATATCATGGTAACGAGGTAAAAATGTAAGAGCCTAGTTTGAAAGCAAGCGTGCCGCGAAATTCTGTTCATCTTTAAAAGGGTGCCGCGCTTAGAAAAAGGTTGGGAACCACTGCCATAAAAACTATAGTGTCTAGGCCTTTTTAATATGTATATACGTATGCACAGGTTGATGCATAATTGGGGAAACATGGAGAAAATTAAATTAAAAATTTCATGGGTATTGTGGTGACCGAATATATACGTGTGTGAATATTTATATATTTTATTCAAAAGTGAATGAATATTGTGCTGTTAGAGTTTATGTGACTACGTAGAATGATTTTTCATTTTAAATACTCGCCTGTACATACAAGACAATTTCAATCTCACATGTAAAAAGATGAAAGAAAATCGTTTTTATTGGGTAACCTAAATGACTTTCATCACAAACCGTGCTGTGAGAGCTAAAGTGAGCGAAAAAGGAACTAAGTGAACGGCTGGTTGGCTGCGAGAGGAGAAATACAGTGAGAGAGAGGTCGAGAGTCATTTTGAGAGCGAATGATACGAGAACGACTCGCATTCATCACTAGTCTTTGCATTCATCTATTGACAGTGATTCATCATGATTCATAGAGTTGATGGCGGCGTGAACGTTTCGTTCACGAAATGAGAGTTACTTGTTTACGGATCTCGAAAGTGATTCGTTCATCCTGAACGAATCTTTAATGAACGACCCATTATTAATTCGTAATGTTTATTATATTGAGATGATCTTGAAGAGCCTTCTGAGAAATAGGCAGCGGTGGTGTGCTACTATTATAAATTTTGTCATAGGGTTAATGAAGCATAAAACGGGAGCGGTGACAATTTTAACCATTGTTTGTGTCATTCTTTTAAACTTTTCGTTATAAATGTATTCATCTCTTTCATAAGGAAATGAGCTACTTTTGATTTCTAGCTGTATATATATAATTAAATTATTATAGGTGGATATCTTTATCTTACGTTGAAAAGTGTATGGGAGGATATTAAATTCTCCTAAGATGTCTAATTAATGATATTCATGAGTGCGCATAATTTCGTAAATAGTACATATTTTGTTGCAATATTAAGCATTTGACCCAAGAAAAGATACGTTCCTATATAAGATGTCTGTATCAACCTTGGTGAGAGTGTGGCAGATAGGGCGTATGGGTTATGTTAAAGCATCGCGCTTACAGAAAAAATTAGTAAACCGTCAGCATAATGCTGTCGGTGAATGTGAGAATACCCTCCTCATCCTGGAGCACGATCCGGTGTACACGGTCGGCATCCGGTCAAAGGACTACACAGATGAAGAAGAAAGGCGCCTCAGGAGTCTTGGAGCTGAATTTCACCGATCTGATCGAGGTGGTATGATCACGTTTCATGGACCTGGTCAACTTGTTGCATACCCTATTCTTAACTTAGGGCAACTTTACGACAAGGAAGGTACGCAGCATAATTATGGAAAATTCGGCGAATTTTCTCAAGTTTGACTTTTTATTTGAAGCCCGTTACATAGTTAAATGTTGGCAAAACTTATGATATTCAATTTATTGCTTTGTGAAATATTTTGTCTTTTGAAAGGAGGGCTGAGTATTTCATCCACTCTTGGTATTCCGTTTTGTGAATTTTATCTATGCCATTCGCACTGTACTCTTTCTAAATAGATGTTTTATAAATTTGGCAAAAAATTTACCTGTAGCCTCAGTGGCCTCACTCATTAACGTTCATTTATTTGTTACATTTGTGAATTTCCATAACATTTTTGGGTACTATGGGACAAATTCTTCTCAATGCATTCTGTTGTTTTATCCTCAGCACATCTACATTCTGTGAGTCTAGAAAGAATAATTTTGTCATTTTAAGGGGTTATTTTATAAATTAATATTTTGAGACAGTAAGTATTGTCTGTGCAATCTTCAGTCACTTTTAATCTATGAATGTTAATTTTGAACAATTTATTCAGCATGGTGTTAGATTTTGTCTTCCAAAAAATGCATTGATGGATGACATAATTTTTTCCTATGATGTGTCTTTTCTAGTTTATATGAGTACAAATTGGCCATGAGCAAAAACTGACTCATCCAGAAAAAGCCTTTACGAGAAAAAGTTTGCCCTTGAGCCTTATTTATTGTCAAACAAAAAGCTAGCATGATGGGAAATTGACATCCTTTTACACCTCTCTCCCTCCTTCCTTATTCCCATGCATATCCCTCTCTCTCCAGATGACACGTTAAATGCTTGATGGCCCATATTAAGGCACTCAATTTGTACATATATAGTACTCATATGAGAATTGATACAACAATGGGCTCTCGATTTCAACAATTGCATGGTTGGCAAGATAAATCCTCATGAAATTGCTTAATTTTGCAAAAATAAGTCATTTAAATGTTTAATTGGAACATTTGCAGACTGAGGGAGTCAATCTGTGATAAAACTAAGAAACATTGTTCATTTTCCTTTAAAACAGTTCAGTTCTTTATCCGCCGGATTTAAATACCTGCTGGCAGGGTCCAGCTGCCGGATATAATTTTGGACATTTAATTTTCCTGTACCTCTTTTCCAAAAAATCGCATATCTCGTGAACTATCGTTGATAAAATGCTCAAATAAAAAGCATTTTGTAGTCAAATTATCAGAGAATTACATGTTTCTGCATATTTGTAGAAATAAACAGGACGAAATAACCCTAATAGACTAAATTTCGCTGCTAAAATAACTTATTGTTGCTATAAATCGAAATAAAGTGCAAAAACACTTCATTTACTTACTTTTTGGCAACCTGGTTCCTGCTTGGTCCGCAGCTGACACAACCCCAGTATTTACATTTCCCTATAGTGTTGGGCTAGTGTGGTATTCCTCAAAGAAGGGCTCAATACATAGTCCCACGTCACACGCCTTGTACCTATGTTTTGTTCTTTAGTATTTGCCCTTTGAGGAACACACACAGCAATGGATACAGGACTCCGAAATGGGCCAATGCTTATTGTCCTTGGCCTGTAAGCGGTTTATTTGTGTTCCACTAGCACTAGGTCGCCCCCTTGAGAGATTCTGGGAAGGAAGAGCCCTAGCACCCTTTTCAACCAGTTGCCTCACAAGGGAAAGTCGGAATTGCCAATGTGAAAATGCACCGCCGAACGAAGAAAGGAGGATCCAACTATTTAGTATAGTTAGGTCGACTAAATGAAAAAATAATTTCTTTGTCCATTTCCAAGTGCGGCGACCGATGGTGTAGCTGTTAACCATCCCATCTCCTTTGTCCACGTACCCCATGTGGCGGTTATAATCTTCGACTATAACAGGCCTCACAGTTCTTCCCTCTTCATCACGGAAGTTTCCTTCTCCTGGTGAATCGTGAATGTTTGATAGCATGCACGCATCTCTTTTGTCCTTCCATATAATCGCGGTCAAGTCATCCCTGGTCCAAGTGCGTGTGTCTCCCCGTCTTAGTTTCAGTTTTTTACTGGAAAAGTCTTGGGGCATGTCTTTCTGGTTTTGTCTAACAGTTCCGCAACAATAAATTGATAGAACTGATAGAAATTATCTATTGGAGTTGAACACAGGTCTTTTTTGGGGATTTTTTTCTTAAATGGCTTTTACTACAGTGGAAACCGCTTAACACGAATTGTGGGGGACCATCGCAAACATTTCGTCTTAACCGAATTTTGTGCTAAACGAATTTCATGATAACCTTTTTTGAGACTGATTTGAGATATTGATATAACCTCGTAAATAAATCTTGACATAACAAATATGCGATGGAAACAGCACAGTAATTAGTTATAATAATGAAAACCTTATAATTTATTCATTACATATATACATAAAAAATTATTTTATTTCAATAATTTCATAAAAACAATGTACAAATATTAAGTATCAAGGTCGCTCAAGTAGTTCAATTGTCTACTTCTTAACAAAAAATTCCGTAATTTTTTTCTGCCTAGCATTCATAATGATCTTTTTTCCACAAATTGTTCCAAATCATCAACCGTCTCATACAAACTGTCCCCATCTGTTTGATTTTCTAAAAACCGACGCACACTTTTTAGCATTCCACGGATATCCGCAGCACTTGGCACTGACAACATTCCGTCATCACAGTCATCTCCACTTTCACTACTATTTTCATTTTCTTTTGTTGCACTTGATTTAAAAATGTCCACAATGTCACTGTCTGTTAAAAGTGGTGTAGTAGCAATATGGTCATCCACTGCTATATAATCATTCAGCGTGATTTCAGTTGTCAATCTCATTACAGACGACACGCGACCGAAGATATCGCACAATTCACTTTCAGTAGATGTATTTACCCTAATTTCCATAGTCGATTCAGTTTCATCCTGTCCAGAAAACCTATCTGCTGATGGCGAAGAGGAAAATCCAGCGTGGCAAAAACAATTTTCGATTGTTTTCGCTGTAACTGACCTCAAAGCGGCATACAACAAATGCAAGGAATCCAAAAGAGTCACAGGCTTAATTTCCTCATTTGATTCAATACTAGATAAATATTTCTGGAGTAATAACTTCCGATAGTGGCATTTTAGATTTTTTATAATACCCTGGTCACATGGCTGCAATACGCTTGTTGTATTAGGCGGCAGAAAGATCAGTTTAATTGATTTCAGCAGTTCCACTTCTGGATGAGCAGGGCTGTTGTTGATAATTAAAGCTATTTTGCGCTTCTGGCATGAAAAGCGCTTGTCCAATGCCCTAACCCAGTCTGTGAAAATGTTTCCCGTCATCCAAGCTTTTTTATTTGCAGTGTATTCCACGGGAAGCTTCTTTACATTCTTGAAGCAGCGGGGATTCAGAAATTTACCCACAAAAAACATCAGGATTTTTTCAGAACCGTCTGAATTGCAAGCCACCATTACCGTAATGCGCTCTTTAGATTTTTTTCCACCAGAGCACTGCTCATTTTTAAAAGCTAAAGTTTTTTCTGGGAGGCAGCGAAAAAAAATTCCGGTTTCGTCAGCATTAAAAATGTCCTTAGGCGCAAAGTCTGTTGATAATTTAGGCAAGGTAGAAGTTACCCACTCTGATGTCATATCGTGGGAGACGTCTCCCGACTCGCCGGAAACACTCTTAAAAATTATCCCATTCCTCACCTTGAACTGCTCCAACCATCCAGGAATTCAATTCCCAATTCTGATCCCAAAGCGTCAGCCTTCGCCATCAAAACAGGACCAGAAATTGGAGCATTCTGGGCTCTTGCTTGCTTAAACCAGATGATCAGCGCCGCTTCCAAATCCTGGTGCTTTGCCGTGCGTAGACGCTTCCGTTCCGGTTCAAACATGCTTCTCTCAAACACAGATGTTATTTTATCACGATTTTTTATAATTGTTGACAAAGTTGAAAAGGAAATTTCGAACTCTTTGCAGATGTCCGTTTTGGTTCTATCACCGTTATCAACCGCTTGTAGGAGCTGCATTTCTCTTTCAGTGGTATTGCTTTTTGCTTATGCACTTTACTAGCCATTTTTATGTGGGTCTTTTATCTTTTATAAAAATATAAAAATCACAACTGAAAACAATCCCGAAAAAGAAAGAAGAAGCTCACAGATTCGTTTCACATTCGCTAACCGTTCCACATGGAAATTCAGAATAAACTGAGTAGAACTGTTATGCATAGGGGTCTAGAGACGAGAGCAAGGGAGGAGTTGAGCATACTGAAAGAAGGGGAAAGGGAAGGTGCAGTACAGATAACAATCTGCACCTCCAAATCCTTCCTTTCATTCGAAGATGGTAGTTCCCAGAATTTAGTTTATTTCTGCCAAGGAAATCTCGGTAGCAACCCTCTCAACGGTGGCGCGTGAGTTTCTCTGAGGTCTACTAATGACCATGCCAATTGAAAGAGAGAGGGAAGGAGGAGGTACAGCTGTGGTTGTGAGATTATTCATACTTTTATGTTAAGAAACGAGAGGTTCGTTTCGTGTTATCCAAAGAATTTGACAGGGATTCATTTTCAGGGGACCGAAAAAAAATTTCGTGTTAACCGAAATTTCTTGTTAACCATTTCGCGTAAAACGAACTAATATACGTTGAAATGTATAGGCACCGGTAGGGACCAAGCCTGCATTTCGTGTTAACCGATATTTTACGTTATCTGTTTTCGTGTTAAGTGGTTTCCATTATATATGAATCGAATATTCCTACGAATTTTCAGTCTTCTACCTACTTGGAAGGTTTATTAAAAATTGCATTACAGTCAGTCATAAATTGCCACAGTCAAGTGTTTCATAGATATAGTAAGTTTTTATTTATTATAATCATTATTAATGGTAAGTTTTTATTTATCTTAAAACCTTTATATCATTATTCCTGTATGCAATATGAATGGATAAATCATTATTTTCATTAATGAAACAAAAGATATTCCAAGTAGATAATGCAACTTCTTACTACTTATATACCAAACATTCCTACGTTTACCACTGAGTTGTCTACTTCTGTCTGCCATTCTCTCAACTTAAAGTTTAAAGCTTAGAGTAGAAAGACTTGCACAACATTCAACATATGGCAGATGCTATGCAACTTCTTATGCCTACTATTGTGTCCCCTTCATCTCATGTAATCCAAAGCATTGTTAAATGGCAACAAACATGTGGTATTACGCAAGGTCATAGCTACTCCAATTTCTTCATCACGTAATATCAGCTGATTCTTCCTCTTATAGTATAACCAAACAGAGGAATATATTTTCCTTTTCCGCGGAGATGACTAATAACATAAAACTTTGAAAATAATTGCTGTGTATAATTTTTTCTTCTCTAAGATGACTTTTAAGCACTCAGATTTTTGGCTGACTTAGTGGAATTTCTTTGGGTACCACTGGTATGTATTAAATTCAATTAGTGATAATGTCTTTATGCAATTAAAATTATTAAACTCGATCAGAAAAAATTAATGGGATATTTAAAGGTTCTAAAAGTGATTTTTTCATTGAGAGGTTCTCAATGTTAATTTTGCATGAGATTTCGTAATCTAAAATAAGCAAAGGGATCCGAAACGCTTGCAGAATGCAAGCACCTTTTACTAGTGTCATCATATATCCTATACATAAGAAGCTGCTATTTATAATAGATACTAGATGAATTAGCCCGTTTAAAATGAGCTTTATAATCAAACAATATAAAAAACAAATTAGACCATTTTATTATAAAATTATAGTATAGCAATCCTACCAAATTTGGTTGAACCGGCTTAAGTAACGGCTAAGATATTGAGCATTATGGACAGAATGATCAAGGGAATAAGGGTTTTATTATATTATCTAATATATGTATAAGTGTTTGTATGTATGTATGTGTGTGATTCTATAACTTGAGAACTACAGAACATAGAAGCAAGAGAAAGATCATTTTAATCGCATTGCAGAGAAAGGTGGTGTAGTAGGGTTTTTAAACCGATTTGATAGAACCTTTTAATTTAAAAAATAATTTCTCTTCCAATTTTTTCCCATTTGAATAACATGGGAATGAATATAGACAAATTTTAATTTGGGCTTTAAAATTACTAATAACCTAAGTATGAGTTCCAGACTTGAATCCAAAGATGCAGAAATGAATGAGGTTTTGTTTTCCTACGGTCAAATATCAAATACAGGCCAAAGATTTCCTAAATTACACTTTTAACAGCAAAATTTCGACATTTTTTGATCGAAAACTTATGGTTGTCATGTATATCCAATTGTTGCCGACTTCTTGAACTGGGAAGAACTGCGTATGCGAGTGTTATTTTTATCATGGTAACGTAAATAAACAAACTTCTGTCAATAGTATTGTTTTATATTGTGAGATAAAGATTAACACAAGCTATATGTGAAAGCAACTTCATAAATGCAAGAGGCATATTTTAAAGCTGTAGTGTGAAATTTGTAGAAACAATAGAGAAAAATGTAAAAATTTTAAATTTAAATAAACTTCATCAGAAATGTCAAAACTTGAAACATTTTCCTGCTTCAAAATAATTAATATTTTATTAAGTTGGGTGTAACATTATTAACAAAGTATAAAAAAATTCTGAGTTACTCAGTAATTTAAAAAAATTGTTTAGTTTTGAAAATTAACGTTTGTTAATGGAAGTCACATATCAAATTTGCAAGATTGGCTCCCAAAAAGTTCATTATCTTTGACAGTGAGCCCAACTCACTCCTGGTGTACATATCTTTTGCTAGAAATGCAAAGTCTTATGTCTGTGATGGGTTTTTGCTGGTGTTGAAATCGCTAGCTGAAATTCTACCGGCCCATAGGTATACCCTTAATTATTTAATCGCATTGTGCCAGTGAAGATAATGTGGAAAATTACTTTAAATCATTAAGAAATTCTTTTGATGTTGGTTTTCTAAAAACAAAACAAGTGACTGCCAATGTATGTTTGTTAGTGGAAATTGTGTCAAGGGCCTGTTGGGAAGCCCTTGAGTATTATTCAATTCAAACAGGAAAAATATGTGGTCACAACAGCTGTTAATGTATGTCGAATTTAAATGAAGATGTGGTATACAAAACAGCCCATGAATTTTATGGTAGTGGGAGTTTCAAACAGCTTCTAAGTTTGCTGATATTAAAAACGAATTAGTTACCATGGTTCTGCTATGTTGATGCAAAGAATATTGAAATCTATTGGGTTTAAGTGCAGTCAATGTGATGATGAGGGAAAATTTTTAATGGAGAGGTAGGGTATTGTTGCAGCACTGGTCAATTTTTGAGAAAAATGTACAAATTGCATCAAATTTTTATGGCCTATGTCTAAATAATTTACTGCAAAGAAACATTCCAAAGGTAGCTCTGGTGCCAAAGTTCCTCTTGGGAATGGGATTAGCTAATTTTATTCCACTCATATTCTCATGTTTTTTTCTGATATCATATTAATTTTTAGTTCTAATTTGTCACCAAAATCAGCAAATAAATTATATCTTTTTTTGACCTGATGATGATGCTATGCGTCAAAACCTAGGTCGTGTTTTAATAAAAATTTGTTTGGTATAGTTGTCAATTTTGGTAATTTTTTAAATTATATTTTATTTAAAGATTGGTTTGAAAACTTATGAAGGAGTTTAGAGAAAGTGTATCATTGTTATGGACAATGCAAGTTATCATTCATATGTTAAAGTTCCAAGCAGTAACACCAGAAAACTGAAATATTTCAACAGTTATAAGAAAAATATAAAATTATAGGTAATGATGTAGATGTAACTATAAAGGAACTTTTATAGAAAATTCAGCCATTAGGGCAAAAATGCAAAACATTCAAGTTGGACCAATCACTTTGGAAATGGGACATGAATTTGTTAGGTTACCACCAGTGGCGGCTCGTGTATAGGCACTGCGGAACTGCAGCACCCCCTATTTCCACTTGATATTATCGATAACATTTAATATAATGAGTCCTTTTTTCTTTAATTCTTTCTTTATTTTTGTAGTACAATATATATTCCTTAAGCTTAATGTCAGTACTTCAGTAGCCATCCCCCAGTTTATGAAAAAGATACAAAAATCTTTGTATGGAACTGTGCGCTTCCCAGTGCCAGCGACGTGGTGTTTGACTGTTGTGCGCATGCGCACGTAGGAGTGGGGGTGGGGAGGAAGGTGGGACTGCCAGGTAGAGAGAGCACTGTTGCTTTCGCAGTGCCGGCTCTGGCGTGATGGTGGAAGGAAGTTTTTTTTTACTCAGCGTGTGTTGTGCTTAAAAACCGTGTACCATATTCTTGTATGTGATAAAGTGTAGAAGAGTGTAGAATTAGATTATTATTCTGCTTCCAGCTATTCTATTTGATTCATTTTTTTCGGTTCTTTTATTTAACAGAAAACTTTAACCATGGCCTTGCATCCCCAAGAAATAAGTTCTGTGACTGTAAGTGAACTTCAACAGCTTAAGTTTTCACAGCTATCTCTCCATGAGAAAGTTACAGTTAAGAAAAGAGGTCGTTCAACACCTGATATTCTAATATCTCAGCCAGGCAAAAGCAACAACAAGAAATATATTCGTAGCTTTAATTCTGAATGGTACCAACGGAAAAGTTGGCTTTGCAGCTGTGAAGTAAAAAATGCACTGTTTTGCTTCCTGTGTTTGCTGTTTGGAGGTGATGTACCGTGGACAAAAGATGGTTTTAGAAATATAATCAAAATGAAAGAAAAAACTGAAAAGCATGAGAAGTCAAAGAAGCACGTTGATAATGTTGTTTCACTGTCACTTTTAGGAACTGTAAGTATTAAGGAGAAACTTAGTGAGGCATACAGACTTTCAATCAATGAGCATAATATAAAAGTTAAAAAGAACCGTGAAATTTTGTCCAAAATAATAGACTGCATTTACTTTTGTGGAAACTTTGAAACTCCCTTACGTGGACATGATGAAAAAAGACGATTCAGTAAATCCAGGGGTATTTAGAGGATTAGTAAATTTTGCATCTAAATTAGATTCAGATTTGAAGAATCACTTAGAAACCAGTGCAGTCTTCAAAGGTGTTTCTAAGACCATTCAGAATGAGATACTTGACTGCCTGCTACAAATATACTGTGAGGAGATAAGGACGGAAATTAGAAAAGCTTCCTTTGTAGCTGTCATGGCTGATGACACAACAGATGTTTCGGAACACACTCAAATGGTCCTTGTTCTACGGTACGTATTGAATGAAGAAATATTTGAGCGTTTTTGGGGATTCTTTATTCCAGAAAATCAAACTGCAGATGGCATATCAAAACGTATTTTAGAACAATTGGACATAATCCTTCAAGGAAATGGACAAAAACTGATAGCTCAGACATTTGATGGTGCAAATGTCATGAAAGGCAAAAAAGCAGGAGTTCAAGCAAAAATAAAAGCAGTTTATAGTAATGCACATTTCATTCACTGTTATGCACATCAACTTAATTTAATAATGAGAAATGCAGCAAGTATTACACGAAACGCAAGAATATTTTTCTCTAACATTCTGGCTATTCCAACATTCTTCTCAAGATCACCACAACAAGTGTCCATTCTCAAGAAACATATGGACGTCAGCATTCCACGTCCATCCTCTACAAGGTGGAATTTCAACATACGGACCATAAACAGAGTTCATGAAAATTTGCAAACTTTAAAAAACTGCCTTACTGAAATTCAGTCAACATCAAATGCAGATCAAACCATTGCAGAAGCAACAGGAATTTTAAAATACCTGAATGATGATACATTCAAGTTTTGGTTAGAGCTTTTTCATCAGATTATGCCTCATGTTGAAATAATTTACAACCAAATGCAATCTCGAGAAATTAATGTGTTTAAAGTTAATGAATATATAACAAATTTCAAAACTGCTATTTTAGAATTGAGAAACTCAAAGTACTGTGAGAATCCTTCAAAGACACTCATGGCAGAAGCTAAGGAAGTGTGTGACTATATATGTGTTGATATAATGGACAGATATTCTTCCACTAAACACTTAGTAGCTGCTAAATTGTTCAACAAGAAATGCTTCACTAGATTTAAGAATGAACATCCCACAAAAGAGATAGTACTGACCACTGAAGCTTATCCCATGATTGACAAAGAAAAGCTTGAAACTGAACTAAAAGTATTCTATTGTAGGACTGATATTCATGAATATTGCAAATTAATTGAGCTGCTGAAATTTATCTTGGAAAATAATCTAGATGATGTTTTTAGTGAAATTACGAAACTGATAAAAATCCTCTCGACAATTCCCATGCCTACATCAGAGGCAGAGCACTGCTTTTCAACATTGAAAAGAATAAAAACTTTTTTAAGAAGCACTATGAATTCGGAAAGACTAAATGCGCTTGCAGTACTTTCAATGGAGAAAAATTTCCTCAATTGTCATCCAGAGATCAAGGAGAAAATTATTGAACTTTTTGCGCAAATTAAAACAAGAAGAATGGATTTCATTTTGAAATGAATAGATCAAGCTTGAACTGTAACAATTTAAGTTAAAGTAAATAAAAAATGTTTGGTTTTTTTGTTAAGATTTTATCAAGTTCCTGAATAAATTTTCTTTTTATACATGTTTTTTTCCTTTTACACAATTTTAAAACAAAGGCTAAAAATTTTCTGGAGCAGCACCCCCACTAATTTTAGCTACGAGCCACCACTGGTTACCACTCTACATTGCCAATGTAATCCCATTGAACTTATCCGGACCCAAGTTGAAAGAGAGATTCCAAATAAAAACTGTATGTTCAAGTTAGCAGATATTCAACATTTAATGCATTAAGTGATTACAGAAATCTGGGCAAGATGTGTATGAAAAAGCGAGGAGCTGCAAGAGAAATATTTTATAAAAGAATGTGCTAGATCAGCATTTCCTAAACTTTAGTAATCTGAGGACCCCTTTCATGCAAGTTTCTTTGCTTTGGGGACCCCTGGGACTACTGCTCCAGACCCCTGTTTAAGAACTGCTGTGCTAGATGAAATATTGGATCCGTTTATTGCAAAAGTTAATGAGGATGGCACAAGCAAAGGAAAAAGAATTAGATATTAATTTTATGAGCGAACAAGAAATAAATTTACAAAAGAGACAATAGATTTTTGAGTAAAACAGTGGCTCTGATAACTTCAGAACACCTAGTTAATTCACCTTCTGGTTAATCTCTAAATGAGTAGTTTTTACTTGGTGTGTGTAATAAGCCTAAAAATTCATAGCCATTAATTGAGTCTAAAATATGAATCTTGCGAAGTTACCAATTTGTAGTAATATTTCCTTGTTTTCTTAGAATGAATTTTGGGCTCTGAAGATTCAGTTGTTTTGTTTTACCTTCTTCCATTCCAATTTAAATACTTTGGATTCCCAGATCATAATCTATTATTTTACAAAAGCATGCGTTATGTGAATCATTGGATGAAAAAGGTGAATTTTTTTTGATAAAGCTGGATAACCCACCTTCATTTTTCTCAGCAAGCAACAGGCTGAAAACTCTACATAGTTGATCTTCAACTACCATATGAAATTTGATGCTCTTTCCCCTTCAAGCCTCGCAGAATGATTAATTCGACAGTGAATTATCAAGCACGTCTTATGGCTGAAAAATTTCAAGAATGAGCAGTTAAGCATATAAAAAAGTGACTGTTGGAGATATCTGAGATTAGAAGTATTTTTAAAATGCTTGTTCTTTAATTGCATTGATTAGTCCATTTACAAAAGTTGCTACTAGTCCACAAAAAATTCCTATGTTTTTGAGCGCTTTGGCCAGGAGAGGTTTAATAGACATTTTTCATTTGAATGTATCTTGCGACTCGTTAATTTTTTGAGTTGCTAAGGTAATAATTATTCTCTGGTTGTGTATGTCAAGCACTGATTTGTCACTTCAGGACGTGTGGGCCTTCGTCGTTATGTGGAGAAGTTGCAGTGTGTTGCTGCTTCAACATGTTCCTCTTTGGGCCTAACTGACTGTAAAGTGCTGAATGACTTTCCTGGAGTGTGGGTGGGGTTACAAGGGGAGGAGAGGAAAGTGTGTGCTGTGGGCGTGAGGGCTGGGCGATCTGTTGTCTCCCATGGCATGTCACTCAATTGCAGCGTGGATCTTACGTGGTTTGAGCATGTGGTCCCATGTGGTATTCAAGGAAAAGGTGTCACCTCACTCTCCAATGAGCTGCAGACTTTTGTGTCTGTGAGTGATGTGGTGCCTGTATTCATCTCAGCCTTCTCAAGGGAATTTAACTGTGAAGTCTGTGAATTTCCAACTCAGTTGGCACACTCGTTGCAAGATTTACTTGATCAGCACTAATTTTTAGTTTTTTGTGAAATGTAAATTTTTCTCTGTAGTCATAATAAGATGTACATTTGTAACAATTCCAGTGAAGTTTGACATTTTATTTTCATTAATTTAATGTAGACTGCCATTTATACTTTCATAGTCATGTTGTGTAATAAAAATATTTTAAAGTATAAATCACACACTTGGGTGTTTCTGCATTGAACGAATCAGTTGAATATGCTCAGCAGTTCGTATGAGACAGCTATGTTTTTCAGGTATATTTCAGTAGAACTTGCTTGTAATGAGCATGGATTTAGTGTTATAAGGTGTTACAATTTAATTAAAGATTTCATAGGTACAACATCCAAGACCAGATTAAGAAAATTAGGGGCCCTGGTGCAATTTTTCATAGACCACCCCCATACAATCCCACACAGTGTCCAGGGCCCCCATGGGGCCCCTCTACTCACGGGGTCCTGCTGTAACTGTGCCACTGCTCCCTGGTAATTCTGGCATTGTCAACATCCTTTCTTTTGAGCATATTCACAAACTATTTCTTGTTTTCCATATAATCTAATGAAACCATACTATAATGGAGCAAGTGTGAGTTTGTCTGTCCGGATTCTGATTGACTGTCGAGAAGCGACAGCCCTGCCTCTGGTGACAAGGAATCGTAATTTTAAAATAAAAATTTGATGTATTTGTTTCTGAATTGAACCAATTTTGCATGAATTTCTAAATCAGATGATTTTCTTAAAACATATCCTTACGATCCATCGTCTTTGCAAAATCGAAGATAAAATGTACGATTGGAGGAGATGAATGAAAAGTATCACTACAGAGGATATCTACAGGCCATCTCACAACAAACTAACACTAAACGATACACAATATAAAAAAGCATGAAAACTTATGGTGAACATTATCATATAACCACAGTTTTATTCAGAATCAATCTCTACATAACCTATTTTTTTTGGATTATTTCAAATAAATATAGACATTTATGTTGCCTTGGAAGTGCCAATCAACGAATAACAGCAAAAGAAAACATCAGTATGTTGCTAATAAACTGAAATGAAGATAATCATTTATTTTGCACATAAAATAAATAATTATGTTAATGAAGTCAGATACAGATTTGAATTGATGAATATTTGGAGGACTTTGAGGACATTTTCTGGGAAAGATGTGTCTTTAGTCTTTTTATACTAATAAGAGAAAAAATATTTATTTTATGAAATCATGTTTTGCATCCACTAAAAAGTAAATAAATTGCTATTTCTATTTTGAGGCAGAGCTAGATCCCACCCTATTAAGACTCCAATAGTACAGTTCAACCATTAAAATAATCTTTTGATAATTGCCTCCACAGTTCACTGGATGTTCCTAGATCACTGATATATTTCGTAGGAGTCGCAAAGTAGTATCCCGAAGAAATATTCAAATCTCTGTTTAGAAATGCAAATCAATAGTTAATGAAGGTTGGCAAACAAAAACAATATTTCTAAATACAGTTATTGCATCAAGTATCATTGATACGAAAATATTTAATAACATAGACTTTTAATAAGTACCTCCACAGTTCACTGAATAATATTTCGTAGGATTTACAAAGGAGTACAGTCACTCCCAGACTTATGACCATCCGAAGTTATGACCAAAATTTCTTTTTAAAAATTTCATTTTAAACTACTGTATAAATTTCATAAAAAAATTTCATTTTGAACTACTGTATAAAAGTGATAGTGATGCCAGTAGTGATAAAAGAAAAAGAAAGGCTATTGATTTAGAAAAAACTAGCCATTGTGAAACAGTATCATGCCTGCCAAATGGTGACTTCTTTAGCACACACACACCATAATAAAGGACAGTGATCATATTATGGATGCTGTTAAAGGTACTATGCCATTAAAGGCAACAATATTAACCAAAAAAATAAAAGGGCCAATCCACGAAATGGAGAAGTTACTTGTGATTTGGATGGAGGATCAAATTAAAAAACAGATCCCTTTAAGTCTGCTAACGATCCAGGCAAAGGCTCATAGTCTGTCGGAGGATCTCAAAAAAAAGGAAGGTGAGGATTATGACCAAATATTCAATGCTAGCCATGGCTGGTTTAATCGGTTTAAAAAACATGCATATTTTCATGATGTGAAAGTGAATGGGGAGGCTGCCAGTGCCAATGAGAATGCTGCTGAGATGTTTCGGGAGAAGTTGGATAAGCTAAAAGTGGGGGAGAATTTATTACCTGAACAAATATTTAATGTTCCTATGGATGTCACAAGAAAGGTTTCTATTTCTCATGAAATTTATCCATTTCTCTAACAATGAGAAAATCAACAAAGCCACCCATCCAAATCCAAAGTTGTGGAAATTTTATGAGGTGATGGAACATTTGTGTGGTAGATTCTGTGATGTATACTCTCCTGACCAAATGCTTAGTCTGGACGAGAGTTTGATGCTTCTCAAAGGTCGTCTTGCTTGGAAAACTTATATTGCAAAGAAGAGAGCTCGTTTTGGACTGAAGTTCTTCGTATTGTGTGAGTCAGAGTCCGGTTACATTTGTGATTTTCTGTTATATACAGGTCAAAGCACAGTGTACAATAGCAAATATAATAATTTACCCATTAGCACCAAAATTGTTCTTCATTTGATGGATCGTTTCTTGGGGCAGGGGTACTGTGTGACAGTGGATAATTGGTATATGTCACCACAACTAGCTGACCTACTGGTTGAACACAAAACAGATATATATGGCACACTGAACAGCAGAAGAAAGGATCTTCCAGAAGGATTTGCGAAAAGGAAATTGAAGAAGGGGAAAATTCAGGCATTCCAACGGGAGAAGGTAATGGCTTTAAAATGGTAGGAAAACTGTTTGCCTCATGAGCACTATTCACAAGTACAGTACAAAGGTTGTTAGGATAAAAGTGGGGTAGATGTGATAAAGCCAACAGTGGTTTATGACTACAACAACACCATGGGTGGAGTTGATTGATGTGATCAAGAAATTTCATATTATCTATCTACAAGAAAGCAGAAAAAGAAATAATAAGAAGATCTTCAGGCATTTTATTGACCAGGCCATCTGGAATTCTTTTGTTATATATAACAAAATATCACGTCAGAAACTCGTCGATCTTCTTGAATATCGGCTTCAGCTCATTGAGCAATCAATAGAAGAGTATGCCGATCCAAATTTCAGGTCGCCAAGAGGAAGACCTAGTGCCACTCCGTGCCCTCTTAGACTAACAGCTCGTCATTTTGCGAGTCATATTCCACCAAACCCCATCAAAAAGGAGCCTAGACGATAGTGTGCTGTTTGCTGTGCAAAAAGGGATAAAAACGGAAAGGGTAAGAGAAAAGAAACGAGAATTTGGTGCAAAGATTGTGGAGTTGGGCTTTGCCTGGAGCCTTGCTTCAAAATTTATCATACGAAAAGAAATTTTTGAATTATGATACCTTGACACTTTATATAATTTTATTTTTATTATACTTTTTCTTTATTTATTTAAATAAAATTATTATGTAAAAATATACAAATTTGTTCCTTATTAAAAAAAAATTATTTTTGAATAAATACCTAAGATTTAAGGAAAATGTAAAATCATCAATAAATGACTAAATATTGACTTGATAAAATAAATAATTATATAACTTTATTTGCGAAGATGTGTACAAAAGTAAAAGACTAACTAAAAATACATTTTTTTTACCAGAATACATTTAAAAAATACCATGCTGGGGCGTTAATAGGGGCAGGTACAACATTAAAAAAATTTATCAATTATTATTTGTTCTACCCTTTGCACTTTGATAATTTATGGTATTTGGTTTTCAACAGTGAATGCACCTAAATTTAACTGGTATTAGGAAATAGTGGGGAAAGAGGAGTAGCTCTGGTACTTAGGAAAGATATGATAAAAAGTGTGACAAAGATAATAGCAACGAATGATATACTGATGGCAATAAAGCTAAAAGCAGTCGCAGTGGACATGCTGATAATCCAACGTCAGCTCATGAAGATGAAAAAATCGATGAGATTTATGAACAAATTAATGAAATTTACGAAGAAGATGGAAGAGGAAAGGTAAACTGCATAATAATGGGAGATTGGAACAGCAAAGTCGGAAAAGGGCAGGAAGAAAATGTTGTCGGGCAATATGGACTTGGGAAGAGAAATCGAGGGGGGGAGAAACTCCTAGAATTCTGCATCAATAATGGCCTTGTAGTGACTAATACATGGTTCAAAAACCATAAACGAAGGTTATACACATGGAAAAGCCCAGGAGATAGAATGAGATGCCAAATAGATTACATCCTTGTAAAACAAAGATTCAGGAACAGCATAAAGAACGCCAAGGCATTGCAAGGAGCGGACATTGATTCAGATCACAGCCTTCTAATACTTGACGTGAGTACAAAGCTCAAACAAATAAGAAAAACAAGAAGAGAAAGACAGGCCTGGGACCTAGAAAACTGAAAGAAAGGCAGAATGTAGTCAGCATGAAGTTGGAAGATAACTTAAGAAAGTTGGAAAACAAACCGAAGACCGTTGATATAGAATGAAAGTAAAACCAGTATTAAGGATACCTTGGATAAAGAGATTGGAAAACAAGAGAAGAAAATCAGAAAACCATGAATCACGAAGGAAATGCTGGAGAAAATGAATGAGAGATGAAAATGGAAAAACGTTAACAGTGAAGAAGGTAGAGCCAACTATAGGCGTATAAACAATGAGTTGAGAAGGGTAACAGATAAAGCTAGAGAAAATTGAATAAAAGGAAAATGTGATGAAATAGAACAAATGGAGAAGTTAGGACAGTACGATATGATGTACGCTAGAGCACTCGAATTAGAAGATAAGAGATCTAATGGAATTAATGGTATGGGAATTATGTATGCAGATGGGAAGATAGACTCAGGAACAAAGGATGTAGCACTGGTATGGGAAGAATACATTAAGGAATTATACAGCAAACAGGCAGGAGCGGCAAAAATTTAACTGGAAGATGAGGAAAACATAGAAGAAGACAACTTAGGACCAAGTATTATGGAGAGCTAAGTAGAAAAAGCGATAGTGGAACTAAAGAAGGGGAAAGCCATGGGCAGCGATGGAATACCGGCTGAGATACTTAAAGTCATAGGATCAGAAGGACTAAAAGCAATCACGAAATTAATTAATAAGATTTACGACACAGGAGAGTGGCCTTGGGATTTCCTAGAAGTAACAATGATCCCTCTAAAGAAGAAGCCAAAGGCAATGCAGTGTAAAGATTACAGAACAATAAGCCTTCTGTCACACACATCGAAGATCATCACGAGGATTCTTAATAAAAGGCTGGAGAAAAAGGCAAAAGAAATACTAGGGGAAGATCAATTCGGTTTCAGAAAAGGACGAGGAACTAGAGATGCTATAGGAGTAGTTAGAATCATATCAGAAAGGGCAATAGAGTACAGTCAAGATATCTGCGCATGTTTTGTAGACTGGCAGAAGGCCTTTGATAGAGTAAATTGGGTAAAGTTGATGAAGATATTAAAGGATATAGGTGTAGACTGGAAAGACAGGAGACTGATTAGGAATCTATATGAGAATCAAGTTGTAAAGGTCAGGTTTGAGAATGTGGACACCTGCGGAATAAATATCGGTAGAGGAGTAAGACAAGGCTGCTGCCTATCGCCAACCCTATTCAATATATATGGAGAAAGTCTAATGCAAGAAGCGTTAGAAGGCACAGGAGATTTCAAAATTGGAGAGAGAGAATGATTAAAGACGTGTTAGAAGGAAAACTAGATGGGAAAAGGGAAAGAGGTAGGAAATGGTTTCAGCTGATAGACGATTTGAAAGGGAAAGAGAGTTATCAAGATATGAAGAGGACAGCGGAAAATAGGAGTATATGGAGAACCAGGTTTAACCAAGAATAATCACGGACCTGTCTACGGACAGACTACCTATGATGATGATGAAGTTATAACATCATTACATCACTCGGTATCTTAGCAGTTAGGGGTGGAGTGCATTAGTCATGTTACACCTCATATCTCATTTCCGACTTACGACCAATTTGACATACAACCAGGTAAGTTTGTAAGTCGGGGAGTGGCTGTATTCCAAAGAAATATTCAAATCAGTTAGAATTCCCAACAATAAGTTGCTAAAACAAAATCAGTTCTCAACAGTTCACTGAATAATATTTTGTTGGACTTACAAAGGAGTATGTATTCTGAAGAGATATTCAATTCTATGAGAATTGACAACAATAAGTTTCTAAAACAAAATCAGTACTCAAACTCGCCAATAGATGCCAGATAATATGTTGCATTTACATTAATATGAAAAAGGGAATTAAATCTTAGTTTTTGTGTTTTGCATTGAAATACATACGCCTTGGATAATTTTTAAAAAATTATTCTTTTACACTTATCGAATTGGAAGCTTAGTTAATTTAAATTTTATTTTAATATTAAAAGAAGGCTTGCAGATAATTTTCTACTAAGCTACAAATATAAATAGACAAGTGTAATTGCCGTCAAATATGACGGGTATACGTGGATTAAGTATTAAATTTAAGACACTTCCCATTCTTTCTTTTTTTCTCTCTTCCTCTCACCCAAACCATCTTCTCATTCTCCCACCCTCTCTCCTTCTCTGGAAAAATAGACTTCCTAGTCTCAATCTCACCCTAATAAAGATCATTTTCTACCTCTCTCTCCGTCCTTTCCCTCCTGTCCCTCTCCCTTTATCTCTCTCTTCCTCTCTCTCTCCTCTTTCTTTCTCTGGAAAAATAGACTTCCTAGTCTCAATCTTGCCCTAATAAAGATCTCTCCTCCCTCTCTCCTTCCCTCTGTTTCTCTCTCCCCCTCTATCTCTCTCTCTTCCTCTGTCTCTCTCTCCTCCTGTCTCTCTCTCCTCCTCTGTCTCTCTCTCCTCCTCTGTCTCTCTCCTCCTCTGTCTCTCTCTTTCCCTGTCTCTCTCTCCCCCTCTGTCTCTCTTCCCCTCTGTCTCTCTTCCCCTTTCTCTCCTCTTTCATATGCATAGTCTTTTTATACTAATAAGAGAAAAAATATATTTATTTTATGAAATCATGTTTTGTATCCACTAAAAAATAAATGAAATTCAAATCACACTTTCCTTACACATATAGTATAAGGCTTGAAATGACAATACAATCCTGAGGTTTAACAATGACATGGTCAGCAAGGCAACATATCATTAAGAAGCTTATTTTTTTCCAATGAATGTGATTTCAACGTATAACTTGAGTGGTTTTGAATCGTAGGCAAAATGTGATGATAAGAATAAGAAACATTATTTATTTTTCTTAAAAACAGTCCATGTTCAAAGGCTAGGTCAATTATTTCTAATGTTAATTTGCAAAAAAGTAAGCCTGTAAGTCGAAAATTCGATTTATGTGTGTTATCTAATGGGAAAAAGAAATTATATACTGGAATTGAACACGGATCTTTTTTGAGGATTTTCTTTTCATAAATGGCTTTTACTACTGTATAAGAGATGAACATTTCTATCAAATTTATATCTTCTACCTACTGGGCAAGTTTGTTAAAATAGCATGAGCGTGAGGGACAAACGTAGCTTATTATTTAAATGACTTTCATCAAAGTTACTATTGAATGATTTGGTGTAATGGTTAGTATGTTTGACTATGGAGCTGAGGTTATGAGGTTTGAATCCCAAAATTGAATATTTTTCTTGGATAGTTTTTGAAAAGGGATAAAAGCAAACGTGTGTGTGTGTGTATATATATATATATATATATATATATATATATATATATATATATAATAAATAGCTGCTTCTTATGGAGGATATATTATAATGATAATGATATAAAACCTAAGGTACTTCTAGATATTCCTCAGAGCTGAAATTTGGAGGGAACCTTGGTGTTGGTTCAAAACCATCAGCAAAAATCGAAAATTCCAAAATTTCCCCTTACAACAGGGTCTTTTATACCCCAAAACATTCATTTTCAAGTCCCATTAGAAAACTATTTAAATCCGTACAAGCCTTTTTATAATTGCATTTTTGAATTACTTTTAATTAAGGTACAAACCCCGAACCTGAATTAGAAGATGGAAAAAAGAACGAAGATTATTTTTCCTGAAAGTAGAACACAAATCCATGGCGAATTAGTCCAATTATTCGATTTTTACTGCATAAAAACGGGATTTTATACAATTTATAACAATGGCCCAGTATTTCTGTCATGACTACGAGACTGCTTTTCTTCGGGAATTTATTTTACGTGTTAATAAAACTGAACGAGAGCTTAGTGCCATGAACTGAAAAGTAGCTTAGTGTCATGACGTCACTTTCAGACCGTGACATTTAAATGCAAAGGGAGAACATATTTGGGTGCGCAGACAATACTAAGAGGAATATTGGGCTGAAATTTTCAGGGTTTGTAGAAGTCATGAGTAGGCCTTCGGATAATATAAGACATCTTATGTAGGTGCCCTCGGTTTGACTCCAGGCACTCTGGAAGTTGACTTCTTTTTTCGTAAGAAGAATTAATTTAGACAACTTCCCGATGTTACAAAAATGAAAACGACTTCAAAATTCAAAAACAGGAAACATTAGAGAATTATGAAAGATAGTGATGTGACCATTGCAACTATCTCAAAATTTTACCAATGCTTGCAGTATGCAAGCACCGATTACAAGTATAATATGTAGACACTTTTTACAGAGGAGAGTTATATCTATCTATAGTAATAAAAGAATCTGTATGTGTGTCTGTGGCAGTCATAACTCTTAAGAAAATAAACGTAGGAGCTTCAAAATTTGGCAGCTGCTTCAGGTTGATCCTGAGAGTTGCAGTGGCAAAAATAATTCAAATTGGCCCACGGGGGCCCGACCCCATTGTTCATCCAAATGTAGGTTTTTTTTTGAAGAAAACTCAGCAACCAATTGACCAATTTTGATGAATTCTCAACTCATATCAATGTTTTGAGAGACACATTTTTGAGCCTAAAATGGATAAAATCGGTCTACCGAGGCAAGGATCGTAATGTAAGGGTTGATTCAAATTTCACGATTTCGTGGGGTCCCCATGGAAAGGTCGGTTTAAATTTCGGCAATGTCCGTATGCCCGTATGCATATATCAGGGAAGAACTGGCTGAACCGATTTCAACCAAATTTAGTAGGTACATAGAATCTTCACATAAATACATGACCAAAATGACATATTTGGACCGGATCGACCAGGCAGAGGTGCCACAATTGCAAAATAAAACATTTCGGTAGATATGCTTTTGGAAGGAATTGGCCAAACCGATTTCAACCAAATTTGGTACATAGAATCTTCACATATATTCATGACCAAATGATGTATTTGGACCGGATCGACAGCAAGGGTGCCACAATTGCAAAATAAATCTTTTCGGTAATTATGCTTTTGGAAGGAATTGGCAAAACAGAATTCAACCAAATTTGGTACATAGAATTTTCACATAAATTAATGACCAAAATGACATACTTCGACCCGATTAACAAAGTAGGGGTGCCACAATTTCAAAGTTAAACTTTTGGTAATTATGAATTTGAAAGGAATTGGCCCAGGGACGTAGCTAGCCTCCTAACTGTGGGGGGGAACATAAAAGTCAAAAATATTTGGGGGGCATACAAAAATATGAAAGATTTAATACAAATATTAGGCTAGACCTGTATTTTTGTACCAATCCTTTGCTTATATTATCAGTAACCTTTTTTTCCTACCTTTTTAGTTTATAAAACCGACGTTTATTAATTGTTTGCTTATATTCATAAAAATTATGTTAATTTTTATTGATAATTTTAAATACATTTTTTGTATCATTTTAAGAGTGACATTTTCTATGCAATGGGTTGTATTCTGCTGCTATAATTAAAATTACGTTTCTTATTTTGCAAGTTAGAACAATATTTTTTTTAATGTTTACGAACTTTCCGATTTCTATTATACTATATTTAATTGTCTATATACTATAAATATGTAAATAAAAAAGGTAAAATATATTTATTTTAGTAGCTGAACCCGTTTACCTCCAGCTTTTTGTGCAAATATTTCTACAATTAAGGCTAAATCAATAGATTTAGTAATTTCCTTTTCAATGTGCAGTACAGCAAATGCGATAGATGTTCATTGGCAATTTTATTTCTTATAAAAGTTTTAATTCGCCTCAAACTTGAAAACGATCTCTCGCATGCTGCAGTTGATACGGTATCGTTACAGCTATTGTGCGTAATTTGTGAAATTTGTATAAAGCTACTTTGAACTTTCTTATCATTCTTAATAATTGAAACAGATGTATAATTTTAGTTTTATTTTCAGACATACCTTTTAATGGTTTGTGGCAAAATTTGTAATTCGACGTTCAAATTCTCAATATCAATTCCATAATTTAAAGCAAAAGGTTTTATTTGTTCGAAATTTAGAAAGTTTTCATACAGCAGATTTAAGCTATGTATACCTTCTAAAATTTTTCTTTGTTAGTAAATCTTGCATTTAATTCTGCTATTATTCTATCCAGAACAGGAATATAAATTTGAGTGCGAATTTGATCTTTCGTATTGATATTACGTTGAAAATTACTTTCCTTTGTAATAAGATAATTGGCATATTTAGTTGGAAATTTAGAAATCCTGTTAGATTTTCATTATTTGGAATATTAATGTTATTATTTGTTGCAATTGTCACTGATTCTTCGAAAATTTTACCAAAATTAAAATTTGAAATTGTAAAGTTTTCATCTGATCGCACATCCAAAAAAAATGTCTGAAAGAATGTATTAATGTTAATACATTTGATAGATCTGAACTTGGGCTTTGCAAGAAGTCACTGGTAGATTTGAATTTTGTTAATATTTCAGTAAACATGCACAAATTAAATACAAATTGAAAATCAATTCCATTAAGCAAACGGCTGGCTTCTATTCTCCGTTCACCTGCTTCATTTTCAATAATATTCAATATAACTAATACGGCCTCGAAAGTATTTTTCTAAGCTGAACATGCAGATACATATGCTGTGCACCGCGTATAACAAATTCGTTTTAATTCTTGTAATTTGCTATTCGGTTACATATCTTTCTGTAGTTTTATAAACCGGGAATGAATAGCTGACCCAGAAAAAAATATACCTTTCTTCCAATGAGAGAAAAAGGAATCTACATGTTTTACCTGTTTGCAAATATGGACGATTACAAGGTTCAGTCGGTGATTGAAACAGTGAACATATATACAGTGAGGTACTTCATCCCTTATTAATTTTTGTACGCATTTTAATCTCCCATTCATAATGCTTGCACCATCGTAAGTTTGTGAAACACATTTTGATAAATCTATTTCACAACTTGCTAATACTTCTTTAATGTATTTGAATAATGCGCTTGCATTAAGAAATCCGGCTTGTTTATAGCCTAACAACCTTTCAAACACTGTACCATCTAAATGGTATCTTACAACAACCCGAAAGTTGAGCACTTTTAGAGATATCTTTAGATTCGTACACCATAATTGAAAAATACTCTACTTTTTTAATCTCGTCGGTTATTTGTCTAATTACTACAACTGACATTATTTTTAAAATTTCATTTTGAACTGATGGACTGTTTTTTTTGGCATTTTTTGGACCATTGAGAAAAAATCTTTTTACATAGTCAGAATATATGAAAAGGGAGGGTTGCGAGACACGGTGAAACAATATAATAGTGAATAAACAAACAAAAACTCCTTCACCGTAAAAAAGTAAGAGAATACTCACACACACACTGCAGGTTGCTGGCAAACACCGTCGCAGGACCTAAGTCAAAGGAAAACACACGCACACACAGAAACATGCAAAAACCACTCACACAGTAAACTCAAACTAAGAATTGAACTAGACACCGATGTTTCGACAGCTAAGCTGTCATCTTCAGTAGTGTGAGGTGTGGGAGGGAGAAGGGGGTATATATATACAGGGAATAACCGTTAGGAAAACAGGAAAAAGTGAAAGGAATTGGAACGGTTAACTGAGTAATTGAAAAAGGGGGGAGTGAGGGATGGGACCTAAGTCGTTGTTCATAACTGTGTTTTTGTTTTTATGTATGTAGATGCTTTCGTATGCATCGAGTTTATTGTATTGGACTATTGACTTGAGTAATGTTAGGTTTTCTGTGGTGATAGGGTGGTGAGTGTCAAAAATATGAGTTGCAATGCTTGACTTGTCTATTCTGTTGTTTCTGTAGTGTGCTATGTGTTCTTTAAACCGGGTTTCCAGTTTTCGTCTAGATTGTCCAATGTAAATTTTGTCACATGAACTGCAATTGACTTGGTAAATGCCTGATTTGTGGTGATTGGGAATTTTATCTTTTGGGTTTTTCAGTAGGTTGGATAGTTTATTTTCGTTGACAAAAACCGGGTGAAGATCACATTTTGAAAGCATGCGTTGGAGATTATTTGTTAGTTTCGGTGCATATGGTAGTTTTATGTATTTTTTCTTTGTGTTTTGATTCATGAGTGTGGTGCTTGATTTTATTTGAATATTGTGCTTGTGTTTTGAATCATTTTGTCGATGATTTGTGTGCCGAGTCCATTGTGTAATGCGCAGTTTTTAATAAAAGTAAGTTCTATGTGAAAATCTGTTTTTGATAGAGGTGTATTTAGTAGTCTGTGAATCATGGAGTGGAAGGAAGCCAATTTATGTGAGATATGGTGGTGAGAGTCCATATGAATATATGTGTTGGTGTGTGTAGGTTTTCTGTAAATGTTGAATTGCAGTTTGTTATGTTCTCTTGTGATGAGCAAATCTAAGAAAGGTAAAGATTTATTATTTTCTATTTCGTGTGTAAATTTTATCGTGTCAAATAGTTGGTTGAGGCGTTGTATGAAATTGGGGATGCTTTCTTTTGCTGTGTCAAAGATTGCGAAAATGTCATCTACGTATCGGAGCCAAATTTTTGGAAAATATGGGAAGGAAGATTTACAAGACTTCTTGAAATTAGTCATGAAGAGTTCAGCTATGAAAGGAGAAAGGGAGTTACCCATAGTTGTGCCGTCTTTTTGCTGATAGAAGGTGTTGTTGATTTTAAAGAAGCTTTGTTGCATGCACAAGGAGGTTAAACGAACGTATTCTTCTGTTGCTTCTTTAGGAATATTCTTTTCTAATAGCCGTCTGTAGGAATTCTATGGTTTCTTTGATGGGTACGCTTGGAAATAAGGAGGTGACATCGAAGGAAACTAGGATTTCATCATCTGTAATTGCGGTGTTTTTAATTCTGTTGATGAAATCTTGTGTGTTTTTGATGCGAGAGATGCAATCTATTTGTATTTGTTTAAATTGTTGGTTTAGCCACTGAGATATTTTGTATGTTGATCCCTGAAACTATGGGTCTCATAGGTATGCCTGATTTGTGTAATTTTGGAAGGCAGTACATTCTGGGGACAACCGGATTAGAGACATTTAATTGAAGATTGAGTCATTTATCTATCAAAGTGGGGCATGTTTTCAGAGTATTTTTTGTTTTTGTTATCATTTAATTCGAAGAGTTTTTTTGGGATTTTTGTGTAGGGGCCTTCTTGGAGAAGTTGGTCCACTTTTTGGTAATATTGATCCTTGTCCATTATAACAACAGTATTTCCTTTGTCGGCTTTGATGTAGAAACAATTTTTGGAATTTAATGATTTCACGACTTGATATTGTTTCTGGTGGGTGGGTGTGGATCGTGCTGTGTTGGTGATGTTTAGTTTTATTTTGTTTAATGCCGAGTTCCTTATAAAGTTCTTGGTATTTTCTGGGATATATTTAATAGAGGATTCGATGTTGGCTATTACGTCTTCTAGTGGTGGTTTTCTGTATGGAAGGGCGTATTTTAGTTTAGTTTAGGAGGGAAATTTCTTCTGCATTGAAGGATTCAGATGAAAGATTCACAACATTGTTGTCTGAGGTTTTAGTGTTAGTAATAGGCATTTGTGTATAATTTTTGTTTGAAGGTGGCCATACACGCTACGGTTTGCCGGAAGGCCTGCCCTCAGGGAGGCAAACCTGGAGGTAAACCTGAACCCTCGGAGACTTGACAGGAGGCTTGGAGGCTCGTTTTTCGGCCATCCCTTCCGGCTGAATTCCCCACACACGCTCCGGCTTGCCGGGAGGTGTCCCTTCCTGGAAGCAAACCTTCCGGCAAACCGTAGTGTGTATGGCCACCTTGAGAGTGAATGTAGTTTTTTCTGTAATTTTTGTGTTTTGTATTTAATCTTGTGTTGTATGACAGCGTGCATTTTAGCATGAAGGTTGTCCCAAGTGATTTTTTGGTTGTGAGTTAAGTGTTTGGTGATTTTTAAGTGCTGATTATATGCTTTTAATTCAAGTGTGTTGCGCTTACTGTATAAATGTCGAATTTCTAAGTTTAACCACTTTTGTTTTGAGAATAAGTAGGCTTTGGAGGCAGATGGATTATTTGTTTTAGGAAAAATGTTTATGAAGTTTGGAAAAACATTGTGTTTTCTGCATGATTTTAGGAAGTGAATGTCAGCGCCAATAGTTCTGATTTGAAAGGAAAGTGTGTGTAGGCGGTTTAGCTCGCTTGTCTGGAGAGACATGGTAATATATGAAAAGGGAGGGTTGCGAGACACGGTGAAACAATATAATAGTGAATAAACAAACAAAAACTCCTTGACCGTAAAAAAGTAAGAGAATACTCACACACACACTGCAGGTTGCTGGCAAACATCGTCGCAGGACCTAAGTCAAAGGAAAAACACACGCACACGCACTGTGTGAGTGATTTTTGCATGTTTCTGCGTGTGCATGTGTTTTTCCTTTGACTTAGGTCCTGCGATGGTGTTTGCCAGCAACCTGCAGTGTGTGTGTGAGTATTCTCTTACTTTTTTACGGTGAAGGAGTTTTTGTTTGTTTATTCACTATAGTCAGAATGTTCAGACAAAATTTGTAAAATTTCTAGAAAATTTCCTCTATTTAAACTCAGGTAAGATTCATTACTTAACCATTGAGCAATATTTTGAACAGCTGCATATCTCAAAACCTGACAAATAATCTTTAAATATTGCCTATTTTCACTTACTTGGCTAGAATGGGCATGATTCAACAAGGACTTAATAGAAGCTTTCTTATTGGATGCCATTTCTTTGTGCATCTCCCAGAAGGTTTCACACCTTTTATGTGGGTCGCTCATACCATGTTGCCGAAGCCCAATGTCTTTTTCCATGGCTTTCTTCCAATTTCTGAACCCTACAGATACGAACGGAGTGTTTGAATCCACAGCAATGGAAAAAAGTGACACGGGAAGCAATATGCAGCATCATCTAACACACTATATTCTAACCACGAAAATTTTTCGTACCAAATTGCCTTGAAACTTCTTCAGCGTGCTCCGAATTTCTGATTTGGAAAAACTGACAGTTTTGGCTGTATAGGTCCATCAATCACAACCTGCAACAGATCTCGCGGTTCAGGAATTTTTGTGAACTTTATATCGACAGTAGCACTGGTCACGCCATCATCGTCATCGCAATCAGAATTCAGCATTAAATTCAACTTATCGAGATCACATTCCTCAATTTCACTTTCTGAACTTGAACAAACTGCCTCACCTTCATCAACAGTTATTTCAATGTCACTTTCAAGCTCCTTTTCTTCGGAATTAACTGTTTCTTGAGAATTTCCTAGTTTAATTTTCTTTGCTGTGGCTTTTTCAAAATAGTCCGAGATGTTACTTCTTTTGCTATTTATCTTGTTCAATTTGTTGGACCTTAAAAAAATAATAATTTAAATGTTATTTTTTCATAATTCCGTTCAAACTCCAACAAGTATAGTATATTTCGTTTCAAATAAACTTTTAATTAGTTGCACAATCTTATTACTTATATTTAAGTATCGATCTGATTAACTCAGATGAAATGTAAAATTCCTATGATAATAAGTGCGAATATTAATAGAACTCAATGTAATATAAAAATTATACACTAACCACTACGTAAAAATTCTATCGGAAATGATTCGCTGACCTGCTGATGGAATCTAGCTCTTCTTGCCATCACACCAAACTCGAAAATCCTTGGATGCCATGACAAAGGGCAGTTCTCGTGAAGCTTTAGCTTAAAAAGATTATCCTTAATTTCATGAAATCTAAAGCAGTCACTTGTGTTCACAACGTATAATTTCTTAGCTCTTCCTTATTTTCATGAAAAATACCAACCAATATAAATATGATTGTTGTAAAATAAGAGAATAACTAATTTATATACTACATTGGTCCGGACATAATGCTTTACTTCCACTGAAGTGGAACGAAAAATAACATCTATGTTCAGCGGTTTAGAAAAATTCTTAGATAAATGATGCGTGGGCTGACATGTCCATAATGAAATAGAACAACATCAGTAACTTATAAAGCATGATCTGTTTGCTTTACCTTGGTATAAAACGTTTAGGATTTTATTTCAGAAATATCATTCTAAAATTAGCAAGCTCACTAAATTTTACATAGCGTTACATTCGCAGCAATATGTTATATTGGTATGTCTTGGTTTAAAAGTAAAGGCAATGAATGTTGATGCCAAGTCCAAAGTACAAGAACGAGGAGATCCGTCTTCGTCCACTAACACTGAATGACTGAAGACAAGTGACTGGAAATTATATGGAGTGAGAGGATGTGCAACAATAAACAGCCAAGAGTAAAGCCATCTTCCACCAGCCATTTCAGAAGAACACTTTTCGAACGTTAAAAGAAGATTAATTGAATCTGTACGGACCCGAGTGATTGACATTTCCTTATTTTTTATGTTTTTGTAAGTGAAACTCCTTTCTTTTCCTTTCTCTTAGTGAAAAGAAAGGCAACGGAGTCACTTTTCTCTGTAATCTCCATCCTTGTCATTCACTGAACTCGAGCAGTGACAATTATGAGGATTTAGGAGACCACACTCGCTGCAAGGGCAGGGTCTCACCCAGAGAGAGTCATCTAGAGATTTATTGGTGCGAACCCTTAAGACCCCAGTAAAAAGTGAACAAAGACTAGGGTTGCCACCTTTCCAGCAAGAAAAGTCAGGACATTTAAACCTTTCAAGTAATAAAAGTCGGGACAAAAAATAATATCTATTGCCGTCGCTAAACATGCCCGAATAACTCAGTTTTTTTAGTTATTATACAAAAAAATGTATTATATAAGTTTAAATAAATCTATTAATTAAAATTATATAAATACAATTGTACAAATTCAACACAGTACAAGTTAGTGGAACAGATAATTTCTATTGACTAAATACAAAATATATTGCTAAGCATTTATTATTTAAATTGTTCTTTAATAATTATTTACAATGTATGAATATTCAGGCTATTAGCAATATAATTACATTAATTTTAGTCATAAACAACAAAAAAATAATATTTATTTTAAATAATAATATTCTTTCTACAAAGTACTGCCACAGATAAGGAATCACATATAGTAACTGATTTACATATTATATGCTTATTAACATAAAATCAGTTTTCAATTACAATAAAGTCAGAACTTAAATTTATATTTTTTGTTTGATTTTACACATTCTAAAAGTTCTGGTTATTTTTGTACAAACTCAAAAAACTCTTGACAAGTTTTGTTAAAGTGGTAGATTTAGACTTACTAAATACTCTCTTACCTCTCTCAAAACCACAAATTCATCATAAAGAAGATCACAATTGATTATGTGGGTAAGGTTTATATCCTGAACTGCTTTTACTTACTCATCAAATGAAAACTCTGTTTTTAACTGAAAATTTGAAAACTCTTAAATTTAGAATTTTCGAAGTCAAACCATCTTTTTAAATATGTGATAGATTGCTCATAGAGTTTCGCTGCTTCACTCATCAATTCCCTTTGCTGAGTTCTTTCAAACTTTGGTAAATTTTGCTTTACTTTATAGCAAAAAAAAGGTCTTTTTTCGACATTTTAAAATTTTCAGCAAGTTATTCATAATATTATACAATTCAGTTGGGCTTGTATCTTTTTGTTCCAAGAATTTTACAGATGTAACAATCAAATTCATGTAATAGTGTACAAAATAGATGTAACATTCTGTATACGATAATTCGTTTTCAGTTAGTATTTCATTTTTTTGGTCCCTGATGAATGTCCAAAAGATATAATCAGTTTTTTCCTATCCTTGCTGAATAAAATAGGTTTTGATTGCTGTCCAATTCTTTAACAATCTTTCAACAGCATTGAAAAATGAAAGCCAGTATGTTGGAACATGTCTTAACATTAAAGAGTATTCTTCACCAACAAAATCAAAAATACTCTTTAAGTTACTTGCATTTTTTGAAGATGATGAAAACTCATTGAAAACCTTACTTACAAGGCTTTCAAAATCATATTTCAACAAGTTTGTTCCAAATTTGGCCATATTATGAATAATATGGCAATTGAAATTTGCTTAGATAATATTTGCATTGTTTACTGAGAGCTTTTGAAATACTGAATTACGTTCACCAAAATTAACAGCTACAGAGAAATATTTTTCTCCACACTGATTCTGCAATAACTCACAAGAATATGGAGCCATAACGTTTTGAGTTAAACATTCTAATTTAGTACGACCACAATTTATTTTTGCTCCCATTTTAGAGTCAGAAAATATCTTACACGATAGCCTATTCCACACTCTGAAGACAAAATAACTGTGGTTGTGTATTATTCCATGATAAGCAAAACATAGTTCAGCGACACTGCTGTGATCTATTCCCTTGGAAGAAGGTATGTGAAAGAAGGAAGAAATGGTCTATGTATTTTTTGTTATAAACGAATTTTGATTATGCTTCGCAGTGTCCAAATGTTTTTTCAAAGTTCCAGCTCCTTTGCTTTTTAAAGATATCAAAGAGGAACATAAAATGCATTTTGCTGTAAAACAATTGTCGGTTTTTACAATCCATGATGAATAATTTGAACCTTTGAGCCATTCGTCTTTGAATGTGCAAAACCTTTTCTTTGGTGGTGAAGATGATAGTCTTATTATAATATTATAATATAATTATTATAATTATAATATTTATTATGTACACATATCTATATATAAAACCATAATAGCATATTTGGACCTAATCAACTAAGCAGGGGTGCCACAATTACAAATTAAACTCTTTCGGTAACTATGGATTTGGAAGGAATTGGCTCAATGGATGTCAACTAAATTTTATAACATAACTCAATCAAAAATTAAAAAAAGCCTGGCTATACATAAGTCGTGTCTCCCCCTCCACAACAGAAGAAGATATTGTCAGGTATGTCATGTCAAAATTTAAAAGCAGTGATATTATGTGTGAGAAGATATCCTGTAATGAAAGAATCAGTGCCTTCAAAGTTGGAGTTGATTTCTACTTGCTTCCAGATCTAAAAAATACTAACAACTGGCCACATGGAGTTAATGTTAGTCGATTTCAGTACACCGAATCCCAAGTAGCATGTTCATCTAAATTGCATCCCACATTACTACACAGTGATAGTGTATCCCCAATATAATGTGTTCCCACTACTACTACCTGCCCAACAGTTTCTATGGTTTCAAATCCTCCCACACCTCCACCAGTGATCAGTGTGCCTCCAGCACAAAGTGAAAGTGTTCCTATCACCAACCAGCAGCTTCAGTAGTTTCCAATCCCTCTCCACCTTCACAAGTCCAAAGTGTGACAACATGCCTTTAAGCTGGCATTACTAAGCCAAAAAAAGTGACTAGCTTCCATAAATCACTCAAATTCCACAACGGAACTCAATTACATATAAACATTCAGTGTACACTACTCCCCCGTTATCCGCAATCTGAGTATCCGCGAGTTGGTTTTGTCTCCCATTACCCAGTATTCCCGAGCAAGGTCTCGCATATCCGCGAATCTCTCCAACACATTATTTTACGTGTAACCTCTTTAAGGACTGAGTTTTTTATAAACTTTTTGTTTCGTAGCGATTAATAAGTAAAAATTGATCGTTTAAGATTATTTATTGTACACATAAGAAATGATAAAATAAAAATTGTAAAAATAATTTTGTCTTTTCCAATTAAAATCATTATTAAGTTTAGTTTTACCATTTTCTTTTTATTTGCTGTTCGTTTTCACTATAATTATTTCAGACATTAGAAGGAGTATAGTCGCTTTTAGTAGTAAGAAAATTACTGCACAATTCTTCTAAATCTTCGAAATCATATTCACTTCGACTGTAAGAGATTGATTTTTATAAATTCAAGAATTTCATAATCTTGCCATGTCCGACTTTTATTCAAATGTCCCATGCTATTTACTACATATGTCGTGACTTGGCAATAAATACGTATTAGGAAACCTTTTTACTTTTGATAGCAGTATCTCTCAAATAAGCGGTAATCGGTATATACTTATAATATCTGAGTCATATTCTTTTACAGTATATAATATAGTATTTAATATTTTAGTTTTCCTTTTAGAACTATGAACGTAGGTAACAGTTTGTAGTTCTCAAAGGAAAGGTAAAAATAACGCAGATACGCAAGTCTATTATTTCCTTTATCCCTAGTAAAATACGATGCTAATAGTAATTTACTCAATGTAATAGGATTTCTTTCATAAAAATGGACAAATTCAATTATCTTCTTTAATTACCATATGAGGATCCCCAGCCTTGAGACAAACCGGAACAAATGTAACTGATGAAATATTCTTCAAATTGATATAGGTGATATTATCTAGTACTATTACCAGTAAAAATAAGCCTAAATAGTACATAAAATTTGTTGAAATTACTTCTTTTGTATGGTGACCCTATCCTAAGATATAATGTAAACATAAGGCCCAGTATCCTTGAATTCGGAATCTGCGATGTTTTTGCAGAACGCATCTCTTGCAGATATCGGGGGAGTAGTGTATTAGAAATAAGCTCCTCATCAATCAACACAAGCCTTATATAATATGCCTTTGTGGACATTGGCTAAAAAAGGAAGAAGTTATTGCCATAAATTTGTCTGGGTATTTCATAGTGGACATAATTTTACGGTCAAGGAGTTAATTCTATTTAACATATATTGTCGGTCTAAATAAAAAAATGGTGGTTTTATAATTTTTGTCAAAGAGGGTATGCAGAAATATCATTTATAGATTTGTTAGAAAAACAAGAATTTGAATGTTCACTTAGGCATTGATGATGTTAGTATATGTTGTGCTTCCTTTTACAGGTCACCACTTGGAAATTTTGAACTGTTTCTCGATAAATTAGGCCGTCTCCTAGATGTATTATATCACAATAAGCAAAATTTCTCTATAATAATTGTAGGATATTTCAATTGTAATATGCTCACTGATAACCGAGCAAAAGAGGATTTCTTATGCTTATTGCAAACATACAACTTATCAGTCACAGTTCATTCTGAGCCTACTCATGTAACTGATACCTCTAAAACTCTGCTCGACAATGTAATAACCAACATTGATACTATGCATGTAAAAACTACAGTACTGGATTCAGACATTTCAGATCATTACCCACTAATATCCATTTTTACTATTGAATTCTCTTCCGCGGTCGCCAGGCATCCCAAACGTTATTTTACTAAAGCAAATATGTCATCTTTTATGTATAAACTTCATTCAGAAACTTGGAAGGATGTATATTCTGCTAAGTCCTTTAATGATAGCTTTCAGTGTTTCTACAGTAAGTTTTTGTATTATTTCCAGTGTGCATTTCCCCTTAGATGTAAGATAGATTCAAAAAAAGGTTTTTAAAAAGAACTGGATACCAATGAAATTCGACAACTGTCATATACCTTAAAAGATCTAGCAAAATCTGCTAAATTAACAAATGATAAAAATCTAAAGTACGAATACTCTTCACTTAAAAAATGTTACCATACTCTAATAAGCAATGCTAAGAGAACTGATAACAATGAACAACTGATTAAAGCGAATAATAAAACTAAAGAAACATGGAATATTATCAGGAATTCCAAAAAACAAACAGGGTTTCATGTAACACCACAATTCCAAGACTCCTCTGGCAACACTATTTTAGACTATTCTCTTGTAACAAATGCTTTCAGTGATCATTTCTCTCTCCAACCCACCATTTCCACATCTGCTAATATTAATTTTAATATTCCAATTCATTCAAAATCATTTTTCCTATCACCCTGTCTTGAAATATAGTTAAAGTCTATTGTTAAAAAAATTGGGCCATAAATGTACTGCTGGCATAGATGAGATTCCCAGCAATTTAATCTCACAGTGTTTTGATGCAATTAAATCTCCATTATTATACCTCATAAATGAATCTTTACATATAGGCATATTTTCCTCTCCTTTAAAAATATCAAAAGTAGTTCCAATTTACAAAAGAAAAGGAGATATAGGTGACAAAAAATTATCGTCCAATAACAATACAAAATCAATTTGCAATAATTTATGAAAATGTAATTTATACTAGACTGACTTCTTATCTTGAAACACATAAGCTCCTATTGCCATGCCAACATGGATATAGAAAGAGCATATCAACCTCCACTGCTGTTTACCAAGCAATTAACTATATCTTGTCTGCAACTGATGAAAAAAGTAAACTCTAGGTCTGTTTGTTGATTTCACAAAGGCATTTGATTCTGTAAATCATAGTTTTCTCTTACAGAAACTGGAAAAACTGGGAATTCGTGGCATACCATTAAAATGGTTACAATCATATCTAAATAACAGGTCACACATAGTATCACTTAATGTTCATGTTCATTCTTCTACTAAAACAATGCCACTTGGAGTGCCACAGGGATCTGTGTTAGGCCCTATCCTCTTTTTAGTTTATATCAATGGCCTTCTTAACAGTGTGACGTTAGTTGAAAATGCCAAATCTATTCTTTATGCTGATGATACAAATATTCTCATGTCAGCCAATTCATGTTCAGATTTGATTAATGACAGTAGATTAATTACTCAACAGTTAAACAACTGGTGTATAAATAACCAACTTAGCCTAAATATGGGTAAAACCCATGTAATTCGTTTCTATCCTTGCAATTAACAAGAATATATTTAATTAATGCTGAATGGCACTGTATTACACCAAGCTCACAATACTAAGTTTTAGGAATGCATATCAGTTATGATTTATCCTGGGAGCAACACATTAATTTACTAGCCAGTAAACTCAGTACAATGAGTTATCTGATCAGGTACATAAGGTACACAGTAAGTCCTGAAGTTCTCTCAAGTCTATATTATGGGGGAATTTACTCTCACCTTATATATAGTATTATTTTTTGGGGTGCATCAACAGATTCCATCAAAATTTTTAAAATTCAGAAAAAAATTGTTCGGCTAATGGCATATGCCCCACCCAAATCACCTTGTCGCCTGATATTTCAAAAATTTAATATTCTTCCCCTACCAAGTGTATATATTTTAACTCTATTAATATACATAAAAAGCAATATTAATGAATTTCATAAGAACTCGGACTATCATAATTACAATATGAGAAGGCACAATGACATACATGTTCCTTGTATTAAGACAAAACTTACATCACTAGGTCCAAAATGTATGGGATTGCATCTTTATAATTAACTACCCGAAGAACTGAAAGGGATCAAAGGGAATGGCCCTTTTAAATTGAAACTAAAAAAGTTGCTTCAGCACAAAATGTACTATTCTGTGAATGATTTTCTTTTGGATAACCAAATGTAATAATTGTACCTTGAATGTTTCAATGTAATGTGATTGTTTGAATTTTATGACAAATCCTATATCTGTAAACAGATCATTGGAGAATAAATATTATTATTATTATATATCTGATTTTTACAAAATACCATAATGAAATCAAGATTTTTAAAGTGGAGCTTAAGAGCAGGGCTACCACAATTAAAGATAAAATAATATTTAATTTACACGTATTTTTAGAGAGCTGTCCACATGGATTTTAACGCATTATGGTATATATAATCTTCATATAAATAAATAACCCAAATAGTATATTTCAACCGGGTTAACTAAATAGGGCTACCACAACATCAAGGTTTGAATTTTTCTGTAACTATGAATTTCAAAGGAATTGGCTGAACCATTTTCAATAAGAAATGTCGTTTGTAGGGGGGGTATAGAATGGCAAAATGAAACGAACATGTTTAGAATGGATCTAAAAAGCAGAGCTACCACAAAATAAGGAAAAATGATTTTCTGATTTCAAATCAAATACATTAATATTCGATTACACTATGGCGAATTTGACGAAAAGCATTCTGTTTGAATATATCACAGCAACCAATTGACCAATTTTGATGAATCCCAATATCAATGTTGAATCAAGAAACATAGATACTTAAAACTTGGTTGAGGATATGCACCTCAGTGTCAGGACTTTGATTTCTTGGGGGGAGGTATTAAATTTGAGTATAATTAATATGTTCATACCAATTAAAGGGGAATATTGTTCACCATGAGAGTACCTTGAGTTTGGATGTCAATATTACAGAGTGCTATGTGCATGAAAAATTCTGTGGCATGCACATCGACTGATATCAGATCAGAAGGGCCGGTTACACTACGGTTATAATCGAAATAATGATTAACACAATGCAATTTAGTGGACTGTATAATTATCGTAGTCTAAAGGTTCTACAAACACAAGCACCGTAGTCCGCAACTCGTCGTCACTCTCGAGCGTCTCAACACACACACTCTTCTCTCTCCAGCGTCTGAGCACACACTGTTCTCTCCCCAGCGTCTGAGCACACACTGTAGTCCATGCCGTGCGCAAAGCCTCCGAAGCTTCGCTTCACCCAAACAAAAGTCTTACAAACTGCAACATAAGCTCCCCCCGTTGAATTTTACAAAATTCAAAACAAACAACATATTACATTGCACTACTAAATACTATTAAACACCTTATAAGCACATTATTGTAAGGGTAAAATTATCAATTTATGAATAGGTCTCTTTACAATGCCGGTGGGAGTTTTTATGCTGGCTACTCGAATCAGCCCATCTTCTCCCGGAAATACTTCCTGGATGACTGCAATCCTCTAAGAAAGTGGGGGTAGGTTGTCCTCCTTGACCAGAACCACGTTCCCAGGTTGAAGATTCTTCTGTTCCGAACGCCATTTTCTTCTCTGCTGAAGTGATGTTAGGTAATCCATGGACCACCTCTTCCATAACTGCTGCGTCACCTGTTGAATATGCTGCCATCTGGAAAGATGCTTCAGCGACACATCAGACAGACTAGGCTCAGGGAAGGAGGTTAAAGGACCACCAATGAGGAAATGACCAGGGGTAAGATAACTCGGATCATTAGGGTCGTCGGATCAGACTCTAATAGGTCTGGAGTTAAGGCAAGCTTCTATTTGTGCGAGAAGGGTTGACAGCTCCTCGAAAGTAAAAATGGAGGTTCCCGCTACTCGTTTTAAATGATACTTCATTGATCGCACCCCAGCTTCCCATAATCCTCCAAAGTGTGGAGAACTGGGAGGAATAAAATGCCATTGAATTCTCTCAGTAGCTGCAAAGCCTTGTATCTTTTTATTACACTCTTCAGATATAAATAGTTGCCTCAGGGCATATTGCTCACGGTTTGCTCCTACAAAATTAGTGCCATTGTCACTGTAAAGTTTTTGAATTTTGCCTCTCCTGGCGATAAATCTTCTGAGCGCAGCTATAAATGCTGCTGGGTGGCGGAAGCCTTTAGTTTGAAACACGGCAAACACTGATGTATTACTGGTCGGACTAGATGTCTGATCTTGGGGATCCAGTACTCTTGCCGAAGCGATGCAATGAGCAGTTGTGGTCCTGCATGTAGTAGTCTGAGGTGTTCCGCTAATACTATCATTTTGGTTAACTGATGTCGTTCGATTGGAATGTTCTTAACTTCAGGGAGAAGTGAACATAGTTTCTTCCAGTCTGCTAATAACTCAGTTGTAAGACATTCATCCCATTGTAGATTACACTGCCATAATTGCTGTAGAAACATTTTATATATAATAACAATGGGACTTACTAGCCCAAGCGGGTCAAAAATAGATGCAATCACAGAAGACACTGTACGCTTAGTGACAGGTGAGTTTGGCTGATCGCTTAAGAACATCAAGGATAATGATGGTGTCTAGATAGCAATTGAAAACATGTCTTGCGTTGGATCCCATAATAACCCAAGTGTTTTGACTTCATTAATGCTGTCAAAATGTCTTGGCAGTTCCGTTTCTCTGTATTCTGGTGGGACGGCTTCCAGAATGGCAGAATGATTAGAGCAAAACTTTCTCAACTGAAAGCCACCGGTACAGAGTATATCTATCAATTCCTGTTGCAATTGAAGCGCTTCCTTGCAGTTGTTTGCCCCGCAGAGCACATCATCAATGTAAAAGTCTCTTCGCAATACTTCAGCAGCGTGAGGGTATCTGACTGCTTCTTCCTCAGCTAACTGCTGGAGACACCTTGTTGCAAGAAATGGAGCTGACGCCGTACCATATGTGAGAGTGGTGAGCTCATAGATGTTCACTGGATCTGTAGATGATCTTCTCCAGAGAATGCGCTGGAGTCCGGTATCGTCAGCATGCACCTGGACCTGCCTATACATTTTAGCGATGTCTGCTGTAAACACCACTTCATGAGTTCTAAGTCGTAGAACTATGGAACTCAGATCTTGTTGTAATGTGGCTCCAATTAACAGCGTATCATTGAGTGATGTTCCTGTAGTCGTCTTGGTGGAAGCATCAAAAACTACCCTCGTCTTGGTGGTGGAGCTAGCTTCTTTGATCACTGCATGGTGGGGCAAGTAAAACAATTCCCTCTGGTTGTTGGTTGCGTTGTCATCTAGCCTTTTCATATGGCCAAGCTCTTCATACTCTTGAAGAAAGGCATTGTAAGTCTGATGCAAAGGTGGCTGTCTGTGTAGTCGGCGTTCCAATTGTTGTAGTCGTGTGCTTGCCTGTTGATATGAGTCACCTAAATGTCCTACTCCCTGGCGGCGAGGCAATTGAACAATGAACCTGCCCGTAGAGTCTCTTCTGGTGTGTTCCTTGAAATGTTGTTCACATAACTCTTCCTCCCTCGTAGGTAATGGTTGAACCAGTTCCTCGATTTCCCAAAAACGTTGAAGTTGCTTCAATACGTTGTCTCTCCTAGTAAGGAATGATCGCTGTGAAGCATATCCTGAGGTCTGGCAGGGAAGCCTTCCAGCTAGGATGTATCCAAACTTGGTATCTTGCAGAATTGGGTAGTTGCCAGTTCTGGTTCTTTGATCAGGGCATAAGAGCTGAAGGTAGAACTTCGCACCTATTAGAAGATCTATCTTGCTTGGCTCGTTGAACTTGTCGTCGGCTAACACAATATCTGAAGGTATACCCCAATCCTTGTAATCAATAAAAGTTGAGGGAATGTTGTCTGTTATCTTCTGAAGAATGGAACAATTGAGGTTGACCTTGAAGTCATTTGTTCTTGAATGGACACCTACATTAACACTGTGCGTGGTGCCTGCAGTCACATCCCCGATGCCTTGTATCGGAATTACGTCTCGAATTTTCTTTAAATTAAGTAGTCTAACCATTTCTTCAGTAATGAAGTTGCTTTGTGAGCAACTATCGAGAAGAGCACGGCATTGATGAAGTCTACCTAATGAGTCCTCCACATTTACAATAACTGTCGACAATAACACCTGCTTAATCAGTCGTGATTTTAAGGCACAGTAACTTCCCAATGTCCTTGAATCGTTCTCTATTTGGTTGGGGCTGACGTTCCTGAAGTGGTCACTAGTTGAGCCACATTGTAAGTGTGGTCGTTCATTCCCGTCAGGCAATTTCGTTGTCACCGGTCTCTCAAAATGAAGCAGCGTATTGTGTTTCCTATCACACTTCCGACAGTTGCCTGATTGGCACTCCTTAACGCTATGAAAAGCCTTTAGACAGTTAAAGCATAATTTGTTTTGCTTAACACACTCTATTCGTTGTTGTACACTAGCATTAGCAAAGGATAAACATTTCTGCAACCCATGATTTTGTTCACAATACGGGCACAATGTGCTATTGCTCGTCGTCATAAAGGAACTAGATGACCTGGTCTTGTTCGATTTGAATTTGGATTCCACTGGTTTGTATATATTGCTGCCGCTAGCCTTAACTGGTTGACTGGGTTGCAATAATTCTAACGTTTGACATTTTTGTTCTAGGAATTTAATAAACTCCTCTAATTTGGGAAAATCATGTAACACTGATGTAGTCTCCCACTCCTTTCTGATAGAAGGGCCCAAATGGTCTAGAGTGAATTGCATAAGCATTATTTCATGCAATGGTGTTTCTAGGCTTAAAGCTTCAAGTGCATTTAAATTGCTTGATAAATGATTAACTACTTGTCTCAACTCTGTAGCTGAATCATCGCTAGCCTTCATGGGCGTCAACAAAGCCTTAACATGCTTGGATGCAATGAGTTTTGGATTGTTGTATCTCTGACATATGAGGTTCCATGCCACACTAAAATTTTCATTTGACACTGTCAAATTCTGTAACAATGCACGCGGTTCATCTTTTAAGGATGAAATCAAATAATAAAACCTTTGAATATCTGGAAGTGCTGGATTGGCTACAATCAAACTTTCAAACGTGTCTCTGAACTGTATCCATTGTGTATAACAGCCAGAAAATTGAGGTAATTGTACTGTGGGAAGTTTCACACAGTTATTATGAACCGGTGTGTTCGCACTTCCTACTCTACTATTTTCACTGGGAAGTGACCTATTGTCAGCTTCTTCTAGAAGAGTATTAATTTTTGCTTTCAAATCCCAAAAATTATTCTCGAAAATGTCTCTGTCAGCAGCATGGTCTTCCTCGTCGTCATAAATTTCTAACTTATTCTGAACCTCATCATATCTCTCCCAGATGTTTGTCAAAGGCTCAGCTCTAGCACGTATAAGATTTAAATTTAAACCTGGCTGAAACTGCACTACGTAAGTTATAATTCGTGTTAAACTACTCTTAGCTAAACCTCGTTGTTTAATGAGTAACTTTCTCTCGCTTGATTCCATGATTACACAACATATACAATGTAAGGCAGGGTAAATATGTACGGGAAAGGATAAGAGCCGTCAAAGTCTGTCTGACCTGGATGATGCGTAGACAATGTTGAATTTGGAACAAAGTAGAATGAATCTGCTGGGCGCCGTCTGGTCTGGAAACCACGGTCGGCGTCAGGCAGCTCTTACGTCATCCACCCCGCGCAGCTGTTAGCCTGGTAACACTCACGGAGCCAGCGTGCCTTATGACCTTGAACGCACCTTTCGCCCGATAACTCGTCTTTCTTGAGCCGATGCACTCGAGTTTTATATCAGAGATTTCTCAAAACTAGATGCTTGAAACCAATACTAAATATTAATTTAGCACGAAGATCCGGCCCGAAGGACCAAAATGTGGCATGCACATCGACTGATATCAGATCATAAGGGCCGGTTACACTACGGTTATAATCGAAATAATGATTAACACAATGCAATTTAGTGGACTGTATAATTATCGTAGTCTAAAGGTTCTACAAACACAAGCACCGTAGTCCGCAACTCGTCGTCACTCTCGAGCGTCTCAACACACACACTCTTCTCTCTCCAGCGTCTGAGCACACACTGTTCTCTCCCCAGCGTCTGAGCACACACTGTAGGCTGTAGTCCATGCCGTGCGCAAAGCCTCCGAAGCTTCGCCTCACCCAAACAAAAGTCTTACAAACTGCAACAAATTCTAAACACTAAAGCCAGGGCAAAGACCGGGCAATTACGCTAGTAACATACATATAACATAACAGGAGGATATTCCAGAAGATCTGGAGATTGGAAATTTTTTCATAGGTAAGATTTTGTGCAAAACCGACTAGAAAAAACGAAAAACTTGAAAAATTTTAACAATGCGGCCGCTAAAATTTCGCAATTGTTTAAACAAATTTTCAAGGTTATGTATTTCCCAATGTGTTTCGGAGATGAAATTTTTTAAAGGTAGAATTTGTAAAAAAAAAATGAAATAGGACACAGAAATTTTGATATTTTAATTTGTTTGGCAGTTTCAACAAATAGATAAATGTATAGCTACTACAGGGTGAGCTAGGAAGCTGAAATTTTAAAGTTATGTAGAGCTTAGTGGATATAAACAAACAAACATTTGAAAATCTCCATAAAGTTGTTATTGTGGCAGTTACAAATTTTTAAAATTTAAACATTTAAATATTATTTCTCTTCTAGATGTGCTACAACTTCAAAATTTGACAGATATGTGTGGCATTAGTACCTCACAATGGATAAAGTATAATATTCTTAAAATTTCAAATTTTAGGAATTGTTTTAATCTAATATAGTTCCATAAAGTAAGTATGAAAATCAATGTAGAGGTGAAATCTTTTGAATTAAAAAAATGTCTAATAATAAAATATCTCTTTGAATTATTAACGTTCTTTCAAGGAGATATCAAATGCTTGCAGATGCAAGCACCAACTACTTTTATGTGTGTGTGTGTGTGTGTATATATATATATATATATATATATATATATATATATATATATATATGTATATATGTATCTCTCTGTAGCTGAAGAAGGAGTAGTTCCGAAAGCTTTACGTTTGTGATGTTTCTGTGTTTTTGTGTTATTTTACGTGTGTCGCTTCGACATCCCCGGGGCCTCGCCAACCTGAAGTCGTCTGATTGGTGAGTGCTCACTGGGTTTCCTCATCCCAACACCTTGTTGACATCCATATATTCATTTTACCTTTCCTTTTCCGTAAGTTGTTATATATATGTATATATATATATAATTTATTTATTTAGAAATGATTTTACATTCAGCTTTAAAATGCCATTTTACAGTGAAATATAAAAACACAAATATAACATCAATACCTAAATAACATCGAATAATAATATTAGCATATAGTGTCACTTACTTAAAAACTGAGAGAACAGTTTCATGAAAGAGGGAAGTGAGAGTCGAAAAACATCAAGATCAGATGGGAGGGAATTTAATAAGGACAGAAGAAAAGAGAACGCTGGATCAATGAAATCCTAGGGGTATTAGTGTGAAGAAGGTGGGATAATCGGGTTGCTCTAGTGGGCACATAAAAGTTGAAAAAAGATAATAACTCAGGGCAATTAATATGAAAATTTAGAATTTTGTGGAGAAAAGAGATATCTTGTTTATGATAATTGGTAGAGAGAGTGTCAATAGCTATTGTGGAGAGGACTGTATGTTTTGTAGCATAACGAAGAGAAGGTACACGTATTCTGATAATTTTTATAAAAAAATTCATAATTTGCTCAAGGGAGCATAAATTAGTTATGCAGGATGAGGACCAAATTGATGAGCCATAGGAAATTATGGAAAGTACAATAGAGCAGAAATATGTCCTCAAAGCCACAGGAAATGTGTTCTGAAAAGTTAAGTTTAGTGTCTGTCAAGACACCTATGTCTCTCTGCAGTGTCACCCTTTTTAAAGTACAGTAAACTCTCAATTATCCGGCCTAATGAGTGTAAGAGGATGCACGCATAATCGAAAAACACGGATAATGCAAAAACGATTTTTTAAAGAATACGTGCTTCAATTCTCGTGAACAAAAAGGTTAGAAAACAAGTGACTGCGCTGCCGGCCACAAAGTAAAAGCAACTGTGCTGCCGGCCACGAAGAAACTACTGATTGATGAAAATCGCATGCTGTTTCCCATGATACTGTCATAAAACTCATTAACATTGAAAAAGCAATATATTTACATACTTTGGAGGATGCACAAATAAGTGAAAAACATGGATAATGCAAAAATGATTTATTTCAAAATATATGCTTAAATTCTCATTACAATGGTAACAAAAAGGTTAGAAAAGAAGGCTTTTATAATGGTCCTTTCAAAAAGTTTGTAATTTTAGTTTGTTTTGAGGACATCTTTACACTTTCTTTTATGATTGTTCATATTTTCCTGGATGCTATGACATCGCAGCAATCAAAATCATTTTGTCCCATATAATCTTACAAAGTTTCGACACACTGAAGAGCCTTACTATTTTTAATACGTTCAATTTCAGTCCCTTGACTTTCATCACTGCATCTTTTGTCTCCGCCATCCTCTTCTTTTTCTTTCTCTTGCGTTACTGCATTGACAATATCCTCGTCACTCATATGCTGGAATACAGATTCAAAGTTATCACAATCATACCATTCACTGAGATTCTTGCAGTCCACATCCTCAAAACCATTTATTCCCTGCAGTAGTTTAACCCTTTCACGACCATGGGACACATGTGTCCCCACATAAAATCCTGATCGTGTACGTAAATCAATATTATTTAAATATTTTTTTCAGCAAATGCGTAATCCGGAATGTATTTTTGATAATTTTATTACTGGAAACCCTACGTAAACGTTACCTGTCAAAAGAAATTTTCGCGGCAAGTCGTACGTTCATAGCGCGGCGTATTCAAACTTTTTCATAAGTGTTTCTGCATAGAATATTGTTTGTTATATGTTTATGGTGTAATACTTTCATTTGATGGTGAGTAAATAATAGTTTTCTTATGTTTTGCAATAGAATTTTGAAATAATATTCCATAAAAACTAGCAAAAACATAAAGGGACGCCGTTGTCCCTGTGAACGTAAAGGGATACATTTACAAGGAAATTACTCGTTGTTGTAATCGGTGTTTTTTTTGTATTTTACCCACTTTTGTATTTTATTTGTCTTTTTATCATTACAGACATGTCGAAAAAGGGCATAATATTATGAAGCAGTATATTAGAAATAAACCTATAAGATGGGGTTTCAAAATGTGGTGCAGAACTGATGCTAAAACGGGCTATTTTTTTGAATTTGATCTGTACACGGGCAAAAAATCATCAGAAACTGAGTATGGGTTAGGCGAATCGGTAGTGTTGGAGCTTACAAAAGCCATTGAAGGTTTAGGTTGTGAAGTGTATTTCCATAACTTTTTCAACTCACCCATGCTGCAATACGAGTTGAAAAACCGGAACACCAAGGCATGCGGTACTGTTCGCCCTAACCGAAAACATCTTCCAAAATCTGCGCCATCAGATAAAAATATGGATAGAGGAGATATTTATACTGAAATTTTCGATGGTATATCCTATGTAAAGTGGATGGACAACAATTCGGTACATCTTTTGACAAACTTTATATCGCCTATACTTACGTCCACTGTAAAGCGGCGAAAGGCAGGATCTGCTGAAAAGATCGACGTAAAGTGCCCTGAAATTGTCATAAAGTAGAACAAAAACATTGGCGGTGTTGACCTTATGGATCAGCGCAAGGTGTGCTACGAATTGGATCGTAAATCAAAGATAAAGTACTACCTCCGTCTATTTTTTGATCTTCTGGATATAGCTGTCAATAATGCCTATATCATTTACACAAAACTTCACGAAAATAAACGTGCTGTTGGCCCTTTACTATCCTGCCTCGAGTACAGACATGTCATAGCTCGATCTTTGATTGGCGATTTCTCTTCGAGGAAGAGGGCCATACCTACGACGGTGACAAGTGCAAAACGTGTATTTCTGAAACGTTCCATGCCTTCGCATCCCATGGCGAAAGCGAATAGACGTAAAAGATGTGCAAACTGTGCTAAAGGTAAAACTGAAAATCGCACTAATAACTCTTGCACTACATGTAACGTTCACCTATGCTATACAAAAGACAGAAAGTGCTTCGCTGAATACCATAACTAAATGTCTTATTTACTCATTTTTATTTATTAAGATTATAGTGTTTATGTTTTTTATGTCCATTGTTGTTGTTTTTGTTGATTTATGTACTGTTATCTTTAGTAAAATGTAGTTGAAGTCAATATATAAATGTTAGTAATTTTAATTGATTTGCAACCCTTTACGTCCATTGGGACACATGTGTCCCATGAAATTCTATAAAACCTACGATTTTTTTCATGTAATGATGTTGTTTTATGTTAAATAGATACCTAATAAAGTCATTTTAATGCCTAAAAACTTTGTATTACTTCATAATGCCTTCTGGTCCTGAAAGGGTTAATCAAATTGGAGTTTGTAGTATTTACTTCCTCTTCAGAAAAACCATGAAAGTTCTCTTCAAGATCAGGAAGAAGTTTGTTCCAAGACCGAACTAGGGTCACAGACTTCACAGAGTCCCATACTTGAGAAATACCATGCACTGCATCTAGAAGCGACTTTTTTTTCCAAAATTTCAATAACTTTTCATCCTCCTTAGCTAAAGTCTCTAGAAGACCAGCCCAATATTTTCGCTTCATTGACGCGATCACTCCTTGATCCATGGACTGTTTTAATGCTGTGACATCTGGAGGCAAGAATTTTGTGCAGATAAGACCATCATCAGAAGTTAAAAGGCTGCATTTGGTTGTGAGGGAGTATTATCTAATAACAACACTGCTTTTGGCGGTAGTCCTTCATTGCTTAAAAAAGAACGAATGACAGACACAAAATTTTTGTGGAACCAATCGGTGAATATATTTCTGTCCATCCATGCACCCTTCTGGTTGTAATAATTGACAGGCAAAGTAGCGCATTTGAATGAGCGAGGTTGTTTTGCCTTGCCTATCACAGTAAGTTTCAACTTGTGATTGCCTGCCACATTTCCACAGCATAACACTGTGATTCGCTCTTTGTGTAATTTATGGCCACGAGCATGACTTCCTTTCTGAAACGCCAAGGTTCGTGTTGGGAGGCCTTTCCAATACAAACCTGTCTCATCAGTTCCATTCCTTTACCTTATCTGCACTGATATAGTTCTTTAAACTACTAATTTCATCAAATAAATTGTCTTGATGTTCATTAACTGGAGTTTTTTCAATTATAAGCTGTATATCCTTTTCAAACTCTTTTCTGCATGGCACTCAGGGCTGGTGTGACTATTTGCAGGGCCTAGTTTGATAGTGAGCGGTAGCAGGTCCTATTTATGTATGTATATATAACCGGTGGTGCAAAAATGATGTTTTTAAAGGAAAATTAGTTTTCAATAAAAAATACTGTTAAAATTAATTTTTAGTAGAAACTTGTTTGTTTAAAAATCTGGTGGTATAAATGTTTATTAATGGAACATAAAACAATACCATAATGGGTAAAAGGTAATAGATCCTTCACCATAAAAAAGGAAAGAGAAAATTCATGTACTCGCTGCAGGTCTCCGGAGGAATCGGCGGGACCTAATTCACACACACACACACTCCAAGGAGGCACTCACACAGTAGACTCGTACCAAAACTAGACACTGATGTTTCGACAGCTATGCTGTCATCTTCAGTAGTGTGGGTGGTAAGAGGAAATAGGGGGTATATATGTTGAGAGTGACCGTTGGGAAAGGGGGGGTGGAAGGTGAAAGGTGAGAAAAACCATTTAACTGAGTAACTGAAAAAGGGGGGAGTGTGCGATGATACCTAGGTCATTGTTCATGATCGTGTTTTTGTTTTTATGTATGTATATGCTTTCGTATGCATCGAGTTTACTGTACTGATTGATTTATTTTGGCAGAGATAGGTTTTCTGAGGTGATGGGATGGTGAGTGTCAAAAATATGAGTGGAAATGCTTGATCTGTTTAATCTGTTGTTTTTGTGATGTGCTAGGTGTTCTTTAAACTGGGTTTCCAGTTTGCATCTAGATTGCCCTATGTAAATTTTGTTGTATGAACTGCAAGTGACTTGATATATACCTGATTTGTGGTGGTTGGGAATTTTATCCTTCAGGTTGGACAAAAGGTTTGATAATGAATTTTCGTTTACAAAAACTGGGTGGAGATCAAATTTTGAAAATGTGCGTTGGAGATTCTGTGTTAGTTTTGGTGTGCATGGGAGTTTCATGTATTTTTCCATTGTGTTTTGTTTTTGGCTCGTGAATGTGGTGCATGCACAGGGACATGAGAGTAAGAGGAAAATGAAGCTGAGACCTAGTTCCTTCTTTTCCTCTTCTACCATTATCAAAAAGGGGTACAAACCCTTGAGAGAGGCTCTCTGTCTCAGGCAGTTGGCTTTAGCTGTGAGACTCTTTTTCACAGCTCAAAATAGATGCAATACAAATTGAAGCTCGTGAAAATACTCATGCTGTAGTACCCTTGGTTATTTTCTTCTTTCTTTTATGCATTGACGTACACATTCTGCCTTCGTTATTCCTTAGCAGTTCACACAATAGAGCAGAAGTAACCTGACGAGTTATCAATTTTCATAGCTTTTTTATTCCTTTATTGTTTAGAATATATTTTACTTATTTACGAATATTATTTATATATTTATAATTTTGTTTGGGATATATATTTCTGTAAATATTTTACAAAATGACCTCCAATCGCAAGACCATACACGAGGAAGGGAGGGGGAGGGTAAACAAACCCTTGAGAGTCTGTCTCAAGTGGTAGGCGCTAGCTGTGGGACTCTCATTCAAAACATGTCAGAGTCGGCAGCTGGGAAGAGAAGTTGACCAAAGCGCAAGGTGAGAATACAATGTCGTGGCGCCAGCCGCTACAGTACTATCATTTGCACCCGACGGTAATGAGAGACATGCTCCCATCTATGGGTGACTGCGAGACTTGACCCTAACACCAAATATTTTCTCGGATTCGCATTTAAGCCGAGGGATGATTTGACAAAAACATTGCCTTGTATTCAGGCAGATACAGTAAATGTTACCAAAATTGACACCCCAATAATCAGTAGCTGAGCTCAGACCCTCCTAGAGAATCAGGGAGGCCACTTTCAGATTTTGAGGCCCCTCACCTTAATAAAAATAAAAAAAATTCCCATAAGGAAGTGTTTAAGCATTAGATAACCCAATTTGGTGGTCAGGGTTCACTAAATGGTTTCAGCAGATTACATTGGGGTAGGAGGTTCAAGCATGCACTGTGTAGCAATCTTTCATTAAATCTACCTCTTAAAGAAAAGATATAATCTGAAAAAATGTTTCACTTACAGTGCTTTCTACCCAGCCAATAATGCAGACCACATTGAAATGGCCCTCTACAGAAAAAAAGTGCAAAATGAACAATTCTGTGCATTACATAATCAAGAGGAGAGAGGGGGGGATCTAATTGAGGGTTATTCAGGATTATATCGATTATCAAAAAGTTGGGTTACGTAATACATTAACGTCCTGCAAGAACAAAGTAAAAAATCGTATTTTATATTTCTTTTTGGCATGTCCTATTCAACATTCGTTGACATTTCGATGGATAAAAGATAAATAACTATATAAGCTAATAAATTATTTGAATATTTTTTTATTTAAGAAATGCTTTTCTGGCTTTTGTGTAGTAGTAAGTAGTACCGTATTTTCCCATCGATAACGCACGCATTATCTATACAAAAAAATTCCAAATCTGGTAAAAATTATCTTGCGCGTTATACAAGGGAAAAAATTAAATTTGGAAAAATGAGACTTTTTTCAAGGTTTATTAACGGCTGTTGTTATGAATCTTTGATTTATATGTCCCAATGACAAAAACTAGCCTAATACCTAACAAAAAATTATTAGAATACAGATTGGTAATTCAAGATGGCGGATGCTATAGAGGCCGGAGAATGTGGCTCGTGTAAAAGCCATATTTTAAAAGGAAATTCGAGTCTTAGTTGCGTAATGTGCAGTTCAGTTTCTCACCTAAATTGCTCTGATATTTCGGAAGTAGAATTTCATGGTTATGTAAATCATGTACCTCGATCACAGCCATGGACCATCAAGAGAACAAAACAACCAAACAGAGTACAATGGATAAAATCCTTGAAATTATGAAGGATTTAAAGCTCCGTATTGAAAAGTTAGAAGTGAAATGTGAACCTAATAGGGATCGTATAGATAAATTGCATGGTGTTCACGTTGATAGCCAAATTTCAAGATCAAAAAATCATCCTGACACCGGTAAAGCAAATCGGGAATTGGCGATTAAAGGTGACATTACAAGGGACAAAAACACTGCAAATGATCAGAAACACACCGCTAACATAGTGCCCAAATCTTTTGACCATGTTGCTAAAAATACATGCGACATTAAAGCTGGAAATAGTGTTAACCATGCGAATGTAGATGACTTTGTTGTTGTGCAACATAAAAAAGACGCACGAAAACTCAAGTTTACGGAGAAAATTCCGCGAGTGTTCTCTTCAAAGGTGTTCCTAAACGTGCTTGGCTATATTTAGGCCGTGTTAAACTGGAAACAACGTGTGAGTATATCCTCGAATATCTAACAGCCAAGTTTAAAGTGAAGGACTTTACATGTCAAAAACTATACAGTAGTGAAATTAGTTCATCCTTCAAAATAAGTGCTGATTTTTCCCTCTTAAATGAGTTAAACAAAGGTGAAAGCTGGCCCTCTGTAGCTCAAGTAAGAAGATTTATACATCCTAAACACAAACCAATCCTTGTAAATGAAGCAAACAGCAGTACTTCTCAACGAGCTGACGATCAACCTGATCCTGTATCAGCCAGTGAGACAACAACCTCCAGTGTGATGCAACCAGCCCAACCTGCACTAGGGATCACTACTAGAAGCATGGATGGGATCAGCAAGACTAAACATAGATGACTAAGCATTATACACCAAAACATTCAATGTATTAGTAATAAATTAGAAAAGCTTGATGTTTTTATACAAGAGGAAGGTCCAGACATTTTAGTTCTTAGTAAGCATGGTTTAAAATCAAACAACATCTCCTTTAACATTCCTCCTAAAATGTTACTTTGTGCAGCTAGTTGTAGAAAGAGTAAAAAAGGAGGTGGGGTGATGATAATAGCTAACAGAAATTTGCAGCTGAATATGATAGACACTAAACTGAATAAATTATCTGGTGATACAAATATTGAAATTGCAGTAATAAAATTTGATTTGCCCAATGGTGATGTTATGCATGTTTTGGGAATATACCGGCCTCCTAAAGGAAAGGAGATTTGAACATTAATATTTTAGGAAACACCAGAGCATGTAGGGAACTAATATCTTTTCTTAAACAGTTTAATCTATACTCTACTATATTTGAACCAACTAGAATTACTATTAACACAGCTAACTGTATAGACAACATACTTACAGATTTGGAACCCTCTACATATTCATCTCACACTGTTAATTCCTTATTAGCTGATCACTTAGCAGTTAAAATTAATATCAACATTCAATTTAATTTAGACAATTTACCAACTTTCATTCCAATTAAAGTGAATAATTGTAAAACAGAAAACTTAGTATTACTCCAAACCTTATTAGAGGATGAAAACTGGCTTAGTGTGACTAACGAAGATACAGTAATCAGTAAATATAACAAATTTATTGAAATATTTTCATACTGGTTCAATCGCAGCTGTCCAATTATTACTATAAAAAAATGGAATAAATTAGTTAAAAAATGCAACTGGATCAACAACAGTATCAGAAATGCAAGGGCCACTTTACGTCAATTAGAAATGGAATACTTATCCAAAGGTGATAACAACAGTAAAAATTACTTTTACAAATTTCAAAAGACATTATGACAAACTGGTCATACAGACTAAAAAAGAGTATAATGATAGTTACATTGCAAACTCGATTAATACCAGTAAAAGCATGTGGAATATAATTAATCAAGCAAGGCAAAAGGAAATACCTATTTCTTCACCATCTGAAATTAATGTAGATGGAATCCCTATCAAGGATCCAACAGATATTGCAAACCAATTAAATAATTTTTTTAACAAAGTAGCTGCCAATATATCACAAATTCTTAGTAGTAACACTGGACACTAACACTACTGCAGAAACAAAATACCTCACAACATTTTTCTCACACCAACAAATGAAATAGAAATTATTAATATAATAAGAAACATAAAAATAAAGAAATCTGTTGGATACGATGGTATCCCAGTTATTGCCATCAAAACATGTGCTGCAAGTATTGCACCACTTATAGCTAATATTATTAATAAATCCTATGATGAAGGTACTTTTCCTGATTCACTGAAAATTACCGTAATAAATCCTATCCTTAAAAAAGGCAATAGGCTGTCTCTGGACAACTACAGACCAATTGCATTATTGTCTTGTTTCTCAAAAATTTTTGAAATGGCCCTTCAATACAGACTTCTGTCTTTTTTTGAAATTCCATAATGTTATTTGTAGCTCTCAGCATGGCTTTACAAAAGGGAAATCTACCATTTCAGCAGCGAATAGTTTTCTTGAAAAAGTTATCATTGACATTGACAAATGGAACCATACCATGGGTTTCTTTCTCGACCTTTCCAAGGCTTTTGATTGTGTAAATTTTGAAACACATCTAAAAAAACTCGAAAATTATGGAATAAGAGGCAGAGCAAACAACCTAATTAAATCCTATCTAACAAATTGTGTAAATGTTGTTAGACTAATATCACCAAATGGATACTTATACTCATCAAAACTTATGGCTGAAAATGGAGTTCCACAGGGATCTGTTTTAGGACCCTCCTTTTTCTATTATACATAAATGACATTATATCTGTTGTTACTGAAGGCATGGTCACTCTTTATGCTGATGATACGTCACTTACTGTATCTGATAAAATATACTCTCAACTTGAAATCAAAGGAAACATTACTTTCAATAGTATTGCCCAATACTTTAACGAAAATCTTCTGAAAGTAAATGAGGCAAAAACCATCAATATGGAATTTGTCCCATATACGTACACGACTGAAAATAGTTATTATGTGGGTGACTATAGGATTGAAAAATGCTACCATGCGAAATTTTTGGGCTTGATTATTGATGACAGATTAACCTGGGATAATCACATTGAAAAAGTATCAGCAAAAGTTAGCAGAAATCTCTATGTTCTACAGAACTTGAAAAATCACTGTTCACTAAATGTTATGAAAACCGCATACTTTGCATTGATTCATCCACACTTTGTATATGGCATTGAACTATGGGGACATACTAGCAAAAGTAACTTTCAGAAGCTTTTTATTCTGCAAAAAAAGCAATCAGATATATGGCAAATTTAAAGCCAAGATTGTCCTGTAAACAATCCTTCATGGATTTGAAAATAATGACACTACCTTCAATATTAATGTTTAGAACATTGTTATATATATCTAAAGTAAAATATATAACATACAACAAAGACACATAAACACTATACCAGAGGTAACAATGATTTTTCTACTTTACAGCGCAGGCTGAAATTATATGAAAAGCTTCCCAGATATAAAGATATCATATGGTATAATACTCTTCATCAGAAGTATAAAAATGAGAAAACAAAGTGAATTCAAAAACAAAATTTTTGATCTCTTAATAAAAAATCCCTTCTATACAGTTGACGAATATATGAACTTTGTTAAGACCTAATATGTGACATATGGCAAATTTAATTTAACTTGTTTAAATTGTTGTTATACTGTGTTTTTACGCATTTTTATATTTAATATGTCTGATTTTAATGTGTATTTTTGCTGGAACTTGGTAATGTGACACAAAACAGATTTGACTTGTAATAATTTTTCTTTTTTGTGCTCTAAATGATGCCTGTATACAGTGCTTTATGCATTTTTAATGTGTTTCTATGATTCTAATGTGTATCCTTGTTTTTGTGTTGTGACTGTTTGTTTGACGACTCCTGAAGATTGTAGAATGCCTTGTATTTGCAACTTTTATGGAATAAATGAAATGATGATGATGATGAGGTAATGAAGTCCGAAACCACATTTTCTATGTTGACTTTTATTATATCGTATTTATATTTAAACTAGCATATAACCAGTGCTAACACAAGAATCGAGAAAATAGAGTTTCGCATGATACTATTTCAATGATCAATTTTATAGTAACGAAATTTCACTTACCTTTCCTTCCGAAAAAAACCACGGGAATTACATAACAATAGGATTTCAAAGCCTAACAACGTAATTAGTAGGCAAGGCAATAACCTGTTAAAATGGCTATATTTCTCAAAATATGCGAATTAAGCGGTTTCGAATTGTAGGATAAAAAAGAGGAATTGAATAAGAAACTTTATTTTGTATTCTTTAAAATGATTCAAATCCTTAGATCTTTCATTAATTCTTTTTAATTTTATCTCAAAATGAATGAAAGACTGCACTTGGAAAAATCGAATTTTATGCATTATCTTCCTAGAAGTCAATCTCCTGATTTTTTTTTGTCTACCCCTTACGACTGACTAAGAGCATTTACGTATTAATTTTCATGATATTCTTGCCATTCAAACTCATGGAAAGCGATTCTGAATGTATTTCTGATAGACCTTACATCTTCACACAATTAGAGTATGATATCGAGACAAAGTTATGGATTTACATAGCTTATTATTATTATGATTTTGGCTATCTTCGATTAAAATAAAGGGTACTATTGTAAAATGGGACAAAATTGACCCAAATGACTAAAATTAGAAATATTTATTTCATACATTAAAATCAAATTACTCATAACCATAAAAATCGTCACCTGATTTTCGTCGTAAATTCTTTTTGTTTTCATGACTCATTTTCTCAAGGGCAAATTTCTACAGTTAAACTACATGTGTTTAAAAACCGGATACTCCTAGTTCATTCCGCTATTCATTTGTTATAGACTCCGCCGTAGCAAGTAGGATTATTAGGTTATTCATTTGTCCAAAGAACAACGTTTTTAAGGCTAAAGCCCATTGGCCCAAAAAACTATTTCCAACACACAAGCTATACGGTTACAGATATCTCTATGCAGTTTTCGCAATTGTAAACTTTTATCTTTCATAATTCTTCTTATATTTTTATATTTTTAATATAACAAATTTAAAGCCATTCAAATTCCTAAATACGATGATTAAAATACTTTCCGAAAAAAGTAAAAAACTAGAAAGAAAATAGAGATAATAAGAATCCATTATCAAGTTAAAGAATAATATTTTTTCCAACAGTTAATAAGTTATGCTAGAAATAAATATTGCATTGTTCGCCCTCAGCTATAAGCGATCCTGGCGGCTAAGGGAGAAAACGGAAGAGTTGTGCCAATGAAGTCCTGCGTCCATCCGCGATGACTCACGATGAGAGTGGAAAGGGGAACTAGGGGAGGTGAATGTAATGTGAGAGAGAAGTAGAGCTTCGCAAGGAGGCGCATCGCCAGCAAGCGGCAATTTGATTTCGGTTGAAAGGAGGTGATTCTGTTTGAGGTGTCGTCCATGTTCATCGTTGCTCACACTTTTTTCTTTACGTTTGTATTATATATATATATATATATATATATATATATATATATATATTACAGGCAATTTTAGAAATGTGTATTAGATGTATTCTACAAATATCTATTCAAATTATAAATATTTATTCTGAAATAAGAAATATAATGAAATGTCAAAAAAATTCGTACATTATGATGCTCCAGCAGATTTTCCGGTGATGTTTTTTTCTCCCTTACGTCCGGAACAATAGATAGCTTAGGATGACCCTCCCCGCTCTGGTTGAGTCACCGTTCGAGTTGTTGACCGATGTCTTTTGCAAGGCGGCAGCCTTCCCCATCTCCAGGCATGTGTTTACGATACCATGTCTGTCGAATGCTATTTTTCGTGACCCACCATATACAAAACTGCAGCGTGTTGTTTTTCTGTTTTGGTTGCACCTCATCCCATCCAGATGTGTAGGCGGGCAGGCATGCGAAATTTGAGCGAATTAGAGTATTTTACCCATACACACAAGCAGCTATAAACTCTCCAATTGTTTTCATTTTTATTTGCCGACGTCCCTTCTCCTTTCTCATCGGCCGCCCCATTCCCTCCTCTACCATTTCTCTTATTACCCTTAGAAATTCTGAAATAGCGAGCATTTTTGATTTGGCTTTTGCACGAGTGAGTTCCCAATCTATTCGGAAAATGGTATTCTAGAATTTTTTTTGAAGATTTTCAGCTGATCACAGCGGTACTTCAGTGTATCTATGACATTCGCATTTTCTAAAAGACATTATTGAAATATATCGTTTTATTACGTGTAGAGAAGTTGAATTTATGCTTCGAAAGTACATTTTCAAATTCAGTATTTTATAGAATGTTATATTTGTATTCTACAAAAAATGCCAATTTAGACATCGCTCTTATAGCGTATTATAGTGTATAATTAAATTACGTATGTTTTATAAACAATTGAATTTTCATCATTTTTGCACAATTTTTTATTTTGATTATATTTCTATCTAATAAAAACAAAATGTATAATGTTATCACGTTTTACTGAACCGGAATAAAACATGTTCCAAAAGTGCGTTGAGTTATTTATTTAACCTTGTTAAAATTATAAGTTTTACGTATTTTCTTATCAAAAAAACCATGCACAGTAACCTACGCTACATCTGTGGGCGTATATAAAGATCAGAATCCTTCCTGAGGGTCGTACGAGCAAGAAAACTATATTCTTAACTTAGGGGACGTGACCCACCGGTGTAACACGGCGGCTGCGGGCCCGATCGCCGGTGACCCACCGGTGGGTCACGACGCCTATGAGGGGAGAGAAGCGTGACTTACCGGTTGGTTCACGCCGTCGTGAACGTGTTAAAAATATTTTTCATTCTGTCAGTGAAAGCTTGTGTGTTTTGAATTAGGAAGTAAACTCTGCCGAAGAACTAATACAGGATTTGAAGAATGGTCCATTCCATGTCTTTGGAAGTCATGAAGGATGCCGAACCTACTTCTGCGACAATACCAACAAAGAGAAGGGGGCGCTTGATTCGAAGGAAGAAGCATGCATTGAAACAATTGAAGAGGCATTGAAGCCTTTGATTCGGAAAGCCGGCCAGTTACTGACTAACGACACAAGTAACTACGCAGAAAATTTCATGGCTTTAGTAGCAAAATTTGTTGGTGGAAAGCAGGTTAACAGATCAATAAAGGATCATACCAGCACAGGGCTTACGGTGCTGGCCTCGATTTTCAGCTGGGGCCCATGTGGAGTTATGCGGCATGGAAAATTCTTGCGGGAAAAAGTCCCCATAAATCTCTGCGATCAACATGCCAACGCAAGTTGAAACGTCTGCAGGCAGTAAAGAAGTGCCTAGATAGAAGACAAAAGGGTAAACCCAAGAAGCGGATAAATTTCGAGGATGGCGCAAAGGATTACGGGGAAATGTTCCAAAAGTTGGACATGGACAACGACGAATTCGAGAAAGAGGCGTCTTTGTTTATTGAAAACTTGAAAGTGAATCAAGACTCAAGAGATGCCTTGCAGAGAGCCACGCAAGGTCAATCTGCCAACGATAGGTGGTTTGAAGAAAGAAAAAACAGACTGACTTCTTCTAACTTTGGCCTTGTCTGCAAACGGAGAAAGACATCAAAGTGGAGCCCCCTTGTGAAGCGCCTATTGTACTCGATGCATTTTGAGAATGAAGCGACGCGATATGGGCAGCTCCGAGAGAAAGATGCAATTAGGGAGTACGAGGCGATCACTGGGAGACGAGTATTCCCTTCAGGGCTCTTCGTGGACCTGGAGCACTCTTTCTTTGCTGCTTCACCAGACGGCTTGACTGACGACGGAGGCATTGTGGAAATAAAGTGCCCGAAATCGGCCGAAACAATGACAATAAATTGTGCCTCAGAAAATTTAAAGTACTTTTGCCTAGACAAAGACCTTCAACTTAAAAAAAAGCACAATTACTATGACCAAGTTCAGGGTCAGCTCCATGTGACAGGCCTTCCCTTCTGTGATTTTGTGGTTTGGACTACAAAAGACTGCGTCGTGCGACGAATACTAAAAGACGATCTTTTTTGGAAAGAGAAGATGGAAAAAAACTAGTGTTCTTTTACACCAAAGTTCTTCTTCCGGAAATCGTCGACCCCAGAATGTGCAGGTCAATGGAAATACGTGAATCTGGAGATAAGCAGGAGTAATGTACATTTCATACGTTTCCTGAGAGCAGTGCCGTAACTAGGGCGGGGCAAGCGGGGCTTCTGCCCCGGGCGCAACTTTCTGTATTTATATTAAGTATGTAATCATTATGTATATAATTAATGAGGTCAGGCTCAACTTTGTGTTTAACAAGTTTTTGTAATTTTTGTAACAGTTTGCTACTAAGTTGCTTTCGCCTTCCTTTCCCACCCCTTCTTTTCCCAACCACTCATCCAATTACCTCCCATTCGTTTTCTTTGTAACCCTTACTGTCTCCCTCTCCCCCCTCATTTCACCCTATATGGAACAATTCATATTTTTTCACCAGATGATACTACGATCGTAGTGAAACCGGTCGTGTTATATTAAAAGTTGTGGAAACTACAAAGTTATCCTTACATTAATCATTATGTATTTAAATTATGTATGTATGTAATCATTATGTATTTAAATTATGTAAATTTATAGTTAAAAATTATATATTATTTTAGGCTAGGTCTTGGGGAAAAAAGGTGTGGCGGAATCACACCTAAAGGTGCGGTGAGTGCAATCGTCGATGTCTCCGCCCGAAATCTAATCCTTTGTTATCTTATACTGTCAGCCTACTCACGGCAGAGCTAGAGGGGAGGATGATGTTGACAGGCGCATTCAATCGCCAGAGAATATTTTCCCCGTGTGCCGGGCACTTCCCCTCCTTTGCTGATTAGGTCGGGGAAGGAAGAGGGTATCATCTTGGTTCTGCCCCACCCCTTCCACCTTCTTTTGGTTACGTCATTGGTGCGACAGGACTAATCCCTACGTCCAAAATTCGAACTGCTAGTGCACGAAATCCGAGTGACCGCGGTGGCATCTTGCGTCCGAGATTCACATTATGACTCAGTAGGCTTTACCCTTAAGTCGGGAGAAAAAAACGACCGCGCGTTATCTATACATTTTTACCCGTACTAAAAATTTCGAGGTGCGCGGTATCAAGTAGGTGCGCGTTATCGATGGGAAAATACGGTAATTGGTTTTTTAAGTGTGTCGATGGCTATGGTCATTTTGCACTGTCATCAACTGGACATATGTACAAAGAAGGTAGGAGGGAAACCTGGTGCCAGCATTATCCTAATCTTTATGAAGAGCACCAAGGGGGCCAACAACTACTTAACATCCCTTCCGAAGAATGAAATGCTGAATTTGCGCGGACTCCTCAAACAGGGGGCCTGGCGACCTCAGAAAAAATCCTACTTGCGCAGGATTTGTGACCACTGCCTTTTCGAGCAGCAGGCAAGTAGCAGCCAGCATCCTAAGCACTACACCACCAGTACCCCCTTCTAGCTTATGTTTCTGCAGATGTATTAATTACTGATGAAAAATATAAGTTACGTGCCATGTCACTTCAGCTTTTCGGAAGAGGAACTTAAGGTTTTAGTCTAAAATCGACATTTGGTGAGGCCCCCTTATCTTGAGGCCTGGGCCAAATAGCCCTCTTATCCCCTCCCCTTTTGTAGGGCCCGACCAAGCTGTAAAAAATGTTCTTTTCTAAGTATTTCTTCTTTAATCTGGCTTAAAATATTTTTAACCCCTGAAGGAACAAACTTATCAGCTCTTCTAGCTTCCAGGGCTTTAATTAAATAATTAGAAATTATTGTAAATTCTACAGCATTTATATTATCAGATTCAACATTTTTGATTATGTGCTGAAAAATTGGTAATGTTGAATTAGCAAATATTAGCCAAAGTTCAGCACATGTATCAGAGGACCATTTTGCCAACAAAATGGGACTTTTTCTTCTTATAAAAAGAAAGATTTCAAAGTAGAAAGTAATTCACGTTACTTATTGGTATAATAATATTGATTTTTCGGTACTTTGGGATTAACGATGCTCCACCTCCACAGCGCCCACCTAGGGGCGAGATATGGAACTATAAGGTGCTGAATGTGGCAAGATTTGGAATTATGTGGAGCAGTACTCCATTTGAACTTGGCTGGGAAATTTGAACATAGACGAAACTTTTACTCGACCCCACCGGATTGGGTAAGTTGGTGAAACTGTTTTTCATTCCTCCTCAGGTTCACTGTGTTGAGAGGCATCTCCATTCAAAGAAAAAGGGTACTTATTGGTTTCGTGGGCACAAAAGTATCATTTATGACTGTAACCCCTCTTTTTTCTTTTAATGGAGATGCCTCTCAACACAGTTAATGTGAGGAGGAATGAAAAACAGTTTCACCAACTTACCCAACCCGGTGGGGTCGAATAAGTGTTTTGTTTATGTTCAAATTACCAGCCAAGTTCAAATGGAGTACTCCTCCATGTAATTCCAAATCTCACCACATTCAGCGCCTAATAGTTCCATATCTTGCCCCTAGATGGGCACTGCGGAGGTGGTGCCCACATAACCAATAAGTAAGTAATTCACAAATATGGGAAATAACTGGCAATAATGACAACCATCTAACATTACTATAACTTAGCATATCTTTATACTATTAATCACAATGGTCTTTTAGACTTTATACTCTGACATTGAAAATGTGGAAGTAACCACATATTTTCATGACTAAGCATTTGATTTTCAGAGACATCATGTTAACTGAATGGTGAGCACAATAATGATTATGCACAATAATGATTATGTGAGCTGAATAAACTAAATGTAAAATGTTCTTTTTTAATGATTCCTTCATTATGCGATACACATTTTTTTCCTTTTCTTTTTAACCCATCAAAATTTGTATTGGTGTTATCAGCTGACAATGCAATGATTTTTTCCTATAGTTTATGATTTTCAGTGACTTTTAATAAACATGTAACTCTTGTTATATGTGGGATATGCATTCCTGAAAATCGCTGCATATATCAATTATGCGTAAAACGGGAGGCATATATAGCTCGTAATAATTCAACTGCAAAGTGATCGGCAAATGCTGCCTCTCCAGTTAATGTGAGATTGTTCAATGTATGTCGACTCTTAAAGTGGTTGAACCACCCCCATCTTGCAGATAAAGGCGTCTTGCAGATAAAGGCGTGGGTTCTTTTCTATCTTTCGCCAGAATAAAACCATGTATACGTGAAAATGCATATAACGAAAGCGCACATAATCAGAGAATTTTCACATACCTAATAAGAACTGGAAAGAGCTTTTGATGACATTATTAGATGCGTCCAATGATAAAGTCACAAATGAAGATTTTTCACTGTCTTTATTAATTTCATTGGTAACAAATTCTACTAGAGAAGGCTTGACTTGATTCCATAATAGAAATAAAAACAATTATTGTAAATTTCCACTAGCCATGAATTTATTTGATGGGTTTCACTTGTTACAGCATCATCAGGTGACGAAAGCTTTGCAGAGGCTTTTTTATATACAGAGAAGGATGGAGGGAGGGTAGGCAGGTTGAACAAATAATAAGCAGGAGAGAGAGAATGTACAATGGGTAATGAGATAATAGGAATACAGTCATTAAGTTAAAGTTAAACCTCTCTTCATTTAGGAAAGTTTTATTTAAACCTTTTGCTCCCACGATGGTATGTAACCTTCAGTCCCCCCAGTGCTGGGTGAGTTGTGACTCACCAGCTCTCACTTTCATTCAGTATTTACTTATATTTACATGATTACACTTGTATTTAAGTTGCCCTCTGTTATGTACAACTCTTGTTTTTAAATTCACTCACAAAATTATTAACTACTAGCTAATTATCCAGGCTTTGCCCCTCGGGCAGTTCACAGTATTGAATTTTTCATGCTCATTTCACTCGTTAATATTTTCATTCAAACTCAAGGTACTCTCGAACTGAGTGACCAATATTCCCCCTTAATTGGCATGAAGAAATTAAATATAGATTCAAATTTGATATTCTGCTAAGAACATTGAAAATAAGTTGTGTAATTTTACATTAAATTAACACAGGCCTTTAGTAAGGGTATGATTTGTATGGCACCCCACTCATCTTCACCGCCAAAAAATAAAAATTCTGCCTCTGAGGTGCACATCCTCAAAATCTCTTTAGCATTTTTGCCATATTTTAAGTCTCTAAGTGTCTTGGAACCAAAGTGCACATCCTCAATGCCTCTTTAGTATGTGTACCAAGTTTATGTTTCTAGATTTTTGGTTTTAGAAAAATGTTGTCCACACACACAGACAGACAGACCAACACCACCTTTTATTTGTTAGATAGTACCTTTATTTGTTATATTTTTTACTTAGAAAAAAGAAGGTATCGATCTATAGACATTTTTTGTTGAAATACAGGGGATTGAAGCAATGGATCACTTGACAAATGTTCCTGAATAGAAAGATGCTTCTTTTTCTTACCATTATTCTATTTTATCCATAACCTTCAAAAGATCTTCATCAGTTATGTTGTTCATACTAACAATGGCCATTTTGGTAAAAATGGATATAAAAAATACATGAAAAAATATTTGAAAAATAAGATGACCTTCACAAGAAAATATCTACTTAAATATAAAAGAAAGCATTTCCATTGATTTAGAGAAAATTAAAAAAGATTGATGGTAGAAATAACTATACAAATTCAAAATAGAGTGTACTCATGTGCAGTAAGGATGGACCACTTCTGGCTGCTCAAGCATACTCGAGTGCAGAGCAACAGGGTTAAATATCATGCATTAAATGGTATTTTAAAATTTGTTATTTTTTGTTGTGGTTTTCATTCTATTTGTTGCCTTCAAATTTATATAAACTTTTATTTTGCTGGACAATAGTTGATATGAAAACCACCAAGAAATTGTTTGAATCAGCAATTCAATAATAACTCAAGTTAAAAACTTCTCCACTTCCACTGTAGTAGATTTAGGAAGGTCCAAAAGACAGCAAGGAGGCTGACAGCTAAGGCTAAGATGAAGTTTTGGTACAATTGAAGATGAAGAAAAGATGATGTTTTTATCTTGATGTGTGGCACAGCAGAGGGGGCAGGGTAGCTGTTGTGTTGTTGATGAAAAGCCAATGGAAACAGCAGAAGTATTGATCAGAGCTAGATTCCTGCTGAAAAAGAATAAAATAGAGGTAATGTATGATTGATTAATCAATGCTTGTGGTGGAAAAGCTTTGAATTGATTTCCAAGAAATTCAAAGAAAATATGGTGGATAAAATCAATCTCCGAGAAAAATGTTAATTTTAGTGTCATTAGATAATATATTGTTACACACAGAGATATGAACTTTCATCAGTTAAGTAGTTTTTAATTTGAATCCCCATTTTCTCTTTCCTCTGTTCTGTTAAACCCTGATGCAATGTTTTTTCTGGTTGTATTTCAGATTTTGTGTCCAACATATTTTGTATCTAAATTCTTACATAGTAAATATAAACTAAAGTTGAGATATGCGTAATTCGAGTCATCTGTTAATCCGGCAGTAGGCTCGCTCAATTCTGGAGTGCAGACGGTCACGTGGGGTGGCTGAGTCACCCCACTTTAAATTACATTTTTTTTATTTTTTGCATGATTAGATTAGTAAGGAAATAGGTTGGAAAATTGAAATTTATTTTAAACCCATATAATTTACATGTTTGTTAAATATATCTTGGTTGTGCAAAACTCCTTATTAGCTAACTTGCATACAATAGAACTTGTATAATTATAACAATACTTGTGCATAATAATAACAGACTTAGATAATAGTAATTATGATAACTTATAGTTTTAACATAATATTATGAATAAGACATCAATAATAAGAATTATCTAACAATAAGTTCACCTCTCATTGTGTTATTCGCTGTCAAGGCAGTACTCACATTTCTTATGTTTCATACACATCGGCCTCTCATATTTAGAACAGGACGAAGTTGTCTTCGTGTCTTGATTTCTTTGGAGTGTGACAGCGTAATTTTGCAGGTCTAGATGGACCGGCCTCTCTAGTAACATTTTATTTTCTAGCCGGTATAAAATTTTGGCCCAATTCCCTTAGTTGCTTTGGTAAGGTTTCCTGTTGCAACCGAGAATTACTGCTGATTTTGCTAAGGTCTGCCCCGAGTTTTTTGTATGAAACTACTTCTTTTGAGTACTGTATTTGGGTAATTTGATAGAAATGTTACGTAAATTGAGAAGAATTTCACGGATTTTCTCCAAGTCGCGATGTAAATCGAAACATTGTCCTGCCTAATAAAACGTAAAGAGAGGGTATAAACATTAAACTGATCAATTGTAAAGAGATTCCGTCGATTTATTAAAATTATAGCTAGATATAGAATGAAAAGCTTACCGTGATTCGCAATAAGAAATGTAACGTGGAAGGGCGCGGGATAACTGAGTCATCCCAGACAGATTTTTGAAATGCTCTGTTTCACGGACTAAATGCTACTGAGACCTAAAAGTGATATATATATATATATATATATATATATATATATATATATATATATATATATATATATATATATATATATGCTCAAGAGAGTTTGGAAGAAAGGTACTGATTATATTAGGTAAAAAACTTGCATCACGAGTGGATAAGTGCAGTGTAAACGTTGATGGGGTGACTCAGTCACCCCGCGCGCCTGCTCCCGGGTTAAGCCACTCATGCACATATGCGCAACACTGACGTTTCTGTTTATAAAAAAAACAGTCGATTAACTTTCTTGAATTTAAACACGTGCACAGCTGATTTGCTTGTGAAAACCATGAGGTAATACGATTGTTGTGTCTGAGCGGCGGTATCTCTCAATATTGATCTATATAATATTATCGTTAAGCGAGATCGTCCGTGTTGCAAGTGCGCATGCGTCCATTCTCACCAAGCACAGGAGGGGGATGGGACATATTGGAAGAGGAAAGCCCCTACAGCAGTGGTCGGCAACCTTTTTTGTTGGTTGGTTAATTAAAGGTTTTGGGGAAACGTGATGGGTCAGTTAAAAGATCGATGGAAGGAAAGAAAAATCAAACCTGGATGTTTATACAAGCTATATTTAGCAATTGAATTACTCTTTTATTTTGAAAACGTAAACCCTTCTGAACATGTCCACCTTTGTGGGTCACCCAAATCGTGATGGGCTGCCGACCACTGCCCTACAGTATCTACCTGCGATCGGAGCAAACACGATTGCTTCCGAGTCGTTGTTAAAATGTGACATTGGAAGTTAGTTATTAGCAGTTACAAATTATTGTCAGAAATAATCATTTGATGTTTATGAATTCGATCGGTTTGTAGCAGTGTTTCTCAAACTGTGGGCCGCAAAACTATTTCGGATGCAAGGTGAAATGTCGAAAAATAAAGTTTTCACGAATAATAAAATTTTAATAGGGAACTTTAGGATATACGATGTGTTAAAAGTTATAAACAGCTATATAAAATGAATAAATTTGCGATAAAGCTTCTTATTTTTACCAGCAGGGAGATGCCCGTTGAAATTCAACGGGAAAGTTTTTTAAATGAAATTCCGTGAATTGATGCGACGCGAAGCTATTATCCAAATCAATGGCAAGCAATTACACGAAACCGGAAACGATGCGAAACACTAAGAATGCATAAAATTCTCGCGTTGAAAACTGATCTGTTGATCGATTCGACGCGTATTACAAATCGATGGCAGAAAAACAAACTTTCCTTCTTTTAGGCGTTTGTAGTTTCAAGCCTTGAACTCCTACCATGATTCTAAGTAATTTTAATATACGAATGATTAATGTTCTGCATTCAAATGTATTCCTTCTCGTAAATAACGCAGCGAATGTTGTTTACATTCGTTGCTATGAAAATCATTCCCCTCTCCTTCCTCCTCCCACTCTCTCTCTCGTATTAAAAGCGTTAAAAGCACGCTTTCGTCCATAATAAAGGCGAGTTTAGACTGGCACGTTACTTGCGACAGATCTCGCGCGCGAGGGAATCGCAAGTGTGTTTGCATTGTCGACAAATATCGCCGCGATTTACTGTCATGCGAGTTCTCAACTCTCCGACTTGCGCATTTTCTCGCCTATGCGTTTACGCTAGCTATCCCTCCTTCACAAACGTGCCTGCAAGAAGACAATTTCGTGGTGTTGCTGCTATTTTAATTATTGCAAAGTATATTGAAAAAAAGATAAAAAATGGTGCGAGATTGGATTATGAAAAGAGAGGAAATCGGAACGGACAAAAATTTGATATCTGAATTAAGGGCGGAAGAAGATGGAAGGCAATTTGGGAACTTTTTACGGATGTCGGCGGTTGATCTCGAAGAATGGTTACTACTAGTGGGCCCAAATATATAGAAGCAAATACACATTTACGTGCTTCAATTACTCCTAGTGAACGTTTGGTAATTACACTACGCTTCTTGGCCAGCGGTAAGTAGGTCGAATTTTTTTTTTTTTTTAAGTTTCGCTTTTATTTTTGCCTCACAGATTTTAGCAGGTTACAATTTCATATGAACGCCTTGATTTATTTCGTAGTTGATTCGCATCATTCATTAATGCACCTGTTCAGAATACTAGCTTGCACCATTGGTAGTTTCATCCCTGAAGTTTGCTCTGAAATATACTCATTATCAAAGGACCAGTATCTCAGTAGAAACGCATTTTGTTCGCATAGTGTTATGAGAAGCGCGGTTTCCTCGCTTGGCCCCACATCTTATTCCCTGCCGTAATAACGACGCACTCGCAGATCCACTCGCAAAAATATCCGATCAGTTTCGAATTAATGTGAGAACTGTCGCAATAAATATCACTTGTGTGATGTCTGGCGAGAACTCGCTTTGTCTCGCACGAGTCGTCCCGCGGCAGTGTTTACATCACCAATTCCACTGTCTGACAGTAGCTCGCGCGATTTTTCTCGCCAGTCTGTACGAGCTTTAAGGATTGAAATTACAATAAGATTTCGAGGTTTAACAATGACAAGGCAACATCCCGTTAAAATGGCAAGATTTTCCCAAAATATGTGAATTAAACTTTTAACATGAGGAATTTCGCGCTGTAGACGAATAAAGATGAACAGAATAAGAAGCTATAATTTTTTCTTTATAATGGTTTAGATCCGAAGATCGTAGGTTAATTATTTCTAATTTAGATCTCAAAAGGACTAAAAGCCTGCACGTCAAAAAGTCGATGTTTACGTATTATTTTATGGGAAATGGAAATGTCTTCCTCGGACATTTTTTGGGATTTTTTTGTCATCACCTTAAAATATGCGAATTTAGTATTCCTACCAAATTTCAAAAATATATCTCGACCTGTTATTGAGTTATTTGCATTTTTATAGCAGCGTGACAGAGGGAGCCACAAATGGACAGAAGTAGGCTTTTATATTTGTTAGATTTGCAGGTCAAAGGGGGTCGCATGATATTCAAGGGGGCAGCGACGATTGAAAGTTTGAGAACCACTGGTTTATAGCACTTATATGTAAGTATATTTTCGGGTGTGTAGCCAGCTGTGGCGTCGCGTGCCCATTTAGGTTGGGTGTGCTTTTATTGGGGGGGGGGGTGTTATGCAACCCGCGCAACAAAATTCACGTGTTAATTTGAACGTACGATTGCATTTTTATCGACATGTGAAAGTTTTAAGAGAGCATAGCGCAGCAGCGCTCTTCTTAATTGGTCTAATGCAATTAATCTTAGAATAATTTTGAATACTTTAATTTACTAACTGATATGATTTTAACTATACAATCCATAATTATGGACAACACAAAGGTCAAATAGACTTGAGCTATGCATCACGCGCGCCGTTTATGTGAGAATGGTTAACGCTTATTTGTGAGAAGATACTAGAGTGAGGTACGAATTATCTGTATTTTGTTACGATTTTTAAATATGTACAACCATATAATACGCACAGAAATCTGAAAAAGTAATCACTTGGGAAAATATTATTTTCCGGATTGAATCAAAGAAAGGCTTAAAAAACTCATTTTACTTACTTATTTATACACCAGTTCCAATCTCCTGTTTTGCCTTAGGAATTTTGTTAGCACATCATCATAAAATGAAGGCCTTTTCTTCAGTTCCACCGGCAATGTCTTTTCAATGGCGAGTGAACTTAGGTCGCATAACCTTTCCTGCGTTTGTGTTCCTCTATAACACGTATGTATTCTCTTCATAGCCGAAAAAGAACGCTCGACTGTAGCAGTAGAACTCGGAATCGTCATGATAAGTTCCGCTAATTTATAAATCTCCTTGAATGCAACCTGAAGCTGATTTTCTTGCATGAATTTTAATAGGTGATGCACTGGTTTCCTCGCAAATTCATCAGAAGAAAAGAGCACTTTTAGTTCATTTTGTAGGCGAACGTAGTCAAAAACTGGTCCGTAGAAATCCTTTAATTTTTCTAGAATACCATCAGGAAAAGTTTTCGCATACTGATCATATCTTCCGCTACAAAGGAGTTGAAAAAACTCAAGTTTCGAAAGTGAAGAGTATCTTTCTTCCATCTCCAGGCACATGCAGTCGACTATTCTCTGGTATAATCGAAGGCACGCGCTCTTCTCCTCTTCTATAGATCCTTTTCGTCTTTTAGGCTTCGACGACTCAACCGTATGCTTTTCCTTTGCAGAAACCCAAATATCATCAAATCCATGTTCCTTGTCATTCCTAAGCTGTTTCATAGTATCATGCACTTTTTTACAACAGTGCAATATGTCATAGGATGATGTTTGCAATATATTATTTAAAACATCAGTATAGCCAAACAGAACAGAAAAAATTTCTAGCAAAAAAATTGTTTGAAAATCTTGCAAGAAATACAGAAAACCACGAGCTTTGATTACAGCATCCACGTCCCAATCCCCAGAATTCTCCACAATGTGTTAAAAAATGCAATAAGTTGACTTCTGTGGCGTTTTACTGAGTTTGATAAACGGGAAGTAAAATTCCATCTGGTTGGTGCGACGGAGGGTAATTTTTTAGCAACAAAATCTTGCAAAGCATTTACTCTTTTCGATGATTAGAAAAATATGCTGCCAATCCACTGATAGTTTGGAAAAACAATGTACATTCCTTGATATTCGAAAAATATACTAAAACTACTTCATAGGAAAAATAAGCTTTATGTTAAAATTTGAGTGCTAAAAATGCCATAGACAAACACCCTGCCAAGTGTGACGCATTTAAAATAGCTTTTTTCTGCACTCACTCAGAGAATCGTCCAAACAACGAGGGACGGTCTCGCTATTCGTACGCTCTAGTTCCTTTGAAGCAATAAGGTATGGAGGTCTAGGATCCTCACTAGTCAACTTTCCCAGGAGAAGGTTAAAGATGTACCTGCCTTCTCGGTCGGTGGTTTCATCGACCACAGCGTACAGATTGCCGACACAGAGCTCTTCACGCATTTCTTCCATGCACTGCGTATTAACAAACTGTACATTTAAATAAACGAAAATTGTAACGCAAGCAAATTCTCCACATTGCAGAAAGAATGTCGAGTGTTAATGTGATAGACTGATTGTATAAATGCGAGGAAATGTTTAATGAAAATGTATGACAGCAAATGAAAAGCTTACTTTCTCATATGTCTTGTCCAGACAGATGGTGCGCAGCGTCGATTCGCCAGGCAACGACTTCTTCACGTACTTTTCCATGAAACTTTTGAATGTCGAGTGATGCATCTTGTTCATGGGAATGTTTAGGGCAACAAAGAGTTTGCAAAGATCCATCACGAAATCATCTCGACCAGAGAAATTCAACGTTGTTTGCTTCGTTGGGCCAGACTTACTTTGTTCCAAAATTTTGCAATGATCCTTATGTAATGCCGTTGTAAGATGCTGCGCTGCATGGGAGTTTGTATCCGAAGCAACCTAAAGCAACTTTCTGTCAGACTAAATCAAGTTCTTAGTTCTTATATAGACATTATTTACTTGTTTACTTGTCGCAAGCGTTGCAATATAGCGTGTTTTGCGGAGTAACACCATAGTGCTCAGACAATGATGCATATTGCTTCAGCAACTCTTTTTTAGGACATTTTCCTTAGTATGTAAACATCCTTTCTCCACAAAGGACACGAGTTTTTCAGACACCGAAAATGCACGAGCAACACGTTTTCTTTTGAGATTCTGTCGAGAAACGATACTCTTTTTTTCAGTTTTAGTCTCGGCCGCTGACACAGTTGTACACTTAGGGGTGTTGCATACCCCTCTATGTGGCAGTGCGGCATATAGAGGACTCTGCCACTCTGCCCTTCTATTTCTTCGTCTCCGAGAAAATTCCTGGAACCCAGTGCGGAACGGGTAGCGTCTCCACCAATCACAACATGCTTAATTTCCTTCCCACGGTCGCTTGATATTTTGATGCCCAGCCTCCTCCACCCTTACCAGTTTCGACCAGTCATCAAGTTGAGCTTCTCACTTCAAACACTAATGGTCAAATGCCCCTAAGGTTACTTGCGTAGTCCCACACGTCTTTATTTCTTATTGACGTTCTCACAGCTGCAAAGGATACGAGAGTGTTTACTCTATCTATATCGCTGACAAAATTTGTCTTGCGCAATCCCTCCCGATAAGGTTAATTCCATTCCAAAGGGAAAACATTTTGAAAGTTGTTTTGATTTATGTTTTCTTAAATTACAAAAATATAGCCAGAAATATTTTTTTCATAAAGAAATTCGTAAAAAATCTGAGAATAATCGAAATTCTTCAAAAAAGTCGCAAAATAAGGAAATAGTCGAAAATAGTCTATCGTAAATTGGCTCATATGCCGCTATTTTGCCAAATCGGCGAATGTATGTAATGAAATATGCAATAGTCGACGTTTTGACGATAGTCGAAAAACTATTTCTGCAGTCTCTAATTATTACATTGAAAACTAAGTAATATTTCCACTGCATTTTTTCTTTTTAATATATAAAAAAATCCCCATTCATTCATTTTTGGGTTGTAGTCGCTTCATTTTTTCGCTTTGTTTCGGAAAAGTTTACGTTGGCAAAGCGCGTACCTTGCTACAAGATGTTAGTTTTCCCTTTTGAATGTAATAAATTCGGATTTACAAGTTTTTGGTATGTGATTTTAAGGAAGTAGAGCATCCTTTTTATCTACACTCACAGAACAAATAGTCATAAAATTATGCGATAAGCATTGGTTATAGCCAATGGCGTAGCAAAGAAATTTAAGCGTATCCTGCGCTAAATAATACATTGCTATCTTTATGAATTATTGTTAAATTATACTTTATGAAATATCGATTTAAAATTTCTTTTGTCTGTTGGGTTCACCTTGGAGTTTGGCGGTCGAGACTGTCGCCCCACTTGTCAGCTCTTCGCCAGATTGATTGCCAAAGCCAAAAGCCCTCATAGAGTTGCTGAAACTCTCATTATATCAGCCTGCCAGGAAATAATCTGCTCTAGAATAGGTGCGGAAGCAGCAAAAGTGGTAGCGAGAGTTCCACTTTAATACACTACCATCAGCAGGCCCATTGAAGACATGTCACAGGACATAGAAGCATTATCGATAAAGAAAATTCAATGTCCCGGAAAGTTTTCCCTGCAGATTGATGAATCAACAGACATTGCCGGTGGCGCACAGCTGACTACAGTCCTTCGGTTTGCAGAGGAGGACAGCTTGAAAGAGCAGTGTTTATTCTGCAAGGAACTTTCACAGCAAAATACAGAAGAAATATACAGAGTGACAGATGAATACTTCAAAATCAATGGAACTGCATAAGCGTATGCACTGATGGTGCGGCTGTAATGACAGGGAATGTGAAAGACTTCGTGTCTAACGTAAAATGTGAAAACCCGGAGGTCCAAATCACTCACTGTTTTCTTCATAGAGAGGCCCTCATGTCAAATAGCTTGCCAGCTGAGTTGAAATCCACTCTTAATTGATTTGTGAAAACTGTCAACTTCAAAAAATGTACACCACTTCAGTCACACTTTTTTTAATTTTATGTGAAGAAATGGGCGCAGAACATCAATCCCTTCTCATTTATACTGAAGTTCGCTGGCTTTCAAGGAGCAAAGTTCTGTCCAGATTTTATGAATTGAAGGAAGAATTGTAACAATTCATGCACAATGAGTCCCAATATACTAATCTGTTGCAAGATAGATACTGGCTAGGAAAACTGGCCTATTTGGCTTATGTATTTGAGCACCTGAATGAGCTGAATCGGAAACTATAATGATGCAATGAGAACATACTGCCATGCACAGACAAGATGAATGAGTTCAAATCTAAACTTGAGATTTGGAGAAAAGAGGTTGGACGTGGATCTCTCCAAATGTTCAAACGAGCTTCTAGTTCAGCCCCAGATGAATTATTCCCACTTGTTAAACAACACTTGAGCTTGCTTCAAGAAAAGCTTAGGCATTATTCCAGACTATCTCAGATAGAGCAGTTTGGTTGGATTCGAAATCCATTCGCTGCATTCTCATAAATATCAACAAAGAGTTTCTCTTTAAAGGAAAAGGAATAATTCCTGGATGTCAGGAATAATCGCACCCTAGAGCTCAAATTCAGAGAGATTCCTTTGGATCAATTTTGGGAAATTAATATCCATTCATTTCAAATTGAGCAATAATTATTCTTCTGCTATTTTCAACTGCTAATCTTTGTGAAATTTGTATCTCTTCCCAGTCACTCATCAAAGATCAGAAGATATCATGTTTAAAAAGAATGTATCAGGAACTTCGTGTAGCTCTTTCGGAATTAAAGTAAATATCAAATATTTATGTTCATTGAAGCAAAATCACATGTCACGTTGAAAGTCCAAAAGTTGAAGTGAAATATTTTGTTATTAAAATTGTAATTTATTCTTGTTTCAGGTAAACTACAGGTTGTCATTGAAAAATTAGTACTGATTATTATAAAAACATTTGGTGTGCCGCAAAAAGTTTGGGACGTTAAAAGTGTGCCTCGAGCTGGAAAAGTATGGGAAGCACTGTAATAGATTAATATCCGCCCAGTGGTGTCGATGATAAAACTTGGCGACGGACGGAGACGTGCACGTAAGACGCTTCCGCTTTGCTGATAAAAAACGCTTAATCGGTGATGGCGTGGGTATTGGGATGGGAGTTGGGGGGTGGTGGGTTCGATTGCCCGCCGGATTTGGTCCCGGATCAGATCAGGTGGGTATCCGCGCTGTAGAAATGCATGTTTGAGGGTGGAGCAGTAGTCGGACAGCGAGTCTCTGTCTGTGCAGATTCTCCGCCCTCAGCGAAATAGATCGCAGGGAATTGAGGTTTTGGTGTGGAGGAGATGGCAGCTGTCGAATTGGAGATATTGAAGGCGGTTGGAGGGCTTGAGGTGCACGCTGGTGTGGATTTTGTTTCCCCGGATGGATTGATCGACATCCAGGAAGGTGATGTTGGAGGCAGAGGAGTGGTGGGAAGAGAGGCGTTGTAAAAAGGAATTTAGTGAGTCAGGTCCATGCGTCCAGAGAAGAAATATGTCGTCAATGTACCTCAGCCATAGGAGTGGTCTGGGGTATACTTCAAGAAAGCGTTCCTCCTATTCACCTAAGAAGATATTGGCATATGAGGGCGCCATACGGGTGCCCATCACGGTATATATATATATATATATATATATATATATATATATATATATATATTAACTAAAGGAAAAGAAAAGGTAGTGATGAGGGTGGCAACAAGGTGTTGAGGGAAGCCCAACGGACACTCACCAAGTTGAGGACCAAGCTGGCAGGCTGCTGGGGGCGTCGAAGAGACACGTAAAACACACGAACACAAAAACACACGCAAGCTTATCGGGCCTAAGCCCTTCTTCAGCGAAAGAGTAACGTAAAGTGACACACTGGGCGGGGAATGACAGGGTGATGTGGGAAGGTTGATGATTGGAGGAGGTGGGGAGTAGGAGAGGTGGATAGCCAATAAAGAGGAAGTGTGGTAAGGGAAATGAAACAGAAAGCAGCTACGAGGGTAAAGGATACACAGACCGAATGGTATGATCTAGGAAGAGGAGTAAGGCAAGGGTGCTGCTTATCGCCAACCCTGTTCAATATATATGCTGAAGAAATGATTAACAATGGAATAGACAATGATAAAGGAATTAGTATTGGGGGTAGAATAATAAATTGTATAAGGTTTGCTGATGACATGGTAATTTTGGCAGATGAAACGAAGCATATTCAGGAAATGGTTACAAAGCTAGAAGACAGGATGATGGAATATGGAATGAAAATGAACATAAACAAAACAAAGGTGATGAGAATAGGGGATAGATAAATTATGAATGTGTCAATAAAGGATGGAAGAGTGGATCAAGTAACACGGTATAGATATTTGGGAAGCATGCTAACAGAAGACTGGAGAAGTGAAAAAGAAATAAGAACAAGAATAGCAATGACAAAAGAAACATTTAATAGGAAAAAACGGGTACCGTGTAGTAAATGTTTTTCGTATGAGAATAATGGCCATCTAGGACTAGTTGCACTGGGTCATCAACAGTAGGTTTCACTATGGCAACAAAATGCTCAAACTACTTGGTGAAGCTTTCTGTCTGGATCCAGCCACTGTACGATATTAGAACCGTAACCTAAATTCAATATGGCGCAACGTTGTGAAGTCACCGTTGGTATGCAGTTCATGATCATTACCATCTAATAACTCTTAAACATGCTGAAATGTTGTGTGTAAAGAACTAACATTTATGACGTACCTTTGACGCTGAAAAACCCTCCTATATGATGCACTTCCAAAGACTTGGCTTTCACGAATTTCCTTCACCAGCAATAACGCTTACTCTGACAACAGCAACCACCAGACTGACTCACAAGATTGCTAACTAAGCTCTAGGAATAATTTCCTATCTTCACCGATAGAGTTAAGCACATGACAGAGTCAATACCTCGGTGGACGATATTAGGATCCTGGACGATATTAGGCGCCCTCCACACACACACACACACACACACACACACACACACACACACACACACACACACACACACACACACACACACACACACACACACACACACACACACACACACACACACACACACACACACACACACACACACACACACACACACACACACACACACACACACACACACACACACACACACACACACACACACACACACACACATATATATATATATATATATATATATATATCATCATAGGTAGTCTGTCCGTAGACAGGTCCGTGATTATTCATGGTTAAACCTGGTTCTCCATATACTCCTATTTTCCGCTGTCCTCTTTATATCTTGATAACTCTCTTTCCCTTTCAAATCGTCTATCAGCTGAAACCTTTTCCTACCTCTTTCCCTTTTCCCATCTAGTTTTCCTTCTAACACGTCTTTAATCATACTCTCTCTCCTCAGGTAATGTCCAACCCAGTTAGCCTTCCTCTTTCTGATAGTCTGTATAATCATTCGCTTCTCTCCTATTCTTCGTAGCACTTCATCGTTTTTCATCCTATCTGTCCATTTTATCTTCAGCATTCACCTCCAAGTCCACATTTCAAAGCTTTCCAAGTATTTGATGTCATTTTTCCTTAGCGTCCATGTTTCTGCTCCATACAATGCTATACTCCATTCGTAGCATTTTATCAACTTCTTGCGGATATCTTCACTTATATTCCCTGTAAGTAGTTGTTTCTTTCTCCTGAAAGCCGCTTTTGCTTTTCCTATTCTAGTTTTAATCTCATCCGTACATTTTGCCTCTCGTGTTATGATACTTCCAAGGTATTTATATTCTGAAACTTGTTCTAATGACTTTCCCCCAATGGTTATGTTCAGATTCTCTTCTTTACCCAATATTCGAATGACCTTGGATTTTTCTGTATTTATTTCCATACCGTATTTTCTACCTGTCATCACTAGTCTATTTATCATTTTTTGTAGATCCTCTTCCTTTCTTGCTAGAAGTACTTGATCATCTGCGCATTTTACTGTTATTATAATCCTTCCTCCAATTTTGAAATCCCCTGTGCCTTCTAAAGCTTCTTGCATTAGACTTTCTCCATACATATTGAATAGGGTTGGCGATAGGCAGCAGCCTTGTCTTACTCCTCTACCGATATTTATTCCGCAGGTGTCCACATTCTCAAACCTGACCTTTACAACTTGATTCTCATATAGATTCCTAATCAGTCTCCTGTCTTTCCAGTCTACACCTATATCCTTTAATATCTTCATCAACTTTACCCAATTTACTCTATCAAAGGCCTTCTGCCAGTCTACGAAACATGCGCAGATATCTTGACTGTATTCTATTGCCCTTTCTGATATGATTCTAACTACTCCTATAGCATCTCTAGTTCCTCATCCTTTTCTGAAACCGAATTGATCTTCCCCTATTATTTCTTCTGCCTTTTTCTCCAGCCTTTTGTTAAGAATCCTCGTGATGATCTTCGATGTTTGTGACAGAAGGCTTATCGTTCTGTAATCCTTGCACTGCATTGCCTTTGGCTTCTTTTTTAGAGGGATCATTGTTACTTCTAGGAAATCCTGAGGCCACTCTCCCGTGTCGTAAATCTTATTAATTAATTTCGTGATCGCTTTTAGTTCTTCTGAACATATGACTTTAAGTATCTCAGCTGGTATGCCATCGCTGCCCGTGGCTTTCCCCTTCTTTAGTTCCACTATCGCCTTTTCTACTTCGCTGTCCATAATACTTGGTCCTAAGTTGTCTTCTTCAATGTTTTCCTCATTTCCTCTTTGCTGTATAATTCCTTAATGTATTCTTCCCATACCTGTGCTACATCCCTACCTCTGAGATATACATTTGTGCTGTAAGAGAGGCGAATTGACTGGGCATACATACATCCTGTGCTACATCCTTTGTTTCTGAGACTATCTTCCCATCCGTATTCATAATTCCTTTACCACAAATTCCATTAGACTTCTTATATTGTAATTCCAGTGCCCTAGCGTACATCATATCGTACCGTCCTAACTTTTCCATTTATTCTATTTCATCACATTTTCCTTTTATATATATATAAACTAAAGGAAAAGAAAAGGTAGTGATGAGGGTGGCAACAAGGTGTTGAGGGAAGCCCAGCGGACACTCACACTCACGTCAATGTACCTCAGCCATAGGAGTGGTCTGGGGTATACTTCAAGAAAGCGTTCCTCCTATTCACCTAAGAAGATATTGGCATATGAGGGCGCCATACGGGTGCCCATCACGGTATATATATATATATATATATATATATATATATATATATATTAACTAAAGGAAAAGAAAAGGTAGTGATGAGGGTGGCAACAAGGTGTTGAGGGAAGCCCAACGGACACTCACCAAGTTGAGGACCAAGCTGGCAGGCTGCTGGGGGCGTCGAAGAGACACGTAAAACACACGAACACGAAAACACACGCAAGCTTATCGGGCCTAAGCCCTTCTTCAGCGAAAGAGTAACGTAAAGTGACACACTGGGCGGGGAATGACAGGGTGATGTGGGAAGGTTGATGATTGGAGGAGGTGGGGAGTAGGAGAGGTGGATAGCCAATAAAGAGGAAGTGTGGTAAGAAAAAGTGCGAATAACTACAAAGTAACAAGGAGACATTGTAAGGGGGCTAATAGGGTTAGCGGAGGTTGAGGCCATGCGGAGAGAAAGAGTCGAGAAGATGGATATGTGCTAGTTCCCAGTGTCGGAGAAGGGGGGCAGGAGTGTCATAGGGTAAAGCGCGAATAATCCTAACATTGTAGCAACTATTAAAGGGAACATTGTGGGTATTAGCATGTAATGCAACTGGGAGGGGGCGTCTGAGAGAAACGCTATTCCGGTGACCGTTCATTCGGATGTTTAACGGATTGCTGGTGAGGCCTACGTAAAACGCGGGACAAAGGGTGCAGGTAAGGAGGTAAATGACGTTACGGGTGGTGCAGTTGCTTCAGGAGGTGATGGGGTAGGTGATGTTGGTGGAGGGACTCGAGAAAGAAGATGATGGTAGGTGGATAGGGCAAGTGAGGCAGCGAGGTTTTCCGCAGGGGTGGGAACCTATTGCAAGAAGCGTGGTAGAAGTGGGAAGATCCTTCCTCCACAAGATATTTCCCAAATTTGGGGGCCGGCGGAAGGAGAGGAGCGGAGGATTGGCAAAAAGGTTGATAAAGAGGGACTGATGGGAGGATGAGGTAAGAATTGGGTGTGCAGCATGAAGGATTGTTTTGAGAGCTTCGTGGATACAAGGAAGGAAAAGTGTCGTAAGAGTGAGTGGAGGGGTAGATGCAGGAACAGTGGGTGTGTGAGGATGAGATCCAATGTGGGTAGGCGTCATCGCCCTATGGATCTGTTCGCGGACCAAGACTGGAGGGTAACCACGTTTGAGAAGAGCATCCTCGAGGACAGAGTAATACTCTAGAAGGGATGCTCTATCGGAACAAAGCCTCCAACCTCGACGAGCAAGGGCATAGGGGATAGAGGTTTTGGTATGAAGGGGATGGCAGCTATCAAAGTGGAGGTATTGGAGGCTGTTGGTGGGTTTGATGTGAACACAGGTGCGGATTTGGCTGTCTTGAAGGTAAAGATCGACATCCAGGAATGTGATGTGGGAGGTAGAGGATTGGTGGGTGAAGGACAGTGAAGGATGGGAGGAGAGACGCGAGAGAAAGGAAAGGAGAGAGTCAGGTAAGTAAGAGTAAGAGGTTTCGTCAGAAAGTTGGCGCCAACTTTCTGACGAAACCTCTTACCATCACCTTACTTCCAACCCCACAGACCACCACTCCTACCAAATTTCGTCCTATCTTCATTCCTCAGGCAAACAGGAAGGCCTTTCCGATTCCGCCATTGCTCTAATGATCCCCAACAAACCCCGCACACCCACATTCTACCTTCTCCCTAAAATCCATAAACCCAACATCCCCGGCCGCCCCATTGTTGCCAGCTTTAATTCCCCTACAGAACGCATCTCCGCCTTCGTTGACTCCCACCTACAACCTCTCATTCGTCAATTCCCTTCCTTCATCCAAGACACTAACCACTTTCTCAAACGTCTCAAACACCTCCCCTTTCCTCTCCCACCCAATACCATTTTGGCCACTATCGATGTCTGTTCCCTCTACACAAACATCCCCCACGATGATGGACTCTCTGCCCTTAGTAAACTCCTGAACTCAAGACCACCCGACGCAAGACCTTCCTCCCATTTCTTATTAGACTTGGCAGCAATGGTGCTCAAATTGAACAACTTCTCTTTCGATGGTCGTCACTACCTTCAAATTAGAGGCACTGCGATGGGCACCCAAATGGCGCCTTCATACGCCAATTGCTACCTTGGAGAATGGGAAAGACTCTTCCTCAACGTTCCACTCAGACCACTTTTGTGGCTGAGATACATCGACGATGTCTTCCTCATTTGGACGCATGGACCTGACTCTCTCCTTTCCTTTCTCTCGCGTCTCTCCTCCCATCCTTCACTGTCCTTCACCCACCAATCCTCTACCTCCCACATCACATTCCTGGATGTCGATCTTTACCTTCAAGACAGCCAAATCCGCACCTGTGTTCACATCAAACCCACCAACCGCCTCCAATACCTCCACTTTGATAGCTGCCATCCCCTTCATACCAAAACCTCTATCCCCTATGCCCTTGCTCGTCGAGGTTGGAGGCTTTGTTCCGATAGAGCATCCCTTCTAGAGTATTACTCTGTCCTCGAGGATGCTCTTCTCAAACGTGGTTACCCTCCAGTCTTGGTCCGCGAACAGATCCATAGGGCGATGACGCCTACCCACATTGGATCTCATCCTCACACACCCACTGTTCCTGCATCTACCCCTCCACTCACTCTTACGACACTTTTCCTTCCTTGTATCCACGAAGCTCTCAAAACAATCCTTCATGCTGCACACCCAATTCTTACCTCTTCCTCCCATCAGTCCCTCTTTATCAACCTTTTTGCCAATCCTCCGCTCCTCTCCTTCCGCCGGCCCCCAAATTTGGGAAATATCTTGTGGAGGAAGGATCTTCCCACTTCTACCACGCTTCTTGCAATAGGTTCCCACCCCTGCGGAAAACCTCGCTGCCTCACTTGCCCTATCCACCTACCATCATCTTCTTTCTCGAGTCCCTCCACCAACATCACCTACCCCATCACCTCCTGAAGCAACTGCACCACCCGTAACGTCATTTACCTCCTTACCTGCACCCTTTGTCCCGCGTTTTACGTAGGCCTCACCAGCAATCCGTTAAACATCCGAATGAACGGTCACCGGAATAGCGTTTCTCTCAGACGCCCCCTCCCAGTTGCATTACATGCTAATACCCACAATGTTCCCTTTAATAGTTGCTACAATGTTAGGATTATTCGCGCTTTACCCTATGACACTCCTGCCCCCCTTCTCCGACACTGGGAACTAGCACATATCCATCTTCTCGACTCTTTCTCTCCGCATGGCCTCAACCTCCGCTAACCCTATTAGCCCCCTTACAATGTCTCCTTGTTACTTTGTAGTTATTCGCACTTTTTCTTACCACACTTCCTCTTTATTGGCTATCCACCTCTCCTACTCCCCACCTCCTCCAATCATCAACCTTCCCACATCACCCTGTCATTCCCCGCCCAGTGTGTCACTTTACGTTACTCTTTCGCTGAAGAAGGGCTTAGGCCCGATAAGCTTGCGTGTGTTTTCGTGTTCGTGTGTTTTACGTGTCTCTTCGACGCCCCCAGCAGCCTGCCAGCTTGGTCCTCAACTTGGTGAGTGTCCGTTGGGCTTCCCTCAACACCTTGTTGCCACCCTCATCACTACCTTTTCTTTTCCTTTAGTTAATATATATATATATATATATATATATATATATATATATATATATATACCGTGATGGGCACCCGTATGGCGCCCTCATATGCCAATATCTTCTTAGGTGAATAGGAGGAACGCTTTCTTGAAGTATACCCCAGACCACTCCTATGGCTGAGGTACATTGACGTGAGTGTGAGTGTCCGCTGGGCTTCCCTCAACACCTTGTTGCCACCCTCATCACTACCTTTTCTTTTCCTTTAGTTTATATATATATAAAAGGAAAATGTGATGAAATAGAATAAATGGAAAAGTTAGGACGGTACGATATGATGTACGCTAGGGCACTGGAATTACAATATAAGAAGTCTAATGGAATTTGTGGTAAAGGAATTATGAATACGGATGGGAAGATAGTCTCAGAAACAAAGGATGTAGCACAGGATGTATGTATGCCCAGTCAATTCGCCTCTCTTACAGCACAAATGTATATCTCAGAGGTAGGGATGTAGCACAGGTATGGGAAGAATACATTAAGGAATTATACAGCAAAGAGGAAATGAGGAAAACATTGAAGAAGACAACTTAGGACCAAGTATTATGGACAGCGAAGTAGAAAAGGCGATAGTGGAACTAAAGAAGGGGAAAGCCACGGGCAGCGATGGCATACCAGCTGAGATACTTAAAGTCATATGTTCAGAAGAACTAAAAGCGATCACGAAATTAATTAATAAGATTTACGACACGGGAGAGTGGCCTCAGGATTTCCTAGAAGTAACAATGATCCCTCTAAAAAAGAAGCCAAAGGCAATGCAGTGCAAGGATTACAGAACGATAAGCCTTCTGTCACAAACATCGAAGATCATCACGAGGATTCTTAACAAAAGGCTGGAGAAAAAGGCAGAAGAAATAATAGGGGAAGATCAATTCGGTTTCAGAAAAGGATGAGGAACTAGAGATGCTATAGGAGTAGTTAGAATCATATCAGAAAGGGCAATAGAATACAGTCAAGATATCTGCGCATGTTTCGTAGACTGGCAGAAGGCCTTTGATAGAGTAAATTGGGTAAAGTTGATGAAGATATTAAAGGATATAGGTGTAGACTGGAAAGACAGGAGACTGATTAGGAATCTATATGAGAATCAAGTTGTAAAGGTCAGGTTTGAGAATGTGGACACCTGCGGAATAAATATCGGTAGAGGAGTAAGACAAGGCTGCTGCCTATCGCCAACCCTATTCAATATGTATGGAGAAAGTCTAATGCAAGAAGCTTTAGAAGGCACAGGGGATTTCAAAATTGGAGGAAGGATTATAATAACAGTAAAATGCGCAGATGATCAAGTACTTCTAGCAAGAAAGGAAGAGGATCTACAAAAAATGATAAATAGACTAGTGATGACAGGTAGAAAATACGGTATGGAAATAAATACAGAAAAATCCAAGGTCATTCGAATATTGGGTAAAGAAGAGAATCTGAACATAACCATTGGGGGAAAGTCATTAGAACAAGTTTCAGAATATAAATACCTTGGAAGTATCATAACACGAGAGGCAAAATGTACGGATGAGATTAAAACTAGAATAGGAAAAGCAAAAGCGGCTTTCAGGAGAAAGAAACAACTACTTACAGGGAATATAAGTGAAGATATCCGCAAGAAGTTGATAAAATGCTACGAATGGAGTATAGCATTGTATGGAGCAGAAACATGGACGCTAAGGAAAAATGACATCAAATACTTGGAAAGCTTTGAAATGTGGACTTGGAGGTGAATGCTGAAGATAAAATGGACAGATAGGATGAAAAACGATGAAGTGCTACGAAGAATAGGAGAGAAGCGAATGATTATACAGACTATCAGAAAGAGGAAGGCTAACTGGGTTGGACATTACCTGAGGAGAGAGAGTATGATTAAAGACGTGTTAGAAGGAAAACTAGATGGGAAAAGGGAAAGAGGTAGGAAAAGGTTTCAGCTGATAGACGATTTGAAAGGGAAAGAGAGTTATCAAGATATAAAGAGGACAGCGGAAAATAGGAGTATATGGAGAACCAGGTTTAACCATGAATAATCACGGACCTGTCTACGGACAGACTACCTATGATGATGATATATATATATATATATATATATATATATATATATATATATATATATATGTGTGTGTGTGTGTGTGTGTGTGTGTGTGTGTGTGGAGGGCGCCTAATATCGTCCAGGATCCTAATATCGTCCACCGAGGTATTGACTCTGTCATGTGCTTAACTCTATCGGTGAAGATAGGAAATTATTCCTAGAGCTTAGTTAGCAATCTTGTGAGTCAGTCTGGTGGTTGCTGTTGTCAGAGTAAGCGTTATTGCTGGTGAAGGAAATTCGTGAAAGCCAAGTCTTTGGAAGTGCATCATATAGGAGGGTTTTTCAGCGTCAAAGGTACGTCATAAATGTTAGTTCTTTACACACAACATTTCAGCATGTTTAAGAGTTATTAGATGGTAATGATCATGAACTGCATACCAACGGTGACTTCACAACGTTGCGCCATATTGAATTTAGGTTACGGTTCTAATATCGTACAGTGGCTGGATCCAGACAGAAAGCTTCACCAAGTAGTTTGAGCATTTTGTTGCCATAGTGAAACCTACTGTTGATGACCCAGTGCAACTAGTCCTAGATGGCCATTATTCTCATACGAAAAACATTTACTACACGGTACCCGTTTTTTCCTATTAAATGTTTCTTTTGTCATTGCTATTCTTGTTCTTATTTCTTTTTCACTTCTCCAGTCTTCTGTTAGCATGCTTCCCAAATATCTATACCGTGTTACTTGATCCACTCTTCCATCCTTTATTGACACATTCATAATTTATCTATCCCCTATTCTCATCACCTTTGTTTTGTTTATGTTCATTTTCATTCCATATTCCATCATCCTGTCTTCTAGCTTTGTAACCATTTCCTGAATATGCTTCGTTTCATCTGCCAAAATTACCATGTCATCAGCAAACCTTATACAATTTATTATTCTACCCCCAATACTAATTCCTTTATCATTGTCTATTCCATTGTTAATCATTTCTTCAGCATATATATTGAACAGGGTTGGCGATAAGCAGCACCCTTGCCTTACTCCTCTTCCTAGATCATACCATTCGGTCTGTGTATCCTTTACCCTCGTAGCTGCTTTCTGTTTCATATACAGCTCTTTAATTAACCTTCTATCTTTCCAGTCTACTTTTTTTGCTTTTAGTATTTCCATGAGTTTTTCCCAGTTCACTCGGTCGAATGCCTTCTCCATATCTATGAAGCACAGACTAATTCCTTTACCCCTCCAAATATATATTAGGCACCAGGAATCCCAATATCGTCCACCCCTAGTATTCCCACAATAATTGTATAAAAAAGTAAAATATTTATTTTTTAAAGAATTTAAAACTACTGAAATACGAAAAATTGTGATGTGGCCACCACATGACTTTCACCATTTCCTGTAATTTTTCTAAAAATTGCAAATAGGTTATATAATAAAAAATATTTTAAGAAACTGCGAGAAAATTTTAGATTTGACAAAGAACAGAAATAAACTCAAACCATATCCTTATAATATTGGATATAGCCACAAAGTTCCAACAATTAAGAAAAGAAAAAGGAGCGTTACTAAGACGTAACTAAGCGTCAATTGTTAACAACAGTCGTCGGTATGTGGCGTGGTAGTGGCAGCTAAATAATTTGGTTTTTAAGATATCTCTTAAACAATGCATTAAATGGGAAAATGTTTCGAACAAAGGTTGTAGAAAATTAAATTACCTTCAACTTTTATTCCGAAATGTTTTTCAATATATCAAATATTAAAGCAAATGTCTCAAAATAACGGATGTGACAAGAGTAAACATTCAGTTTGACTAATCAGTTCTTGTGACTCTCAAAAAAATTTTAGTATAAAATTTCGCATTAACGTGATTAACAGTTTTTGAGTTAGAGCACCCACAAAAAAGCTGTCACACGCACACACACATCCATAAATCATCGAGAAAATGGTCAAAACATCTTCAGGGGAACTCAAAACATATATTTCCGTTGAAATCTGGAAATCGATTTTTTCAAAATAAAAATAAATGAAAAGCTTCAATCATCCAGACAGTCAGAGCAAATAAACGCCAATCTTCACGTTCACCAACGCATTTCTCAGGGCACCATTCGTGGCATTTGGTGCACTGAACCTGTTTTTACTTTCTCCATATAGGGGAAAGTTTTCATGAAAAAAATCGACTTCGAGATTTCAACGGAAATACACGTTTTGAGGTCCCCTGAACACGTCCTGACCATTTTCTCGATGGTGTCTGTGTCTGTCTGTGCATGTGTGTGTGTCTGCACATGTGTGTGACTGTCTGTGTGTCTGAGTCTGTCTGCGTGTTTGTGTCTGTGTGTGGCTGTGTCTGTCTGTGTCTCTCTGTGCATGTGTGCGTACGTGTGTTTATGTGTATGTGATAGCTTTTTTGTGGGTGTTCTAACTCAAAAACTATTAATCAAGTCAATGCGACATTTTATATTTAACATTTTTATCATAGTCTTAAGAACTGATTAGTGTTTGGTAAAAATAGGTCAACCGGAAGTAAGTGTTTACTCTTGTCACTTATCCGTTATTTTGAAATATTGGCTTTAATATTTGATAAATGTAAAAATATATCAGAATAAAAGCTGTAGGATATTTAATTTTCTACAACCTTTGTTTCAAACATTTTTGTTTAAGAGATATTTTATAATTTAACTGCCACCACCACGTCGCCTACCGACGACTATTGTTAGCAATTGACGCTTAGTTACGTCTTAGTAACGCTCCTTTTTCTTTTCTTAATTGTTGGAGTTTTGTGGCTATATCTATTATTGGAAGGCTAGGGTTTGAGTTTATTTCTGTTCTTTGTCAAGTCTAAAATTTTCTCGCAGTTTCTTAAAATATTTTTATTATATAACCTATTTGCAATTTTTAGAAAAATTACAGGAAATGGTGAAAGTCATGTGGTGGCCACATCACATTTTTTCGTATTTCCGTAGTTTGAAATTCTTTAAAAAATAAATATTTGACTTTTTTATACAATTATTGTGGGAATACTAGGGGTGGACGATATTGGGATTCCTGGTGCCTAATATAGTCCACCCACTAGAATTAAAAAAAAAAATGAGTGCCTTAAAATGTAATTCTGTAAAATTTATTGGTATTGTTCGATATTACTCACCCATTGTCATCCCACTGCATTGTTACTTTTTTGATCCTTCAGCTTGTATAGGTTTTATTTAGGGACAAAAAAGGTATTAGACACCCTTCCCTTATATGCAGGGTGTTTCAGTATAAAGTGTAAGCAATTCAGGGACATATTCTAGAGAACAAAACAAGACTAAAACGCTCGATGACAATATTTCTGAAAACGCTTTATTTCGGAGATATGATTCAGTGAAAATTTAAAGTCAGTACAAAATGAAATAAAATCATTCTTCGAAACAGACAGACATAGCTCCCGTTCATAATTACAATAAATGTTCGCAGCGGCGTCCGTGAACTCGAAGGCGGACCTCGGCTCGTCGCATTGGTGAACTTGGTTGCGTTCTCCCTCCCTCCCCTCTCTCGCAAGGGGAGACTACGTACCTCGGGTCGTCGATTTAGACGGAACTTTTTTGGGTGGTAGAATACTTAAAATAAGAAGACCCGTGTATCGGCTTTTGATTGAATGGACCTTAGTTTCGGAAGAATCTTTTTTTCTTTTCGCAGGATTAATCGTGGTTGGACAAAATGCAATAATAGGCCGACACTGTCGAGCAGGTAGGTTGACTGGGTGGTTACCGTACTGGCTTCCGAATATTTAGCCCCGGGTTCATATCCCACGTCACACCTACCTTTTTCGTTTCTAACCCATTTTATTATTTGTAATTTTTGTATTATTATTTATTTATTGACTTTATTATATTATAATTTATTTATTATATTATTATTTATTTATTATATTATTATTTATTTATTTTATTATTATTTTTTTACTTCATTTAAATCGATGCACAAGAGCGTATTGGTAGATATTTCGATGTGAATTGTAAATCTAACGCTACAGGAACGAGGATCGCAGCTGTTGAAACGCGAAGAACAAGTATCACAGTGGAGTAAAGATAATGCGAAAGTAGTAACGTCCTTGGACAAACATAACATGATTAAAAACTGTATATACAACAGATTTTGCAAAGCAAGGAAAAGGAAGGACCAAGTTACATCCAGTGGGCGTTAGCTGCAGCCTATCAACATACATCGCCAGAGTTCACCTTCACTGCATCTCAAGTGTGGCTAATAAAATTCAAGAAAGAATTACGAATTCGACAGCAAAATGTTACAAACTACGTTTTTCAAAAAGATGCAATGTTTTCGGAAGAAACTTTAAAAGCTGTCCAGGTTTTCCGAAAACAAACTTTACACATAATACCCAACTATGACCTACACTATGTCATTAATACTGACCAAACTGGATGTGAGTAGAGTTGACGTGATGCGAACCTTGACTCATCAAGGCGAAAAGGCTGTCCAAATATATAACAGAGACAGGAACAAAATCACACATTCATACACGGCACAGTATTCGATCACCGCCTCAGGAAATTTTCTACTCAAAGTGTTTCTTTGTATGCAAGAACCTGGAGGTACGTTGGGGCTTCGAGTGAGCAGAACCGTGAGGCAGTTGGAGGAGGAGTTACTAAACTTTGTAGTTACGTACTCCAAATCTGGTAAAATGACAACAGAATTGATTCAATTTTTTTAAAAACAGTTGTGAAGCCTTATGAATGCTTTTCTTGCATTTGCGACAGTTATCTTCCAAAAACGTGTACACACACTTCCCCTTCAAGTGACGAATAGCACGAATCTGTTATGTTCTTTCGGACGTCAATTCACATCGAAATAGCTTCCAATATGCTCTTGTGCGTCGATTTTAATGAAGTAAATAATAAATAATATAATAAATAAATAATAATATAATAAATAAATAATAAATAATAAAAAATAAATAATAATATAATAAATAAATGAATAATATAAAAAATAAATGAATAATATAATAAATAAATAATGATATAATGAAGCTAATAAATAAATAATATAATAAAGTTAATAAATAAATAATAATACAAAAAATTAAAAATAATAAACGAAAGGTATGACGTGGGATATGAACCCGGGGCTAAATATTCGTAAGCCAGTACGGTAACCACCCAGTCAACCCACTTGCTCGACATCGTCGAGCCAATTATTGCATTTTATCTAACCACTGCTAATCCTGCGAAAAGAAAAAAAGATTCTTCCGAGCCTAAAGTCCATTCAATCAAAAGCCGATACACGGGACTTCTTATTTCAAGTATTCTATCACCCAAAAAAGTTTCGTCTAAATCGACGACCCAAGGTAGAACTCTTCCTTCCGCTGTGTACCAGTTGTTTCCTGACTCATTCATTCTTCACTGGAGGTCGTACTGTTAAGGCCGCCGCACACCGAAAGCTACGCCACGCTGTGCTATGCTATACAATGCTATAGAGCAGTGCTTCTCAACCTTTTTTCCTCCACGGCACACTTACATACTTGCTCAAATCTCGCGGCACACCAAACCCTATCCTGGTTAGTTTCACTGCTTTAATGCATATTTTTAAAGAAAACAACTAAAAGTAGAATAAATATGTGTAATACTATCATTACTGCTAAAATAACATTTAACATATTACATACTTTTGTTGCAAATGAAGTACATACATAATGCAACATTACAAACATTTTCATTCTTCAATGGGAAACTTGGGCTTGCCTTTCGGAACAAATACGCTTTAAGTTTGGCTCAATAGTGGAAAGAGCTAATTGAAGTTCTTCAAACATGTCCTTTTATTATTCTTAATAAGTGCCATTGTTGTAAAGCTTAATTCGCATAAATATGTAGTTGGAAACTGAAGCAACACATCGATCGCCGATTCAGCCATTGAAGGATATTCACCCCTAGCTTTAAGCCAAACCTCGTCCGAAGATATTTCACTAAATTTAAGTTCAAGTGTGCGATCGCTTCTAGGCTCTGTCAGTTCCTCTCGTAGTTTCAGAGTAAGTTCTTTGGATGATTCTTCTGATGAAAGACTAAGAGGATCTCGAATCCAGTCAAATTGCTTTGTACTTCTGAACTTGAAGTACTGATTGATTTTTTTGTAAATAATAGATAGATTTTGAGAAACTACACGTAAGAAATTGTTATCGAACTGCATCCCATTTACTCGTTCAAACATTTTCAATGATCCACATCCGACTTCATCAGGCCATAGCTGAAGTTTATTTGTAAATCCATTTATTTTGTCCAAGCAAGTGAACATGTTTTGGTTACGTCCTAGCAATTTTATGTTTAACTCATTGAGATGTTCAAAGATGTCAGCCATGTACGCCAACATTGCTAACCAGTTGTCATCTTGTATAAAATCGGCAAGATAAACCTCATTTTGTGATGTCAAGAACTGTTTTATCTCATCCTTTAGTTTGAAAACTCTTGCTAACACTTTAACTCTTGAAAGCCACCAGTATGGAAAAAAGGCATGAGTTGAATGGTATTGATTTAATGAAATTAACTGTTTTCACCGCATTATCTAAAACTGACTTGAGTTCATCCGGCGAATTATTTGCCATAAGGGCCTAGCGATGTAGAAAACTGGATAATTTGCACGTTCGGGCTCTGCATTTTCAATTTCGCAACGAATCCTTTGACATTTCCTATCATTGCTGTAGCACCATCGGTGCAAACACGCATTTTTGCCATTGTATGTTATTGCTACTCATGTACTCGTCAGTGATATGGAATATTTCATCTCCTGTTGTTCGGTGAGAAAATGCTTTGCAAAACAAAAAGTAATCTTTTATATTATCCTCATCAGCAAAGCGCACAACGGAAATAAGTTGCGCATGACCACTATTATCTGCAGATTCGTCAACCTGTAATGAAAAATTTCCAGTCCCTTGCAACTTCTCGATAAGGGTAGCTTCTATGTCACCAGACGTATCATCTGTACTCCTCATGGTATCGTCCGAAAGTGATACTTTGCTTACTTCTTTTGCTGCTTCCTCTCCTATCATAAAAGCACAATTTCCTTACATGCTGATAGAATTAATGTTTCGCCTATAGTGTGTGACATTTTCTTTGGGCAATTAATCTTGCAAAAATATAGCTTGCCTCTGTGGCCCTATCTGAGACACTTATGCAAATTTTCAAGAAAGCACTTTGTTTCAAATTTTGCTCTTGCAAACGCCTAAAGAAACTGATGTTTCTTTCGGAGTAAGAAGGATGGTTAGAGCGAAATCATATTTTGGCGACTGCGGAAAGCATGAACGTGCTTCATCCATATCTATTGGAGCATAGAACTTCACTTGTTAGCAGCTACCGATGAACTGAGCGAAATTGGAAACTTGGCAACATAGCGTCGTAGCCAAAGCGAAATAACCCGAACGCGAGTGGAATACTTCGAGTCCCAGCCGCACGAGCAGTAGAAACAGATTATAGCTACCTGCTGCAGGCAAGCGATGCATAGACATACCTAGCGAGGTATATCATAGCGTGGCGCAGCTTTCGGTGTGTGGCGGCCTTTACAGTAGTGTGACTGCGATGGCGTTTTCCAATACCGAGTTCGCAGATATGCATCTCATGTATGGTTTTGCTGGAGGAAATTCACTTGATGCAAGGCGATTGTACCACGAACGTTTCTCTAACTGAAGATTGCCAAACCATCAGACTTTTGCAGTCGTAGATAGGCGTTTGAGGGAACGTGGGTCATTTCGTCGTGCCACAGGCAGGACCAGATTTTGGTGTTCGTAGACCTAGGCACTTTTATTATTATTATTATTATTAATAATAAGGGGTAAAGTGTTTCTTCTATTCTAACACTATGACTGCGAATCACGTCAATTAACGTGACTTTAAGTTTCAACTATTATAAATGATAAACCACCTCAATTGACGGAGCGACCATCACTTCGGTACTTCTGGTTTCTAGAACAGACGCTAGATAGCGCATCCGTATTGAATTGAAGCTCCTAGAGTCGATCGCGCTCATGATGTCTCAGCTCGTTTTTCGTAAGTCACTAAACAGTGAAGAGAGTGAAGCGTGCATTCCCCGGTTCAAAATTCTTGTGTATGTTTACGTAAAGTGGTAGTAACTAGTGAACAAGTGTGTCACATTTTAAAAGGACAGTGTGCATTTTAAATGAAGGCTGGTGAGCTACATTTTCATATTTTGATCCTATAATTTCCTGTGTTGACTGAGCTTGACGTAACCTAAAATGTCTGATGGATACAAGCGAAAACACGAATCGGGTTACTCCTACATGTTACCCTGCAATTCACCTAATTGTTGGGTGTCAGAGGGTGCAATACACCAAAACCTACCTAAAGATTGTCTATCGCAGGTTGGAATTTTCTATTGTGATCTCGTATTGTCCTCGGAAAGAACTAGCATAGATAACGTTCCGTCCTACAATCGATCTCACGTATCTTATCGTCACGGTCGATCCTTGCTTCAATTATTCCTACAACTTCGTCTTTTAGACATTCCGATCTATATTTCTCCAGAAGCCACAACCTTGTTTTCAATCTACGGTCCTCCAGTGGTACCCAGTTCAAATCATTCAATAATGAGGCGACGCTTTCCTTATGTTCGTACTTTTGTTTTACGAATCTGGCTGCTCTGCGCTGCACCCTTTCTAATTGAATTATATGTCCCTTCTCTACGGATCCCATATGCATGAGGCGTGTTTCACTTGTGGTCTAACCAGTGATAGGTAACATGTTTCACGTACTTTTCTGTAGTGTTCCGTACTATTCTACCTATGAATGCCAGTTTCTTGTTGGCCGCGCCTATAACTCGACGAATGTGCATGTCTCACGGAAGATCTCGAGAAATGGTTACTCCCAAATATTTTACATACTCGACTGCTTGAATATTTATTCCATCTATTTTATACTCGAAACCTACTTCCATGTTTGAGTTGAAGGCTTTCGCAGCGTTGCTGAATGCTGGTGGAGGTTTTCGGGTTTCGCTGCATTGGCGGCATTTCTGGCTCTCGACGTTTTGCAGACATTGCAGTCTGCATCTTCAGGAGATGAAGTAAGATCTGTGGCCCATACCCTCCCGTGGTATATGTAATTTCTGAGTTGCCTTCCAGTGTGGCTCTACTCAACGTCGTTATAAAATACTTGACTCAGTGCAGGAACCTCACCCATATTTTCAACAATCGTCAGTAATAGTTAAAATTAAAATTATGTTATGTTCGCCGCTTTTTTGGAGGGACCCAATCCTCTTCACCTGTGGATGCCACAGCTCGTTTGTGCTTGTCCCAGACCGATACTCTGTTTTTAGCGAGATCGCGGAGAACGTAATTTGTTTTATTTTCTAGCGCAAATCTATATTTAGTGGCCAAGTCTTTGGCGACTTCTCTAATTGCTTTTGTGTTTAGCATTTCGTGGAGGTCTACATTCTGACCCCGTGTCCTGCTTATTCACTTTAAATATTTTCTCTCCGCGGTCTCAAGTATTTTCCAGGACTTCTGCATAATAAGTCCTGTCCATACTGGCGCAGCGTACATGAGAGTCGGTCTGATGATTGCTTTATAGAGCTGTGTTTTTAATTCCCTGGACACGTCAATTGAATTAAAAATTGGGAAGAGTCTAGCTCTTTGCCCAGCTGCCTCTAAGTTAATCCTTTTTACATGTTGGTCAAACCGAAGTTTCTCGTCCATGGTTACACCTAAATACTTAATATGTTTCGTACAGGGAATTTCCACACCTTCAATTAAAAGTTGTCTCGGCATCTTGGCATCCTTTTTTTTTAAGAGGTTTGCTTGTGTCTTTTGGGGGTTTATCTCAATTCTCCATTTTTTGTAATATTGAGTCAGTTTCTCAGTTAGTCTCAGGGCATACCGGACAGCCATTTCCGGCTGGAAGCTTCTCGTTATTATGGCGCAGTCGTTCGCGTAGAGAGCAATGGTGGAGTTCCAATCCCTCTCGCCTGTCGGAATGTCGCCTGTATAGATGGAGAATAGCAATGGCCCAAGGACACTCCCTTGTGGGACACCAGCTGCTATCTTCCTCGTTGAACTTACGGCACCATTCCATTTCACTGTGAATGGTCTGTCATAAATATAAGATTTAATGAATTTCGCCTGTCAAGAGGGAAATTTTGCTATCAGTAATTTTTGCAGTAGGCCTAAGTGCCATACTTTGTCGAATGCCTTACTTATATCAAATGCTACTCCAACTGAAACTGTTCCTGTTGAAGGCGTCCGTGATAAAATCGACTACTCTTTGCAGCTGGTGTGTTGTGGAGTGTCCTGCCTTAAATCCGAACTGATTTTGGGGGATTACACCATGCCCTTCCGCGTGAGTCAGTATGCGGGGATAAATCATCTTTTCACATACCTTTCCAAGGCCGGAAAGGAGGGATATTGGTCTGAAGTCGGAGGCTTTTAACACCCTCCTACCTACCTTGGGTATGCATATAATGTCTGCATGCTTCCAGCCGGTTGGATAGTGCCCTATCTTTACCACTGCGTTGAGAATTGAGATAAGGTATTCTCCCGCAGAGATTGGCAGTCGTTTTATTAATTCCTAGGGAATTTTGTCTTTTCCTGTAGCTTTCCCTTTAGGTAGTCGTGCTATTACTTCTGCCAATTCTTTAGTGGAGAACACCGGAGTGGCTTGGGCCTCATTGTGTATGTTGTTCACCTAGCATGGACTCGACATCTTCTATTGTTATTTCCGGAGTAAATTCCGTCGCTTCATTGGGCGTGAAAATCTGCTCTAGGTGAGCCGCAAGATATTCTGCTTTGTCAGCAGGCGTGGTGAGTTTACCTCCTGGACTTTCCACCGGGGGGTCACTCCTGGCAGAATTAGTTAAGGAACGCGTATACTTCCATATACTGTTATCTTTCGTGTTGCGGTCCGCCAATCGTATCGACCATCTATATCTCCTCAGGCACCTCAACTGGTCTCTAATTTCCCTATTCAACTCCCGGAGATCCCTTTTCTGCTCGGCGGTGCCAAAGCGATAGTACTCCCTCCTCATCCGGTTCCTTTTTTTGATGAGATCTTTGATTTCATCCGGGATCTCCAGGTTTTCTTTTGCTTTTGTTGCTCTGCGCGGAATTGCTTCTTCCGCTGCGTTCTTAATATCGTTGCCCAACAATTCTACCGCCTCGTCTATTCCCTCCCGGGTGGATATCGTGGGCACATCACTTGGTAGTGTCTCCGTAATTTTTTTTCTAAATTTAGCCTAATCTGCAAGTCCGTAGCACATGCGGAGGTTGTCCTGTTGATGAAATATTACTTGTGTCCCGATCCTCAGAACCACCGGGTAATGATCGCTTGTTAGTTCTGGGATCGTTTTTGACACTGTCCGTCGATCAAAGTTCTTGACCAGTGCAAAATCAAGGACACTTCCTGTGTTCCTTGGTCCTGGTCGCGTCCTTGTTATCGGAGCCACTACCCTAAATTGGTTATCTCGTGCCCATGTCTTTAAAAGGTTACCACACCTGCTATCTTTACTGCAGTTCCACGCCCAATGCGTCGCGTTAAAATCACCCGCGATTATCACTCCATCGTCCATGCTAAGGAGCCCGTTTAGGTCTTGCATACGCAATTCTTTATTTGGTGGGATATAAATGCTTACGATGGTGATTGTTCCCATAGTTGTGTCAGCTCTGACTCCCACTGCTTCTAACGGGCCAGAGCTTCTGTCGTCTATTGTTGCGCATGCAATTCCTTCACGGGCAAGGATCGCCACTCCACCCCCTCGAGTGTTACTTTCTCGGTCCCTCCTAAATACCTTGTAACGAGGAACAGCCCAATCCTCATTCGGTTGAAGGTGCTTCTCCTGTATTAAAATAATGTTAACTGAGTGTTTCCTCAGGAACTCAATGAGCTCCGGCGTCTTGTTTCGTACGGCCCCGTTTGCATTCTAGTGGGCCATGATGATCGCATTCACTTGGTTGACCCTAGCGTCCATTGCCGTTTTGAGCGGTTATGGCGGCTACTAGGGTCTGTATTAGCGTCTTCATGGCCGTCATCTGTTGTTGTAATGTAGCTGTAAACTGGGCCATAGTCGCGACTAAGGTTTTTATATCCGAGTCATTATTACCAGGATTTTCTTCCCTTTTGGGCTGTTCCATGGTTTCCTTTTGTGGTAGCGGCGGAAATTCTTTTACTTCGATCCCTTTGTCATTTTTCTCCGGGATAGTCCAGACCGATGGCGGTGGTGGGGGGACCTGGATCAGTGTGTACGTTTTGCCATCTTTCTTTTCTTTTATCTTTAAGGTTTCTTCATGTTTCATGTAGATGGGGCACCTACTAGAAAAGGAGACACACTCCCCGCCGCAGTTGCAACATTTAGCTTTAGTATTAGATTTGTCATTAGGGCAGTTTTTGCCTTCGTGGGCCCCAGCGCACTTATAGCATCTTGGGGATGCTGTGCAGTACTGGGACCCGTGTCCGTATCTATTGCACCGGAAGCACATCTGCGGCCTCTGGTATCTGTAGGGTTCCAGGATCACTTTATGGTTGCATATTTTCCTTACGCCTGCCATAGCAGTGATTCTAAAGGTCTCGTTTTTCTCTATAGTCACTACGTAGAGGTCCTTTATCGTAGGTGCCAGCACACGCACAGCCACGCACAGGACTCCTGATTCGTTAAGTTCTTCCTTAATGAATCCCAGATCCATCCCCTCATCCAACCCTTTGGTAATATACCTGACGGTGGTATTTGTTTTTCCCGCCCAGGTATGCATCTGGGCGCCAGCCTCAGTTAAATATTGTTTAATGGTATCATATTCGGCCGTGGTGGTCAGTTGTAGTCTTGACCCGTCTTTTGTCTTAATAATTGTGAAATCGTTGTTTCCCACTTTTTGTCTAATGGACTTTACGAATGCTGCGTTATTTAAGTTATCGTAAATGACTATGGCCGGTGGTCTCTTTTCTTTAGTTTCTGTCCTTGGATTATCTCCTGGAGCTTTAATTAATGGGTCAAACCTGTTTGTAACTTCTGTTGTGGTGGGCTTAAAGACCAACGGCTCATAGCGTATTCTCTTCTTGGCCCTCTCCACTGTTGTGAAGATGTCTGTGTCGTCTTCGTTAGAATTGCCGACGGGATCAAATACTACATTTTCCCTGCCCTCACTGGCCATTTCTGGCGCCGCGTCATCTTGCCCTTTGGTCTGGACTCCCTTAATGCTTTCTCTTTGAAAGAGAACATTCTTTATGCTAGAAGGGATCGGTATCCTTTCCCCTACTTGTGTTGAGGTGCCTGCTTCGATTCTCGGAGCTGCGTCCCTGTTGGGGGGCGGTGAGCGGATCATTCTGCGGGAGTGTTAGTCCTATCACCTATCAAGATAGAGAAAGGTCGAGCGGGTAAGAAGGTGGGGCATGTTAGCCACCCCCCGCGGAAGAAGTGAGGCCGACCGTGCAGTGGCGGCCACCCGAGATTAACCCGACCGCAGCAAGGCGTGCTGCCAACTCCCTGATGGTACCTGGCCGTGTCCCGGAAATCCCTAGGGAGTCCCGCAGCGACTTACGTACTTCCCCCCGTGATGGGGTTTTCCCGCACCAGGCAGACGGACTCCCACGTTAGTAACTAAAATGAATAAAGAAGAACACCCGACGCAACTTTAACGGGGGACGCGTATTTCCCATCGATGACAAATATCTGTTCTCTATTCGAGAGGAAGTCTCTCACCCAACTGACAACTTTCGGATTGATACAATATTGTCCTAACTTCGCAATTAATTTCTTATGAGATACTTCATCAAACGCTTTCCTGAAGTCAATGGATATTTTTCTCTCCGCATCGCAACAAATCATCCACGAACAGGCCGAGCTGCGTTTCGCATGATCTACATCTCCGAAATCCGTGCTGGCATCCGCTAAGCAGTGAGTGACTATCTAAATAGCGCATTACAGAACTAAAGATTATGTGCTCAAGTATCTTGCACGATAATGAAGTTAAGGAAATTGGCGTATAATTTCCGGGGTACTCTTTGTCACCGCCATTATGGATGGGCGTAACGTTTGCCGCCTTCCAATCTTTAGGAACGACACCTTACGTAATGGATTTCTCGAATATAATTTTTAAATACGGCGCGAGTTCATAAGCTAACTCTTTCAATACTCGCGCGGGTATTTCCTCCGGCCCAGGAGATTTATTTTGTTTAACTGAATGAAGTTGGAGCGCGATACCATTTTCGGAAAATATCAAATCTTCCATCGATTCGCGCTGATGCATAGGAATAGGAATTTCGCATTCATCGTCATTAGGAGTAAAAGCTTTCTGAAAGTGTTGATTTAAAAGGTTTGCTTTCTCTGCACTTTCGTGAACTACATTTCTCGTTTCCGATCTCAGTGAGGCAAAAGTGGGACCTCTACCGTGGACTTCTCTGACGTAAGACAAAATTCTTTCGGGTTCTCTTTCAAGTTATCCTGTAAAATCTTCTTTTTGTAATTGTTAAACGCAATACGCATTAATTGATAGTAGCTCAATAACTTTGGCCAAAACTAACAAAAGTAGAATACTCCTTTAGCCAAAACAACTAGAGGGCTGCAAACCCAATGCATTTCGCCCACAAGGTGGGCATCGTCAGGGGTAGAACCTGTTTCACCAGTGACTGGAAGCCAACTGCAGCTTAAGATAATTGATAGCAGCTCAATAACTTTGGCCAAAACTAACAAAAGTAGAATACTCCTTTAGCCAAAAGAACTAGAGGGCTGCAAACCCAATGCATTTCGCCCACAAGGTGGGCATCGTCAGGGGTAGAACCTGTTTCACCAGTGACTGGAAGCCAACTGCCTAATGCTTAAGATAATTGATAGTAGCTCAATAACTTTGGCCAAAACTAACAAAAGTAGAATACTCCTTTAGCCAAAACAACTAGAGGGCTGCAAACCCAATGCATAGCATAGCTTAGAAATGGCATGAATGACAGTCATTTGAGAAGATCTTCTTAAAAACATTAATAGAGCAAATGAAGCACTCCAAGAACCTGGAATTGAGTTGTGCGTAATTGAGAAATTATATGATGCCCTTCTAGATTCGAGACGACGACAAATTTGTTGATTTTGAAAAAGCAAGAAACTTTGTTCCAAATTCTGATTACAGATAATGCAAAGGCCGAAAGCGGAAAAGGAAGAGACCGTTTGATGAAACACCAGAGGAATTGGTAGCAGAACTAAATGCAAAAGATGCATTTCAAATTTAGGTTTTTTATCGTATTGTAGATGTACTAGTCACAGAAATGACAAAAAGACGTGTCGCATACAGCACGTTACATGATACCTTCAGTTTTTCAGCAGACAAATCTCTATCAAAAGATGAAGTTCAATCCAAAGCCAGAGAGTTAGTCAACATCTATTCGTCAGACTTGGGAGAAGACTTTGTTGATGAGTTTGTGGTGTTTACCGCGTTGTACAAGGACAAAATGTCTGTAGCGGAACTGATAAAATCCCAAATAAAAGATAAACTTGTTACAAGTTTTCCAAACGTGCATATTGCTCATATGGCTCTTCTGTGCATTGAGAGCGATATTACTCGTAATATGGACTTTGAAGACGGCTGCAACGAGAAGTCAAAAATGAAACTTTCTTAGGAAATGTTATAAGTAGCCTAGGCATTGTGGAATTATTTAAAAAATATAATTTCGAAGTTTTAGTTGCATTATTTTTCTCTCACTATCTTTTTTTCCTAATTTTTCAATGAAAATTTTGTTTTTTAAAGATTTTTGCTTCCTTCGTGAACCTTAGGCACTGTGCCTAATGGAAAATCCGAGCCTGGCCACAGGGCAAAGGCAGCCTCAAGCAGGACATTGGGGAAGAGATTCTTGAAATGTTAAAAGAAGATCGACGGAAAAGTGCCCTATGAATTGCTACCGCTGTAGGGATTTCCCACGCATCTGTTCGAACATTTATTGTAATTACGAACATGTTTGTATGCTTGTTTGAAAGAATAATTTTATTTCATTTTGTACTGACTTGTATGACTTCTTCTCATTCTCTATCCCTCTCTCCCTCATATTCTTCACCCTCTTCTTTTCTTCCCATCCTCCATCTCCCTCCCACCCATTCTCCTCCCTTTCTTCTAAAATTTAATTAGTTTTATTCGGAGGAAGTGCAATATATCCCCCCTCAAAATATCGCCACAAACGGCCAATAATTTCTCTAATTGTCATGTCAACAATAAATAAAAAAATTCTGATTACCTCATTATATAAATTTCTGCAAAATTTTAATATTCTATCTACATCATTGATCGAGTTCTTCGCGTTTTAATAGCTTGTCACTCAGACCAACGGACTAAAATCAAGGAACACTGCATCGACCTGCTTATTATTTTCGCCGCATGATAAAACTTCATTCACAAACAGACCGAGTTGGGTGTCACAGGATCTACCTTTTCTGAAGCCATGTTGACAGCTGACTAAGAGCGATCTACTCTCAAGATAACGCATTGTGTTGCTAACAATAATGTGCTCCAAAATCTTACATGGTAATGATGTTAGAGAAATCGGCCTATAATTTTCGGGGTTTTCTTTGTCACCTCCCTTATGAATGGGTGTGACGTGTGCTAGTTTCCAATCATCAGGAACCTCACAGAGGGTAAGAGATTTCTCGAAAACTATCCGAAGGAAGGGAGCTATTTCTTCTGCTAGTTCTTTTAATACACGCGCGGGAATTCCTTCTGATCCTGGATTTTTGTTGGGCTTTATCGCACTCAGTTGCTTCGCTATTCCTGCCTCAGAGATTTTAATATTATCCATCCGAGTACATCCATCGGGAATAAGATTATCTTTAAGTCTATTTCCACCTGCCGTGAACGCCTTCGCGAAGTAAACGTTTAGTAGATTAGCTTTATCCTCCCCATCGTGAAGGATGTCTCCGGAATCACATCGCAGGTATTGAAGGACCCACTCCCTTGACTTCTCTTACATAGGACCAGAACGCTTTTGGATCCTCCTTCAATTTTGTATTTAATACCTCATTCCGGAAGGTGTTAAATGCGTTACGCATGGTTTTTCTCGCTAGTACGCGGGCACTGTTATACTCATGGACTATAGCTGTGCGATACTCATCGGAAGCGGTGGTAGGTATGTTTTTCAATTTTGCGTGGCTACGCCTCTGTCGTCTTAAGGCAATCCTGACTTCCTTATTAAACCAACGAGGTTCTTTCTTATCAGATTTTAACTTACTGGGGATAAATCTATTGATACCTTTTCCTAGTATATCCTTAAATAATAACCATGTAACCATGTACATGTATGAAACTAGAAATCAGGCAACACTGGATTTTGTCATGACGTCATTCGAGTCCTGCAAGGTCATACTGGGAAGGGATTTCATCGAATCCGACCATCGTTCCCTTGAGGCGACCTTTACCCTCGGTACTCCCGTTGGCTTACCCTCCCCACTCCCGAACCGGACAGTGAAAGTGTGGAAGAAGGCAGATTGGGAGGCAATTAACCGCGTTCTTTCCCTCTTGCCCTGGAGTCTTCTCGAGGTTGGTTCCCTCGCCGACGCTGTGTCATTGTTTTACGACTTTGCTCTCAGTGCCATTGACGATCTTGTCCTTACCCGTTACCCTACCCGTTACGTTACTCATTGATGAGTCGAGTTGGCCATCGTTGAAAGATCGTAGATTACAGGCAAGACTTAAACTTCTAGATAAATATAGGTCGGAGATATTCGTAAATGAAATGAAGGATATTATTCGACAACCAACGTATATCGGACGGAGGGATAATGAGGACAAGATTCGCGAAATAGATAGTAGGACGGAGAGGTATAAGGAGTCCTTTTTCCCTAGGACAATACGTGACCACAATAGATAACTGTGAATAATAATTAGTTAGGAACTTGGTGCGCGGCACCCCCTGCCATCCACCGTCAAGGTGTCTTGCAGGGTAATATGTAGATGTACCCGCCGTCTCACCAAGAATAGGCCTCCTTGGATGTCCGCTGAATCCTCTCTAGCCCTCAGAAACAAACTTGCCTGCTGGAAGTTATATAAAGTGCACCCAAACCCCCACTCCTTAAATAATTTCAGAAATATCAGGCGCCACTCTCGGTTTTTGCTCCGGCGGGATTATAATAAATATGTTAATTCAATTATAAGTGACATTTATACAAATAATAAACGTTTCTGGACGCTTTTAAACACTAGACACCGGTCTCAAAGCATTCCGAACAGTGTGACTTATAATGCTCAAATGTTTTCATCCGAGGCAAGGCCTTCCGCCTTTAACAATCACTTTACCTCTAATTTCACACCCCCATCTCAGCCTATCAATTACCCTTATCTTGTAGAAGTGTCATCACACTCCCTATCATCAATCTCGACTACCAGTGAAGAAGTCTATAGTATCCTCGCTTTCTTGAAGACCAATAAGGCTACAGGATGTGACAATGTGAGTGCACTCTTTTTAAAGCGAACCTGTAATGTTTTATGCCATCCAATAGCCCATCTTTTCAATCGGTGTTACCTCGCTGGAATTTTCCCCGATCAATGGAAATCCGCCAATATAACACCCATACTGAAATGCGGTAGTAAGTTGGAAGTGGAAAATTATCGCCCTATATCCATCCTTCCTGTAATTTCCATGATTTTTAAAAAAATCATCCACAAACGTCTTCTCTCTTTCACTCTTCCATATATCTCATCTGAACAGCATGGATTTTTACCTGGGAGTTCCTGCTTAACAAATTTATCTGTCTTACATTATAATATTACTGAAGCTTTTGAAAAATCATCCCAACTGGATGTTTGTTACATAGATTTAGCAAAGGCTTTCGATACTGTGGATCATGTTCTTCTTCTGTACAAACTCTTTCATCGTTTCAACATTCATGGATCTTTTCTTTCCCCAATCACTAGTTTCTTACACTCCCGCACGCAAAGAGTTGTAATAGATTGTTTTTATTCATCTCTTTCCCCCGTAACATCAGGTGTACCACAAGGAAGTGTTCTCGGACCTCTACTCTTCACACTTTACATTGATGACATAGTTAATACTATCAAAGGTCAAAAGTGTAACGTCCTTCTTTATGCTGACGACTGTAAGGTTTTTAAGCAAATTAATAAGTCATACGATAGCGATTGTCTACGAAATTGTCTTTCGAAGATTTCCGACTGGTGTCAAATATGGAAATTAACACCAAATCCTAATAAATGTACGCTTCTCTCTTTCACTATACGAAAAAAGCCTATCGCTACTTTCTATTCCCTTAGTGACACTCCAATCCGGAAGGTCTTCTCTCAAAAAGATCTTGGTGTAATCTTTGATACAAAATTATCTTTCTCTCTCCACATTGATAAAACCACATCTAAGGCCATGTCTATTCTTAGTCTTCTCTACCGATTTAAGTAGATAAATGATCCTTTAGCACTTAAATCATTCTTCTCAGCCTTCCTTCTCCCAATCCTGGACTACTGCTGTCCCGTGTGGGCCACAGCATCTCCGACTACACTCAAGTGTCTTGATCGTCCATTGAATTTCTTCCTTGCTATCGCGAGGAACCGTGTTCCTGCCTTCCGTTCGCTAAGTAAACAAGGTGTTCTCGCCGCTCTTAAACTGCGTCCTCTGCATCTCAGGCGGCAATATTTTGATTTCCATTTCCTTCACACTGCGGTGAATGGTCTCTACAGGTCCACTGATATTTGCTCTTTTTTTCCTCTACGTGTTCCATCACGTTCCACTCGTTTGTGCTCTCTCTTTCATCTTCCGCCTTTTCGGCTATCTATATCCCAAAGGTCGCTTTTTTTTACCGCATTCCCACCTCATTTAATACTTTACAAAAGGTAGCACCCTCGCTGGATGTTACATGTAGGTCCTCGCTCCTCCGTGCCTCCACGGGTGGCGAATGTCTCTGAAAAGCTGTCCTGTTTCTGCCATTTTAATTCTCATTACATCCATCTTATGTGTGTTAATTTTTGTTTTTATATGTATTTTGATATATATATATATATATATATATATATATATATATATATATATATATATATATATATATATTTAATATTGTTTTGGGTGTATCCAATGTAAAGGCCAATGTGCTGCTTTTGGATCAAAATAAATAAATAAATGTCATAAAATCTAGTAGAAAAATATTCACAGAATTCATCATAGTGGCCTAGTAAAGACTGACAATTTACATGGAAAATATTTATGGAATCAGAAACTGATTGTTTAGTAATGGGCAATAGAGGTACCGATTGCTATTTGTTGTCTTCTAAGTCATCTTCACAAAGGCGGTCACTGCCTTCACTTTTCCGAACAAAGATTCAGCCATTTCGAACCCACAAATGTTTTATCTTTTTGTCATTTTAAGTCCCCGAGGCTTGGCATATAACCTCTTGTTGTTTTGGGTCAAGGACGCATTTATGAAAATGGGTGAATTTGAGTAAGAGTTATCAAAACCATTGTCACGGGGAAAAAAGTTCCTTTTAGCTCTCCGAGCCTGAAGAAAATCGGCCGCGGTGCCAAATCTCACGAAGCGAACGATAGTGGGGGAGGGTCTTGAAGCACTATTGGACGAAGGAGTGGAACCTGGCCAGACTCTATGTACTACAGATAACTTAAGTCGACTGCCTATAGTTTTTCTATAACACTACCCTTATAGTCGCGGGGGTACCGGTGGTGTAGTGGTTAGGACGCTGGCTGCTCGAAAAGGCAGCGGGCACGAATCCTGCGCAAGTAGGATTTTTTCCAAGGTCGCCAGGCCCCCTGTTTGTGTAGTTTGAAGAGACTGCGGAAATTCAGCGTTCCGTCCTTGGAAGAGACGTTAAGCCGTTGGCCCCCTTGGTGTTCTTCGTTAAGAGCAGGCTAATGCCGGCACCAGGTTTCCTTCCTCCCTTGTGATTTGTGATTGTGTTCGGTGTTGAAAGAGTTATGGCTTTAATAATCCAAGAGGTTGATTAGTCAAATACACACACCCTTATAATTGCTGCGCAATTTGCGTTAGCGCATTGCGCTAATTTCTAAATCTTATCCAATCAAAACGAAATTTAGCGTACGTACAGAAAACATCAAACGATGAAGAAGGGGTGTAGTGGTTAGGACGCTGGCTGCTATTCAGCTGTTGATCGAAAAGGCAGCGGTCACGAATCCTGCGCAAGTAGGATTTTTTCCGAGGTAGCCCGCCTCCCCGTTTGAGCGGTTTGAGGAGACCGCGCATATTCAGCGTTTCGTCCTTCGGAAGGGACGTTAAGGAGTTGGCCCCCTTGGTGCTTTTTGTAAAGTAGTACTGCACTACTACTACCACCCCTGTGTCACTTCTACGTTTTTGCGAATACCTATAGAGGGTAGTAGCATCGCCGACCGTAGCTGCCTCCGTATCTCGGGGTAAATTGTAAACTTTTCATAACTACCACTAAAATGTCAACATTTCAGCTTTAATAATTTAAATAATAATAATATAAATTTAATATAGTTATAGTCTATATAATCATATTGTTTTTAACGTATTCCTTGGTGTCATGGGATTCCTTGTCATGGGGTTGACGTCATGGCGTCATTCTAAATCTGAAAAGATGGCGGTTAAAGCTAAACTTATAAGGAGCAACTATTGTGCTGCAGTTTGGTGTAACAATTTGCCGAGTTGATAAACAAATTTCGCTTTTCCGTTTTCCGAAACAGGTTACCAGGTATGTTCGTTATGTTATTTGCTTGAATTCCATCATACAATAAGTTCTTAATAGTGTACAATTTTCATGTGCTATCCTCAGGTGAAAGGTGTAATATAGGTGGGAGTTTTCAATGGCATGAGCTCCCTTCATGTTCTGGTAAGGTTTTACATTTTTCTTTCTCCGTAACCCAATGTACTTGTGTCTATTAAACAATTAGTATGACAATTTCTGAATAACAAATACATGAGTTGCATATCTCTTTAAAATAGGTGAACAGCAAATGGCAGAGAGACACCATGAAGAAGGAAGTCATGGACTTCAGTTGCCACCAGGTCTAGCAGCTGTTTCTTCCACACCAAGGAGACCATTAACAGGAAGGAGACCATTTACAGGAAGGAGCCATTATACACCTAGAACGCTTGGAAGAATTCAAAGGTATCGCAGCTGTATCACTGGTCTTCGAGCAAGACTTTCGCATGGGTACCCCAAAATCAATTAGCCGCTTCCAAGAAATGCAGGATATCATTAAAATTTCAAGGAGGTATCAAACAAAATTTTTCGTAAACTTGATACATTTTGTGACTGAGTGGAGTGCATGTGTGTGTTTGAATTTAGTCTGTTTGGTCCCTGTCGTTGTCGTGAGATGCACAAACCATCAGACATTTGTTTGATATATCAAGTCCCTTTTGTGAAACAAATTTATTCTGTAAACTTGGTATATTTTAACTGATTATCTCTAAAACAGTCTTGAGATTTGTAGTGTATGAGTTTGTTTTAAAAATTGCTTTCACTGTAAATTTACAATTTTTCACCGTAGTCTTTCTCTCGTATACACTTATGAGCATACAATCTCACATCTTTGCAGCCTTCAGTAAATGCAAATCGTGCATTATACTAACATAAGGTATATCTTTCTGTAAATTTCCACTCTTGTGTGCTTCTTCAACTTGCACTTGGAATAGATTAAATCTGTTTGAGTGGTGGGTGACAAGCCAGCTTGAAATCATATTTTTGGTTTGTAAAGTGGACCGCAGCCAGAAAGTTGCAAGTATTGTAATGTCAAATGATGTCAAAAGACTAATAGAATGTGCCAAAATGTATTTGGTCTGGTTGTATTTTTAAATGTGGGGGGTACTTAGTGTTTCATCATTACTATGAAGAAGAAAATGTGTATTTGGTCTATTTGTTTTATAAAATGCACCACCTTTTTTAACTTCACAAGCTTTCGGTTCGCGAATTTGCATACGTCATACATTAGCGATGCCGACAAAGCGTTTTCACTTGCTATTACGCGTTTTGAAGATAATTGAAAGAATATTTTTAACTTTATGATGCTAGGTTTTCATTTGCTGCAACGCCATCCTTTATTTTCCGTGACGCCTTCCTTTATTTTCTGTTCAACTGCATTATTTACGTTAATAAAATTAATTTTTTAGGTTGACAGAACCGTACTCGCATATATAAAATTGCGTCTTAGAGGGAAATTGGACTTGTACTTCGCAAATTTGCGTTTCGCGGCAGTTTTCCGGAACCAATTATTCGCGAAATTCAAAAAGGTGGTGTATATGAGAGAAATACATTATGTACTTAACTCAATATGTGTAAATTGTGGGCATGTATTGTATTTTTAGGCATCCAGTTGTAAACGATATAGAAGAATCTTATTGTACATTTTCTTATAATAAATTACTCATTATAAATTGATTTTGAATGTTGTTATTTGGCAAAGTTATTTCCTTTATAACCATCTAAATTCTAATACAGGATTGTTTTTAATTCGATCATAACTCTTATAATAAAATTATTTAAATTTATTAAAATATTTCTATTGAAATATGTTCTAATTACATGTGAAGCAGTATCATAATTGTAATTTTCCCTTGTGACAAGCCATTCCGTGAAAGAAAGTCTAGGTTGAATTTTCAATTAATGAGATTGCATTTCCGATGAATGAGGAAAGATTTATCTAAATGTCATTTGATTAATTTTTGTAAGAAGCTATAATTCTAATATTTATTTTGCAATAATGAACAGAATATGACGTAATTACGCGAAATTCGTTCTTATTCGCTAAATAAAATTTTCGCGAATATTTCATACACGTCAAATGGGTTTGAGTTTCCCGCGCTATAGCTTCACCCCGAGCCGCGAGAGCGCTCGGCATGAAACGTATTCTTGTAGGTCTTATGGGACTGTCACTTCCTTATTCCTTGCTACAACTATGAAGAAGATGTCAAATAAATATTTCTCTAAAATGTACTGGGAGCGTCCCAGAGGCGCGCAATTTGCGTTCGCGCAGTCTCTCCTGTTGAGTCCCTGTGCCCTTTGCCTGTTATTTGTTTGTAAGTTTGTCTGTTCTACTATAACTGCTGTCTCAACGAGAAGACAAGGCTCAGGTTCGTTTGCCATTAATTCCGTATTAGTTACGTTTAAATTTATTTCATACGTATTTTACTGCTGAGTGCAGCGCTTTCAACTCTATTTAAATGTTATATCCCCACTCTATGAAGTGCAAAAGAACTATTAAGACGATAATAACATCGAACATGTGATTTCCCACCACCAGCCCTAAGTGGGCTGAGCGATGCCCAAGTTCCCCTACTTTATTTCACTTTTAGCTTAATACTTGATTCACGCACACCCGTCACATTTGACGGGAAATTACGCTAGTTTATTAATAATAGACCATATATCTAATATATTATAACCGCTGTCTCTCTGCCTGCGTCTGATGCCTCGAGTGACGTCACCTTCCGGCACGAACGCAAATAAACCGGGAACGGTCGGTTCGATTTCGACGATTCTTTTGCCTGAATAATCGGCGCGAACTCTTGCAGATTATAAGTGGGTAGTCGTCCCACGTAAAGGCTTTGGTTCGATACCAGGATAGTTTTCGTTTTTCATTCGATTAACACGTAATCGGATAGAATACGATGTGTAGACCTCTATTATTTAAACATTTTAAATTACCTTACGATCGAGACTCTGACTAGTGATTTATACCATTTCACGTAGAAAGAAATGAAGATTCTTATTCTTACCGCCGATTCTGTTTTTTAATTCGTGTTTGCTCATATTAATTAATGATTGGAAACACACAGACTAAATTACGCCCCATGAAAACTGCGCTCTGCATAAAGAAAACATCCAAATATATGTAACTCGAATAAATAATCAACAAGAATATTTTAAAAATTATTCCAAAATGGAGATGACCAAAAATATTAACTACTGGAAAAATGTATTATTGCTTCGAATAGTTGAGGTTATAAAATTTTTAAGTTCGAGAGGATTGGCTTTTCGAGGCAGCAATCAAATTATTGGAAATAAAAATAATGGAAATTATTTGGGATGTATAGAACTATTAGCAAAATTCGATTCGTTGTGAAATGTAAGGTCCCGAAAACATTAAGTAACGCGCGCTGGTCAGCAAAGTGTCGAAGCAGTTAATGCGATAGCCATAGGTTTAGAATGTTTTAAGAATGAGCCAAAAGAAATATCTGACAATTCTACGCAGAAACTTTCTGCCGAAGTCGAAACAACGGGCTTGGAAAATCAGCTAAATTTATTGGAAACTGCTTTGATGATCTCATTTTGGAATGGTGTGTTGGAAACCACGAACAAAACTAATACTACCATTCAGAAAATTGAAATTGATATTGAAACTGTAGTAAATTCATATAGTTCATTAGAAGGATACATACAGGATAAGCGCAATGTAGATAGTTTAAATATTATAAAGTAAAAGGCGTTCAATTGCCTGGATGCGATTATTACAAAATAACAAGAAATATTAAAAGAAAGAGCCAGTTCGACGAAAGTAAATTAGCAGATATAGAATTTGCTAAAAATTAAGATTTCCGTATAAATACGTATTATGTAATTATTGACAATTTTCTGACAGAAATAAAAAAAATAAAATGTACTTATGATCACATTTATTCTAAATTTGGCATTTAAATTAATTTTAAAAAATTAGATGAAGATATGATTAGAGAGAAAGCTACTAATCTGTATAATGCATACCCGGATGATTTGGAGGAGAATTGTATTGAAGAGTGTTTGCATTTTAAATGTGAATGTTTTGTCAGATAATAAAATAACATCAAATGCAGAGATTAGTTTAAATACCTTAATTGATTTTAAAGGGGAGAGGGGGCGAGGGAGGGATGGGGGATGGGGAGAGGGGGGAGGAGGGGAAGATGGGGGGAGGGGAGAAGGGGAGAAGTATAGAGAGGGAGAGGGGGAAGGAGAGGGGGAAGGAGAGGGGGAAGGAGAGGGGGAAGGAGAGGGGGAGGGGGGAGAGAGGGAGAAGGGGAGAGGGAGAGAGACGGTGAGGGGGAGATAGATATATGAGCGATTTTGAAACTAAGCACTCTTCTTCCATCTAACCCATTCCCAATTACAAACAACAATGAATAAAAATAGAATTAAAGATTACATAAAATTACATAAATACAATGCTGTGTTTTTATGGTGTGCATACGCAAAGACAAGGTGCGTGTGAGCTGAAGATGAAATTCTTTTAAATACAACATACTTATATGTAATTGACTAGTTTTCGAGCAATTGTTTTTAGAAGAATTGTGTTCACCTGTACTGGTTGTCGATCAATGCCTTCTCAATGCGCTTATCTTTGGCCCGCCTATTTTGGAACCAAATCTTCACCTGCGTCTCAGAAAGAGCCAGTCTTTGAGCAAGATCTTTTCTTAGTGCTCTCGAAACATATTCGTTTCTTTGAAATTCGGATTCCAAGTCAGCGGTTTGTTCCATTGTAAATGTGGTCCTTTGTCTCCTCGGCCTGCCTTCTTTCCTTCGGGGGCGGCTCACTGCAATTGATAAAAACGTTTGTTCAAAATGAAAAGCAAAAGTTACTGCATTTTGTAATATAAATACTTAACTTAAATAAGACATGATTACGATTCCACCTTGTTTTAAAGACTATTTTATGATAGTAGTCTTTTTTTTAAGCGATTCTATTTTGTTTAAACTTTTCTTTCTATGTTTTTCATCACCTCTTAAAATGATTACACATATCATTGTCGTGATATTGCAATAATAATCTCAAATATAAATCGCTAAATAATACTAAGGCAGGTCATGTTTATTTTGCACTGTTTTATATAGCTTTCGAAAAATATTCTCTCGGATGAATATTTTACAGGATATTTTATTTTTGTTTTCGTTAAAGTGACAAACCTGACTGAGTGATTATAGCGGAGAATGCCATTTCTCCAAATTTGGTTTGCAGGATCCTACCCAGATATTTTGCCGCATGAGGAAAGTAATAATTTCACGTCCCTTCAGTTTTTTTACTTAGCCCTTATTATTATACGTTATTGCTCGGCCCCACCGTTTTGGGTAAGTTATTTAAAGTGTTTTTCATTTCTCCTCAAAGGAGCATTTTGCTCGACCAAGAATTATCTCAAAAAAGGATTTTTACTGGTTGATATGTATTTTCAAATCCTAGCAGAAAACAACAAAAGTAGATCGAAAATCGCATCGTGGAAATGTGACGGGTAATTCAATAGCTGTTCCCGTTTTTGTTTTGCATATAATTTTCATTCGAGTACATATACTATTATCTTACATCGAACAGACACTTAACAAAAGAAGGCAATATTACAAAGTACGTATATATCTTTTCCAAATCATAAATAGCAAAGATAAATATAACTAGATATAAGTATCTATACAATAACAAACAAGAAGGAAAAGTAAACTCCATAAATGGAATACACAGGAATTTCAAAGTTGTTCTTTAATGGGATTTACGTACCAAAAGTATGAAAAGATTGGGAGATTCTCGAGTTTGTATTTCCGAAGCTATAAGTCGTAATTATATGGCTTCGCGGACATTTTGCGACATACGTTGTACTCGACCCGAATGCATTTCTAAATCCATACCTAACAGATCATATAGGAGCTTTGGAGAGAAAAATGTAACTTTTAAATTATTGTTTGCCGATAGAATCGTCATAGCGACCAATGCAAACAAAATATGTTTGGGATTTTCATGGATTTTCATCTCCGAAGCTATATGTCGTAATTACGTGGTCTGGCGAAATTATTTGTGGTAAATGTTCTCTCTATCCGAATAAAGTTTTTCATATACCATACGGATAGGGTTGCCAACTTCCGGCATTTGGGCCGGAGATCTCCGGGTCATCGCCGTAATCCCCAGTCTCCGGGTGAGTAACTAAATCTCCGGTTCAATTCCGATTGCAGTGGAAATCCCTTTTTATGACTTGTTTGCTTTTTTAGAAATGATTTGATTTAATATAGTTTTCGCTTTAATTTGGATTGCATTTTGTTTTATACAAAAAACTTGAAGCTCTTGCGTATTTGTTGATCATCCATACTCCACAAACTACTTTATCTCTGAATCAGCAATGTAATACAGCTACGATGTTGAGCAGGGCACTGCAAAATATGCGAAAATCACCAGAGGAGTTGTGGAATACTGTAATCCACTTTTATCCTTTATTTTTTTCATTTTACTGTACCGAAAATTGGGAGATCTAGTCTCATTCCATGAAACTCCAAGCGAAGTAGGAAAAATCGGTATCGCTAGATGCTGATGCAAGTAAAATAGCTTTGCTTTGGTCTTACATAATTCTCCAATGTTCAATAATTTTAACCATGTTTATTTTCATATATCGTATAGGGTACACCATATAGTGATTGGCCACTTAAGAATTTTTTCCTCTTTGAAGAGCAGTATCACATATTTGAACTTCAATATTTCCAGTTAATATATGTATACTCAAAGGAATGTGCATAATGTTTTCTTTTGGGTTCTATAATTAAAAAAATTATAATTTTATGTACTCGTATATTAGGTTTATTTGACATTTATACAAAAATGTGCACTTTGGTAATGTGATTGGCCATTTTTTTAGTTATTGGCCATCTTTAAGACAGTGATTGCCAATCACTGATTGGACACAAGTAATATGTCATTAAAACAACTATTATGCTTTATTGTATTATAAATCAATCTTCTAACATTTTCCAAAGTCTTTTAAAAGCAATTTAAAACTAGTTTCTTACAAATAACGACATAATGTTAATCATAAAAGTGAAATTAGTAAAAGGTTTTAAATTTTAAATTTATTGGCATAATAATGTTTTTTCTGCTTTGTGACAATTTAAAAGCATGTGCGATTTAATGCAGAGAACTATCTTATACACTTTCGTATAGTTCTTCTTCACCTTATGATGCTTCAGCTGTCAGAACCGTCTTCTTTGTAGCACTTGTGGCATAAAAAGTCGTCTTCATCAGTTTCCGGAATATGGAGTTGATGTGAATCCAGTATGCCTTTCTTACGGTACAATTTGTGGCAGTCACTGGAGTTTCGTTGCTCTATTAGAGGCAGAACATGTATTCGTTTCAGAAGGCATTGCATATTGAAAAAGTGTCCTCTTTACATTCATTTCACTCCTATTACTTTATGAACTCAAAGTAGATGGTTTGTGCCATCAGCTGTGGAATCATTTGAATTTAACGTCCTGCGTGTAGCAAATTTAACAATTTTTCTCTTCCTGCTTTTTTTCTTCTTTTTCCTCCTCAGCCTTTTTTATTTTTATTTTATTTTTCGGATGTTATTGTTGGATGTCTTTCAATTTGACGTTTCCCTTTCCTCTTTGGAGTTTCAGGCTAACAAGTGAATTGCTTCACAATGAAAATTTTTAGATGATGCGCCTTTCACGAGGCTAACAAAAAAATCGCCACGCGATACCGCAGAAAAGTGTTTATTGTCCTGTTATAGATATATTACAGTTTACAAATATAATAGTCATATGATGCGGAAATATGCGGAACTAATAGTTATTCCGTTTTTCAGTGGCTGAGCGCTCGATTACGAAGAGATGCATTTTCGAGATCTGGAAGCGTAGTGATAAAAAGATGCGAAGTAGTGACATATTTAATTATATTGTAAATATACGTGGCATAGAAGATTCTTGTGAAGCTGTATAAATAACATAAAGTTAACAATTAGTCAGCGGTCAACCAAAACTGATGATCGGTGGAAGAAAAGTGGTAGACGCCAAGAAACATTCTTGAAGGATTATGCAGTGCCTTGAAAAGGACAGTATTTTCAGATGAAATGTACCATTTCGACTTTAACATCAATGTCAGGAGTGCCCTCAGTACTTAAAGGCGCCCTTCGAAAAGCTTCGGTGAAAGCAGTAAAAAGAGTAAAAGAAGAAAGGTAGAAACATTACCAGAATCGCAAGAGTATGCTTTCGCGACTGAGGTTAGTTTGCGTGCTTCTGGCAAAAGAGATGCCGCGAAAATTGTAAATGAACAGGCGATTGCATCACCAAAAAGAGCTACAGAGATCAAATGAGCCCGACGCATGCCTTCTATTCGACCTGTGCCTCTGACAAACGAGGAAACCTTAGCATTTTACGTTTTCCGATTAAAGGCAGATATTTTTGCTAATTCGGTATGTATTTGAATTATGCCTTCAATAATTAAAAACTCCATTCTTTCAACTAGACAGTAGTTCTTCTCTCGAGTTCTTATCCCTATTGTAAGTAATTTAAAAATGCATTTATAGAAAGCCTTTCACTGAATCCCATGCGTTTCTTATGGGTATTGAAATGGAACATTGAGGTTAAAAAGACCCCTTAAATATTATTTTTTTTTGTTTTTTTCGATTTTGTGCCACTCGACCTACCTATATGCCAAATCTCAGATTTCTAGCTCTTCTAGAAGTACCTAAGAGTTTTGTGAGAGTGAGTGAGTGAGGCACAAGTAGCTACAAGGGGGTGTAATAAAAAGCTATGTTGGTTGGTTGGCCCATGTCGCGCTCTTAAAACTCGAATAATTCAATCAAATATGCATATATAAATTTGAAATTTGGCAGAGATAATCTACTCGGATATGAAAAATGCTGTGATGAAGGAGAATTTACGGAAAACGTCCAGGGTTCGACTCCAGACGATGATTTGCATTCCCCATATGATAACACGTAACACTTTTCTTCTTTTTGAGATTAAAATTATAAATAACTAACGTACGATATTCGGATCTTAACCATTTTAAAGAAAACATAATAAGGTTTCTTATTCTGTTCATGTTCTCCTGCCTACAGTTCGAAATTACTCATGTTAAACGTTTAATTCATATATTTTGGGGAAATCTTGCCATTTTAACGGGATGTTGCCATGCCTACCAATTACATTGTTGAACCTAGAAATCCTATTGTTATCTCAACTCTTATCAGTTTAAGCGCGTATTGAAGGCTTTTAATACGAGAAGGAGAGAAAGATGGAAGGAGAGGGAAATGATATTCTGCAAACAACATTCGTTGCGTTATTTACGAGAAGGAATACTACAAGAGCTGAAATGCTATTCAAAAAGATTAAAAATGGTAATAATCAGCCAAATACAATATTAATGAAATATAAATGGTATGAAAATCTGAAGAACGTGCTGGACGTTTAATAAACAAACCGAGCGTGTAAAAAATGTATAGAGTGAAGGATTGCGCGATAGGTTAGGGGAGTTAGGTAGAAGGTTGGAGGACTTGAGGACGGTTTGGGAAACTTTAAAAGAATCACAAAAATAATAGTAAAAGGCTAATTTTTCAGTCGGTTGGTCTGAGTGTAAAGTTATTAAAACGCGAATAACTCGATCGAGGATGTAGATAGATGATTGAATTTTGGCAGAAATTTATATAATGAGCTAATCAGAATTAGTTTACTTAGGGTTGACATGGTAATTTAAGAAATAACTGTTCGTTTGTGGCGTTATTTTGAGGGGAGAGGGATATGTTGCACTTCCTTCGAATAAAACTAATAAATTTTGATTTAATGAAACATTGTATGTGGAGTGAAAATTAAATACTATATAAATCACATTGCAGTATGTTCCAGAGAGTTGAATTCTATTCTTGGCTTCATGTTAATGCCTTTATACGAATCAGGCTTTTATGCAATGTTATAACTCGTATACTGAATCTATTTAAGTAGTTTGATGGTGGAAGGAAAAGGGAATGAAAATGACCAGAAATTGAGAAAAAGGAAGAGGAGGACGTGGAGTTTGCACAGAATCAAAAGGAGCTGCAGCACAAAAATAACAATAATAAATTATAATTCATTATAAAACGTTTTATACGATCGAATCATGCACAATTGCCAAACGGTAAGATTTCATTAAACTAAATATAACGTTATTTTAAATGGATTTCTTTAAATGATATTACAGCAAATATTTCGAACCGAATTTCTAATACGACTGAAAAAATAACATTCTATGAGTTTTTAAAAATTTCTTTAAATAAAGCCAATTTTCAAAACTACTATAGTTAAAGAAAATTAAAATATCGTTAAAACGATTTGCAGTTCGTGTAAGTATTTAGTTCACAGTAAGTTACTACACATTTTTCCTTTGATGGTAAATTGACTATTCATTAACATTTATCCTGTTTTTAAGCGTAAGATTAAAACAATTAAATTATTAAATTAAATTCTATACGTTTTAAATAACTTATAATTTGGTCGAATATTTCAAGTAAATTTCTGTAGATTCTTCATACATTATATCTTGTTATTTCGATTTTACTCTTATTTTCGACAAATATTTGGACAAGAATTTGATCCCACTGATAATAATTTCTAAACAATATAACAAAGATAACTTTCAAAAATACTGATTTGATTGTGCATGAAACATCATAACAAATTTTACTGATTTTTCATAACGAAATCAAATATCTTTGGAATAATTTTATGATGATTTCTTACGAGAGCGAAGGAGAGAGAGGAAGAAAGAAAGGGGGGGAGAGAGAGAGAGACAAAATTAAACGTTCCATAAATTAAAAATAGTCTTACGAATTCTATAGCGTGACGTATTTCTTTGTCATAAAATTTCTATTAGCCACAAACTATTTTCATACTCTGGAACACTCAATTTTGTGAATTTTATATCCTTTTATTACTTTTTAGTGCATATAAAAGTTGGTTTCATTAATTTTTATTTCGATTTTATTTTTACTTAATTCACGCATACCCGTCATATTTGACGGGCTATTACTCTAGTCTAACTATAATGAAAGGCTGTCCCTTTGTGGCCTCCTCTGTCACGCTATAAAAATGCGATTAACTCGATAATGGAACGAGATTCATTCTTGATATTTGGCAGGAATGATTGACTCACATATTTGAAGATGATGACTAAAAGAAATCTCAAAAAAATCCTAGGTTTGACTCCAAGGTAGGCATTTCCATTTCCCATATGATAACACGTAAAAATCGACTTTTTGATTTGCAGACTTTTATTCATTTTGAGATCTAAATTGGAAAGAATTAACCTGTGATCTTCGGATTTAGCCCATTTTAAAGAAAAAGCTATGATGTTTCTTATTCTATTAATCTTTTTCTGCCTACAGTTGGAAATTCCTCATGTTAAACGTTTAATTCACATATTTTTGGGAAATCTTGTCATTTAACGGGATGTTGCCATGCCAACCCATTACATTGTTAAATCTCGAAATCGTATTGTTATTTCAATCTTTATTGGTGAAAGCTCTTACAATTAGTACGAGAGAGAGAGAAGAAGAGAGAAATTCTTTTCATAGCAACCAATGTAAACAACATTCGTTGCGTTATTTACGAGAAGGAATACATTTGAATGTAGAACATTTATCATTTGCACATTAAAATTAGGTACTCAGAAACATCGTAGGAGTTCGAAACTTGAAACAACGAACGCCTAAAAGAACGAAAGTTTGTTTTTTTGCCATCCAAAGAAAGTCAAGATATATTTATGCTCATTTTTCAATTCACAAAATGCTTTCCCGTTGAATTTTAACGGACATTTCCCTATTATTATTATAGATACGTATGGAATGCAAGCTTTGAATGCTTTAATACGAGAGAGGTAAAAAGATAGGAGAGAGTTAGAGAGGGAGAGGGAATGAAAGAGATATATAGATAATGTTTCTTATTAGGGCGAGATTGAGACTAAGAAGTCCGCGAACAGATCCATAGGGCGATGACGCCTACCCACCATGGATCCCTTCCACACACACCTACTATCCCTGTATCAACCCCTCCACTCACTCTTACTACACTTTTCCTTCCTGGTATCCACGAAGCCCTCAAAACAATCCTCCATGCTGCCCACCCAATTCTTACCTCTTCCTCCCATCAGTCCCTCTTTATCAACCTTTTTGCCAATCCTCCGCTCCTCTCCTTCCGCCGGCCCCCCAATTTGGGAAATATCTTGTGGATGAAGGAACTTCCCACTTCTACCACGCCTCTTGCAATAGGGTCTCACCCCTGCGGAAAACCTCGCTGCCTCACTTGCCCTATCCACCTATCCTCATCTTCTTTCTCGAGTCCCTCCACCAATATCACCTACCCCATCACCTCTAGAACCAACTGCACCACCCGAAACGTCATTTACCTCCTTACCTGCACTCTTTGTCCCGCGTTTTATGTAGGCCACACCAGCAATCCATTAAATATCCGCATGAACGGTCACCGGAATAGCGTCTCTCTCAGACGCCCCCTCCCAGTTGCATTACACGCCAATGCCCACAATGTCCCCTTCAATAGTTGCTACATTGTAAGGGTTATTCGCGCCTTACCCAATGACACTCCTGCCCCCCTTCTCCGACACTAGGAACTTGCACACATACATCTTCTCGACTCTTTCTCTCCGCCTGGCCTCAACCTCCGCTAACCCTATTAGCCCCCTTACAATGTCTCCTTGTTACTTTGTAACTATTCGCACTCTACCTCATCACACTCCCTCCTTATTGGCTATCCACCCTTCCTACTCCCCGCCTCCTCCGATCATCAACCTCCCCACATCACCCTGTCATTCCCCGCTCAGTGTGTCACTCTCATTTACTCTACTGCTGAAGAAGGGCATAGGCGCGATAAGCTTGCGTGTTTTTTGTTTTTGTGTTCGTGTGTTCAACGTGTCTCTTCGACGCCCCCAGCAGCCTGCCAACTTGGTCTCCGACTTAGTAAGTGTCCGCTGGGCTTCCTTCAACACCTTGTTGCCACCCTCATCACTACCTTTTCATTTCCTTAAGTTTATATATATATATATATATATATATATATATATATATATATATATATAGCTGCCGCCACCACGCCACCTACCGACGACTATCGTTAACGACTGACGCTTAGTTACGTCTTAGTAACGCTCCTTTTTCTTTTCTTAATTGTTGGAGCTTTGTGGCTATATCCAATATTAGAAAGCTATGGTTTGAGCTTATTCTGTTCTTTGTAAAGTCTAAATTTTTTATTGTCTAACCTATTTGGAATTTTTAGAAATATTACAGATATGGAGAAAGTCATGTGGTGGCCACATCAGACTTTTACATTTATCAAATATTAAAGCAAATATTTTAAAATAACGGATAAATGACAAGAGTAAACACCCACTTCCGTTTGACCGATTTTTACCAAAACCTAATCAGTTCTTGTGACGTTTATACAAATGTCAAACATAAAATTTTACGTTGATCTGATTAATAGTTTTGAGTTAGAGCACCCACAAAAAGGTATCACATACACACACGCACAAACACATACAGCCAGCCTTCACCCCTCGCGACTGGCTACTGTGCGTTTCCCTGATCGACAGAAGCTCGCGACTCTCGTTTATTGTCCTGGAAGTTTTTGCACTGTGCCTTAACATGTCCTCTCCCTCCACAGGTCCAGCGACGAGGCCCCCCTCTACTCCAGAGCTCCCTACTTCTTGTATTATCAGCCCGGTCTTACTTATCTCCTCGAGCAATTCCTTAAACATTTCTTCCGTCGTCATTTACCGATTCTCACTTTCCTCACCATGTACCGCTCGAACTTTCGCGTGTCCTCTTGATGCGAGTTTGGCCGTTTCGAATTCCAAGGCGAGAGTTATAGCGTCGACTAAGGATTTAGGTCTTCCCAAGCGCAATGCCTGTTGCGTATCCACATCTCTCAGTCCGTCTGTAAAGATTTGTACTCCTCAGAAAATTCTTGCGGTGCCGTGGGATATACCAACCTTATTAGACGGGCGATTTCAGCTTGAAACTCTTGCAAACTCTCTCCCACCTTTTGGCATTTACTCTTCAGCTGCACCTGATAAACTTGTGGTAAATGTCTTTCGCCGTTCTGCATTTCCAAATGTGAAACCAAACTGTTAAAATTCCGTTGCTGCCCCTCGGGATTGGTTTGCAGGATGTCCAGGGCATCTCCTCGCAGCGCCACTATTAATGACGCTTCCTTCTCCGCATCGCTGCACCTATTGGCAGTGGCAGCTGCTTCGAACTGCCTAACGTATGCAGACCACGATCTGGTTGGTTTGTTGGTTGGTGACGTCACCTTCATAGTCGCGCAGGAGCATTCTTCTCGTATATCTTCCAGGCATCTTTTCAACTCCACGTACCTGTTCTCCAATTGCCTTACCTGGCCGCTTTCCACTTTTTCTTTCCTCCTCCTTTTCTTCTTTATTTCTCGCATCTCAGCCCGTACGCCGTTGACCAACGTTTCCATTTTCAGAACCTGCTCCTTAAATTCATGTTTCATCTAGCCTTGGCCATATTTCATTTCGTCCTGCCTTCGTCAGTGCCTTAATCATACTAGTTATCACTTTCAGTTGTTCATCCATCTCTGATTCTCCACTCCTCGTAACCGGCATTTAAAGTCCGACGCGAGGGAAAAAAATCCGCCGAAGTTCCGAAGACTTCAGAGTCGCTACGTCGTCCCATTTTTGGCATCAATGTCGCGTGTACCAGGCATCGGGATCTCTCGACTAAAAAAACTGGCCACTTCAGAATTCCATGCTGGAATCGGTGTTTATTATGGTAAAAAAACAAAGGAATTAAATAGCAAAAGAACGGAAGAAATGCAAAGGCCGACACTCCGAAATTCCTTTGCCCCGCTTCTATCTCGCCACGTTCTCCCTTTTTCTTTTCTTCCGCACTCCTTTTGCCTCCCGCGTTGTGATCTCTACTCGACGTTCGGTCTTTCTTTTTATCCCCTCGGTGGGTAGGCGGGAGATCTTCCCGAAGGTTCTCGGTTGGTAAGCGGGGGTTCTTCCCGAAGGTTCTCGGTGGGTAGGCGGGGGTTATTCCCGAAGTTTCTCGGTAGGTTGGTGAGAGATCTTCTCGAAGATTCTCGGTGGGTAGGAGGGAGTATTTCCCGAAGGTTCTCGGTAGTAGGCGGGTGGTTTTGCCGAAGGTTCTTTGTGGGATGGAGGGGGTTCTTCCCGAAGGTTCTCGGTGGGTAGGAGGGGGTTCTTCGCCAAGGTTCGTGGTGGGTAGGCGGGAGTTCTTCCCTAAGTTTCTCGGTGGGTGTAGGGGGTTCTTCCCGAAGGTTCTCGTTGAGTAGGCGGGAGATCTTCCCTAAGGTTTACGGTGGGTAGGCTGGAGATCTTCCCAAAGTTTCTCGGTGGATAGGCGGGAGATCTTCCCGAAGTTTCTAGGTGGGTAGGCGGGAGATCTTCCCGAAGGTTCTAGGTGGGTAGGCGAGGGTTCTTCAAGAAGGTTTTAGTTGGGTAGGCTTGGGTTCTTCCCAAGGGTTCTCTTTGGGTAGGCGTGAGATCTTTCCTAAGGTTCTCGGTGGGCAGGCGTGGGATCTTTCCGATGGCTCTCGGTGAGTAGGAGGGAGATCTTCTTGAAGGCTTGGGTGGGTAGTGTGGGGTTCTTCCCGAAGGTTCTCGGTGGGTAGGCGGGGGATCTTTCCGAGGGTTCTCGGTGTTTAGGCGGGAGTTCTTGAAGGTGGGTCTTCCCGAAGGTTTTTGGTGGGTAGGCGGGGGTCCTCATCGAAGCTTCTCGGTGGGTAGGCGGGAGATCTTCCCGAAGTTTCTCGGTGGGACGATAGCAGAGTTTCCAGCAGGTTCTTGTTGTGTAGTGGGGGGTTCTTCCTAAAGGTTCTGAGTTGGTAGGCGGGAGATTTTCCCTATGGTTCTCGGTGGGTAGGCGAGGGTTCTTCCCGACGATGTGTACGGCCGGCCAAATGCACGAAACAAAGGAAGAACTTCTCCCGAGCGGCCGCATTCCCTGTTGCGACAGCTCGGGCGCCGAGGCCGAAGATATGGCTCGTCGCTATATATATATATTTATAATATATATATGTAGTGTTCTGCATATCTGCAGGTTCAGGTGCTCCTCCTCCACGTTTTTCTATCCTGTGCCCTTCTCTTCATCTCCCCATACCCTCCTCCCTCCCTTAGAATATCCAACATTTTAATTCTTTTTCTTCATCTTTTCTTTCTTCCCTCCACCGTTCCTTCGATAACATCCTTCAGTAATCCCTCTCTTCTGAAAACATGTCCTGTCCATTTCTTTTCCTAGTCACTATCGTGTCCATCAAACTCCTTTCATCTTTTACTCTTCTTAGCACTTCCACATTTGAAATCCTTTCAGTCCATTTAACCTTCAGCATCCTCCTCCACACCCACATTTCAAATGCCTCCCCCCTCTCCCTGTCTCTCTTCTTTAATGCCCATGTCTCCGACCCATATAGCATCACACTCTAAACAACATTTTACCAATCTCTTCCTCAATCTTAAATCCATCTTGCTGTTAAATAGCTTCCTTTTTCTATTGAACACTTCCTTTGCCAAAGCTATTCTCATCTTAATTTCCTTCTCACTTTTCCAGTCCTCGGTCAACAACGTCCCAAGATACCTGTAATAATCCACCTGTTCTATCCTTTCCCTTTTCACCTGCACTTCCATCCTTTCCGCGCCCTCTATTCTCATTACTTTCGTTTTCTTTCCATTTATTCTCAACCCATATCTGTCTTCCACGCTCACCAGATTCTGCAGCATCTCCCTCAAGTCTTCCGTCTTCTCATCAGACAGTATCATGTCGTCAGCAAACCTAGCTGACGATGTAATTCTTCCTCCAACGCTTACTCCTGTGCTCGTCTTCCAACACTCCTTTGTCATTTCTTTAGTATAGATGTTAAACAGGGTTGGTGACAAACAGCAGCCCTGTCTAACTCCTCTTCCAATCTCGAACCACTCCGTCCTGCTTTCCCCTATCCTCATGGCCGCCTCCTGTCTCATGTATAGATTCCTTATCAACCTTCTGTCTCTCCAATCTACTTTCTTCAACCTCAATATCTCCATCATTCTTTCCCGCCTCGCACAGTCGAAAGCCTTCTCCAAGTCCACAAAACACAGACTGATACCCTTGTCCCGTTCTAAATACCTTTCTCCAATCGTCCTTACCACCCCTATGGCATCCCTCATACCCATTCCTTTCCTAAATCCAAATTGTTCTTCTGCTACATTCTCTTCCATTACCCTTGTCAACCTTCTATTCATCACTCTCAACATTATCTTGGCCGCATGGGCTGTCAGACTAATAGTTCTATGCTCCCCGCACTTCTTTGTCCCTTTCTTTTTAGGTAGTGGTATCATTTCCGTTCTGACGAACTCCTCCGACCACTCCCCTCTCTCATATATTGCATTGCACAGGTTGGTCACCTCTTCAATGCCATCGTCTTGCATACACTTGAACAGTTCCACAGGTATTCCGTCTACTCCTGCCGCCTTTCCCTCCCTCTTTTCCTACATATCTGCCACTACTTCCTCCCTCAGTATTACCTCCCCATCTCCTCCCTATCCACTTCCCCTTCTTCCTCAATTTCCAGCTCTGCCGGATTTTCCTTCGTCTTATACAACTCCTCCATGTATTCTTTCCATCTGCACATAACCTCCCTTTCCTCCTTCAGTATCCTACCATCCTTGCTCTCAATCCTCCAGATCTCTGTCCATCCCAAGTAATACTCCAGACCTTCTGATACGCTAGATCGTACCTTCCCTTCTTCTCGAGCTCTTCTATCTCCTTGCACTCCTCCAGCCATTTTTCCTTCGCTCTTTTCGTCTCTCTCAGTTCATTGTTCAACCGCCTGTAGTTCCTTCTCCCCTCCTCTGTGTTTACATTCTTGTACCTCCTTCTCTCCTCCATCTTTGCTATCATTTCCCCTGTTACCCAGGGTTTCTCAGCTCTCTTGCCTTTCCTGTATCCTATTTCCTTTTCCGCCACATTTACTATTCCATTCTTAATTCTCTTCCATTTTTCCTCTACTCCTTTGTTCTGCCATATCGTAACCGATTTCCTCTTTCTGCCTTCCTTTCAGTTTCTCTAGATTCCATTTCTTAGCCATATTTGCTTTTCTAACTCTTTTCATTTTGATCTTCATTTCCACCATTAGCAGCACGTGGTCGCTTGCTATGTCTGCTCCTGGGAGCCCACACACTCTTTACACTCCGTTCTTATACCTTCCTTCTACCAATATATAGTCTATCCGTTTCCTGTACATGTCACCTGGCGACTTCCATTTATATAGCCTTCTCTTATGTTTCTTATACCAGGTGTTGGTTATTATCATGTTCCTCTCCTTGCAGAAGTCAATAAGTCTGTCTCCCCTTTCGTTTCTCTGTCACAGCCCGAACTGCCCCAAAACTCCATCGGCTCGTCCCTCTCCCACACTCGCATTCCAGTCTCCCATCACAATTTTACAGCATCCCTTTCCTTCGTGGTCCAGTATGGCACTTATTCTCTCATACACTTCCTCCACTTCCTACCAAAGAATAAATTTCGTATCTCCAGTTCATCTGGAAGTGATTAAACATTAGTATCCTCCTATATGTTATACCATTATACTAGTAGTTGGTGCTTGCATTCTGCAAGCATATCATCTCATCTTGAAAAAGCATTCATTTCTCAGAGAGATAATTCAACTTTACAAATACTTTTTTAATTTTAAAAATTTCACCTCCGCAGCGATTTTCGTTTTTCCCTTGTGTAAAAATAAGAGATTAAAAATCCCAAACATTACAATTTTAAGAATTTTGAACTTTCCCCATTATGGGGTACTAATGCTACATATTTATGCCAAATTTTAAAATTGTAGCACTCCTAGAAGTGAAAAAATATTTTTCTAATTGTTTAAATTTTAAACATTTTTAAAGGCCGCCGCAATATATTTATGGAGAGATTAAAATGTTTATTTGTGCACATGCACTACTCTGTAAATAACTTGAAAATTTCAGCTCCCTATCTCATTCCGGAGTACCTAAACAGTTATCTATTTTTTAAATTTTAAGAATTTTTAACATCAAAACAAATCAAAATTTGTATAATCCTTATTTCGTTTTTTTGCAAATACTAAAACTAAAAAAATTTCAGCTTCGTAGGACTTTCGGAAATACTTAAACCTTGAAAAATTGTTTAAACAATTGCGAATTTTTAGCGGCCGCATTGTTGCACTTTTTCATGATTTTCGTTTTTTCTAGTCGGTTTTGCACAAAATCACACCTAAGAAAAACATTTCGAATCTCCAGCTCATCTGGAAGTCCCTAAACATTAGTATCCTCCTATCATTATATATGTTACTAGTAGTTACAGCGGAGGAGGAGGAGGAGGATATAACATACTAGTAGATGATGCTTGCATACTGCAAGCATTTCATCTCACCTTGAAAAAACATTCATTTTTCAGACAGACATTTTATCATTACAGATATTCTTTTAATTCTAAAGATTTCAACGTCGCAGCGATTGTTGTTTTTCCCACGTAAAAATAATAGAATAACAAAATCATCAAATGTTGCAATATTAAAAATTTTATACTTTCTCCATTATGGGGTACTAATGCTACATATTTTAGCAAAATTTTAAAGTTGTAGCATTTCTAGAAGCAAAATAATATTTTTCTAATTGTTTAAATTTAAATAATTTTTAACGGCCGCCACAATTCATATATGGTAAAAATTGAAATGTTTATTTGTGCAAATTCACCACTCTATCAATAATTTCAAAATTTCAACTTCCTAGCTCATTTCTAAGTACCTAAAGAGTTATCCAATTGTTTAAATTTTAAGAATTTTTAACTGCCAAAAAAACTAAAATATCAAAATTTGTATAATCCCTATTTGGTTTTTTAAAGAATTCTACTTACAAAAACAATTTCAACTCCGTAGCACATGCGGAAATACATAAACCATGAAAATTTGTTTAAACAATTGCGAATTTGTAGCGGCCGCATTGTTGCACTTTTTCAAGATTTTCGTTTTTTCTAGTCGGTTTTGCACAAAGTCCTACCTAAGGAAAAAATTTCGAATCTCCAGCTCATCTGGAAGTGCCTAAAAATTAGTATCCTCCTATATGTTATATATCATTATATATCGACGACTCTTACAGAGGAGGATATAACATCATCATTATATATCGACGACTCTTACAGAGGAGGATATCATTCTATATAGACGTTCCTTAAAGAGGAGGAGGATATAACATATAACATACTAGTAGTTGGTGCTAGCATACTGCAAGCATTTCATCTCAACATAAAAAACCATTCATTATTCATATTTCATCATTACACATATATTTTTAATTCTAAATATTTCACCTCCGCAGCGATTTTCGTTTTTCCCACATGTAAAAATAATAGTTTAAAACAATCCCCAAATGTTGCAATTTTAAAAACTTTACACTTTCTCCATTTCGGGGTACTAATGCTACACATTTTAGTCAATTTTAAAGTTGTAGCACTTCTAGAAGTAAAATAATATTTTTCTAATTGTTAAAAAATTTAAACATTTTTAACGGTTGCCGCAAAATATATATATGGAAAGATTGAAATGTTTATTTGTGCAAATGCACTGTTCTGTAAATAATTTGAAAATCGCGTCTTCCTAGCTTATCCCGTAGTGCCTAAAAAATTATTAAACTTTAATGTTCAAATGGGGTTAAAATAACCCCTAAAATGTACAATTTTTAAATTTTCGATTTTTATAGTTGGTTATGAGAAAATTCCTATAATCTTGCAAAATTTCAGCTTCCTAAACTTATTAGAATGGTCTACACACTGGATTGCGTTGTCCCATGCTAACTTGAGGGAGATATTCCGTGGTCTCTGGAGTCGAACCCAAGACACTGTAAGCAAAAGTAACAATAATAATAAATAAATATTGCGGTTATCTAGCAACACTGAAAGTTTCATTTTTCTAGCTTACCGGCAAGTGCCAATAATTAATTTACAAAAATGGCGCAATGCTTCTCTTATGGGAAAAAACGCAAATTTCGGAATTTCTGGAGTCGAACTCATGTTACTTAGGTAAGAAGTCTCATTTTATCTGAAAGTTTCTCCATCATATCTACAAAAACTAAAACTTTCAGCTCTCTAGCTCTTGTAGTTTGGGCTGGACATTAGTATCCGCCTATCATTATATATCGACGACTCTTACAGACGAGGAGGATGTAACATATTAGTAGAAGGTGCTTGCATACTGCAAGCATTTCATCTCACCTTGAAAAAACATTAATTTTTCAGACAGATATTTCATCATTATAAATATTCTATTAATTCTAAAGATTTCACCTCCGTAGCGATTTTCGTTTTTCCCACGTAAAAATAATAGTTTAAAACAATCCCCAAATGTTGCAATTTTAAACATTTTACATTTTCTCCAATATGGGGTACTAATGCTACACATTTCAGCCAAATTTTAAAGTTGTAGCACTTCTAGAAGTAAAATAATATTTTTATAATTTTTTAAAATATAAAGATTTTTAACGGTTGCCGCAAAATATAAATGGAGAGATTGAAATGTTTATTTGTGCAAATGCACTGTTCTGTAAATAATTTGAAAATTGCAGCATCCTAGCTCATCCCGTAGTACCTAAAAAATTATTAAACTTTAATCTACAAATGGGGTTAAAACAACACCTAAAATTTACAATTTTAAAATTTTCGTTTTTTATAGTTGGTTATGAGAAATGTTCTATAATCTTGCAAAATTTCAGCTTCCTAAACTTATTAGACTGGTCTACACACGATTGCGTTTTCCCATGCTAACTTATGGGAGATATTCCGGGGTCTCTGGAGTCGAACCCAAGACACCGTAAGCAAAAGTGACAACAATTCCTAATAGATATTGCAGCCATCTAGCAACACTGAATATTTCATTTTTCTAGCTATCATCATTATTTATTTTTAAAATTGCAATATTTAAGGATTGTTTTAAACTATTATTTTTACATGTGGGAAAAACGAAAATCGCTGCGAAGGAGAAATCTTAAAAATTAAAAGAATATTTGTAATGATGAAATGTCTGTCTGAAAAATGAATGTTTTTTCAAGGTGATATGAAATGCTTGCATTATGCAAGCACCTTCTACTAGTACGTTATATCCTCCTCTGTAAGAGTCGTCGATATATAATGATATATAACACTAGTAGTTGTTGATTGCATACTGCAAGCATTTCACTTCACCTTGAAAAAACATTCATTTTACAGACAGACATTTTATCATTACACATATATTTTTAATTCTAAATATTTCACCTCCGCAGCGATTTTCGTTTTTCCCACATGTAAAAATAATAGTTAAAAACAATCCCCCAAATGTTGCAATTTTAATAATTTTACATTTTCTTCATTATAAGGTACTAATGCTACACATTTTAGCCAAATTGTAAAGTTGTAGCACTTCTACATGTAAAATAATTAATTGAATTAATTAATTAATTGAAATTTTCAAGTTATGTACAGAGTAGTGCATTTGCACAAATAAACATTTGAATCTTTCCATAAACATATTGCGGCGGACGTTAAAAATTTAAAATTTAAACAATATGCAAAATATTATTTCACTTCTAGAAGTACTATAACTTTAAAATTTGGCATAAATGTGTAACATTAGTACCCCATAATGGACAAAGTATAAAATTCTTAAAATTGCAAAGTTTTGGGATTGTTTTAGTCTATTATTTTTACATATGGGAAAAACGAAAATCGCTCCGGAGGTAAAATATTTAATATTAAAAAAATATTTGTAATGATGAAATATGAAAAATGAATGTTTTTTATGTTGAGATGATATGCTTGCAGAATGCAAGCACCAACTACTAGTATGTTATATGTTAAATGTTATATCCTCCTCTGTAAGAGTCGTCGATATATAATGATATATAACAGGAGGATACTAATGTTTAGGCACTTCCAGACGTGCTGGAGATTCGAAATTTTTTTCTTAGGTAGTATTTTTTGCAAAACCTACTAGAAAAAACGAAAATTATGAAAAAGTGCAACAATGCGGCCGCTATAAATTCGCAATTGTTTAAACAAATTTTCAAGGTTTATGTATTTCCAAATGTGCTACGGAGTTGAAATTTTTTTTATAAATAGAATTCTTAAAAAAAAACGAAATAGGGATAATACAAATTTGATATTTTAATTCTTAAAGTTTAAACAAATAGATAACTGTTTAGGTACTACGGGATGAGTTAGGAAGCTGAAATTTTCAAATTATTTACAGAGGAGCAAATTTGCTTAAATAAACATTTCAATTTTACCATATATGAATTTCGTCGGCCGTTAAAAATTATTTAAATTTAACAATTAGAAAAATATTATTTTACTTCTAGAAGTGCTACAACTTTAAAATTTGGCTAAAATGTGTAGCATCAGTACCCCATAATGGAGTAAGTGTAAAAGTTTTAAAATTACAATATTTGGGGATTGTTTTAAACTATTATTTTTACATGTGGGAAAAACGAAGATCGCTGCGGATGTGAAATCTTTAGAAATAAAAGAATATTAGTAATGATGAAATGTCTGTCTGAAAAATGAATGCTTTTTTAATGTGAGATGAAATGCTTGCAGTATGCAAGCACCAACTACTAGTATCATTCTATATAGACGTTCCTTACAGAGGAGGAGGATATAACATATATATAACAGGAGGATACTAATGTTTAGGTACTTCCAGATGAGCTGAAGTTTTGAAGTTTTTTCATAGTTAGGATTATGTGCGAAACCGACTAGAAAAAACGAAAATCATAAAAAAGTGCAACAATGCGGCCGCTAAAAATTCGCAATTGTTTAAACAAATTTCCAAGGATTATGTATTTCCGCATGTGCTATGGAGTTGAAATTTTTTTATAAGTAGAATTCTCAAAAAAACGAAATAGGGATTATACAAATTTTTTATTTTAAATATGTTTGGCAGTTAAAAATTCTTAAAGTTTAAACAAATAGATAATTGTTAAGGTACTACGGGATGAGTTAGGAAGCTAAAATTTTCAAATTATTTACAGAGTAGTAAACTTGCATAAATAAACATTTCAATTTTACCATATATGAAATGTGGCGGCCGTTAAAAATAATTTAAATTTAAACAATTAGAAAAATATTATTTTACATGTAGAAGTGCTACAACTTTACAATTTGGCTAAAATGTGTAGCATTAGTACCTTATAACGAAGAAAATGTAAAATTATTAAAATTGCAACATTTGGGGGATTGTTTTAAACTATTATTTTTACACGTGGGAAAAACAAAAATCTCTGCGACGTTGAAATCTTTAGAATTAAAAGAATATTTGTAATGATGAAATGTCTGTCTGAAAAATTAATGTTTTTTTCAAGGTGAGATGAAATGCTTGCAGTATGCAAGCACCAACTACTAGTAACATATATAACGTTTCTTACAGAGGAGGAGGAGGAGATAACATAAGAAAAGAAAAGAAAAATTTCAACTCCGTAGCACATGCGGAAATACATAAACCTTGAAAATCCTATCATTCTATATGGACGTTTCTTACAGAGGAGGAAAAGGAGGAGGAGGATACAGGAGGATACTAATGTTTAGGCACTTCCAGATGAGCTCGAGTTTCGTAATTTTTTTCTTAGGTATGATTTTGTGTAAAACCGACTAGAAAAAACGAAAATCATGAAGAAATGCAACAATGCGGCCGCTAAAAATTCGCAATTGTTTAAACAAATTTTCATGGTTTATGTATTTCCGCATGTGCTACAGAGTTGAAATTTTTTTTATAAGTATATTTCTTAAAAAAACGAAGTAGTGAATATACAAATTTTGATATTTTAATTTGTTTGGCAGTTAAAAATTCTTAAAATTTAAACAAATGGATAACTGTTTGGACATTACGGGATGAGCTAGGCAGCTGAAATCTTCAAATTATTTACGGAGTAGTGAATTTGCACAAATAAACATTTCAATTTTTACCATATATGAATTGCGGCGGCCGTTGAAAATTATTTAAATTTAAACAATTTGAAAAATGTTATTTTACTTCTAGAAGTGCTACAACTTTAAAATTTGGCTAAAATGTGTAGCATTAGTACCCCATAATGGAGAAAGTGTAAAATATTTAAAATTTCAACATTTGGGGATTGTTTTAAACTATTATTTTTACATGTGGGAAAAACGAAAATCGCTGCGGAGGTGTAATCTTGAGAATTAAAAGAATATTTGTAATGATAAAATGTCTGTCTGAAAAATTAATGTTTTTTTCAAGGTGAGATGAAATGCTTGCAGTATGCACGAACCAACTACTAGTAACATATATAACGTTTCTTACAGAGGAGGAGGAGGAGATAACATAAGAAAAGAAAAGAAAAATTTCAACTCCGTAGCACATGCGGAAATACATAAACCTTGAAAATCCTATCATTCTATATGGACGTTTCTTACAGAGGAGGAAAAGGAGGAGGAGGATACAGGAGGATACTAATGTTTAGGCACTTCCAGATGAGCTAGAGTTTCGAAATTTTTTTCATAGGTGGCATTTTGTGCAAAACCGACTAGAAAAAACGAAAATCCTGAAAAAGTGCAACAATGCGGGCGCTAAAAATTTGCAATTGTTTAAACAAATTTTCAAGGTTTACGTATTTTTGAATATACTACGGAGCTGAAATTTTTTTAAAGGTAGGATTTGTAAAAAAAACGAAGTAGGGATTATGTAAATTTTGATATTTTTATTTGTTTGGCAGTAAAAAATTCCTAAATTTTAAACAAATAGCTAACTTCTTAGGTACTACGGTGCGAGTTAGAGAGCTGAAATTTTTAAATTATTTTGGGTTTAGTGTATATAAACTAATAAATATTTCAGTGTATCCATGATTTTGTTATTGCAGCCTTTAAAAATTATTTAATTTTAAACAATTAGAAAAATGTTATTTCACTTCTAAATGTGCTACAAATTTAAAATTTGGCAGAAATGTGTGGCATTAGTAACCTAATATGGAAAAAGTATAATATTCCAAAAATAGCAAAAATTAGTGATTGTTTTACTCCATTATTGTTCCATAATGAAAAAACGAAAATCGGTACCGAGGAGAAATCTTTAGAATTAAAGAAATATTTCCCATGATGAAATATCTCTCTGAAAAATTAATGATTTGTCAAGATGAGATGAAATGCTTGCAGTATGCAAGCACCTTCTACTAGTATATATATATATATATATATATATATATATATATATTATATATATATATATATATATATATATATATATATATATATATATATATATATATATATATATATATATATATATATATATATATATATATATATATATATATATGTTATCTTTTATCTGTTATATACTCCTCCTCCTCTGTAAGAAACGTCTATATAGAATGATAGGAGGATACTAATGTTTAGGCACTTCCAGAAGAGCTGGAGATTCGAAATTTTTTTCATAGGTAGAATTTTGTAAAAACCAACTAGAAAAAACGAATTTCTTGAAAAAGTGCAACAATGCGGCCGTTAAAAATTCGCAATTGTTGAAACAAATTTTCAAGGTTTATGTATTTCCGAATGTGCCACGGTGTTGAAATTTATTTTATAAGTAGAATTCGTAAAAGAAACAAAATTGAGATTATGCAAATTTTGATATTTTAATTTGTTTGGCAGTGAAAAGTTCTTAAAATTTAAACAAATAGATTACTCTTTAGACTTTACGGAATGAGCTAGGAAGCTAAAATTTTCAAGTTATGTACAGAGTAGTGCATTTGCACAAATAAACATTTGAATCTTTCCATAAACATATTGCGGCGGCCGTTAAAAATGTTTAAATTTTAAACAATTGAAAAAATATTATTTCACTTCTAGAAGTGGCAGAAATGTGTAGCATTAGTATCCCATAATGGAGAAAGTATATAATTCTTAAAATTCCAAAGTTTTGGGATTGTTTTAATCTATTACTTTTACATAAGGGAAAAACGAAAATCGCTCCGGAGGTGAAATATTTAGAATTAAAAATATAGTTGTAATAATGAAATATGAAAAATGAATTTTTTTTTATGTTGAGATGATATGCTTGCAGAATGCAAGCACCAACTACTAGTATGTTATATCCTCCTCCTCCTTTGTAAGGAACGTCTATATATAATGATATGAGAGAAAAAGAGAAAGAGAGAGAGAAAGAGAGAGAGAGAGAGAGAGAGAGAAAGAGAGAAAGAGTGAGAAAGAGAGAGAGATTGAGAGAGGGAGGGAGGGAGGCAAGGAGGAGAAGGGAGTAGGGAGGGGGAAGGGGGATGGGGAGAGGGAGGGAGTGAGGGAGGGAGGGAGATATGGAGGTTTAATCCATCGCGAGACAGACGTCTCTCGTGAAACGGAAAAGAATATCCGAGGAGGGAATAGTTTGGTTGATATCCGATTTATTATTCACGCACAGTGTGTTTATTAAAATTCGCTATAGCTGCATCCATGGCTTTGCCTCCCTCTCTCGTCGTTTTATCGTATTCCCCTTCGAAAGCCCTCTCAACACGCTCCCCTGCCTGCCTTGGGAAGCGACGTATGGCTTCCAGTTGAGAATGGCCTTCTCCTCTCTCTTACCCTCCCGCTAATAATCCCCTCTCGCCCAACAATGGACGGATTATATTCTCTCCTACTCTAGCCAAACCCCTCCTCCTCCTTCCCCTCTCCTCCTTCCCCTTTCCGCCTCCTCCTTCCCCTTTCCGCCTCCTCCCCTTTTCCCCTCCTCCGCTTTTCCCCTCCTCCCCTTTCCCCCTCCTCCGCCTTTTTACCTCCTCTCCCTCCTCCCCCTCTCCCAAGCTGCTTACTCATCCACGAACTCTGCTGCTGCTCACCGCTTCCCTTTCCGCACCCCTCTGAATCCGCTCACCCCATTGGTCCTCTCTCCCCCTCCCCACTCCCTCTAATAATCCGCGGCCGATGGTGCGCATGCTCTGCTTCATAAAATGATTCGCTCTTTTGTGTCCATGTGACGAGAGAAAGAGACCGCCATTTTCTCTCACCTACATACCTCGCTTAATCTGAATACATACTCTTAATTCGAATTTGATGTTTCTTTTGTCGAGTTTTTATGATCTATACATTGAGTTACAACGTGTTTCAGTCGTAAGAAATCACTTAAGTCATAGTCGGTGAGAAACTAGTTGGCCTCTCAGATGTTTACACTTGGAAAGTAGAGGGGGAGCTATGTTGTCGAGTTTACGCTAACAGGCCACGCACATTATGTACGACACAGTAAATAAAACTAAAATTCCGCCAAACAAAATACGTTCTTTACTAAAAATATTTACTTAGAATCAATTTACGCAATTAGTTTCTGAAAAGTCTTTTAAAATAATTAGCAAAACGATGATATCTACATTTAATCAAAACATCAGGTTATTTTCCGTTTTTTCCTGATGTAATTTTGAAGTAATGGCCAATTCTATTTTAGCGTACTTTTATCGAACATTCGTCATGCATTGTACTGCATAATGAGTATTACTATTTGTATGTATAGATTACCAATTGAGTGGTATAAATTTTATATGAAGTGAATGACATTTTTTGGTTCGCTGTATTAAAAAATGCAGCATGCGACAAAATCGTGTACTGTTGTTACACCCCAACATCATGTGTATGAATTGCATAAAAAATGATGACATTAATTTTATTGAAGATTTTATTTCAATACGTCTATTGAGTTGGTAGATATGAATGTCTTAACAAACGATAAAACTGGACATGCGCCCATTACGACTGTTATGCATCGGAATTGACCAAGATTTAATTTTATTTTAATTAGGGAGACGTACTTTACATAAAATTAAAGTAATATCAGAAGTAACAAACAGTTTCGGTAAATAAATATATGTGAGTATAAAATAAAGTAAGATCATTAAATAGATAGTAATAGATAGTAGATTTTCTGCTCGGGAATTCCAATAAACCAAAATATGTGAAGAATTATAAATGGAAACCTTAATATTTTAGTTTCTTGAAAATATGTTTATGTATTTTATTCTAAATCACAACCTTGGAATTTATTTATGATAAAATCTCATAAATTTACCAATCTATAAAAAATTCCTGTTCGTAGACATCCATATTAGAAAATTGCTTGAGGATTCCTAATTCCACCTTCTTTTATTATTATAAACTAGGGCAGTAACGATGCACACAGTATATCGGGTTTTCCGTATTTACACACAATAGCCATTGTGTCCTGATATCTTTGAACCATATATCGCGTGCCGTTTGTGAAAGAACTTGCTAGAATTATTCTTCTGCCGATATTTGCCGGTTCTATATTAACTATTATTTTCCTCGATTGGGATACCTCGCTTAAACCTTCCTCAATAACCACTCTCTTCACCCTTTTCAATTTTTCAATTACGAAACAAAAAATTTCCTAATAGAAACCACTTCATAAGAATCTAACTAGCAAAAGAGCAACAAAAACGTAGTTAATAAGCAAAACAGAAGCAACAAAACTATAACAATAACAAGGCTCAGAAAGAACCGGCGCACAATACTCATAAGCTGGCAATCCAAAGGCTACTGATTGAGGAAACTAAGCGATGCTATTAAGGCACAGAATTGCAACGTCGCAAGGCTCTGATAGGCTCCAGCCTGAAAGTGATTCTGCTAATACCCCCACCCTCAACTTTCTCAGGGGCCAACTTGTTTCTCGCCGAGTATACCCGAGTTTTTTTTTAGTAGAAGAATTTATTAGGAATAAATTTACATAAGTTAGATTAAGTACCTACTGATAAATTATTACAAATTACAAAAGGAATTCATTACAAATTTCAGGGAGAAAACTTGATCTGGTCTTACAGAGCCATAGGCTCGTCTGTAGGTGCCAATTTTCCATTTGGTTCCAGTCTTTAGTCTCTTAATAATTACACAATCTACACATACAAATAAATATTTTTCTTATTAAAAAACAATATTTCACAAAATAATATTTCCATATAATATTCCTCATAGTTCAACATTACACACACACACACACACACACACACACGCACGCACGCACGCACGCACGCACGCACGCACGCACGCACGCACGCACGCACGCGCACACACACACACACACACACACATATATATATACACACATATACATATACACATATATCAACATACTTATATACATATACACACATACATGTATATATCTATTTTTCATTTGATGGACAGCTTTTCCATCTTTTGAAGAGGACGTCTCTTTTTTTAACACGTTCGCGACGGAAGCGAATTTTGCTGTCCGTCCCCAGGAGCGTAAATTTCGATAAATTTTTTTTTATTTTTAACTTTTTTTCGACAAAACATGTTTATTGAATGTTGTTAAGGAGATTTTTGACTTTAAATGCGTTGCAAGTGTCTGGAAATCTTTATTTTTTTACTTTTCCAACGAGTTATGCAAACCACACAATTCGCCAATGATAGACACATTTTTTTGTAATTTATATTTTGTTGGCAAAATTTTGATGATAAAACTCGAGATTAGAACGTTCTGCGATGCAGTACCAGATTAATATTTAAATATTACGCAAAATGATAAATATATCTTCCGTAGTAATTCAAATTTCAAAATATTTATTCGCTCTTATTAGAACTTGCTCTAAACAGCGTCGTAGGATATCTTTCTTTCCCCATTGCAAGATTCATGTTCCGCAAGCCTGCTGTGTGCCTGAGCTGTGAAACGAGGAGTACAAAAGGAAGGAAAGGAAAAGCAAACAACTTCAGGGGAAAGAGTGAGCAGCGGTCACTTTGTCACTTCGAAATAAGCATCCTATGAAGCTGCATTTTTGGAAAAACATGACAGTGACCTTTAGGCGACTTACGCGGCATAAACTAAGATAACTGGTTACCCGCGACTTCGCATTTCATCGCAAGGCTTTGTCGCTTTATTGTTTTTAGGGGATCATTTGGTCAACATCCTATGTTAACGGTTCGGAAAATTTCACTACAAAGTTTTATCCACCGCACATGTCACTACATAGGTATTCAATTTAGATATGCCTTTGGCTTTGGTATACCACAATTGCTTTCTTACAACTAACCCAAAAACATGTGGCTTCAATTCCGATATTTTTTCTTGCCGTTGCAATGAACGGTTCACTGAATTATCATTTTTCGAGATGAAGTTCTTTCTTATTAGTCGAATTTTTGTTCTTTCTACTTCGTCAATCTTTTTATAGTATTCTTAGAAAAACTCGCCACGCGAACATTTCTTTTTTTTATTTTACATACGTGTGTTTTTAACTCATTGGAGTTTTATATTCTTGGATATCTCCCCTTCAATTTTGAGTGATTCACCTTTCTGTATCCAGTTCATGTCCATGCGAACGCGATGAGTAGAATTTTTTCCGCAGTTATTTTTCATTTGTAAAATTTTTCTCTCCTTTCTTCTCTTTTGGACTGACCGCGTCTTTTGGAGGATCTTCCTCCTCTTCTTTTAGTTGCTCGGCTTTCTTACTAAGGTTTTATTGCACGGCGGCAGCTTTCCCTTACCCTAGGCACGTGCCTTTTATTATACAGCGGCAGCCTTCCCTTACCCTAGGCACACATGCTGAAGCGGCTTTTACAAACGAACTTCACATTCCAATTTCCAAATGCTGTTATTGTTGCGAGGTCCATAAACCTCTGCTAGAAATTGTTTTTCTTTCGAATATAATACATCCTACAAAGCTGCTTAGACATGACTCCCACTATATTATATCATTTATAACCAGGCAACTACTTCGGAAAAGGAAAGTAGTTTCCTTTATGGCTGTACAGCATCCCAACAAGTAATGCGGGCGGAAAGAAATTTTTGCTTTTCCCAGTCATTCTCCCCTTGGTTTTCATACGAGTGACACTGTGATCTGTGTAACATCCTTGGCATCTATCTTATACATTTGCAAATCTAGCAGAGTCCATGTCCGATTCAGAAGTTTCAATGTCAGGATTTTCGGATTCCGAAGATTCTTATAAACCGTCTGATTCAGAGGAAGATGATGATTCAATATATTCCGAAGAGGTGGAAATAGAGGAAGCATTGTCTGCACAGGAAGATGATGGTGATAAGAGGGAAAGGCATTCCAACATTTGGAGAAACTGCACTGATACCGCACGGGAATTCACTTACAGTGGAAGTGATGGATTGCAAGTGGATTTGGATCTCTCGGAGCCAGTGAGTGTATATAAACATTTTGTGAACGGGGAAGTACTGACCCTTATAGTGAAGGAGACAAACAGATATGCAGAACAGTTCATCGCATCTCAAACTCTCAGCAAGTGATCCATGATGCATAAGTGGAGAGACACATGTAAACAAGAGATGGAGAGGTTTATGGGTATTCTCATTGCTATGGGTATTAACCATCTTCCTAAAATGAGATTGTATTGGTCCAATAAACCTTTGTACCGCAACGATCTAGTTCGGAATGCAATGAAACGTGAAAGATTCGAATCGTTATTGAAATGCTTCCATTTCAACAACAATGAAGTTCCATCAGAAAATAGATTAACAAAAATACAACCATTGTTAGATTTGCTTTGTTCAAAATTCAGAGACACCTTGATTCCCGGTGAAAATGTAGTGATAGATGAATCCATGATTCCTTGGAGAGGGAGGCTAATTTTTAGACAGTATCTCCCAGGGAAGTCGCATAAATATGGAGTAAAGTGCTACAAGTGATGTACGCCTGAGGCCTATACATATAATCTAAAGATTTACGCAGGTAAAAGTGACACACCAGGGTTGAGTGGGATTGGACACGGTCACCAGGTAGTGCTTGAACTGATTGGAGGACTTCTTCATGAGGGCAGGACTTTATATGTGGACAGTTTTTACACTAGTGTTCCTCTTGCGGAAGACCTTTTGGGAAAGCAGACCTACGTTTTTGGCACATTGAGAAGTAACCGACGGAGAAATCCCAAAGAAGTGTGCGAGAAAAAACTAAAAAAGGTGATATTGTGGCAAAAGAAAATGAAAACGGTGTAAAAGTGATGAAGTGGCAGGACAAACGACCAGTTATTATGCTAAATACTAACCCTGATATTACAAATAATTTAGTAGGTTCTGTTTCGAGTAAAAGAAAGGTAAAAAGCATAAGCAAGCCTCAATGCGTGTTAGCTTACAATAATGCTAAAAAAGGAGTGGATGTTTCTGACCAGATGTCAGCGTACTACACGAGCATTCGAAGGTCATTGAAATGGTATAAAAAAGTTGCGTTAGAATTATTCCTTGGCACTTGCATGGTAAATTCGTGGATAATATACAACAGTTTCAATCAGAATAAGAAAAAAATGGACATGTTAACATTTAGAGAAAAGATTGTTAATGGACTGTTGGGAAAAGAGTTAGGGGAAAGCAGCAAAAGTGATGAATTAGAACAAGGGCCCTCCAAGCGAAAGAACAAACTTCATGAGTTAGGAAAATTAGCTGGATCAGCCAGGGAATCTAGAAAAAGGTGTCGGGGATGCTATGAGAAAATATGTGCGGAAGAGGGAACGGTAAAAGCTCGAGCAAGTGCAAAAAAGGTGAAAACATTTTGCAATGACTGTGAAGGAAAGCCAGCATTATGTTTAGAATGTTTCAATGAAAAACATAAGTAAATAAAATAAGCATAGCAAAGTTTCTATTTTTTTGCTATTTTATTTATTTGTATATTTTTTATTTGTCTTATACTACCTATAAATGCAAATACTGTTTCATTATATTAACATACACAATCATTTATATATTCAAGTTTCCAATGAATTGCCGAGGTTAAGAATTTTATATATTACATTTTATACTCTATGTAATTTACCACTGTTTTTTATAATTACATCAACATAGAAAATATATTTCTAATTCAGCATTGCATTTCTTGTTCTCTTTCTTTTTTTTCATTTTGTTTCTCATTTATGAGTTGTTTTTATTGTGTCATTTGCCATCTCTTTTCTTAGTCATGTATCGGTGTGTTATTTTTATAAAATAATTCATCATGTAAATAATTGGGTTATTTATAGACGTGAATTAATAAAAATATATATCAAAATGCCTGCCATTTAATATTATTACTTCACAATTCCATTCGAATTTTGATATAGTTACGATGTTTATATTGACGTCGGAAGGGAGGGAATATCTGGAAAAACGTAAACGTTGTATTAAAAATTATTTTTAAAATTAACATGTGAAATTACTTTTCACGTTAACTTGAAAAAGTAAGAACCCAAGTGTTACTGATTCTCTTATTATTTATAACATTTATTACATTTTATGTTTCAATTTTCACGTATTTGTTTCCGCCCCTGGGTATTAGGCATTTTTGTGTTTTGCATTCCCCCGCAAACTTTTATGCCAATGCCCATAGTAAATAAGGCTATGTATTGTTTAGAATATGGCTTATTAAACTGTCCAACCATATTCTGCAATTCATGCACAAATTCATTTTTATTAGTGTTTGGGGGTTTATATGAACAAACAATAAGCAAATCTTTTCCATTAATTTTTGCTATGCCCAATAACAATTCAAAATTAACAGTTTTATCACAATCATTATTAAGGAATTTAATATTATCTCTTACAAAAAGAATTATTCCCGCACCTTTCCTGTTTTCCCGCACATTACAATACTTGTTATAACCTTGCAAATTACATAGGCCAGTTTCAGATGGCATTATATTTACTTCTGTTATTGCTATGGATAATACATTTGAATGTACATTCATGTGTTGGTGTATAACTTGAAATTCATCTAAGTTCTAACGTATTGATCTAATATTTGTATGGTAACGTATTGTACTATGCTTCCTGTCATTTGAACCAATGTCTATTACAGAATCAAAAATTGTATCATTTGTTTTTGTTGTTTTATAAATGTTTAAATAATTCATATTGATGAACAAAGTACTGTACATTAACAAGTTTAGTTAAGTTTTTTCAGATGTTCTTTGCTACCGAAGTTCAAAATTTTTGCATTTTCATCTTTCCTCGCCATTACAACCGCATTTTAAATCCAAACATACTTAAAATTTAAACTTTTCGCTTTAATTTCCACCTGCCACAAAAGGTTTTTGTAATATGGAGTTGGTGCCCCATTTATATAGATTTGGCTGCCAGATTCACCGTTAGTTACTGATTTGCCTTTCAGGGCTTTTTTTCATTCTGAGCCAACTTTTAGCATCCCTTTTGGTAGCAAATGTTACAACAATTTTACTGTTTTGATTTGTGTGTTTCTTTTAAATTAAATATACTTCCTCTATGTTTTTTGGATTAAAATTTACAATTTTTAATTCAGTAGCAATGTCATTTATAGTCACGTAAATAACTTCATTAGAGTCCATATTTTTTTAAATCCCTGATATTTCTATTTTATTAGCTAAGTTTTGCTGTTCAAGTTTGTTTACCTTTGATTCAAGTTCCGTATTTTTCTGGTCTTTTAACTGCAATTCTGTTTTTAAAGTCTTAACGGTATTCAGAAGCTCACAAATCACACCTCTGGTCGACCTGAATTCACCCAAAAGAGATTCATATTTGTCACTAAGAAAGTCCAGGCTTACTTTTATCTCACCAATGCACAGTGGTTTCAATCGCCGATCTAGCAGGACAAAAATCATTGTGGTCACTCTCGAAAAAATGGATGTTCCCACTGTAATGGTATCGTAAACGGATTGTCCCGTCATGATTCAAACCTTAATCTATGGCATTTAAAGTCTCGCTTGAGGGGTTAAACAAGTGTAATCTAAGATATGACAACGTTGCACAGCTGTAAAGTTGGATATCGAGATCTCCGACCTTCTATCTGGCGCTTGACGGTTTATGACACTGTAAAGGGTAAGGAGTACCTGCGAGAGAGTGTGAACGAATGTAACCTTTGATTCCAACTGCAAATTTTAGTTCAAGGCATATGTAACCTTTTGGCGTAATATTAGTGTAAATACTGAGACTTGCATGTCTTTGCTGTCAAATAGTATTCTTTTAGGCAAATATAGTTCATTTTTCGTTCCTTCAAATCTTTAAATAGACTTATAAAAAAGCATATTGAGATAGAACTTCAAAATCTTCGGTATAGTGTAGATTAGGGTTGTTCAACCTTTTTCAGTGAAGGGCGACATTTAGAAATTTTCAGTCCCCTTCGAGCAAAAACATATGACCTTTTTTGTTGGGGATTCGATTATGCGGGCCGATGTCTATACCATATAGGCCATTCAAGACTATCATTCACGCTTGATGTTTTCTTTTTTATCATTTAAATTATTGAAGTTCAAAGAATAAAATTCACAAGATTCACTAAGATTATTATTTATTCAATATACAAATAGGCAAATTACAATTTTACAATTACAAGGATTTAGTGAGATATTTGACGTTGTTTTTGATTGCACAAAAAATCAATGTCCCCCCGTACACTTGACGTGAAAATATGCAGTACATTGCATAAATGTTCGTCTATCAATAATGACCTCGACTTTGACTTTACATTTTTCATAAGTGAAAAAAGTCGTTCACAACAATATGTGCTACCAAACAGTGCAATAAACCGAATGGCATGTTTCGAAAGATTTGGAAAGGATTCTTTGTTAACGTATTTCCTATAAAACGTGTGAATGTCATTCTCCACAAAAGCTCTCCGCAAGTGACTGCTGGCTTGAACTTCAATTAATTCTAATTGAAAGGTATTTTTCACTTCATTAACATCTATGCTAAATGGATCAGCAAAAATTTTAAGCTCAAGACTATGATTTCTGAAATCTGCAAATTTCTGTTCAAATTAGTTTCTCAGGCTACTAATCAATGTTGCGTTTTGTTTTTCAAATTTTACTGTCTTAGCACGTCTTGCTAAAAGTGTTGTACAGTGGTCAGTTTTTTTGAAACAGTTTTGACTTCTAGGTAAAGGCTGTAACATGCTCATATAATGCATTGACGAACTGACCCTTTCCTTGTAGCTTTATATTCAATTCTGCAAGATATTTGGTTGTGTCAACTAAGAAAGAAAGGTCATTCAGCCAATCCTCACTGTCCATGATACTCACATCCTTTCCTTTGTTTCTGATAAATACCTTTATTTCTTCTAGCAGAGAGTAGGAGCGTGCCAATGTGTTCGCCCTACTAACCCAACGTACGTGACTGAAGTAAATTACATCGCCATTGTCTGATACTAATTCTGCAAGAAAGGCTTGGAACTGTCGATGATTGAGCCCTCGTGACTTAATAAAATCAATTGTGGAAACAACGACTTCCATCAGATGCTTGAACTACAGTGTCTTTGCACAAATTTGCTCCTGGTAAACTTTGCAATGATATGTGATAATTTCATATGACAATGATTTTTGCATTAGCTTTACAAACCCGATTAGCTTCCCTGTCATCGCAGGAGCTCCATCAGTTGTTAAGACCACAAAGGTTACTCTCTTGGAGTCTAAATTTTATCAACAGACGTTTTACTTCATCGTAAATGTCTTGTCCCTTTGTTGTGCCTTTCATTGGACAAAGTTCAAGAAGTTCCTCAATTATTTCACAAGTGTCGGTGACTCCTCGTACAAAGACTGCCAATTGAGCTGTATCGCGCACATCTGTACTCTCATCAACAGCTAAACTGTAAAACTTGCACGCCTTAATTCTTTCTACCCAAGTATTTTTAATGTTAGATACCAACTCATCTACTCTTTATCAAGAAACTGATCTTGGTTGCATCCTCAGAATTCTCCTTTGCAGCTTTGAAAAAAGATTGTTGTCCAATAATATTCTTTTTCATCTAGGTAATTTTGTCGATTCTCACTTGACCCACGAGGCTGTCAAATTTACTGGAGTGTTTCATAGAATAATGTCGCTTGACATTGTATTCCTTAATAACAGCTATCTTCTCGTGACATATAAGACATAGTATGCCGTCATTATGTTCAATAACAAGAAGTCATGGTCCACGATGCTTTGAAGATACGACATTCACTTGCAATTTTTCTTTTCTTGACTGAATGCATGTTTACCTATGAATATTTATTTTATTATAACCAAGTTAATTTCAATGAAAAATAACAATCTCTGCATATTTACGTGAAATTTCAAAATAATACAGTAATAAATTAATTACTGATTTTAAATTCTTATTTCAAAATAAAGGGAAAATGCACAATAAAATAAAGAAATAAAAAGGAAAAACAAATCTAAAAAAAATCAATGTAATTCTTCCCAGTCACCAACCTAAGCTATTTTAAGAACCATAATTTCTGCTGTAATAACATGGGTAGATTGATCCTAAGTCCTATGTAATTAATACGCATTTATGAGCGTTATAGAATGAGATTCTTATTTCGACATTAAGAAAATAAAAATCAATGACCGATGTCGTATTTTTAAGATATTTTAATTTTGGTTAAAGAAATTACGTGTCAATCATTCCTGTGTTACACAAGTTGAGAAAAGTGCTTCAAGATTCGGACTCAGGCCTCTTCTTTAAAAATGATACCAAATTCATAATCACAATTTATCTGCAAACTTCTTAATTCCTCAATTACGTCATCTGCTAAGTTAATAACCTGTATTTGATCTAAATTTTTTTCTTGCAAAGTTTTGCAGAGCGACAATGATAAGCTGAAACATTTTTTTACTATAAATAATGATAAAACAAACTCAATTTGGTTAAGTGCACAAAGTATAGTTTAGCATTGGACAAAGTGTCCCTATCACGCTACTCAGTGATAATATTTAAAGATTCTAAAACCGAATCAAGTAATTCTACAAAAGCTGTCATGGAATTATGTCTTTCTATCCATCTTGTGGCGCACAATTCTTTTAATTTTTCGCAATTTGCAGAAGGCTTAATATTATTCGCAATTACTGATTTTAATACAACCTGCCTTTTCGAGGTATGTATTGAAAAAACATACACTTTACCCACAGTTCCCATGCAATTACATAAGGGGGCGATATCACAAGCGTTGCTAATGGCTAAATTCATACTATGGGAAGCAGAGTGTACATACAAAGCTGTAGGTACAATTTCTCTAATGTGTAGGAAAGGAAGGGGATATGGAGGGAGAGTGGAATTGGTAGAGTAATAGAAAAGTTTTAACTGCCAATGTAAATAGCTAATATGGGGTGTGAAATTTTCTTATAAATGACCAAATGGAAACTTATATACAAATCAATTCAATGTGATTGAGATGCATGTCACAGCCTCTCTACTTATACCATATTATAGCAATAAAATTAAAGTTGAAAAAGCAGTTTTATAATCAATAAATAAAGGAAGTTTCATTGTTCACATAAGTTGTTTTTTTTAACCTATAAAAAATCTCCCGGAATATACTACTCATGAGGTTTTTGAAAAACACTGCCCTATGAGGCCAAAATTTAAAAGGACCGTCACATGCATTTTAAAATAAGAAACGATTAAATTGAGACTATTATTCTAGCAGGAAGTATTTTTGAGACCTCAGTCATGTAAAAATACTTGAAAGAGGAAGAAGCAGAAATAGCGGATTTTGGCAAAATTTTTAAATATAAATCGAAACTTACCACTTCAATAAAAATGCCGCACTGATTTTAATTTGCTATGCCCATAAGTCGCTAAGTAACACCTGCATTCGTAAACGCAAAAACGGTAAAAGTCAATATTGATATAAACTGCCGAGCAAATTAAACAAAATATTATTAAATAATTATACATGAAAACACAGACCTGTTATATATTCACTATCTTGACTCTGAGAGCTGCAAGAAGACCAAACTCACTCGACCGATGTTTCATTGTCAAAATGCTTTGTAGAACTGACGGGAGATAAGAGCTAACGTATTTCGTGAAATTCCCAAATGCAAATTTGGTGGAAGAAGGGGAAGGAGAGAGAACTATGCGAGTTCTCCAATGTGTACGTGGAAGAGAGAACCTTAACATCCTTTCTCGCCTTCACAAATCTCCACTGTTGCCGACGCTCAGGAAAATTTCATCCTCGTAGCATTTTATGACGAGCTAATGACCGCAAGGGGAGGGAAATGAGATAAGTGGGGAGATGGCATACTGCGCTAAGGGAAGATAGAAAAGCAGTGGGCGGAGTGGGGAAAACCCAAGTCGAGGGCTGAGAGAAGGAAAGTGGGAAGGGACGAAACGCCGTCCCTTGAAATCGTTTGACGGCTTTCCTTGCACCCGCGTTTTACGATAGGAAAGTATTGTGACCGCTCATAAGACCGGGTCCCAGAGACCCGGGCCTCGGGGATTTTGCCCCATCCCCGCCCTGTCGGTGGCCCTGCGGTTGAGACTGCAGTATCAGGAATCGCGATGAAAAAGGAAATTTTAAATGATTATTGAGAAAATGCACCTCAACACGGGCGCATTGCATATCCTTAATAAAGAACCATTTAAAAGTTTTTGTAAATTTAATTTGTATGCAATAGTTACAAAAGGTTTGCTGAACGGATGAAAGCCTCTCGCGGGCCGCATGAAAACCTCTGGCGGGCCGCATTCTGGCCCGTGGGACGTATGTTGGACAACCCTGGTGTAGAGTAATGTATGAGCTTAAAGGGCTTTAAAGCAGATCTTGCGCCTACTTGCGCATTTTTCCTATATTGGTGTCTTGCTAATCAGCGAGAAGTATCAAAACCGGGACGACGCATGAAAACCAAACCAGATCGGCAACTAATGGTTATAAACCCCATCTCAAGGTAAATGGAGGCAGCGATTCAGTTAAAACCTGTCTTCGGACAGAAGCATGATGATGATGATGAAATAATAACGTTAATCTTGGAATGGGAGTTAAATTTATTATGTTTAATCCGTTACGTTTAAAGTGCATAAACAGCATTTGGAACTTCGTGAAATCTGTTTATTAACCTATTTTACGAATTTTGTTGATATAATATAATTTATTTATTTAATATAATTTATATTTTTTGTTACTTTCTTTCTTTTAGGGTAAATCGCTATGTCGCACACGGGAGGAGGTGAGTTACCGATGATAACCCGTATGGAATTATTTGAAGTACTGCGGAGGAAAAAGGTGACAACAAATTATTTGTGTAATTATGTGCGGGAAAAATGAGAATTACAGAACTGTAGTGATGACACTTTAAGAGTTATTAAGAAAACTGTGAGTTTGTTTAAAAGTGACTTCGAAAAATTTTGGAAACAGTGTTCTAGGAAATATGATAGGTTTTTGTTGAAGCACCGACACTGGCTAAATTCTGAATTAAAATTTCCCGAAAGTGTTACTAAATTATTACCACCATGGGATGTCTCAGAACCTACTCCATCTACTGCCAAAATAGGAAGACCACGAAAATCCTTTGGTACAGTCTCTTGTGAAGGATAGATCAAAAGAATAACTGTGCTTTGCAAGTCAGCTTTCATTAAGGAGCTCAGGGAAAAGAGATGCAACATCAATTGTAAAATAAATTACAGAAAGTACTCCAGCAAGGGCTACGAAGTATAAAAAAGCTTATTTGTAGCCACATTTACCGCCAATACCATATACACCTGAGGAAGCGCTGTCATTTTCTTATGGACAATAAGCTTACGATACAACGATACATCAATATAAGACGAGAAGCCAAACAGAGGCGGTGTGGTATTTATCCCTCGTACAGAGTCATTTGGAATATGAAATTATCATGCTACCCACCACCACAAGATGTGATAATTTCGGAGACTTCTGCCGAGATCAAGTTACAGGCCGTCGTCAATCATACCATTTCAAGTTTGATTTTGGCACAAGAAGAAGTCATTGTTGGTTCCATTGTGTCTAGTAATGAAAACACACTTACTATGATATTCAAATGGGGGTGTGATGGCAGTAGTGGGCACAAACAGTACAAACAAAAATTTGCATATGGAGAAGAAACAAGAGCTCAGGATCACTCAGATATGTTTGTCATTTTTATGGTGCCACTACAGTTACGTCATAGTTCTGGAAAGCACATATTATGGCATAATCCCAAACCGTCCTCCACCAGATATTGCAGGCCCATAAAATTATTACTTGAAAAGGAGACAAAAGAAATGACTGTAAGAGAAGTAAAAAGTTTAGAAAAACAGATCAATGAACTCACCCCCACGGAAATCGTAATATACGGGAAGAAATTGAGCATCGAGTCAAAATTTTGATTGACAATGGTGGACGCTAAAGTCTGCAGTGCGATAACTGACACCTCTTCTCAAACTTGTTATATTTGTGGCGCCACTCCTAAACATGAGTGATGACAAGATAGTTAATGATGTTGTGGATGTTACTACTTAAAAATTTGGTCTTTAACCTTGCATGCCTAGATTAGGTTTTTTGAATGCCTGCTCCACATTTCATAAAGGCTAAAACTCAAGAAGTGACAGGCTAGAGGGAAGGAGGCAAAGGCGTCGGTGGAAAAAGGAAAAGAAAATGTATGTGAGAAGTTCAGAAAGGATATGGGTCTGATTGTGGACCAGCCGACACCCGGAGGAAGTGGTAATTCCAATGACTGCAATACAGCTCGCCGTTTTTTCCAGAACCCTGAACTTTTGGCAGCAATAATTGGCATTGACAAAGAATTGATTCACCGATTTGGAACTATATTAAGAAAACTGTCTTGTGGCTTCCCAATAAATGCTAAAGAATTTGATCTTTATGCATAAGAAACAAAAAATCTCTACTTGAAGTTATATTCATGGTTTTACATGCCTGTCACTGTGCATAATGTGCTTATCCATGGTGCACGAGTGATTGAATATGCATCATTACCGATTGGCATGCTTTCCGAAGAAGCCCAAGAGGCAAGGAACAAACACATAAGAAAATTCCGTGAAATTCATTCGCGAAAATGTTCAAGAAAGGACACAATGCAAGATGTTTTAAATCTACTTCTGGTCACTTCTGATCCTTTTATCTCAGGTATTCGTTCTTTGCCCCAGAAGAATAAAAATAGCCTACCCTTGGAAGTCCGACAGCTCCTCAAAGAACCGCACATACCTGAACCCAGGAAGACGAGGAGGAGAAGGAGGTAGAGCCTGCAGAAGATGAGGATGATGACGACGACGATGAGAGTGACTAGTAATAGTAATTTTTGTGGTTTAGGCTGGTTATAACTGATTATATTAATTGCCTTTTAACTCTATATTTTGCTATATTGTATAATGTATATATGATTAAGACGGATGCAGTATTTAAAGAGTGATATTTTATAAATGCTTCTATGCAACGATAATTTAATTACAATGTTTATGATAAATATAATTTCTTTTTAAAAAATTTTGTTCTTCAATAATAGCTAACCATCGTTATAAAAATATTTCTTAAAATAATTTTGTGTTAATTTCACTAATTTGGCCGTTTTCCTCGTTTATGCAACAAGAACCATTAGTTTAAAAGAAAATATAATTTTGTCCCGCTAGATTCGCATTTGAAACCGCTGTGCAAAGTCTGCTTTCAGGGTAGTGTTGCCTTCGGTGTTTTGGTTGTGTCCATTTCTCCTACTTGGTTCTTCCGCAGATTGCTTCTCTTCTGATTTTCCTTCTTCTTTTCATGTTTTCCTGCATTCTGCCCAGCGCTACGCATCCTTGTTCTTTCCAGATTTTCCTCTCCATGTAGCTTCACTCACGCCAGCACACTCATAGTGGAAGTCACCATTACAATCCTTACAATGCGCACAGGCGCCATATTTCAGGAGATCTAGTAGGCATTGAAAACCAATTACATTGTTAAACCTCGAAATCCTATTGTGATTTCAATCCTTGTGGGTGAAAGCGTGCTTTCAATGCTCTTATAATTAGTACGAGAGAGAGAGAATGAAGGAGAGAGAAATTCTTTTCATAGCAACCAATGTAAACAACCTTCGTTGCGTTATTTACGAGAAGGAATACATTTGAATGTAGAACATTAATCATTCGCACATTAAAATTAGGCACTCAGAAACATCGTAGGAGTTCGAAACTTGAAACAACGAACGTCTAAAAGAACGAAAGTTTGTTTTTTTGCCATCCAAAGAAAGTCAATGTGTATTTACATTCATTTTTTATTTCACAAAAAGCTTTCCCGTTGAATTTCAACGGGCATCTCTCTAGTTTATATATTAAAATTGTATTGAAAGGAAAGTCGGCGGATTTGTTCTTTCCAGAACTACTTGTTCTATTGGAAATCAGTTTGACATGCGATTCTTTTAGTAAAGGTTTATACAAATTTTACACCCATTACTTTAATGCAGAGCTCTCCAAACTACGGTCCACGGGCCACATGTGGCCCGCGACCCCATTTAATGTGGCCCTTGAGCCTGTAATACATTCATGCCATTTAACATATAACAATCAAGCAGTGTTGGAAAATGTTGTGCCTATCGTAACGAAATAACGAAATGATTTTTGAATAAGGTAACGAAAAACGTTCACGAAATTTTAAAAATAACTGTAACAAAAACGAAAGAAATCGTTATTTCGTTATTTACGCTTCTACTGTGTGAGATTTCGTCCTATGTTTCGAATTTCTTTTCTTTCTCTTCCTCGATTGTGTTATTAGCTCCAAGAATAAAACTGAATATTTTATACTTTATAAAATAGATGTGCTCCATTTATGTCTGATTTAGATTCATATTCGGCAAAGAAAAAATAAAACTTAGACTGGACATGTCGAAAAATTTTCCGGAAAAATCGTAATTTATGAAATTCACCAAACCACCTTTTAATATGAAAATACATTTGCATACTGTGCGCCTATATTTTCAAAAAGTTTTTCATGTTGATACCCTGGCCAGCGAGCATTAGATTTTTGACCAAGTGGCTCAGTTGTAAAAAGGTTTGGAGATTTAAGGATTAAGACCCCCGAACTCCGAGGGATCCCTTGGGGCAGCGGAGTGACACCCCTTAAACCCGTATGTGTTTTGTGTGTTCATCTGACGGTGGTCCCTGGCGGGGGAGTTACTCACCCTTAACCGACGTGCGCTTGTAACATGTGTTCGTTTGCTCCTTGATGCGGTATAATCGCCTTAAAACCTTTAACCTTCGGATGACCAGGTCAAATTTGGTACGTAAGTGACCAGGTGGGGTCACTTTGTGACTCCATCATTATTTCGGTTTTGGAGGTGACTATACACAACTCATTTGTCATAAAAGTTTTTATTATTCATAAACACATTAATAAATATTTACATACGTTAGGAATTGCAAAACCGTAATGAAATATATAATTTAATCTAAAATAACAAAATTATACAGATAATAGAAAATATTTTTAAAATGCATAGTAAATTATTAGCTGGTGTGTTTATTACATATGTCACATATTATAGATTATTTTGTCATTAAGTGTTTCTTACAAGCAAAGAATTTACATTTGTCACATTTCAACATGCACTTTTTATCTAAACTCCGGGGACCCAGCATCTCATCAGCATCCGGGTGTTCCCCTTCTGTAACATCTTCTTCCAGTGTCATCCCAATTGCATTTCTGATATACTTCGGCAACCTTTGTTGTGAACGTGCAACTATGAGTGGTTTAGCTAGCTACATGCCTAACGCTTGAAGAAATAATCTTCTCCTAAATGACTTTTCGTTTTTCATACTCTTGATTCACTTGTGTGAAAAGAACAAATGCGTTTATTGCCACTATATCTAGAATGCTAAAAAAAATTACCAGTGGCCAAGGTTTAGTGTTGCGAGAGCATGTATAGTCATTTATCATGCGATCTAAATTATCTACTGCTCCTTTGCAGTGATTGTAGTCAAGTATAACTTGAGGCTTGTATGCGGTTTCTTCTCCAGATCATTTTAGATCAAAATGCTCGAGTTGATACCAAAACAACACTTCTATTTTTCGGGAACGTATGAAACCATCATAGTATTCTTGGTATATAGTACTTCTGTTGAGAATTGTGCACGAATTTTATTTAGGCGAAATGATTTATATATATATATATATATATCAGATCAGTTCTCTCTCTGTAGCTGATGAAGGAATAACTCCGAAAGCTTCTACGTTTGTGATGTTTCTGTGTTTTAGTGTTCTTTTACGTGTGTCGCTTCGACATCCCCGGGGCCTCGCCAACCTGAAGTCGTCCGATTGGTGAGTGTTCACTGGGTTTCCTCATCCCAACACCTTGTTGCTATCCACACACACACACATATATATATATATATATATATATATATATATATATATATATATATATATATATATAGCAGCCTGCCAGCTTGGTCCTCAACTTGGTGAGTGTCCGCTGGGCTTCCCTCAACACCTTGTTGCCACCCTCATTACTACCTTTTCTTTTCCTTTAGTTAATATATATATATATATATATATTATTTATTTTGTTATTTTGAAGCGTTTCTGATAATCTTTTCGTCTCTAAAATCAATTTTCTAGTGTAGTGCATTTAATTTGATATATGCGTATTTTATTGTGGTGTGGTATGCTCTACTTAGGATTTTTAAGCGTTTGTCGCTGTCAGTTATAGTAACAAATGTAACATTATTTTCCGAAATCAGGGAAACTCACTACACTATCACTATGTAACCGGTTTTTTATACTATTATTACACTTTCACCTATTAAAAATAACATAATACATACTTAAGATAATGCTCAGAAAGAAATAGAGTTGATTTGTGTTAATTCCGAGAAAATGTATGCAAATGTGATCCACGTTATCAGCTTGCGATTATACCACATAGAAAGCCCCGTGGGGTCACTTTGTTTCCCCAAAGGAACATTTATTTTTTCCTTCGTTTAAAAAATATCAAAAACAAAGAATATTAGCACACCATAGAAGGCAATAAAAACGCGGCTAAGAAAATACCCAGAGTGATAGACACATTTCTTTCTTAAATATTCAATAAAAACAAACGTTGGGGTCACTGAGTGACCCCACCTGGTCATCGGAGGATTAAGTACGTGTTCTGTTTCTTTCCTCTTTAACTTCCTTCGTATACAATGTAAGATGTAAGAATGGACCTTCTGGTCTAAATTTCGCCCGAATAAAGACGATTATCTATCTATCTATCTATCTATCTATACATCTTCTCTCTCTCTCTCTATCCTTCAATTGCTTCACGCATGTCTTTTTATGGTTTTAAGATGGGAAACACTTTATTTCATTGATAAACCCACCCCATAGATACTCGTCTCAATTCTTTTAGAATTTATTTTCGGTTAATTATCAACAAAGACGACTGTAACCGAAATGCGCATCTGTTTTCTTATAACCTTGCAGTGGCCATTGGAGAAGCCTGAGACGTGTTTTTTGGTTCTTTAATTTTTTCAGACATAGAACGAGCTGGTTAATTCTACATCTACATCTACATATTACCCTGCAAGTCACCTTGACGGTGGATGGCAGGGGGTTCCGCGCACCAAGATCCTAAATAATTATTATACACTTATCTATTGTGGTCACGTATTGTCCTAGGGAAAAAGGACTCCTTATACCTCTCCGTCCTACTATCTATTTCGCGAATCTTGTCCTCATTATCCCTCCGTCCGATATACGTTGGTTATCGAATAATATCCTTCATTTCATTTACGAATATCTCCGACCTATATTTATCTAGAAGTTTAAGTCTCGCCTGTAATCTACGATCTTTCAACGATGGCCAACTCAACTCTTCAATGAGTAACGTAACGCTCTGTTTTTTATCGTAATTATTTTTCACGAATCTAGCCGCTCGCCGCTGTATTTTTTTAAAATCCTTTATGAGTCCCCTCTGATATGGATCCCAAACCGCTGCTGCGTATTCCATTTGAGGTCTAACCAAGGATAAATAACAGGATTCCCATTAAATGACTTTTCTGTTTTCTTTTATTTGTAATTTTGAATATTATCAAACTCAGTGAGCCCAGTTAATAATTGCGAGAGTATTTTTCATTTTAAAGGGTAATGTTGATTTAATATAAAACAATTAAAAATTAGATTATTAGAAATCGAATGTTTTTTATATATTTTCTTCTTATGTTCCCGGTTTTCAGTAAATTTAAACGACAAGGGAAAAACGATGTAAACCGCTCCTAAGAATCATATTTTGTGTATTCATCTGAAAATACTGGTATTTAAAAAAATTTAAGCGCATGACCTAGACTATTGGATTTCGCTGTTTGGGAAACAAAATAGGACTTTAAAATAAAATAAAATTGTATATATGGTTTGTTATTTATATTATTTTTGCTTATATTTTCGAAGTTAAAATATGGCGTTGAAATATGTCTACTTCTGCTGATAACCCTGGACCTTTAGTCTATATTTCACTGAATAATATACTCGGAAAATTTGAGATATTACACTGTAATATATTTATTCTAATTGTGTGTTTTACAGTAATAATGTACTATTTAGAAAGGGAATTAATTTTTAAACGCAAGTTGTGTAAATAAAATAAATAATTATGGGTAACCTTAAACTTTTTTTATGCCTGCCAAATAGATCGGACCCCCCCCCCAGAAAAAAGTCTGTGTGCGCCACTGATCGGGAATAAGATTATCTTCAAGTCTATCTCCACCTGCCGTGAACACCTTCGCGAAGTAAACGTTTAGTAGATTAGCTTTATCCTCCCCATCGTGAAGGATGTCTCCGGAATCACATCGCAGGGAGAGTATTGAAGGACACCCTCCTTTGAATTCTCTTACATAGGACCAGAACGCTTTTGGATCCTCCTTCAATTTTGTATTTAATATCTCATTCCGGAAGGTGTTAAATGCGTTACGCATGGTTTTTCTCGATAATACGCGGGCACTGTTATACTCATGGACTATAGCTGTGCGATAATCATCGGAAACGGTGGTAGGTATATTTTTCAATTTTGCGTGGCAATCCTGACTTACTTATTAAACCAACGAGGTTCTTTCTTATCAGATTTTAACTTACTAGGATAAATCTACTGATACCATTTCCTAGTATATCCTTAAATAATAACCATGATGGCTCCATACCTAATCGTTCTGTCTTTTCACGATAACTGACAAAGGTACTTCTGAGATGTAAGCTGAAACTTTTACCGAAGGAGCTTAGGATGTCTTTTCAGCTTTAATTCGCACTCCGCATACACAGCTCGATGGTCGCAAAGTCTCTCCTCTGTGGATACCTTAGTTATCCTATGCGGGATGTAAGAAGCAAGCAAGTCGAGAACATTGCCCGAACGCGTGGATTTTCGTACCATCTGGATTAAGGGATATTCATGAAACGTGTCAATTAAGGCTTCACACGATTCGCGTTCTTTACCTCCCGTAACGAAACATAGGTTTTCCCAATCGATTGACGGTAAGTTAAAATCGCCTCCAATTATCACATAACCGTCGTTCATAATAGATCTAAGCTCGACTAATTGCCTCTCTAAACTTAAAATATAATCAACTTTGGCATTAGGTGGTCTGTAAAATGAGCATAAATATTTCTTTTTCGAATTATCCTTACCTAGGCGGCACCACACGCTCTCGGTCGTTTCATCGATAATAGGGATCTGACAACTATCGTACTTTTCACTTATTGCCACCTATTCTATTGGCGCGGTCTTTTCTGTACACTCTATAGCTTTTCGGAAAAATTTCTTGGCTAGCGATATCTTCGGTGAGCCAACTTTCCGTACCTATAACTACATCAGCATGCAACGTGCGAATTACGTGTTCGAGTTCGGCAGACTTCCTACGAATGCTGCGGCAGTTTAAAACTACAATATTTAGTTTCTCGTTATCGCCCGAAGCATTAACTGCTCTATTACGGCTTTTGCAGGTGGACTCTCTCACTTCGCGACCAGAAACTGTATTACACTCGATGCCCCTATGAAATCTCCTATTACGCCTACACCCTACCCTACTCTCTGATCTAAAAAAGACCTACCTATGTTCAACCCATTTAATATTTTACATAAAAATATACTTTTTTGAATTATTCATACTTACAAAATGACATTTAAATTTAAAACGCAATCAATTTTGGGTTAAAAGTAGATAGACGGGGACCTCGCGGCGGTCATTCCCTTGGACCGCCCTCGGCTCTGAGAACCCTTCCTCGACCATGGGTGGGTTCAGACTTCATCCAAGGGGGGGGGGGGGGTAATGTAGGAATGTAAAAGCATTTGATACATTTTTGTTTAAAATATATTTTAATCAGAAAAGGCAAATATAGAACTTATTAGTAAAAAGCGAACACTTTAAACTGCACAGGCAATACATCGATTAATACTGAAAAAAGAATTAAATCGAATTTTATTCAACAAAATTAATACCACTTAACAATGTCTTTATGATTTTAAATTAAAGGTTATACATATACATAACATATTTTACGAGTTTATATATTTATATTATATTAATGGCGAATGAATGCAGTTAGTAAGTATAAATATGGAATTGATTAGACATATTTTACATTATAAAATCAACATCTCAACACGAAGAAAGTTAAATGGTAATTTTTTCGAGTGTTCAGAAATTCTAGGGAGGGGGGGGTAATTATCCCCTTTACCCCCCCTTGAATCCGCACATGTCCTCGACGCCCGAGCTTACCCTTCTCAGCGGGGTATCTACATCTACATTATTCCCTGCAAGTCACCTTTTTGGTGGATGGCAGGGGGTGCAGTGCACCAAGGGTCCATAGTTTTCCTATGTTATCTTTTCCTATTATGGTCTCTTATCGTCCTAGGGAAAAACGATCCTCTATATCGCTCCGTTCTACAGTCAATCTCGCGAATTGTATCCTCACTGTCTTGCCTTCCGAGATACGCCGGGCTTCTGATAAATCCTACAACCTTATTCGCTAGTCCCTCCGACATAAATTTTTCCAGTAGTTTAATTCTAGCCTGCAGCCTACGTTCCTCTAACGATGTCCATTTCAGATTTTCTATTAATGATGTTACGCTTTGTTTACTATCATCATTCCTCTTTACAAATCTAGCTGCCCTGCGCTGAACGTTTTCTATCTCGTTAGTGAGTCCCTTTTCGTAGGGAACCCACAGCTGAAGCATATTCGACCTGCGGTCCAACCAAGGATAAATGATATAATTCTTTCACTTTTTCGGAGCCATTTCGAACTACTCTCCCTATAAAGGCCAGCTTTTTGTTAGCGGCACCTATCGATCGGCGAATGTGGGTGTCCCACGAGAGATCACGATGGATTGTGACTCCGAGGTATTTAATCGAGTCCGAAACTGGGATCTCTACTCCACCCAACGAATAATTAACATCCAATGAAATACTCTTGGTTCTCCAGAAATTGATGACGCAGCTTTTCATTTGGTTGATCTCTAACTGCCATTCCTTACACCATGCAGAAATAGCTTCTAGGTCATTTTGGAGATACTGGTGGTCTTCCGGATTGCTTATTTCTCTATAGATGACGGTGTCGTCCGCGAAAACCCTAATTTTACTTCTGACGACTGACCTGTTATCGTTTATATGAATTAGAAATAATAACGGACCAATTACACTACCCTGTGGAACGCTAGAGACAACCTCCACTAATTTCGAAGATTTCCCATCTATAACAACCTTCTGCTTCCTATGATTTAAAGATTCACGGATCCAACTAACGATTTTAGAATTAACGCCTAAGGTTTCTAATTTCGTTATTAACTTTCTGTGAGGTAACTTATCAAAGGCTTTCCTAAAATCTAAGAAGATGGCATCGACCTGCGTATTCTTTTCTCCGCTTCTCAGTATACAATTCACAAAATGACCGAGCTGAGTATCACATGACCTACCTTTCCTGAAGCCGTGTTGACAATCATCTAACAATAAATTACTATCAAGAAATCGCATTATGTTGCTAACGAGTATATGCTCGAGAATCTTACACGATATCGAAATTAAAGAAATCGGCCTGTAATTTTCTGGGTTCTCCTAACCTCCAGTCGCTAGGGACCTCTGCGCGAGAAATGGATTTCTCGAAGATTATTTAATTTTTTTTATTTCAATATACAATGCAAGTGGGCGCCTGGCCCGGTGGCAAGGTTACAAAATTAACATATAAAAAAACATATTTAAAACATATAAAAACATATTCAAAAGATTCAGTTTACAATTTTTCACATACCACATACAATATTCTATTCATATATTTTTCCTGTTAGGAGCTTCGAGTTCGAGCTCCTTCGTTAATTAATTCATCTTACAATATTATTTAACAATAAATTAACTAAAAGTAATGAAAATCGTTCCCAGTGATATTTTTTTCTCTTGATTTAAAGGTTTTAACATTTCTAGGGAAGGGTACACAAATGGAAACATCACATATCACTCAAAAGCTCGTCTTTAGAATTACCCATAATTATTATGCATTTTAAATGGTATTTAACTTCGCTTTAAAGAGACCTACGCGGGAAGGGAATGGCTTGAAGACCTCTGCAGGTAATGCGTTCCTATGCTCAATCCCTCTATTAAGAAACGAGAATTTTCCCCAGTTTGTTTTTTGTGGAGGAGGCTCCATCTTGTGCTCATGATCCCAGCGTCCATGATAAGAAGGTTTTTTAATCCTATCACAAATATCTGCCCAAGCTGGCTTTTCCGTATATGCATTAAAAAGTCCCCCTAGCCTTGCTATGCTTCTTCTATGTTCTAGCGATTCCCACTCTAGTTTTTTTAACATTTCTGTTACGCTCTCGGTTCTTCTAAAATCTCCTAAGACATAGCGCGCTGCAGTTCTCTGCACCATCTCAAGCTGCTTTATCTGACCCACTGAGTGAGGATCCCACACTATTGCAGCATATTCCAGAATAGGCCTAACTAACGATTTATAAGCCATTTCCTTTGTGGCGGGACTACTCTTTCCTAAGACCCTAATTATAAAATGCAGTGCTCCGTAAGCTTTGGCTACAACTCTGTCTATCTGCGGTCCCCACTGAAGGTCCTTCGTGAAAGTTACCCCTAGATACTTACACTCATCGTCCTCCGTTAGGACGCTACCCTCTAAAACGTACTCCCAGTTAAATGCACTTATTCCTCTACAGAAACGTATTAGTTTTGTTTTTTCTGCATTTATTTTCATTTTATTTACTTCTGCCCAACGTACAAGTTCATCTAAGTTATTTTGTAATGATCCGCAATCTTCAGTACTCTCGATTAATCTGTAAATTAAACAGTCATCCGCAAATAACCTAACATTACACCCCAAAGACTCAGTTAGGTCGTTTATGAATATCAAAAACAACAACGCTCCGAGGACACTTCCCTGAGGAACGCCCGAAGAAAAGGTGCTATTTCTTCAGCTAATTCTTTTAAAACGCGAGCAGAAATTTCTTCGGGGCCAGTGGCTTTGTTATGTCTGATGGAACTTAATTGTTTTGCTATTCCCACCTCAGAAAATACTATATCGTCCATCAGGTCCCCCCTTATTGCGGGTGCATAATGTACACAATGGTCGCTGACGGCTGTGAATGCTTTTACAAAATGACCGTTTAACAGGTTGGCTTTCTCTACGCTATCATGAATAACGGCACCCGAGTCATTACGCAGGGAAGGTATGGTAGGGCCTCTACCTTGAACCTCTCTCACATAGGGCCAAAACGCTTTAGGGTCCTCCTTCAAATAGTTATTTAATACCTTATTCCGGAAGTTAGTAAAAGCCTCGCGCATAGTATTTCTCCCTTTAGCGCGGTACTCCTTATGCGTCTTAACGTATCCCCTAACCGCAGGGATGATTAAGCACGAATTACTAAAAACCTTTTTAAATGCATTTCTAATGAGAATGCATATCTGTTTAAGACTGTATGTAGTTTCTCGACTATTTACGTCTTTTAAACGGCTTTCTACGGCAAATATTAAGGAAGTTGATATTTTTTGCTCCAAGATACCAACCCAGTGGGTTTGTTTCCCGCGGTTTCTGCCACATTTAAACACTCCTATATATCTCGAGGCGACATGACCATTATATTCTCATTCCAACTACCATGAGTTTTAATTTCATCCCGCTTGATTGTCTCGTTTCCCTAACAATAACAGATTTTGGATCTACGCCAACTCTACTGATAGAAAAATGTCTATTCCAACTTTCCGCCCAGCGAATATGGCCCCGCTAAGATGGATGTGACTCTCTTGATTTCCCCTTTGATGAACGAAATCGTCTGTATATAAAACCAACCGATTGCATTTTGTTATGTAAATTTAACTTGCACTTGGCCTGTTAAGATTTTTATGAGATGATAAAAAAGGATCAAAATTTTATTAAGGCAGATAGAAGTACTCTAAAATATGATTGAAAAACCTCGAGCTACTTTATTGTAATACTGTTAAATTATTCATGAAATATATAAATAAAAAATAAAAGTGTACTTCCTCTTTTCTAAACGTTTTTATTTCAAATATAAAGCATAGAACATTTAAAAATGGCAAAATTCCCATTCCTCCGTTTTTATCAAATTGTTCCTGATTTTTTCCTTCAAAACTACATGATACCCTGCAAGCCACCTTTTTGGTGGATGGCAGGGAGTAAAGTGCACCAAAGGTCCCTAGTTTTCCTACGTTATCTTTTCCTATTATGTTCTATTATAGTCCTAGGGAAAAACTATCCTCTATATCGTTCCGTTCTACAATCGATCTCGCGAATGTTATTCTTGCTGACAGTACCGGCCCGAGCTATCGACGAGCCGGTTTTATTGCATATTCGTATTCTTTCCGAGTGTTGCCAGGGCGACCCGAATTGTTGCCTCCGATTGAATTAGCCTCTATTAAGCCTTCAAATGGACGAAAAATTGCGTTATTCGCGCTTTTTATGAAGCATTGAAATTATAGTTGCAGTAACGTCAAACTTAATATATTGCAACGTTAATTGCATATTATTATTATTCAGTAAACAGCATTTTTAACGATTGACCAAAATAAAACAAGATTGGAAAGTTGTACTCCATGCAGTAAAGGCATCGCAGAACATGGTGGCACTTGCGCAGAAGACCCTTTTCAGTGGAAGGGTTCATTGTCTAAAAACTTCCTCGACGCGGGGGAGAAAGGCAGTCTCCGCGTGTGTCCACCAGGGTACCTGCGGTCGCATTCCTTCGTTGCCAACTTTAAAATGCTTTCTCTCACTCATTCCACTCGAAAAGACCGCGAGCCCTCTCCAGGGTTAATGCGAGTATTTTGGCAGCTCTGCCTGCCATGCGATCTCCTCTCCCCTCCGCTCCCTCTGCATACCCCCTCCACACACGCTTTCCCCTCCCTGACGTCACGCTTCGCGCAGGCGAGTGCCACCAAGTTCTGCGATGCCTATACCGGCCCGAGGCGGTCGGCCGCCCGGGGCGCCGAATCTTGCGGAGCGCCACCCTGACTGTTCCATTCTTACATTAAAATATGAAAAACTGCCGAAATCTTTCCCACATTCGTCTCGGACTGCGAAAACCAAGAATAAAAGGGCTACCGAAAATTCCTACACACAACTCTTTTGTAGGAAGTACTCCCAGGAATGGCTTTGTGGGTTCGTTGTTTTGATAGCGAGAAATAATGGTGTGAAAAGGGCCTCGTGCAGTTGAGTTGGCTATCGAAGAATAGAGATTAAAAACAAAAGCTCAAATAACCAACTCTACCACGCCTCTAAGTTGGGGTCATAAATGTGCACCATTTCTCAACGTGGTTACCAACGTTTTAGGACACCCCCAATCAGGTGTAATCTTTCGTGCGCAGGAGAAGGGACGGATGGACGAGGAATGTGTTAGATTTGCTGAAGATTGTTTGGGATCGCGTTATATTCGAGGTTTAGTTTTTTCTTGAAAAACTTCGCAAAATTCTTAGGGTGGCGTTATATTCGAGGTCGCCTTATATTCGGGACAATACGGTAATTTCTTTTGCCAAAATCTTTATCCTTACATATACCGCTTTTAAAGTCACATTTGTTTCGTAAAAGAACCCTATTTAGTCGGAGAGAAAATAGAGTAGACGCCGTCTCCTTAGCAATTCATCTAATGCTAAATATGCTCCCTCTGCTCATTTGTTTATAAATATTCGAGCGTAACTTCACTTTTCTCACATTCCTGATGTGTCCCTGCACTTCTTCATTTGCTTGCACGTCTCATTACGAATCTCTCTTAAATAACTTGAGTTTTTGCTTATTTCCTCTGTATTTATGTTTTTTATATTAAATTTAATATCAACCTCTATCGACATCCAATGATTTACATCGAATACTACCAAGCCAAATTTTAATATGCAGTCTTTGCGAAAAATCCAATGGTGAGATTGCCAAGCTAGAAATCGATGGAATGGAATCATCATAAGATCATAAGCAGACAGTTGTTAGCTGTAAAGTTGGGAATAATTTTGGAACGAGAAAAAAAACATTTGAGAGGGAGGGGTTCTCTTCGACGTGTCTCTTGGAGATCGTCCGCTGGGGATGATTGATACTAGCTTGGCTATCCCGAACCCAACTAAGAAAAGCACCTGCATTCAGAAACGGGAAAAATATCTGCTACGATAGTTCAGTGGTAGAATATCCGCCCGGCAAGTGGAGGACCCGGGTTCGTATTCCCGATCATAGCAGAAATTTTTCTCGTTTCAAAATTATTCCCGACATTGATGAAATTAAAATAAAAGAACATTTTCTTTCTTTCCATTCACTCTTAGACGCAACAGGTGACGGCATTTATGAATCAATTACGCAAATGCTAAATGATTTTAAACTTGGTTTAGGCAATTACAGAGGCCAGGATTACGACAATGGTGCCAACATGAAAGGCAAAAACAAAGTTGTTCAGGTTAAAATTTTAAGTTGCAATCCACGAGCATTTTTTATGCCTTGTGGATGCCACTTTTTAAAGTTAGTAATTGGGGGCAGTGTGGCAAGCTCAGTTTTATCAAAGAGGTTTCTTTGGCGTAATACATTTACGTGTTGTTTTCAGCTTCGGTTTGTAGATGGGAGTTGCTGAAGAAATACGTTAAACGCTTGACTCCTAAACCTTTGTGTGAAGCCAGGTGGGAATGTATAAATGACAGCGTTAAAGCTATTAAAAATTATATTTTAGAAATGAGGAATGCCTTAATTGAATTGGCCTAAAACACATGTACTGAATCTATTGTTGCATCTGAAGCTGAACCTCTTATTGAAGAAATCGTTGATTTTAGTTTTTTATTACACTTTGCATGTGGAATGACATTTTCTTTAAAATCAAGTTGGTAAGCAAATCAATGCAGGGCACCGACATGGACAGAAGCACTACAGTCATGCTTACGGAGAACTGTACTGAATTTTTAAAGAAATGCAGAAACGCTGGTTATGACGAAATTTTAAAATCGGCAAATTCACAATGTTCTCGATATTTTTCGCTCAGATGAGAATTTAACGAGAAACAAGCGATGTACGTTATAAAATATATGTAGATCTTCATGTAAAGCAGTCGTAAGTATTGTCCGATTTTAACCAAAATTGGAATCAGTCAATTAATATTAGCAAATATCCCCATTACCAAATTTCATCAAAATACGACCAGGGGTTCCTGAGTTGAAACAAATGAACATTGTCAACTATTTGTAGGTCATGTAAAGTGTTCGTAGTTGTCGTCTGATTTTAACCAAAATTGGAATCTTTCGACCAATTTTAGCAAAACTCCCCAAAACCAAAATTCATCAAAATACGTCCAGCTGTTTTGCGAGTTGAAACAAAAGATCATTGTAGGTCTTCATGCAGAGTGGTCATCATTGTTGTTCGATTTTGACCAAAATTGAAATCGGTCGACCAATTTTAGCAAAACTCCCCAATACCGAATTTCATCATAATACTTCCGGCGGTTTCCGAGTTTTAACATGCGGTCGGACGGACGGACAGAATTGACCTCCCGTTTATGCGTTCACTTCGTGCAAAGAACGCATAATAATGATTCCTGAATTGGTGTTTTGTTATTTTAAGAAGTAGTTCCATGATTTATACGGTCCTTCTTACGTGAATCACCATTTCAGAAATGAGCGAAGGCTATGTGGTTCAACTCTTTCAATACTAGCTCATGGGCTCTGAAATAGGGTTTTTGAGAAAGTTATCCAGGGCTCCCTTCTGTTTTTATGCATATCCTAACCGCTCCTTCATCTATATCCATTTATCAGAACCGGATAAATATCTCCTCTTCATAATTAACGTGGGTATATTTTACACTTGAGAAATTCACACAAAGATCGCCGATTTTCTTTCACTTTGACCAACGTTACATTGCGCTTTACCGAATTGTAAATATACCACTGTGATTTTCCAATACACAACTCACTTCACGTATCATTATCACGCCATTCTTCTCATATTTTATGTTTCCACAAAATAATCTCGTTTTTTTTAGTTACGTGGCCGTTAGTAAACACTGGCTACCAGAGGCGTACATTCAGGGTTTGCTAGGTGTGCGGTGCACACCCACGGATTCGCAATGTCACAGATATTATATTTTTGCATTTATTCCTGTTAAAGACTCCCCTAATCGTTTTCTGGCTTCGCGTGATTCCTAAAATCAAATCCAATATACAATGTTTCATGAAGAGGAGAAGTTTCGGCGCGTAAACATTGTATCACATTCACGTTAATAGCCCGGGTGTGCGGTATGAAATACGGATAGCTTTGAGCCCTTTAAACATACGTACAGATGGCGCAGCGGGTCAAATTCTTAGCCACCTTGTGGTTTTAAACCGTCCAAAAGGCGTGCTAGGGTGTGCGCTGAGACAACAGCACCCAGAAGTAGTTAGCGGTTGTGATTGGTTATTGTGTGAAGCAATCCAATTCAACGTTGTTACTTGTCATGAGATGCTGTTTTTGTTTTCTGAGTTTCGTCTGTTTTGCGTGCGTGGGGTAAAGTGTGAACCGACGTGTTTATGACACCGATTTAGACAAGTTTTTAACATATATTTATAATTTTTTAGGTATAATTTATAACTTTTTGCCCATATTTCCAATGGTAAACAGTGTTGACGATGTACTGAATGCCCCGTTTTCTGCCAGAGCTTTTGCGGATTGTATGAACATAGTCGAAGAAGGTAAGCCTCGTCCTCCTCTTCCAAATTTGCTGTGCAAGCACAAAGATGCAAAAACTGAGCACATGAGACCTTTTTTCTGTTTCACAATACGATTCAGTAGAATGGTTAACTGGATGTGAAGTGCTGTCAAGACTTTTTTGTTGGCCTTGTTTATTATTCTCCAAAGAGAAAGGTGTTTGGAATAAGCACGGGTATTCCGATCTTAATCATTTAGCTGCAGCAATGCAAAAACATGAGCGCTCCCAGCCACATGTTTAGCCATTTTTAAATCTTAAGATGTTTGGAAAACAAAGAATTGACACTCTCATTGACAGCCAAAGAAAAATTGAAATTAGTCGTCATAATGAACAAGAAAAATAGAGACGTTTTAAAAAGATTAATTGATGCTGTATGTTATTTGGCTAAGCAAGAGCTTCCTTTGAGAGGTCATGATGAGTCTGAAGATTCAGCCAACCGAGGGAATTATATAGAATTTTTAAATGTGCTCCGTGAGTATGATCCTCTTTTAGACAGTCATTTAAAGGCATCGACTATATTTCGAGGAACTTCTCCCACAGTACAAAATGATATCATTAATGCTATATCTGATGTGGTTAAAGATGCTATAAAGAAAGAAATTTCTTCCGCTACATTTGTGGCCATTCTTCTGGATGAAACTTCTGATGTAATGTCGAAATCGCGGCTATCAACTGTTTTCCGTTTTGTCCATAATGGGCAAACACACGAAAGGTTTATCGGATTTACAGACGTAAGAGATGATAGAACGTCTAGTGGTCTTTTTAAACAAGTTGTAAACAGAGTTGAGGAATTTAATATTAAGGACAAGGTGGTCGGCCAAACTTATGATGGTGCCTGTGTAATGAGTGGACATATTAATGGGTTGCAGAGTAAAGTTATCGTGGCCTATCCTTTAGCAATATTTACGCATTGCTACGCTCACGTTTTGAACTTAGTTCTGAAGCAAAGCCTCTTGAATATCAAGGAATGTACATTGTTTTTCCAAACTATCAGTGGATTGGCAGCATATTTTTCTAATCATCGAAAAGAGTAAATGCTTTGCAAGATTTTGTTGCTAAAAAATTACCCTCCGTCGCACCAACCAGATGGAATTTTACTTCCCGTTTATCAAACTCAGTAAAACGCCACAGAAGTCAACTTATTGCATTTTTTAACACATTGTGGAGAATTCTGGGGATTGGGACGTGGATGCTGTAATCAAAGCTCGTGGTTTTCTGTATTTCTTGCAAGATTTTCAAACAATTTTTTTGCTAGAAATTTTTTCTGTTCTGTTTGGCTATACTGATGTTTTAAATAATATATTGCAAACATCATCCTATGACATATTGTACTGTTGTAAAAAAGTGCATGATACTATGAAACAGCTTAGGAATGACAAGGAACATGGATTTGATGATATTTGGGTTTCTGCAAAGGAAAAGCATACGGTTGAGTCGTCGAAGCCTAAAAGACGAAAAGGATCTATAGAAGAGGAGAAGAGCGCGTGCCTTCGATTATACCAGAGAATAGTCGACTGCATGTGCCTGGAGATGGAAGAAAGATACTCTTCACTTTCGAAACTTGAGTTTTTTCAACTCCTTTGTAGCGGAAGATATGATCAGTATGCGAAAACTTTTCCTGATGGTATTCTAGAAAAATTAAAGGATTTCTACGGACCAGTTTTTGACTACGTTCGCCTACAAAATGAACTAAAAGTGCTCTTTTCTTCTGATGAATTTGCGAGGAAACCAGTGCATCACCTATTAAAATTCATGCAAGAAAATCAGCTTCAGGTTGCATTCAAGGAGATTTATAAATTAGCGGAACTTATCATGACGATTCCGAGTTCTACTGCTACAGTCGAGCGTTCTTTTTCGGCTATGAAGAGAATACATACGTGTTATAGAGGAACACAAACGCAGGAAAGGTTATGCGACCTAAGTTCACTCGCCATTGAAAAGACATTGCCGGTGGAACTGAAGAAAAGGCCTTCATTTTATGATGATGTGCTAACAAAATTCCTAAGGCAAAACAGGAGATTGGAACTGGTGTATAAATAAGTAAGTAAAATGAGTTTTTTAAGCCTTTCTTTGATTCAATCCGGAAAATAATATTTTCCCAAGTGATTACTTTTTCAGATTTCTGTGCGTATTATATGGTTGTACATATTTAAAAATCGTAACAAAATACAGATAATTCGTACCTCACTCTAGTATCTTCTCACAAATAAGCGTTAACCATTCTACAAACATGTAGTGTCATATTTTTTATATTTCAAGCGCAAAAATAAAGCGGGACGAAATTAAAACTCATGATAGTTGGAATGAGAACATTATATTCATGTCGCCTCGTGATATTTAAGGGCGTATAAATGTGACAGAAACCCCGGGAAACAAACCCACTGGGTTGTTACCTTTGAGCGAAAAATATCGTAGTGTTCGTGATGATGTAGTGATTGGTACAGAAAGTTGGCTAACGGCGGACATAGCCAGTCAGGAGATCTTTCCTCGTGACTATAGCGTTTTTAGAAAAGATAGATGCATCCGGTCGGGAGGTGGAGTCTTTATAGCAGTTAGCAATAAATACGAAAGTTATCCAATACAGATTAATAACGACGAAGTCAAAAGTGTTTGGTGTTGTGTGAAAGGGGAGGACTGTAATACTGTAAATATATGCGCCTTTTATAGACCACCAAATGCGAGCGTGGAAACTATTTATTATCTAGAGAAACAAGTGGCGACGCTAATTTCGAATAATAAAGATAAAGCCATTATAATCGGGGGCGACTTCAATCTTCCGTCGATTGATTGGAGGCATAATTGCTTTTATCCCGGTGGTAGAGAGCGTGAATCTTGCGAGGCTTTACTTGAAACTTACGGCAAACACTCATTGTATCAGTTAGTGAGATTTCCCACGAGATTTAATAATATATTAGATTTATTGGCTACTAATCTTCCTGAGCGTATAAATAGGGTATCTGTTGCTTAGGGAATAAGCGTTCACAAGGCAGTGTACGTGGAGTTTCAGCTAAACATTGAGAAACAGGTTAAGGCTGAAAGAAAGCTTTATGTATTCGCCAAAGCCGATTTCACAAGATTTAGGTCTTTTCTGCGAAATAAATTTACTAATTTCTGCGAGGTAACAGATAGTGCAGACGCGGAGGAATCCTGGTGCATGTTCAGAGATATGATGCGAAAGTGTACAGATAAATTTATTCCGAGGAAACTGAAACGTGATAGTGCAGAACCTAGATGGTACAACCAGGAAGTAAGAAGAGCTCTCCGACGGCAAGGAAACATCCACTCTCGCGTAAATAACACATCCTCAACAGCTACGGTCGAACAGATTGCAATAATAAGGCAGCAATACAAGGAGGCGCGCACTATAGCCAGAGTAGCAATGCGTAATGCGTTTAACAATTATAAAAAGAAGGTTTTACAGGAAAACTTGAAAGAGAACCCGAAAGCATTTTGGTCTTACGTCAGGAAAGTTCAAGGTAGGGGCCCCACTATTGCGTCACTGCGGTCGGAAACGGGCAACGTAGTTCACGATAGTATGGATAAAGCAAACCTATTAAATCATCACTTTCAGAAAGCTTTTACTCATGATGACGACGAATGTGAAACCCCTATTCCTATGCGTCAGGGCGATTCGATAGAAGATTTGGTATTTTCGGAAAATGGCATCGCGCTCCAACTTCATTCAATTAAGCCAAATACATCTCCTGGACCGGAGGAAATTTTCGCGCGTGTAATGAAAGAATTGGCTGCTGAAATCGCGCCATATTTGAAAATTATATTCGAGAAGTCCATTACCGAAGGTGTAGTTCCTAAAGATTGGAAGGTGGCACACGTTACGCCCATCCATAAGGGTGGCGACAGAGAGAACCCCGAAAATTATAGACCGATATCCTTAACTTCATTATCGTGCAAGATACTTGAGCATATAGTCTTTAGCTCTGTAATGCGCTATTTAGCTAGTCATTCATTGCTTTGCAAATGCCAACACGGATTCCGGAGAAGTAGATCATGCGAAACGCAGCTCGGCCTGTTTGTGGACGATTTGTTGCGATGCGGAGAGAAAAATACTCAGGTCGATGCCATATTCATTGATTTCAGGAAGGCGTTCGATAAAGTATCTCATAGGAAATTAATTGCGAAGTTAGGACAATGTGGTATCAATCCTAAAGTAGTCGAGGGGGTGAGAGACTTCCTCTCGAATAGGGAACAAATAGTTGTCATCGATGGAAAATACTCGTCCCCCGTTAAAGTTGCTTCGGGTGTTCCTCAGGGAAGTGTATTGGGCCCTCTGCTCTTCTTAATCTATGTAAATGATATCTGCTCGGCTGTTCGTAGTAAAATTAGGCTTTTCGCCAATGACACCGTTCTATATAAAGAAATAAAAAAACAGGAGGACCATCAGTCGCTGCGTGAAGTCTTAAGAGCCATTTCAGCGTGGTGCAAAGAATGGCAAATCGAAATTAATTATACTAAATGTGCCGCAGTCACGTTCTGGAAAAGTAAGAACAAAGATTAAGGTTTCGAATATAAAATAGATGAAATGAGCATTCGACAAGCTGAGTATGTAAAATATTTAGGAGTAACCATTTGTCGAGATCTTTCGTGGGACATGCACATTCGTCGAGTTATAGGCGCGGCCAACAAGAAACTGGCATTCATAGGTAGAATAGTACGGAACACTACAGAGAAAATACGTGAAACATGCTACTTATCACTGGTAAGGCCGCAAGTGGAATACGCAGCGAGCATATGGGATCCGTACGAGAAGGGACACATAATTCAACTAGAAAGAGTACAGCGCAGAGCAGCCAGATTTGTAAAACAAAAGTACGAACATAAGGAAAGCGTCACCTCTTTATTGAGCGATTTGAACTGGGTATCACTGGAGGACCGTAGATTGAACTCAAGGTTGAAACTTCTGGAGAAATATAGGTCGGAATGTCTAAAAGAGGAGGTTGTGGGAATAATTGTGGCGCCAACGTATATAGGTAGAAATGATCGAGACGATAAAATACGTGAGATCGATTGTAGGACGGAGCGTTATCTAGGCTCGTTCTTTCCGAGGACAATACAAGATCACAATAGGAAATTTCGAATTAAGTTAGACAATCTTTAAGTAGGATTTGGTGCATTGCACCCCCTGCCACCCACCAACTTGGTGAATTGCAGGGTAACTTGTAGATGTAGATGTGCATCAAAATATGTACTCTCCAACAGTTCTCTGGCATCTAATAAACTGTGAAGGTATTTAGAAACAAATCATACTGATCACGCAAGATTTTTTTAGTGAAAGCTTGGCACACACACAAATTATAAACTCTTGATACTAAAAATTCGTAAAACATACAATGAAAACGCAACAGTAAGGTTCCGTACAACGCTCACATCTATACTTCGGTCTTTTCTAAAAACCCTATAGTCAGCAGGAAATATCTCCTGGCTAGACTATGTCCTTTCTTAGCCAACTTTCTGTACCTATTATTACCTTAGCTTGTAGACTACGTATAAGATGATAGAATTTAGCTTCCTTTTTGCGAATGCTTCGACAATTAACAGTAATTATTTTTAATTTATCGCTAACACAGCCCAACGATATCTCGCACTCTCCAGCCTCCTTATCTATATATTACGTGCATTTTCATTACGCTCTAAGTATATTCTACCATTATATAAACTCGCGTGATTTTTATTTTCTACGGATGTATCGATTATGCCCTTACACAAAACTACCAACACCCTGCCCTACTCTGTAGCCTAAAAAATCCCTACTGTGCTCGGGAATCTTACTCTCTGACAATGAACCGATTCGGGTGTGTGGTGGACACCATAGCGATCCAGTGGTGCTCTGCACGAGTCGATATTCGGCCGCAGGTCGACGAAGTCCACTCCCAAGTCCCGACAGAAATTCCACAGCCTTCGGTTCAGGCCGTCAACTCTACTCCAAACCTCAGACCCGCGGTCAATCCTAGGGACCACACTGCAGATGGTAACCCGACTCCTCTCGGAAACGAGCAACCTCAGAGGCCAAGTCCTGAAAGGAACTTAAAATCTCCTCGGACCCGCGCTTCGAGGCGTCGTCAATCCCAACATGGGCAACACCCGCAGCCGAGAGTAATATGTCGCCACTACCGCTTCTCTCACCGTGTTGCTCACCTGCGGCACCGTACCTCCTGATATGCGTCTGGAGAAAACCCGCTCTTCACTTCCCGGCGGCCACTGGATAACGGGGGTGCCATCACACACCAAACGTTGGAGCTACCAAACACTAATAACCCCCTTCCCGATCCGGCTTCCCTCGGCTGCACCATCCCTCGCGGCAGCGCGGGGATCGATGTGCCGTCTTCTGACAGGGCCGCGGACTTGAACAGGGACCCTGTCCTTCACCTAACCCCTGCCTCCGCAGCACCACCCACGACCGCCAACCTCCATTCTTTAGGGGGGAGGCGTCTCTCTTCGCGGAGAGACTGCGGAACACTCCTTTTACGTTCATTTCTTCGCCGTAGACAATACATTTCCCTTCATTTACCAAATGTTGCCTGTCCACGAAAGAAAATTAAATGTAATTAGGTATTTACAGCTTATATTGTTTACTTCAGTCGCCACGGAGATTTTTTTCGTTGAGAAAAAATTAAAAACACGGGGAAAATTTTCCAAGTTCAAAGTGAATGACGATATTCTCGTTTGATTTATATGAAATCGGCCACCCCTTTGATAAAAAAGTACTGAACAAAACATGCTATTTGACTAGTTCCTCAAATTTTGTTTGAAGACTTTTTTGTCATACATACATACATAATATTTTACGAGATATTAAAGAAAAATTAATTTTTTGTCACCAATAAAGTGGCACTCCCGATTAGGCCACGTAAATCATTTATATCTTTTTCTTAATTTCTTTGCCTTTATGCCAAATTTCATGAACATCCGCCCAGTAGTTTCGGTGAGGAAACATGCAGACGGACGGACAGACGGACGGAAAGACGGACGGACGGACGGATGGGCAGACGGACGGACAGACGGACGTACAGACGGACGGACAGACGGTCATACAGACGGACAGACGGACGAACAGACGGACATACGGACGGGCGGACGGACAGACAGACAGACAGCCGGACGGAATGACACGACCTGACCATAACGCATTCTTTTTTACTTTTTGTAAAGAACGCCTAGTAATCTATGATTGGCTGCACGTCTTGGAAGAAACATTACTGTTGCATATACATATATTCAAAAGTGGCTACGACTTCTGTAGTAGGAACAAACACTGTATAGCAGGAAGCATTCGAAGTTTTAGAGTAAATTCAAAATTATTCTCCAAAAGCACTTTCGAAGCATTTGCTTGTATTTTTCGCGAAATGCATTGGCAAAAATGAGTTATACAACCACGATGTTTTGTAAATGGAACATCAACGCGGACTGAATTTATCGTCGGCATATCAAAATCTGTCATAAAGACCGACGTTTGCAATCTTCCTCTAACTACGTTTCTCAACACGAGGGCATAAGTTTCTATCTTCTTATCTGGGAGAAGGGCATACACCAACGGCACCGATATGTCGCCTTCGAATCCGCGAGTGGTAGACATACTTACCGCTGCTCAAACAGATTCTGGACAGTCTTAAAGGTGCCATCGCCATGGTCGGAAGGGCCAACAAGCTCCGAATTACTCTGAGCGGAAAACATTAGCAGCCGATCGTCTCCATGGGCCAGAATCATAACTTTGAAACTCCTCTCCTCTTCTCTTCTGGGAAAACAACGCGACGACGAAAAATCGGAACAGCTGCTCCAACATTTTCTTTCGCCAGAACATTTCTCTTGCTTGGTAGCTTTGCAGCAGCCAACGGCGCCCGCAGGTTTTTTTCAAGGAGGGGAAAATTGCAGCTTGGAATTAGTAAAATAATGGATACGAGTAGGCTAACAAGAAATAAATCAGTCGTGTCTGCAACCAATACTAAGTAAACAGAGTGACATTTCACCATGCACCAGGCAGTGCATCACAGGTGGCCTGCAAAGCACAAGGATTGCCTTAACACTGAGCGCTTAGGTACGAGATTTCTCACCCCGTAGCTCGCACAGGAAACCGCCCTGGACACAGGGACCGGGTGTTTCACACATGGGGATTGCCGCCGTACAACCCCTATCACTTTGTTGGTATAATTTAGAAACACCCTGTATAGATTTGTTCCTGAATAGGCATCAGCAAACTGCTAAGGCACACCTGACAATGAAATACTTCCATGGGACCAGTAGCGTAGCCAGAAATGTGGTATTGGGGTGCACCATACTACTTATGTTTTAATAATAAAAATATATAAATTAATACACAAATAATGTATAGAATTTTAAAGAACTATTGATTAATATTGATACTACAGTCGCGTTTTAATTAACATTATTACTGCGTTGGTTAACGCACTGAAAATTTCATATTATCTGGAGCAGTTTGGGGGGTGCACCTTGCACCCTTCCTGGCTACGCCACTGCACAGGACCCCATTGTGCCGCAGCACACATTTTGGGAAGCACTCTGTTAGAATATGGCTCTTGCGATTCGAGATATTAACAAACAACGGAGGGCTACTACACTAACTCGACTGATGCGAAGATAAAATCCTACCGGTTTTCAAATATTTGGGATATCCCCAAAATATAGCGTAACCACTCGTCCGGATTTTCTCTAGGGTTTTTATTCAGCTTTTTCTCCGTGTAACTTCATGAAATAAATGTTTCCACCCTATTCAGTGTCTTATCGAATTTGGGATTAGTAGGTTCGCGAACAACCCAGCGGGGAACTACCTGCACACCGGAGAGAAGAGAGGCCAGAGCACGTTGTTGGCAGTCAAAACATTGGTGTTGGGTGTAGGCAAGGCAAACAAGACTAAGCTTTTCTTGACAAGCGAGTCCAATCTTTATGAGAAAATTATCCCCATGGGGATTCCCATATATTAGCGGAACTGATCGATGAATAATATCCTTGTCACTAAAAAATATTTTTCAATTTTTACTTTCTTCGTATACGAAGTATAAATAAAAATAAAAATTTAATAAAACAATTTCTTCTGTAACAACAAAAACAAATTTTACAAGATAGGTCACAACAGCCGACTCAAGCATCAGATGAACCATTTTTGGCCCGGTGTGGTGTATCATAAGAACTACAGTATTTGTTCTTTAATGTACACAGGTGTCATGGTAAATGGAACTAACAATTATTGAAATGATCGCAGCTGCAACTATTGTGATTACTAAAAATATTGTTAAAAAATCATTTTTGGCATATTCAGGCCTCAGCGCTTTGCAATAATCAATATTCGATCGGGATACGGCTGGGAAATGAACATTTCAACTCGAAAAATTATTACATGAATTATATTAAAATAATTTTATTGGTGAGAGCGACTGGTGTTTATTATGTATATGATTACATTTTTGTGAAATGCAGTGGGTGGGGGGAGGGGTGAGGGGGGGACAAGTGCCCCCTCTTGCCCCGTATTGCGTCCGCCCATGCAAGCGGCGCTTTGACTTAATCCAACAGACACCGAGGCCGCGATATAGTCAGGGGGTAGGGGTAGTAGTCTCTGGTTAGGGGTCTCACGGATAGCCACAATTACACCATGTGCTTCTGCTTGAGCAGCATTTCCTACGTGGTTATGTTCGTTCCTATTACTTGCTACATTTTCGGTTATTACTCGACATCTGCACTTTTCATTAAGATAGCTTTTGCATATCCAATAAATTCTTCCTTTAATTTGCTTTTCTTCGTAATATGTGTAGGTTCCCATTAAAGAGAAGTTCGATTCTTCCTTTTTCACTCTCCGCAAAATGTAACCCTTACTCTCAAAAGAAGAATTTAAGACTGAAGTGGAATTAGTTGAAGGAAAGTCGCTGTATCTCTCCAGGAAATTCCAGGAATTCTTATAAGGACAGTCTACGATGGCACCGCTGCGCCGGCTAAATTTGTTGGAAGAAATAAAGTTTGAATTAATCTCTTATTTTTCTTCATTTTTACGAATCGATAACTATTACATATAAATGTTTATTATTTACAATATATATGAAAAGTACAAACCTGTAACAAGCGATTACTAATGCAGGAATCTATTTACCTGGCTGTTGAAGAGAACGGACGTGCCTTTCACTTGCTCCTGCGAGCTCCTATGAATCTTCGAGCGACTAGAGTAGCAGTAGCATTAGAGTAGCTGTAGTGTTAAGTAGAACTAACAATTTACTTATTCTATTGTTATCCTTCGGTAATTTTATTTAACATTCGTTTAAGTTACCTAATTAGTTTTTATAACATCCACGTTATAGTTTTTATTTTCTCTACCGTAATAGTCAACTCTTAAGCCTCGTAGTTTTTTGTTAGAAATTTCATTGTCCCCTTTATAAAATAATATTTATATCATAGTAGTTATTGCGTGTTAGCATATTCTCGTTACATTTGTAAGGTTGTTTTATTTTTACGCTCCATAGTATTTATATTTTTCGTTGTAGTGTACTAGCATCTCCTGTGCGTGATCTAACTTTGTTTGTGTTGTTTACGCCTTTCACTTTATACCTGCGTTTGACCCTTTCTCGTACGCTTTACGAAGAGCGTCCCCGCGTTAAAACAGACAATATTCTTTAGCCTTATCCCATTTCAGCTTTTGTTTTTATATTGTGACTCTTTAGCGTTAGTATATAAATTAGGTAAGAGTTTCCTCCTTCTTGTGCATCGCTGGTTGTGAGGCCATGAGGGCTCGAATCACGGAGCTGGAGAGGGTGGTTGCTGACCTCCTTCAGAGGGTGGAAAGGTCCGAGGCACCTTGGTTCGTGTGGGGGGTGCGGGGTCATCCCTGAAAGCTCGCCGCGCCAAATTGGCGGCCCGGGTTCGCCTGGGTCCGGCAGCCGGTAGATTGATCAGGGTTGACTCTGACTCCTTACCGCGGGCTGAGGCTCCTCGGGCTGGGAAATCCGATTAGTGGAAAGTGGTGTCCACTCGGGGAGATCGTGGGGTGGTGCTCCGGAGGCAGGGAGTTGGGAATGCTTTGGCGGCCCCTCTTCCTGTCAGTAATAGGTTCGAAGTGTTGTCGGAGGACGACTCCACATCCGTTACGCCCGTACCCGCTCCCGTCTCCTCGGTGGAGGCCGGGTCCAACGAGAGCTCGGGGGGAAAAAGAGGGCTGTTAGTGATAGGGAGCTCCAACGTCCGGTGTATGATGGCACCCCTGTTATCCAGTGCCCGCCGAGAGGAAGATGAAGAGCAGATCTTCCCCAGATGTATATCAGGAGGCACGGTGCCGCAAGTGACCAACACGGTGAGAGAAGCGGTAGTGGCGACAGGTTGCTCTCGGCTGCGGGTGGTGGCCCATGTTGGGACTTACGACGCCCCGAAGCGCGGGTCCGAGGAGATTTTAAGTTCTTTTAAGGACTTGGCCTCTGAGGTTGCTCGTGTCCGAGAGGAGTCGGGTTCCGATGTGCGGCTTACTGTCTGCAGTATAGTCCCTAGGATTGACCGCGGTTCTGAGGTTTGGAGTAGAGTTAAAGGTCTGAACCGAAGGCTGTGGAATTTCTGTCGGGACTTGGGAGTGGACTTCGTCGACCTACGACCGAATATCGAATCGTGCAGGGCACCACTGGATCACTTTGGTGTTCCCTACACGCCCGAATCAGCTCAGAGAGTAGCGCGTAGGATTGTCGAGCACAGTAGGGATTTTTTAGGCTAGAGAGTAGGGCAGAGTGTAGGTCAGTTTTGGGTAAGGAGATAATCGTTGCGTTTGCAGAAAACACGAATCCCGTTAGATTATCTAATAATCGAATATACTCCGAGCGTGATGTAAATGCACGTAACATGCAGCACCGAATTCGCGATAGGTCATTGATAGAATGTTCCGTAAAGGGTGCGACGTGTCGCAATTCCAATTTGGATGCGATGCCAAACAGTCGTGGGAGTGATTGTGATGGGAGCGCATGTAGTTTTAGAGTGGAACAGAAAGTCAAGAGTGAGATTAATATGCAGGTTACATTGAGAAATTAAACGTCGTCGTACTGAACTGTCGCAGCATCCGTAGGAAAATTGCTGAGTTCGAGCATATTATTCGCAGTCTGCACGCTGACTTAGTGATAGGCACAGAAAGTTGGTTAACGGAAGAGATTCAGAGTCAGGAGATATTTCCTAGCCTATCGTGTCTACAGAAAAGATCGCGCCAATAGATCGGGCGGGGTGGGTTTCATAGCGGTTATCGATTAATATGATAGCAGTGAGATATCGATAAGTGACGAGGATATTGAGAGTGTGCCGCATAGGTAAAGAAGGCTCCAAAAAGGTGTTCTTATGCTCGTTTTATAGGCCATCTAACGCTGGTGTAGATTGCACTTTAAATCTCGAGAAGCAAATATCAAAGCTCAGACTGATTAATCAAGATGGAATCATTATAGTGGGTGGTGACTTTTACTTACCCTCAATTGATTGGGAAAACGTATGTTTCGAATCTAGAGGTAAAGAACGCGAATCCTGTGAGGTATTAATCGAAACATTCTGCGAGCACTCTCCTTTAATTTGTCAGAAAGCCAAAGCGATCGGGAAACATTAGATTTAATAGCAACCAACGTCCCAGAAAGAATGAACAAAGTCACCATTGAATATGGAATAAGTGATCATTTGGCCGTATATGCAGAGTGTAAGTTGAAAATCGATAGGCACCCTAAGCGTCAAAGAAAGTTTTATATATTTGCTAAGGCAGACTTTTCAAGCTTCAGGTACTGGATAACACGCCGAACGTTAGAGCTACCTAACACTAACAACCTTTCCAACCCGACTCCCCTTGGGCCTGGCCTTCATCGAAGAGACGGGAGTGGGTACGGGCGCATTGGCCGTGGAGTCGTCCTTCGACAACATCCTGAACCTACTACTGTCAGGAAGAGGGTCCGCCGAAGCATTCCCAACTCCCTGCCTCCGCACGATATCCCCGAGGGGACACCACTCTCCACTCATCGGACTTCCCAGCCCGAGGTCCCTCAGACCGCGATAAAGAGTCAGGGGCAACCCCGACCGCTCTACCGGCTACGGCACTCAGGCGAACCCGAGCCGCCAATTTGGCGCGGCGAGTTTTCAGGGATGACCCCGCACTCCCCACACGAACCAAGGCTGCCTCGAACCTTTCGACACTCTGAAGGAGGTACGCAAGCACCCTCTCCAGCTCCATGATTCGAGCCTTCATGGTCACGCAACCAGCGACGCACAAGAAGGAGGAAACTGGAGTCCTCGGTGAAGCCATCCTAAACTCTTACCTAATTTATATACTAACGCAAAAGAGTTACAATATAAAAACAAAAGCTGAGATATGATAAGGATAAAGAATTTGGTCTAAGTTTTAACGCGGGGACGCTCTATGCGCGAGACTTCTATTGACTTCAGGAATAAGGTATCAAATAATTATTTGAAGGAGGACCCTAAAGCGTTTTAGTCCTATGTGAGAGAGGTCCAAGGTAGAGGCTCTATCATACGTTTCCTGCGTTATGAATTGGGTGCCGTTATTCATGATAGCATAGAGAAAGCCAGCCTGTTAAACGGTCATTTTGTAAAAGCATTTACAGCCGTCAGCGACTATTGCGTACATTATGCACCCGCTATAAGGAGGGACTTGATGGACGATACAGAAAGGCAATTAAGTTTCGTCATATCCAACAAATCCACTGGCCCCGAAGAAATTCCTCCTTGCGTTTTAAAAGAATTAGCTGAAGAAATAGCACCTTTTCTGCGGATAATGTTCGAGAAATCCGTTTCCCGCGCATAAGTCCCTAACGACTGGAAGTTAGCGCACGTTACTCCAATTCATAAGGGCGGCGACAAGGAGAACCCAGAAAATTACAGGCCGATTTCTTTAACTTCGTTCTCGTGTAAGATTCTCGAGCAACATTATGCGATTTCCTGATAATAATTCATTGTTAGATGATTTTCAGCACGACTTCAGGAAAGGTAGGTCTTGTGATACTCAGATCGGTCTTTTTGTGAATTGTATACTGAGAACGGAGAAAATAATAGGCAGGTCTATTTTAGGAAAGCCTTTGATAAGGTACCTCACAGGAAGTTAATAACGAAATTAGAAACCTTAGGCGTTAACTCCAAAATTGTTACTTGTATCCGTGAATTTTTAAATCATAGGAAGCAGAAAGTTGTTATAAATGGGCAATCTTCGAAATTAGTGGAGGTTGTCTCTAGCGTTCCGCAGGGTAGTGTAATTGGCCCGTTATTATTTCTAATTTATATAAACGATATCAGCTCAGTCGTCAGAAGTAAAATTAGGGTTTTCGCGGACGACACCGTCATCTATAGAGAAATAAGCAATCCGGAAGACCACCAGTATCTCCAAAATGACCTAGAAGCTATTTCTGCATGGTGTAAGGAATGGCAGTTAGAGATCAACCAAATGAAAAGCTGCGTCATCAATTTCTGGAGAACCAAGAGTATTTCATTGGATGTTAATTATTCGTTGGGTGGAGTAGAGATCCCAGTTTCGGACTCGATTAAATACCTCGGAGTCACAATCCATCGTGATCTCTCGTGGGACACCCACATTCGCCGATCGATAGGTGCCGCTAACAAAAAGCTGGCCTTTATAGGGAGAGTAGTTCGAAATGGCTCCGAAAAAGTGAAAGAATTATATCATTTATCCTTGGTTGGACCGCAGGTCGAATATGCTTCAGCTGTGGGTTCCCTACGAAAAGGGACTCACTAACGAGATAGAAAACGTTCAGCGCAGGGCAGCTAGATTTGTAAAGAGGAATTACGATAGTAAATAAAGCGTAACATCATTAATAGAAAATCTGAAATGGTCATCGTTAGAGGAACGTAGGCTGCAGGCTAGAATTAAACTACTGGAAAAATTTATGTCGGAGGGACTAGCGAATAAGGTTGTAGGATTTATCAGAAGCCCGGCGTATCTCGGAAGGCAAGACAGTGAGGATACAATTCGCGAGATTGACTGTAGAACGGAGCGATATAGAGGATCGTTATTCCCTAGGACGATAAGAGACCATAATAGAAAAAGATAACATAGGAAAACTATGGACCCTCGGTGCACTGCACCCCCTGCCATCCGCCAATAAGTTGGCTTGCAGGGCATCAAGTAGATGTAGATGAATACGTTTGAAGCGCACGAACAAAACGCTCTTTCAGCAGGGAATTATCTTTTGGCTTCTTTTAGAATCTATTTTCGGTGAATTACCACTGAAGACGGCTGATTCGTAGCCGAAATGCGCATATGGTTTTTTAACCTTGTTGTGGCTATTGAGGATACCTGAGACAAGGGCATTTTAAAAAATGCTTGTTCTTGAGAACGCTCTTTCTTCAGCAACTGCGAAGGAATGGTGACGCGTAAATTCAAATTTGGAGTTTTTGGAGAGATTTTCTCTGGGATAGTATTATTTTCCATTCCTCATTCGGAAAACCCCTTTGGCGGAATCGAGAAAACATCATTTCCGAGGATATATGCCAGGGGGTCCACCCTGGGAGAGAACGGCTAGGGGAGCATAACTGCTAAACGGCACTTATGATTAGAAGCGCCTTTTCTAATCACTCCCGAAATTCTTTTCTCTCTCTCTCTTTCGACATACAAATGGTTCCAGGAGTTCACCATCTTTTCAGCTGGTCCAGGAAGCCGTTAGATATTATCTTCCAATAGACAAAAGCGTGTATTTTGCGTGCGTGAGCCGCCCGACGCCCTTGAGGACTTCTCTTGATGGCATGAAGAATATCCGAGGCCAAAGTTAACTCGAAGATTGGGAATATATTTCAATATGTTTGTATTTCTTAGAACTATTATTATTATTGATTAATAAATAAAAGCAACATAAAATAATTAAAAATACTGAATTGGTTTTCGACGAACTCGTTTTCACTGTTCGAAAACCTTGTTTTCGATGAATTGGTTTTCGAAGAATTCGTTTTCGACGATCTGGCCGGTTAACGAGGAAACACTTAATGCTACAAAAACAATAAAACGGCGGAAAATATCTTCTGCCACTTACCGGTACACATCAGTTGTTTTGTTCACTATTTCTGTTGGTACAGCAAATCTTATGTTCTGTGGTTGGTTTAATATTAAGTAATCACTATAAATGCACTGGCCACACGTCAAATATCTTGCTTAATTATCGAAAGAAATTAACCACAAATATTATCAATATAGTAATTTGCTTTAAATCACCCACTAAAATTTTCAGACGAACGATATTTTCAATGTACGCGTGAAATAACTTCCTATTTAAGTTGTCAATTATTACAGTGCATTGGAGTCGTTTCTAACTTCAAGTTTCTTCGCTTTGTGTTTCATTGATTTTATATTTACCAGAAACTTTTCACATAAATTTTCAATCGGTTTTTGTCCTTCATGCGTTTGTATCATTGTAAGTTTTGTGCAAACATTAGGAAACTCCTTTTTGAAATGTTGAAAACCGGATAAAATCGAATATAAACTTAAAATATGAGCAAACACGAATTAAAAAACAGAATCGACGGTAAGAATAAAAATTTTTCTTTCTTTCTACGTGAAATACTTAGTGTAAATATCGAGTCAAAATCTCTATCGTAATTTATTTTAAAATGTTAAAAACTAAAGGTCTACACATCGTATTCCAGCCGATTGTGTGTTAATCAAATGCAAAAATGAAAACTATCCTGGTATCGAACCCTTGGCTTTTCGGGGGACGACTACTCACTTAAAAACTGCAAGCATTCAGGCAAAAGATTCGTTGAAATCGAACCAACCGATCTCGATTTATTTGCGTTCATGCCGGGAGGGGACGTCACTCGATGCTTCGGACGCAGGCAGGCACTCAGGCAGGCAGGTAGAGACACAGCGGTTATAATGTATTATATGTATTTCTACTCATAAATAACCCAACGAATGTTGTTTACATCTTTTGCTATGAAAATCATTTCCCTCTCCTTCCTTCTCTCTCTCTCTCGTATTAAAGTCATTCAAAGCGTGCTTTCATCCATAAAATACGATTTCGAGGTTTAACAATGTAATGGGTTGGCAAGGCAACATCCCGTTAAAATGGCAACATTTCCCCAAAATATATTAATTAAACGTTTAACATGAGGAGTTTAGAAATGAAGGCGGTAAAAGATGAACACAATAAGTAACCATATACTTTTTTCTTTAAAAGGGTTCAGATTTGAAGATCGTATGTTAATTCTTTCTCATTTAGATCTCAAAAAGGATAAAAGCCTGCACGTCGAATAGCTTATGTTTACGTGTTATTTTATGGGAAATGGAAATGTCTTCCTTGAAGTTGAACCCAGGACATTTATCCAGATTCTTTTTCGTCTCCACCTTAAAATACGCGAATTTAGTATTCCTACCAAATTTCAAAAATATATCTTGATCTTTTATTGAGTTATTCGCATTTTATAGCCTAGCAGAGTGAAAAAGGGACAGAAGTGGGTTTTTATTGATTTTAGACAAGTGAATTGTCGAAGGTAAATTGGCGCAGAAGCATAATTGTTGGACGAATATTTTCGAGATAACTGGGGAAAGCGTAACACGCAATGGATTCTAATGTCTCCGGACGCTATAATATAGTATTTTGGAGAAATATGGCTTATGAAGATTGTTTATGATACTAAGCTATATAAGTGACTGGATTTTAATCAAAATCGTTGAAGAAATTTTTTTAATGAATCCACATTTTGTGAAAATAAAAAAGAATAAACTACTTTTCATTATTGCGCTATATCGTTCATCATTTGGTAGTTTTTTTCTGAATAACGTACTGCCCAAATACGAAGTATTATTCGATCCGCCTAGTCTCTAGGGCTGTGGTCCCCAATCTTTTTTACAATTGGGCCATTTGGTCAATAAATCTTATGCTCGCTGGCCAGAGTATCAACATGAAAAACTTTTTGAAAATGGAGGCGCACAAATGTATTTTCGTATTAAAAGATGGTTTAGTGAATTGGATAAATTACTATTTTTCTGAGAAACTTTTCGACATGTCCAATCTAACTTTTATTTGTTCTTCGCCAAATATGAATCGAAATCAGATATAAATGGAGCACAACTATTTTATAATGTAGAAGATATTCAGTCATTCCTGGTATGAAAATCACTTGGAAGTAAAAACAGGTAATAATAAATAAACATAAATTGAGATAATGATGAAATGCATTTAATGAGACCTGTGATATTGTCCTTTGTCAGCTACAATTTTATCAATTTGGGGTTCAAATTTTGTATTACTGATCATTAGAATTCATTGCAAATGTTCATCAGATAAAAAAGATCAGTATTTTGGTTTTACAAATTCCATTCTGGAAAAAGTCTTTTCACAATTGTTATGTAGTATCAAAGATGGAAATCATATTTCGTGCGAAGCTCAGCACATTCGGAAATCCTTCCTCAGGAAGACATTTATAGAAATATTTCACATTCCTGTCTTTAAATTAGTCTTTTAACATGTCATTAGACTGGATGTCAATTACTTCCATTTGTAAAAATCTGCTGACAACTTCTCCAGGTCACAATTAAATGAATTTTGTATAAAACGTATTTCCTCAGCGTTAACAATTTTCGTTACGTTATTAAAAAATAATTTCGTTACGTTATGCATAACGCTTTCCAACACTGCTTGATTGATTGACAGACAGAGGGCGTGGCGAAAACCACTTTCTTAGACTCGGGGACACCTAAAACGTGTATTTCTGTCATAATCTTGAAGCCGATTTTCAGCGATTACAGTCCTTCTCTATATAATACGTACTACGTATTTGAGAAAGTAAAAATAAACAAATAAACTTCGACTGAAATAAAATAAGAATAGTTTTTCCCACCTTGAAACGAATTTATAATTCTCTCGCCATATAATAAGCTTATGAAAACGTAATAGCTTTCGCAGTATTTCATAATTGATTCGCGATGACCTTGGAATAACTCGGTTCTTTTAGTTCCACTATCGTCTAAATATAAGTATCAAAGGTAGAAAAGGTCCGTTGTTATCAGAGTCGAATCGGCGATTTTACTTTAGAAGGTACAAAACCAAAGAAAAACCTTCGATCGATATTTTCACGAGACTTGTCCAAATCGAATTCTCCGTTCCTGACTCGCTCGCATTAACTACACTATCTGAGAAAAAATACTAACAAATCACCTTCAGATTATTGCTGAAATGTACCGCAACGATATATAAAACGCACTTTTTGGCAAGTGAATTAAAAGCGAATTTAAGGAACAGCTTCGCGAAGAGCCTTTACCAATGCACGCGATTATAAGACAGATTTCTTGGACAAACGACGCTTTGCATAGCGTGATAAATGCATCGTGGGGGACAAACGGGAAAACAGCCTCGTCCGATGAGAAGAATCCCTCGAAAGGGACGACAACGAACAAACAGACTACGCGTGTCTTCAGTTACAAGTGTCGGCCAGTAGCAGCTGCTTAGAAAGGCTCGCACTCACCGTAAAGCGCGGATTCCTTGCGGAAAGTGCACCATGCGGGAAAGAGAAGGGGTGGCGAGGGCCATGGTGCGCGGTGTACCACACCCAAGGGAGCACGGGGCGGCCGGAAATGGCCCCCGTCGGCAGACCCTCCAGGGCCCTCGTAGAGGCGGGCGAAGAACCTCCTTGGAGAAGAGGGCCTGTTGGGGCCCAAGGCGTCCATTTGAATAATAGCGGAGCTATGTGGAATATAAGAGAGAGAGGAAATGTGTATCTGTGTGTGTAACGCATGCGCCAGGAGGGATTCTGCGTAAGGAACCAATGGCGTGGATGGAGAGTTATAGAGAAGGGTGAAAGAGAGAGAGGAGGGAGTGGGGGTGGGAGGAGAGGGAGGGAGGGGGAGAAATAGGGGAGGAAGACGACGGAGATTTGAGATAAAGAGTGGAGAAAGCTGGGAAATAGTTGGTTTTATAAATCTTGTTGTAACACTATGGAACGCTGTTTTATATATTCACACACACACACACACACACACACACACACACACACACACACACACACACACACACACACACACACACATATATATATATATATATACATATACATACACATACATATATATACGTATATATATATATATATATATATATATATATAACAACTTACGGAAAAGGAAAGGTAAAATAGATATATGGATGTCAACAAGGTGTTGGGATGAGGTTTCCTCATCCCAACACCTTGTTGACATCCATATATATATATATATATATATATATATATATATATATATATATATATATATATATATATATATATACGCACACACACAGAAGCGTATCTGGGAGATAAGGCGCCTATGGAAAAATTTTAAGGAAACACTTCGTTTACATAGAATATAATTTTGCCTTCGTTTTTATGAAGAATAATAGCTTCTTTTAACAATATCTTTAACATTTGAGCATTCAATTAATACTTATTAATGGGAAAATAAACTTTTGATATTTTTTGCGGTATCGATTGGTGCTTTTTGCAAGCGGCGCCTATAGCAAATGCCACCTTCGCCATACCCTAGTTACGGCACTATATATATTTTCACACCCTTTCTATCTTCTCCCAACACCCTACCCATCCCCAACCCCCTCCGTTTCCTCCAATCCTCGACCTTTCCGCACTACCCTTCCACCCCCATGCCTCCACCCAGTGTCACCGCCATCAGTTCTCTCTCTGTAGCTGAAGAAGGAGTATTTCCGAAAGCTTTACGTTTGTGATGTTTCTGTGTTTTTGTGTTATTTTACGTGTGTCGCTTCGACATCCCCGGGGCCTCGCCAACCTGAAGTCGTCTGATTGGTGAGTGCTCACTGGGTTTCCTCATCCCAACACCTTGTTGACATCCATATATTCATTTTACCTTTCCTTTTCCGTAAGTTGTTATATATATATATATATATATATATATATATATATATATATATATATATATATATGAGCAAGCCCTTAAAAAGTCACCATACACCGAGATCTAAACTCATAAAAAAATTAAAAATTATCACGTCCTCAAATGTATACGTCGTTGGCAGAAATAAAATCCCATTGAAAGTTATTGGAGTCGTTGCTATGGCAGTTAAAATTTTTCATTGTTTAAAGCCGAAAAACCTTTCTTAATTGTATTATTAAAATCAAATTCAGCATGGATTTGAATTTTTTCTTCAAGAATAATAAACTTCATTCTTGCTTCCACGGCATGGTGCATGTTTCGACTTTGTGTCATTCTAAATAATTTTAAAAAGCATTTTTATATAGCCCTGCACAATTTTCAATGCTTTTCTTATGGGTGTTTAAAATTGGACATTGGGGTCAAAAGCACCCATTAAATATATCATTTTCTGGATTTTCGGATTTTTTCCAGAGGTTGTACACAATTGGTATATCATAATTTGCTTATGTCCCTCTGTCCGGAAAGCTCTTTGAACTTGAATAACTCGAAGACTAAACAAGCTTTTGATCCGATTCCGTTTGCAATAGGTTTTATTTAGCAGTAAAATTGAAAAAAAAACAAATTGCAGTAAAATTTTCCAAAACATTTTCCGACCGATTTTCAAAATTTCTGTTATTTGGGAAAATATCGGCTTTTAAACGAGATGTTGCCTTGCTGATCACATTTTTAAACTTACACAGTCAATTGTTGTCACAACCCGCATACTTGTAATATATACGAGTGCATAGATTGCTTTAAATTATCGTAGGATTTTTCGCGAAAATACGTAATCCTAATGGGAACTGGGATTTAGTTTGGATTCTTTTGCTTATCTAAACGAGTATATAGATATAGAGTAAGAGAGAGGGGGATGTTGGGAGGGAGATAGGAAGGAAGGGATACAGAATGGAAGGTACATAGAGAGTAAGGGAGGTATAGAATTAGAGAAGGACTGGAGAAAAGAGATAAAGAGGGAGAGCTATGGATTGTGACAGGAGGGAATGAGAGAGGGGGGAGGGGAGACAAAAGAGAGGCAGAGAGAGAGGGATGGAGAGAGAGAGAGGAAGGGAGGGAGACAGAGGGACGGCGAGAGGGAGGGAGGGAATATTACTATTTATTTATTATCATTTACCATATCTTACTGATTTTTCTTATCGAAATAAAATATATTTGGAATGTTTATATCATAATTCCGTCATATTTGACGGGAAATTAAGCTAAATGCTAAATTTCAGCTCTATGGCACATCAAGATGTGCCTTAGGTTTTATATGATATCCTATATCTTATATATATCCTATATATGTAAGAAGCAGGTATTTATAATTATATATATATATATATATATATATATATATATATATATATATATATATGCGCCTTCCCTTTGTGGCTAAAGAATGGAGAGTATTACCCAAAAGGCAGCTACCTACCACAATACGTATCACCATGCGTGTCTATCCGCCGACACCCCCCTCAATTGTTCTCCAAGTACGGTGACTGTTCACTGGGCTTCCTTTCTGTGGCATATAGTTGCCACTCATATCTTATTTTACATTGCCTCCTTCTCAAGCACACACGCAGTAGAAATCCCGTTACAACGAGTTTCTCGTGGAGCGCGTGATTGATTTCGATGTACCTACCGAAATTTAGTTCAAACGAATATCGCTCAAAGTTATTTCACAAGAGCAGTTATTTATTCAAATAAGTTCCACTTTTATAATTTACTGTAGTCGTATTTTCTAATTTATATTATTACAAATTTTTAATTGACGATCAATAATTATAACGCCTAAGTACTTAACTACTAAAATTATTATGAACAAAGATTATCATTTTGAATTTATATTTTATTATAAAAACCAAGTTTAAATATATGGCAAATAATATATCTGTAGCAAGTTAGAATATAAATTATCGTTATTTTTCGCGTTTCAATACATTAAAAGTGGATAAATTTGGAATTTACTTTATTTTGGTAAAATCTGTGAATTTCAGATTGTATTAAACCTTTTTGTTTCATTTGTCATATATTCATCAATATCTTTTATTTGCAGGGCAGTTCCGTGATAATTTGGTGCCTGGAGCAAGATTACTAAAAAGCCGCCTTAATTTACGCCTAAAATAACCTTGCCATAATATCTTCGCGAACAGAAAAATAACTTTATATTAACTCCAAATGATACCCATAAATGATATAAACAATTAACAGTTAGTAGAATATATAATTGACTGACGTTATGAAGCCGTAGCTTGTGATCATGAATGCCAATCCTGGCGGATTTTTTAATCCTAGGATTTTGGGATTCGAAATTCCCAATTTTGGTATCCCGATCTCGATTTTTTTAAATCCCATGTAAAAATTAAAAGTATGATTTTAGACGCTGAAACAGTAAATATTAGTTAATCATGTTATTTTTGTACTGTAGACTATCTAACGCACTGAAATAATTACTAAAGGCTATGGCACAATAAAGGTGAACCTTTTTTATTCATTTTTCAATTACGTAACCTGTACTTCATAAAAACATTCTATGCAGGACTGCCAAATCTTCCAATTCCAACAAGAGAGGGAAATAATTTCTCAAAAACAAGTTAACGTCTTCTGCAGTTCATAAATACGAGTATCTGTTAGATGTATGGGCTTGAAAGAAGAAGAGGCTTTTTAGTCTCAATCTCGTTCAATAAAGACGGTTATCCATCTGTCCATCTACATACGTTAAGAGGAAAATCGGTCTTACGTCAGATTCTTGCATTAAAAAAAATGCAATAACCGAGTATTTAAAGTAACAGCTGTTGGTAACATACAACACGGAAATAAAAATCCATAAATCCAATTCCTACTTAAAATTTATTCTTCTTGATTTCTTTTCAGCAAATTCTCAAACCAAATCGTCATAGTTAAGAGATTGGCAAAAGTCGCTTTCAATAGACATAAGAGATAATCCAACCAATCTATCCTGACTCATTGACGAAGTTAAATAATTTTTTATGATTTTCAGTTTTGAAAAGGAACGTTTTGCAGGAGCTACTATGATTGGCAATGTTAACAGAATCCGCAAACAAAGAGAAATATTAGGGAACATGGCCAACATGTCGTTTTTTAATAAGAAACTTATAACTTCAAATGGAGGCACATCGGACGTTAAAAATGCGGTCAAATTGGATATTTCCTTAGATAATAGCTCAATGCCGTCTATATCTGCGCTATCACCGTAAGTTAAGATTCCTTGTAGATCTTTACAGTACTTTCATATTTGGGTTCGTTCCTGATGTTTTAATTTAAAAATGTCCTAAATTAATTCATAATTTTTATTATGCGCTTTTACTTGCTCGAACCTTTCACTAATGGAATTGATCGCGATATCAATAATATAATTTAAAAAATTGAACTTTCTGGGGATCTAAAATTGGCTCATCTTCTGATTCATAATTATAATTGTTTTTCTTGCGATGAATTTGAATAGCTGTGAATTCTGGAAAGAGAGTTTCTGTTTCAAGTATTTTGGCTAAACTTTTAGCTTCATCTACAACTTTCAATCTGAGCGATAATTTCTAAAAAATCTATAACTTCTTTCAGCAAGTTATTGCACGCTGATATTTTTAATTGCGGTCTCTGCATCATTTTTGAGACCACATACCGCACTACTAACATAAGCCACAGAAATTTATGAGAAAATTTTTTTTTTGTCAGAGCTTTGGCCTAGCACTTTGCTACATTATCACGGTTCTTATACAAATAAATGTCTTCAAACACATCATAGATGTCTTCAATTTGAAATCGGAGAGACATAATGGCAGAAATGCGACTCTCCCACCTCGCTTCACACACTGGTTTCAAAGTGAAGTTGTTTACGTGGTTTTTCAGCACACCCCAACGACTTGCCGAAGACGAGAAAAGACATAAATATATTTGCTGAACTAATTGAAAAAAACTAACCGTCTCTCTCCAGAGACATATGCAACGTCGTTTATGGTTAGATTTAGGGAATGACAAGCACAAGGTATAAATATTGCGCGAGGGTTAATTTTCAAAATCCTACTTTGTAATCCAGCCCTTTTGCCCTTCATGTTCGCTCCATTGTCATTACCTTGACCTCTCATATCATCAACTGGAATCTGAAGAATGCTTAATTGATCGAAAATTGTTTTGTTAAATCATCACCTGTAGTATCCTCGGCGGGAATAAATTCTAGGAAATGTTCGCGGATTTCAAATCCTTCACTAATCTCTGTTACAAACCTGTCAACAAGAGACATTTGTTCAACGCGACTTTTATCACGGGTGCAATATAAAATTATTGAATAATACTTACTTACTTTTATTAATTCAATAATATGACTTCTGATGTTATTGGCAATGGAGGAAATAATCTCGTTCAAAATTTCCATTATTACGATAAAATAGTTTAATACTTGATCCGCGAATAGCAAGCGGTTGGGAAGCCAGAAACTGCAATACTGAAATGATTCGCTCAAATATTTCTTGCCATTTTTGAACTTGAAGACAAGTTGTGTGGAAGCATCAACTTATAGTGTTTTCAGTTAGGAGACACGGATGCAGTTCCTTCCAGTTTCTACAGCTTTCAAAATGATAAATACACTCAATCAGCGTGACCATTCACAGCCCAATTATTACGATAAAAAATAAAATGAACGCAAAACAAAACACGGCATCTTTTGATTTTGAATAGATAAACCAAGACCTGGTAACACTTTCGCCATTGGTTAGACGACGTTTATAGAGGTAAGGCGAAAGGTGCCTAACCTTATTGTTTATCGGAAAATAATATTTTGAAATTTGTTCAGGATCTCTTCCAACCAAAAACTGTCACTTTATCGGTAATAGGGGAAGGGCGCCTAATATCGTCCAGGTTCCTAATATCGTCCACCGAGGTTTTGAATTTGTCATGTGCTTAACTCTATCGGTGACGATAGGAACTTATTCCTAGAACTTACTTAGCCATCTTGTGAGTCAGTCTGGTGGTTGCTGTTGTCAGTGTAAGCGTTATTGCCAGTGAAAAAAATTCGTGAAGGCCGAGTTTTTGGAAGCGCATCATGCAGGAGCGTTTTTAAGCGTCTAAGGCACGTCATATATGTCAGTTTTTTACGCGCAACATTTCAGCAGGCTCAAGAGTTATTAGATAGTAACGATCGTGAACTTCTTACCAACGGTGACTTCACAACTTTGCGTCATGTTGAATTTGTTAGGTTCCTAATATCGTCCAGTGGAAGTTCCAAGGATAAAGTGAGTCTGGCTAGCAGTAACAATGACAATGACAGTGAAAACGATGCTCAATGTTTATATTGCCAAATGCTCTACTCAAATGACAATAGAGGTGAAAAATGGGGTCAGTGCACCAAATGCCACGAATGGTGGCATGAGAAATGCGCTGGCGAACGCGAAGATTGGCGTTTCTTTATTTGCTCTGATTGTCTGGATGATTGAAGCTTTTCATTTATGTGCTTCATAGCATTTTTTCAATATTTTTGTATTTAATTTGTTTGAAGTTCATTAAAAAATAAATATTTGACTATTTTGTATAATTATTATGGGAATACTATAGTGCTTTTCATTTGAGTTGGCGGGTCAGATTTCGGCCGTATTCGGGACCGCTCGTATGTCTCCGCTGCTAAGAGGTGAGGTACTGCCTCCTTGCAGAAAGCTCATGCTAGACGTTGCTAATTCTACACCGGAACACACTTAACGTTTGGCAGGCATTTAAAGGGAAATTGCGAATGTGGCAACATAGCACACACGGACACGATGTCACCACTAGGGAGACTCGATGGAGGATGAGCTTTCGAATGCTTAGGTTCCTCCTCCTTTCCTATTGGTTCGCTCAGTGTCTCGCCCCCGTCTGCTTTCCCTTTTACCCCCCCCCCCCTCACTCACCATCTCATCCGAAAAGCACTATAGGGGTGAACGATATTGGAACCCCTGGTGTCTAATATCGTCCACCCCCTAGAATTTTTTTAATTCGAAAAAGAGTGCCTTAAAATATAATTCTGTAAAATTTATTGGTATTTGTCGATAATACTCACCCATTGTCATCTCACTGCATTGTTACTTTTTTGATCCTTCTGCTTGTATAGTTTCTATTTAAGGACAGAAAAGGGTGGGCGGTATTATGCACCCATCCCCTGCCACCTTCTATTAATCAGAATCGGAAGATATTTCGCTTTCGCCAACTTCACCGCATCTTATCTTATCTTATAAATATTTTAGTGTGTGTATGTATGTTCTTTATACGTTTTTACACCGTTGAAGCTATCGAGTTCAAAAATTTCATGGGCCATCCTACGGAAAAAAGGAAGAAGGTGGTTTAGGTTTGCAGTCCGTGGGGTCTCTTATACCCCATTGGGTCAACAAAATACTATTTCCATAAGAATGCATGGGAAATGGTGTGGATTAACCCCAAAATGCCCTGCAGCCCTTCAATTATGTGGATATAAATATCCCTAAATATTAACTTAGTCACGGGAAATGGCTTATTTTCCGCACAAAAGACAATATTTTCATTCTGTTTATGTTTTGTCGTATTAAATGTTAAATCGCTCGAAATTATCCTTTAAGCGCAAAATTTTTTAACATTTTCCAGGCGGCAACAAAGATAAATTTCTTAATTGTTGTCCTCTTCAAAGGGAGATAGCCACGTAAAGATTAATGCAAGAAAAATTCACGCCGTGGTGCGCCGTAGAGGAAGAATAGCCAACGCCAAGATAAAGGGTACAAATGGATTCATGCCTAAATATAGTCTATGAATACTTTTAAAGTGAGTCAAATGATATTTAAGGAATAATAGAACGTTGTTACCTTTCACCCTTAACATTGAAAGATTTATCGCAACTTAAACCGATACATCTACTTACAATTGTTCGGTAACCAAAATGTTGTTTATTGTTTACGTTTTGGCAAATAGTATTGACATAATACACATAATTTTATTGTTGCTTTAAAGGCTTCGGTGCATCTATCCATGTGAATATTAAGTAAGACGTTAATGCGTAATTATATTAATGATAAATCTTTACAATACAATACATAAAATAGTAAACGTTATTGTAAACATCGCTTGCGTAATTAAGGAATAGAGAACGTTTGGTAAACTTTGGGTACCCAGCAGCGAAAGTAAGTAAATTTCAGAATATATTGTATAAGTTTTATATCAATAAAAATAATAAATAATAAAAATAGTTTGCTACTTAAAAGAAAACTTTCCCGAGCGAAACCGGGCGTTTCAGCTAGTATATCTATAAAAGCAAGTGTTTGTATGTATGCATGTGTGTGGAAAGATTAAACGATTAAAGATCATCGATCATCAGATTAGGACTGGATCAGGTGACTCAGAGTGCTCATGATCAGCAGCTCAACCATTAACTCCCCTTCTGTATCCGTTCTGTTGTCTCTGGCTAGTGTGCGAAAACTCCCCTCCGGGGAGGAAGTAGGTAATCCGCTGTGGTCTAGAGAAAACTAGGGCCTTCCAAGTGTGACCAGTATCTACCCAGGGGTAAACCGCACGCCCCGCTGCGAGCGGAGCACCTGGGGGACTCATTGCACCGTCACACTTACTCTCTCACTGCGAGGGGTGGCTAACACAGGCCCACCTTCTTACACGCCCATCGTCGTTCTTTCGTCTATTCGGACAGGTGGCAGTTGGTAGGTCAGGAGGAAGGGTTCCCCCTCCTCCAAGACGAAACCCCGTGCCAAGCGAAATGTCGCTGCTCAGATCACCTCCGGCTAAAAGGGCACAGCAGAAGACGGTTCCTCCTAGGACGAATGCCGAAGCATCACTACCCAGCAATATTAAACACGTCCTGTTTGGAAAAGATTATAATAATGACGTAGGTCCAAACGACCGGAAAAATGACTCTCAAAATCTGATCGCGCAAGACCGGCTAGTGATCCTTGATAGCGCACAAAGCCAAGAGACGCCATTTGACGAAGGCCCTTTAAAGGGCCAAAACAACACTAACTCCCAAGTAGCCCCAATCCAAGAGGGGGACACACTTGAGGCTGATACAGGAGCCACTGAGGTCATGGGCACGGGCACCTTCCAACAACCGAAGAAGAAGCGGAAGATGAAGTTCAAGCCCTTATTCACCACCGCGGAGACTATTGCCGCCCAACAGCAAACCTCACAAACACAAACGGTAGAAATCAACAACCGATACGACCCGCTCCTCAGCGACACCAATACAGACGTCACACCGGGGCCATCTTCCAGTGCCCCTCCTGCCGAGCCATCCCAGGCAAGACCACCTAAGCCACCAGCAATTCTACTATATGAAATGGCGGACTTCCGACAATTCATTATAGCCGTCAAGAGGGTCACAAAAGACCACTCGTTCCAAGTAACTTCACGCAGGCACTATACTAGACTACAGCTGACCAACATAGAGGACCACAAGAGCGTGCAGACTATGCTGAAAGAAGAGCAGTCACAGTTCTCCACCTGGTAAACCAAAGATGAGAAAACCCTGAGCTTCACTATAAGAGGCCTTAATTCAAAGATGGAAGAATCTTACCTCAGAGAACTCCTGGAGGACATGAACGTTCCGGTTCTACGTACTCGCCAGATCCGCCGAGCCGATAGATCACCCCTCGGGATATTTGTCGTATCAACCCTCGCCACAGCCCAGGGATGGGACCCAAAAGATTTCCTCCGATGGACTTCCATCGGAAACTCTCGAGACCACATCTTACGATACCGGCATGAAGAACCACAAATGTGTTTCCAATGTAATCGCTTCGGACACTCTTCAACGTTCTGTACGGCAGCGCCGGCCCGCACCAAGGGAAAACCTACCCAAAGAAAAAGGAGGATGGTCCTGCCACATGTTGTAACTGTGGAGACCCCCACCCTGCCTTTTACAAGACCTGCCCGGTATATCAACGAGAGGCAAGGAAAAGATTTGGACCGTCGGAAACCTCGCAGGCCCAGCAGGCGCCCCCCGCCTACGTACCGGCACCAGCTCCAAGAGGTAACGCCTGGGGTAGAAGGAATGCCACACATCCACAGCAAAGTCTGCACCCGCAGAAGAACCAGAACTTTCCACCACTCCTGCCTTCCACGGCCAAAAGCGGCGTCCTGACATTAGCCCTGGAGAAAGGGCAGCTCCGGACGCTGCACAAGAGGAATAGGAGGCCCCGGTCCTAACCATGGACCATCTAAGGACTGCAATCAAGTCTCTTCGACCCCGTAAAGCCCCAGGAGTCGATGGATTACATATTGAAATCCTTCTACAGCTCAAAATTTACTTTGCAAACCACCTGCTAGCGATTTACAATGCCTCCATCCGAATTGGCCACTTCCCGACGGATTGGAAAATGACAAAGGTCATATGCCTCCTCAGAGCAGGAAAGCCTAGGAGACCTGAAAACACCCGACCAATATCATTACTGGACGGACTCGGAAAGATCCTGGAGAAGCTCATCATGCCGCATCTATGCCAACACAGTGAAGAAGAACATATTTTACCACCGCAGCAGTTCGGCTTCCGTAGCGAGCACGCTACGGTTTACCAGCTCACCCGAGTCTGCGAGTTCGTATCTGAGTCCTTCAACAGAAACTGCTTCGCAGCAGGTGAATTCTTTGACATCCGGAAAGCATTCGATAAAGTCTGGCACAAGGGGCTCCTTCATAAGCTCACCAAATTTAAATATTCCAAGTGGATTGTCAGGATTCTGCAATCCTACCTTCACGAAAGGAAGTTTAAGGTCTCCTGGCAGAAGGCCGTGTCTCCATGGCTCCCGGTGACTGCTGGCGTCCCGCAAGGATCGGACTTGGGCCCCCAATTGTTCAATATTTTCACCGCGGATATCCCACGAGACTACGGCTGGAATACAATGATAGCCCTCTATGCTGACGACGCTGCCATAATCACAAGATCTACACAGCCAAAGATGGTGGCCAGATACCTTCAGGCGGCCACTGTCAAACTCTTGAAGTGGTATAACGAATGGAGAATAGATATTAACACAGCGAAGACCGAGACTATCCTCTTTTCACGAGGCCAACGGATCGAACCAGACCCAATCATAGTTGACTATACGGAAACCGAGTGGGCTGAAGAAGTCTCATACCTAGGGATCACCCTTGACCGGCGCCTGTCACTCGGCGCTCACGCAACAAAAATAGCCTATAAAGCAATTACGCTCAGGATTAGACTCTCCTCCATACTAAAGTCCCCCTATGTTTCACCCCGAAACAAAATTTACCTATACCAGACGGTAATTTTCCCGGCATACACGGACGCCTCAGCAGCGTGGAGTGGTCTCTTAAATAAAACGGGCCTAGAACAGCTTGCAAAGGCAGAACGCAGCGTACTCCGAACAGTATTACAGCTCGGCTGGATGGCCACCAACGAGGTCCTCCACTTTCTAACTGATACCATCCCTATGGTGGAGAGGTTGAGAAACACATCAAAGAAATTTTACCAGGCATTACAAACCAAGGCCCCCAAACTCCTACAAGAACTGGGTAAAACGCAGTCAGCTCTCTCTCGCTCTCTCTCTCTCTTTTTCTCCCTCTATTTCTCTATCTCTACTGCATCACCACAGCGCCACACGTTCCTTGTGTATGATCGTAACGGAACAGCGAACATTTTGCTTGATAAAAGTTCGCCATTGCTTATTGAGCGGTTGTCAGTTACTCTGAATTTGTCAAGTAGATATATAATAGATATGCATTCATCACTGTTTAAGAAAACGTGACGGAACGAATTTGATCTGATCTCCAATCAACAGGTAAGTCCTAAAAATATCATATATTTTTGGAAAAAATTCTAACGAAGTAGTTCTACGAAGTGTTATGTGAATGCGTTTTGTGAGAATGCTTTTATATTTTCTTAACAGATACCTGCAATGGATAGATCTTCTAGGAAGGAAGGAAAGAAATTTCTCTCGTTTGTTTGTGTGCGAGAAGCATTTTGAGAGGAAATATTTCTCATTTTTAGGTGTTAAGCCTCGCTTTCTTCACCTAGCTGTGTCATCCATTGCCCTGGCCGTGAATATGGTACGTGTCAGTTCACAAAATAAGCCGTAATTTTAGATTGAGTAACTGAAATTTCTGTTTAAAACTTCTCGCGGTTATCAGTAGATTATAGTGAGTTTGGAAGTTGAACTGCAACATAGACGCCAGAGGATAGAATTGTGCTTGCAATAGAATGAAGTAAGTGTACCATAGCGATGTCTCATTGTTCTGATTTGAAATAATTTGAATTTACAGAAATTGTTAACTTGATTATTTCTTGTTTCTCATTATGCATTTGTTTATAATCCTAGACTTTAAGATAATTCTTTGTTTTAAAACATATTTAGAAATATGTATATATTTTTCGATCGAGAAATTGAAATTGCTATATCAATAGTTTTCCTTGTTATATGATGGATACATATAGATCTTAAATGGGCTAACTGTAACTGCTGTGAACACGTAAACGTCAGCAAATACAACTGCTTAGAATAAATTATAGATAAAGTGGACATTTTCTAGTGCAACGTGATGAATTTAATTTAAAAAATGGTAATGTGATCTTCATAGAAACATTGTTTATGGACCGCACTGAGCCGTAAGCGCATTTGCCTTATTTTACATTTATTGCAACATTTGAAGCATGCCCGTTGCCTCCTGCATCAATTTCATTAGGTTTAGCAGGTTTAATGATTGACATTCTTAGAAATTCATTTTCGTTCTTTTTACAGGTGCAACAGAAAGAGAATGTGTGTGTTCCAGGGCCGAAGAAATCACTTTACAAATAGATTTTTGCTTGATCCACAAATTCATTCTTGACGTGAAAGTTTGACGTTTTTCGTCGTCTACGTGAATTTCCTTTAAATACGTTTCATGCATAAAAGGTATTAACGTTAAAAAATTCTGTTACAATAATTCATTTTTTTATCTTTATTGTGCAGCGAACTATAATTTTCGGTGCAAAAACATCCACTGATGTGCTAAGTGCTAATGACAAACTATAAATAGAACATAGAAATATAGACATATAACAATCCAGCAGTTGAATTTGAATAGATTTAAGTAATACCACAAAACAAAATACACCTCATAGGTGAAGGCGATTCGAAACGAAACTTAGTTAAAGTCAGTTAAATCACATCCAATAGTTACTATCCTCTTCCGGCTCCCGGTAGGTCAATGTCCACTCAACACTGACTGTTTTCTGCCGGATAGGATGAAATCGAGAGTGGGACACCTGCGTCGACTTCACTCGTTGCTCCGCTGTGCGTCTCGTCGCTCGGAAGGCCACTATCGGAATGGGCTGTCACGTGACGCCGGTGGTGAAGGAGGGAGGTAATGACGTCAGGCGGGTAATTCGAAATGGTTGAATTATTCCCGATGATTGGTCGCTTTTCCACTGTTCTTGCATAACCATGGGAAAGAGGGAAGGTTAAAGAGGCGAGGGGTAATTAGGGTATATAAAGCAGAGAGGCACCACGGGAGGGCGTGTCGACCGTGGCGTGGCGTCCGTGGGCGTGGTGTTCAGTCCGGCGATATCACGAATATCGGCGATGTGCTATCGTATAAGTGCGGGAGTAAAGGGGGGGAGGAAAAATCGCCACAATTGTATAATATTTATGTAAAAATACTTCACTATTATGTAATTTGATAATGACTTTGTACTCTCGCAATGTGTGATGTACGGTAGTAAATTTGATTTCTCATATACAATTCTTTCATTTAAGTCCATTTAATCTGTCCGTGCAATTTATATGTGCTATGATTATCGTATTAAAACGGGAGGGGAAGGGGGCGAGGGACATCCTGTGATTACGTCACGCTAGCATTCGTTAACACGTAGTTACAGGCCGATTTCGCTAACCTCAATATCTTGCAAGATTTTAGAGCACATCATCGTTAGTTCTGTGATGGACTTCTTAGATAGCCAGGACTTGCTCAGTAAATATCAGCACGGTTTTAGGAAGGCAAGATCTTGTGAAACACAGCTCGCTCTGTTTGTACATGATATACTACGATCCGGTGATCGAAAGACCAAGCTAGACGCGGTTTTTCTTGACTTCAAGAAGGCATTCGATAAAGTCCCTCATATTAAGTTATTGAAAAAATTACAAGCCTGTGGAATAAATCGAATCCTAACGCTTTTTCCGAGTGAATATTTTCAGTTTAACTGCCCTTGATGAGGGAAAATAAAAAAGAAATGGAAAATCCTTTCTTCGTGAGCAAACGCAATAAATGCGTAGGTTGAATTTTAAAAGAATTTGCTGTACTGAATTCGCAGTAATGTCGTTCAAACGAGCCTGACTATATTAATTATAATTAAAAAGTTCTGTTACTAGGCAGCCCCCGATCTATGACGCGAGTTCAGCAAAACGCCAATTCATGTCCTAATGCCCTATTTACGCAAGAGTTGCCTTCCAAAAAGTCAATGCTATATGCAAAATGGAATAAGAATTAGTTACGCACTTGGTCAGAACTATAACATTGAAAAACATGTTTAAATTTGTTTTATGGACATTCTAAAATTAGAATAAGACTATAGCTACATGAAAAATCATTGAATATGTGTAGAACTCTTTCCTCCATCTAATAAAAAGACGATGACATCATAAATGTTCGAGCGCAAAAAGGTTAAGATTCTTTAACTATATATTCAAAGTCCTTCAAATTTATTGCATTGATATCGGAAGATCTAACACGGATATTTGGTTCAAATAATTATTCCTAACGTCCAGGGTTTGATTTCAGCTTCGAATCCCTCTTAGCCGTACGAAATACCCAGGAATACGCGCAAGATACTTTTTAGGCGTTCTTTGACAACGAAGCGATAGTAGCGAAACGTCTCGTCCGTCCGTCCGTCTATCGTTACTTTTTTCTCCTAACCTGCTGGACGGAATTAAATTAAATTAATTACGAGTGATCCTTATTAAAATTTATCGCCCAATACTGCATCCGTCATTTAAAACTTCCACATTACATAATTAGTTTAATATACTTATCCTTTCAGTCTTTACCTGGCTGTTGAAGTGAACGGACGTGCCTTTCACTTGCTCCTGCGAGCTCCTACGTAGCCTCGAGCGACTAGAGTAGCTGTAGCATTAGAGTAGCTGTAGTGTTAAGTTGAACTAACATTTTACTTTATTCTATTGTTATCCTTCGGTAATTTTATTTAACATTCGTTTAAGTTATGTAATTAGTTTTGTTATAACAACCACGTTATAGTTTTTATTTTTCTCTACCGTAATAGTTAACTTTTAAGCCTCGTAGTTTCTTGTTAGAAATTTCATTCTCCCTTTTAGAAAATAATATTTATATCATAGTAGTTATTGTGCATTACCATATTCTCGTTACATTTGTAAGGTTGTTTTAGTTTTACACTCCATAGTATGTATATTTTCCGTTGTTGTGAACTATCATCTCCTGTGCGTGATCTAACCTTGTTTGTGTTGTTTACGCCTTTCACTTTATACCTGCGTTTGACCCTTTCTCGTACGCTACACGAAGAGCGTCCCCGCTTTAAAACAGACCAAATTCTTTAGCCTTATCCCATTTCAGCTTTTGTTTTTATATTGTAACTCTTTTGCGTTAGTATATAAATTAGGTAAGTTTAGGATGGCTTCACCGAGAACTCCCGTTTCCTCCTTCTTGTGCGCCGCTGGTTGCGAGGCCATGAGGGCTCGAATCACGGAGCTGGAGAGGGTGGTTGCGGACCTCCTTCAGAGGGTGGAAAGGTCCGAGGCAGCCTTGGTTCGTGTGGGGGGTGCGGGGTCATCCCTGAAAGCTCGCCGCGCCAAATTGGCGGCCCGGGTTCGCCTGGGTGCGGCAGCCGGTAGAGTGATCGGGGTTGACTCTGACTCCTTACCGCGGGCTGAGGCTCCTCGGGCTGGGAAATCCGATGAGTGGAGAGTGGTGTCCACTCAGGGAGATCGTGGGGTGGTGCAGAGGAGGCAGGGAGTAGGGAATGCTTCGGCGGACTCTCTTCCTGTCAGTAATAGGTTCGAGGTGTTGTCGGAGGGCGACTCCACGGCCATTGCGCCCGTACCCACTCCCGTCTCTTTGATGGAGCCCGGGCCCAAGGGGAGTAGGGTTGGGAAGGGAGGGTTGTTAGTGTTAGGTAGCTCTAACGTTCGGCGTGTAATGGCACCCCTGTTATCCAGTGCCCGCCGGGAGGGAGTTGAAGAGCGGGTCTTCTCCAGATGTATATCAGGAAGCACGGTGCCGCAAGTGACCAACACGGTGAGAGAAGCGGTAGTGGCGACAGGTTGCTCTCGACTGCGGGTGGTGGCCCATGTTGGGACTAACGACGCCTCGAAGCGCGGGTCCGAGGAGATTTTAAGTTCTTTTAAGGACTTGGCCTCTGAGGTTGCTCGTGTCCGGGAGGAGTCGGGTTCCGATGTGCGGCTTACTGTCTGCAGTATAGTCCCTAGGATTGACCGCGGTTCTGAGGTTTGGAGTAGAGTTGAAGGTCTGAACCGAAGGCTGTGGAATTTCTGTCGGGACTTGGGAGTGGACTTCGTCGACCTACGACCGAATATCGAATCGTGCAGGACACCACTGGATCACTCTGGTGTTCACTACACGCCCGAATCGGCTCAGAGAGTAGCGAGTAGGATTCTCGAGCACAGTAGGGATTTTTTAGGCTAGAGAGTAGGGCAGGGTGTAGGTCAGTTTTGGGTCAGGGGATAATCGATGCATTTGTAGAAAATATGAATCCCGAAAGATTATCTAATGATAGAATATACACCGAGCGTAACATGCAGCACCAATTTCGCGATAGGTCATTGATAGAATGTTCCGTAAAGGGCGCGACGGGTCGCAATTCCAATTTTGATGCAACGCCATACAGTCGTGGGAGTGATTGTGGTGGGAGCGCATGTAGTTTTAGAGTGGAAGAGAAAGTCAAGGGTGAGATTAGTATGCGAAGTGATAGTGAGAAATTAAACGTCGTCGTACTGAACTGTCGCAGCATCCGTAGAAAAATTGCTGAGTTCGAGCATCTTATTCGCAGTCTGCATGCCGACGTCGTGATAGGCACAGAAAGTTGGTTAACGGAAGAGATTCAGAGTCAGGAGATATTTCCTAGAGACTATCGTGTCTATAGAAAAGATCGCGCTAATAGATCGGGCGGGGGAGTTTTCATAGAGGTTAGCGATAAGTACGATAGCAGTGAGATTCCGATAAGTGACGAGGATATCGAGAGTGTTTGGTGCCGCATAGGTAAAGATGGCTCCAAAAAGGTGTTCATATGCTCGTTTTACAGGACACCTAACGCTGGTGTAGATTGTATTTTAAGTCTCGAGAAACAATTATCAAAGATTAGACTGATAAATCAAGATGGTATCGTTATAGTCGGTGGTGACTTTAACTTACACTCAATTGATTGGGAAAATCTATGTTTCGAATCTAGAGGTAAAGAACGCGAATCCTGTGAGGCATCAATCGAAACATTCTGCGAGCACTCTCTTTTTCAAATAGTCAGAAAGCCAACGCGATCGGGAAACATATTAGATTTATTAGCAACTAACGTCCCAAAAAGAATAAACAAAGTCACCATTGAAGATGGGATAAGTGATCATCAGGCCGTATATGCAGAGTGTAAGTTGAAAATCGATAGGCACCCTAAGCCTCAAAGAAAGTTTTATATATTTGCTAGGGCAAACTTTTCAAGCTTCAGGTCGCGCCTACGAGAAATACTACCTGGCTTCCGTGATATGACCGAATGATCAGGTGCTGAGTCGTCATGGAAACTATTCAAGGATATAATGCTAGAGAGTACCGATAAGTACATTCCAATTAAATTGAAGGTCGACAATAAAGAGCCACGTTGGTACAATAAGCAAGTTAGGAGTGCGCTTAGGCGTCAGAGAATAAGCCACGCGAAAATAAAAAATATGCCGTCTACATCATCCGATGAATATAGAGCAACTAAAGTTAAGACGTATAAGGAATCCCGCGCTAAAGCGAGAACTACTATGCGCGAGGCTTTTACTAACTTCCGGAATAAGGTATTAAATAATTATTTGAAGGAGGACCCTAAAGCGTTTTGGTCCGATGTGAGAGAGGTTCAAGGTAGAGGCCCTACAATACCTTCCCTGCGTAATGACTCGGGTGCCGTTATTCATGATAGCGTAGAGAAAGCCAACCTGTTAAACGGTCACTTTGTAAAAGCATTCACAGCCGTCAGCGACCATTGCGTACATTATGCACCCGCAATAAGGGGGGACCTGATGGACGATATAGTATTTTCTGAGGTGGGAATAGAAAAACAATTAAGTTCCATCAGACATAACAAAGCCACTGGCCCCGAAGAAATTCCTGCTCGCGTTTTAAAAGAATTAGTTGAAGAAATAGCACCTTTTCTTCTGATAATCTTCGAGAAATCCATTTCTCGCGCAGAGGTCCCTAGCGACTGGAGGTTAGCGCACGTTACCCCAATTCATAAGGGCGGCGACAAGGAGAACCCAGAAAATTACAGGCCGATTTCTTTAACTTCGATATCGTGTAAGATTCTCGAGCATATACTCGTTAGCAACATAATTCGATTTCTTGATAGTAATTTATTGTTAGATGATTGTCAACACGGCTTCAGGAAAGGTAGGTCATGTGATACTCAGCTCGGTCTTTTTGTTAATTGTTTACTGAGAAGCGGAGAAAAGAATACGCAGGTCGATGCCATCTTCTTAGATTTTAGGAAAGCCTTTGATAAGGTACCTCACAGGAAGTTAATAACGAAATTAGAAATCTTAGGCGTTAATTCTAAAATCGTAAGTTGGATCCGTGAATTTTTAAATCAAGCAGATAGTTGTTATAGATGGGAAATCTTCGAACTTAGTGGAGGTTGTCTCTGGCGTTCCACAGGGTAGTGTAATTGGTCCGTTATTATTTCTAATTTATATAAACGATATCAGCTCAGTAGTCAGAAGTAAAATTAGGCTTTTCGCGGACGACACCGTCATCTATAAAGAAATAAGCAATCCGGAAGACCACCAGTATCCCCAAAATGACCTAGAAGCTATTTCTGCATGGTGTAAGGAATGGCAGTTAGAGATCAACCAAAAGAAAAGCTGCGTCATCAACTTCTGGAGAGCCAAGAGTATCTCGTTGAATAATAATTATTCGTTGGACGGAGTAGAGATTCCAGTTTCAGACTCGATTAAATACCTCGGAGTCACGATCCATCGTGATCTCTCGTGGGACACCCACATTCGCCGATTGATAGGTGCCGCTAACAAAAAGCTGGCCTTTATCGGGAGAATAGTTCGAAATAGCTCCGAAAAAGTGAAAGAATTATGTTATTTATCCTTGGTTCGAACGCAGGTCGAATATGCTTCAGCTGTGTGGGATCCTTACGAAAAGGGACTCACTAACGAGATAGAAAAGGTTCAGCGCAGGACAGCTAGATTTGTAAAGAGGAATTACGATAGTAAACAAAGCGTAACATCATTAATAGAAAATCTGAAATGGACATCGTTAGAGGAACGTAGGCTGCAGGCTAGAATTAAACTACTGGAAAAATTTATGTCGGAGGGACTAGCGAATAAGGTTGTAGGATTTATCAGAAGCCCGGCGTATCTCGGAAGGCAAGACAATGAGGATACAATTCGCGAGATTGACTGTAGAACGGAGCGATATAGAGGATCGTTTTTCCCTAGGACGATAAGAGACCATAATAGAAAAAGATAACATAGGAAAACTATGGACCCTCGGTGCACTGCACCCCCTGCCATCCGCCAATAAGTTGGCTTGCAGGGCATCAAGTAGATGTAGATGAATACGTTTGAAGCGCACGAACAAAACGCTCTTTCAGCAGGGAATTATCTTTTGGCTTCTTTTAGAATCTATTTTCGGTGAATTACCACTGAAGACGGCTGATTCGTAGCCGAAATGCGCATATGGTTTTTTAACCTTGTTGTGGCTATTGAGGATACCTGAGACAAGGGCATTTTAAAAAATGCTTGTTCTTGAGAACGCTCTTTCTTCAGCAACTGCGAAGGAATGGTGACGCGTAAATTCAAATTTGGAGTTTTTGGAGAGATTTTCTCTGGGATAGTATTATTTTCCATTCCTCATTCGGAAAACCCCTTTGGCGGAATCGAGAAAACATCATTTCCGAAGATATATGCCAGGGGGTCCACCCTGGGAGAGAACGGCTAGGGGAGCATAACTGCTAAACGGCACTTATGATTAGAAGCGCCTTTTCTAATCACTCCCGAAATTCTTTTCTCTCTCTCTCTTTCGACATACAAATGGTTCCAGGAGTTCACAATCTTTTCAGCTGGTGCCCTGCACCCCCTGCCATCCACCAAAAAGGTGACTTGCAGGGAATAATATAGATGTAGATGTATCCTCGTGTCTCGTGATAGCATCCGTCAACAATACAATACCATATATTTCTCTCCCTAGCTCTTATATGATCTGTAAGGTATAGATTAAAAACTATATTCGGATAGAGGACATTATTTAGACAATATAGTCTGCGAGACCACATAATTACGATATGTTATATATATATATATATATATATATATATATATATATATATATATATACACTAGTAGAAGGTGCTTGCATACTGCAAGCATTTCATCTCACCTTGAAAAAACATTCATTTTTCAGAGAGATATTTAATCATGAGAAATATTTCTTTAATTCTAAAGATTTCTGCTCTGGACCGGTTTTCGTTTTTTCATTATGGAACCAACAATAGTCGTTGCTATGGCAACACTCTCGTGATGAGTGATAAAAACTTCAAAATCGCCAGTATTTACGCGAAATTCTAAGATATACAGTCGATAAGCAAAATTCTACGATAAAAATTATAATTTTCATTCCTTACCTCAGAGAATAGTAGAAAACTCGCTCCTATATTAATTACAATTCTAAGAAATTTTAATGTGCAAGAGAAAATTACCCTACGCAATCTATTTCAGATTTCCCACGTAAATCAAATGGGAAGGATAGAATAGGATCTTCGCAACTAAAACTATCCTCGGGAGCTCGGCAAAAGATTTCCACCAAGTTGCATGAAAATCGATCAATTGGTTCAAAAGTTAATAGGGGAGGCGGACAGACAGACACAACGTTACAAAACTATAAGCCTATTTTCATTCTGGAAAGTAGGCTAAAAACGCACAGCCTAGCAGTGGCGGCTCGTGTATAGGCACTGCGGAACTGCAGCACCCCCTATTTCCACTTTATATTATCGATAACATTTAATATAATGAGTCCTTTTTTCTTTAATTCTTTCTTTATTTTTGTAGTACAATATATATTCCTTAAGCTTAATGTCAGTACTTCAGTAGCCATCCCCCAGTTTATGAAAAAGATACAAAAATCTTTGTATGGAACTGTGCGCTTCACAGTGCCAGCGACGTGGTGTTTGACTGTTGTGCGCATGCGCACATAGGAGGGGGGTGGGGAGGAAGGCGGGACTGCCAGGTAGAGAGAGCACTGTTGCTCTCGCAGTGCCGGCTCTGGCGTGATGGTGGAAGTTTTTTTTTACTCAGCGTGTGTTGTGCTTAAAAACCGTGTACCATATTCTTGAATGTGATAAAGTGTAGAAGAGTGTAGAATTAGATTATTATTCTGCTTCCAGCTATTATATTTGATTCATTTTTTTCGGTTCTTTTATGGATTTCATTTTTAAATGAATAGATCAAGCTTGAACTGTAACAATTTAAGTTAAAGTAAGTAAAAAATGTTTGGTTTTTTTTGTTAAGATTTTATCAAGTTCCTGAATAAATTTTCTTTTTATACATGTTTTTTTCCTTTTACACAATTTTAAAACAAAGGCTAAAAATTTTCTGGAGCAGCACCCCCACTAATCTTAGCTACGAGCCGCCACTGCAGCCTAGTATAGACGACGGTAGAGCTGCTGGCTCGAGCCGAGCAGTTCGAGCTTACTCGCCAATATACACTCGGCTCGAGCACGAGCTTTTTATGAAAAAAAAACGATCGAGCCTAAGTAACGAAAGCTGCTATTCAACACTGCGCAGGAAGGGAATGATGTCTTGTGCCCGCCGCTGCGAAGTAAAATAACAGCCAGGGCCGGTTCTAAGAGTGGGCGACATCCCAGGACGGCCACTCAGCAGGGGCGCCCACCGAGCCTTTCTGAGGCATTCTTGTGAAAACGGGGGAAGACAGGGAATCCAGACAGGCAAAGGAATGGTATTTATACTAACATAATAATATTGATCGACACGATAAACTCACTGATAAACTATTCGTTTTGGAAGCTTATTTTTAGAAAAAATCACTGATATATACTAACAATTTAGCTAAAAACTAAAACTTAAAAAAATGTATGAACCAGAAAGCTCTCTAATCTTCTTTTTGCTAAATTGCTCCATATGAACATGTGAAGTAAACATGAAACACGACAGTATCTTTCAGCGAAACATGGCAGGTCGACCAAATGACGGTTACGTCCGCAAGATTAGAAGTCGTTTCAAATAATCTAACCGTAGAGGTTCGCTTCTCACTTGTTTATTTGGTTTCACAATTGTATTTTTTTCAGATGATTCTAGTACTCTAGTACATACCTAAACAGTTATCTATTTGTTTAAAATTTAAGAATTTTCAACCGCAATACAAATTAAAATATCAAAATTTATATAATCCCTATTTGGTTTTTTTACAAATCCTAACTCTAAAAAAAATTCAGCTCCGTTGCACATTCGAAAATACATACACCATGAAAATTTGTTTAAACAATTGCGAATTTTTAGCGGCCGCATTGATACACTTATTCAGGATTTTCGTTTTTTCTAGTCAGTTTTGCACAAAATACTACCTAAGAAAAAATTTCGAATCTCCAGCTCATCTGTAAGTGCCTAAACATTAGTGTCCTCCTATATGTTATCATTATATATAGACGTTTCTAACAGAGAAGGATATAACATACTAGTAGAAGGTGCTTGCATTCTGCAAGCATATCATCTCACCTTGAAAAAACATAGATTTTTCAGATAGATATTTCATCATTACAAATATTTTTCTAATTCTAAAAATTGCACCTCCGCAGCAATTTTCGTTTTTCTCTTATGTAAAATTAATAGATTAAAACAATCTCCAAAGATTGAACTTTTAAGAATTTTATACTTTCTCCATAATGGGTTACTAATGCTACACACAAATAAACATTTCAGTATATCCATGAAATTGTAATTACGGCAGTTAAAAATTATTTAAATTTAAACAATTAGATAAATGTTATTTCACTTGTAAATGTGCTACAAATTTAAAATTTGGTATAAATTTGTTGCATTATTAACTCAATGTGGAAAAAGCATTATATTCCTAAAATTGCAAATATTAGTGATTATTTTACTGCATTATTTTTCTTTAAGGAAAAACGAAAATCGGAGCAGAAGAGAAATCTTTTGAATCGAAGAAATATTTCCCTTGATGAAATATCTCTCTGAAAAATTAATGTTTTTAAAAGGTGAGATGAAATGCTTGCAGAATGCGAGCACCTTCTACTTGTCATTATATATCGATGTTTATTACATAGGGGGAGGAAATAACATGCGTCTATATATAATGATAACATATATATATATAACATATATGAGGACACTAATGTTTAGGCACTTCCAGATGAGCTGGAGATTCGAAAGTTTTTCTTAGGTAGTATTTTGTGCAAAACCGACTAGAAATAAAGAAAATCCTGAAATAGTGCAATAATGTGACCGCTAAAAATTAGCAATTGTTTAAACAATTTTTCAAGTTTTATGTATTTCCGACTGCTACGGATCTGAAAATTTTTAGAGGTAAAAACAGTGCAACATTGCGGCCGCTAAAAATTGGCAATTGTTTAAAAAAATTTCAAGGTTTATGTATTTTCGAATGTGCTACGCAGCTGAAATTTTTTTTTGAGGTAGGATTTGTAAAAAAACGAAAAAGGGATTATAGAAATTTTGATATTTTAATTTGTGTTGCCGTTAAAAATTCTTAAAATTTAAACAAGTAGAACACTGTTTAGGTACTACGGGTTGAGCTAAGACGCTGAAAATTTGAAGTTATTTACAGAGTATTGCGTTTGCACAAATAAACATTTGAATCTCTCCATAAATATATTGCGACGGCCGTTAAAAATGTTTAAACTGCACACTATTAGAAAAATATTATTTCAACTTTAAAATTTGGCTAAAATGTGTAGCATTATTACCCCATAATGGAGAAAGCAAAATATCCTTAAAATTACAAAGTTGGGATTTTTTTTTTAATCTATAATTTTTACATAAGAGATAAACGAAAATCGCTGCGGAGGTGAAATTTTTAGAATTAAAAAAATATTTGTAATGATAAAATATCTGTCTGAAAAATGAATGTTTTTTCAAGGTGATATGATATGCTTACAGAATGCAAGCACCTTCTACTAGTATATTTGATATGTTATATCGTTCTCCTCTGAGAGGAACGTCTATATGAGGCGCCTAGAATCAAAACCCACCAAATTAATTTTTTATAAAAATTGAGTTATATACGTTTTCTTATAGTTCTTATAATTATAAAAATATAATTTCCCTTCTAAAACTTTAAAATTTGGCAGAAATATGTGGCATTATAGTTGGTAGCACGTACGAAGGCGGGTAGCAACTTGATGTGCAGAAGGCAAGATTTTCATGTGGTTTCTCTCAAAAATAGTTCACACTTGTAGAAAGCCTAAGAACGAACCTCTTGGTTCGCTCGTGAAGGCAGCTTACCGTAAATACCCGCGTATCATGCGCACCCTCGTATAACGCGCAGGGGGGTTTTCAGCCTCGTAATCTATGATTTTTCTTTATACCCGCGTATAGCACGAACAGATTTTTTTAGCGTTACCGTTCCAGAATAAAGTAGATGGTGTAACACGGTCAAAAACAATGATCGAATTATGTATTGGTAACATAACGAAAGTGCGTAATGAAATTTTCGAATAACGTTCCAGAAGAACGTCAGCTAACTCAATCATTACATACTCTGGTTTACTTACAAGGTGATATTAGGATATACACAGTAATCCAATTATATTTATTTCATAGTATGGCATATGACATTGTTTGAGCTAATAAATTGAAGGAATGACGATAATTCTATGTCTAAGTTTTTAAATACGTTTTAGTCACACCTGAGGTGGACGGGTTCGCCCAACCTTCAGCTTTAACCTTATTAGAACACTCTGGAGCACATAAAAACGATAGCAAATAACCATAATTAACTACAGACTCTAAGAATCAAGAAAAAACCACGTATGAATGCTGAGAGAAAAGTAGGGAACGATAACTTGATTTAGTTCTACAAGAAGCGTCAACACCCAGCGTACTCGAAGGCATCATGCCATTGTTTCTAATTGTAAGTAGTACCAGTACCTCACCACCAGGACGGGCGCCGGTGTAGGGTGACGTCATGCGTAATATGACGATTCCGATAACAACATCGAAGAAGAATGGTCCAGTGACGAAGAATTTCTTGGCTATTTATGAGTGATTCCTTCGTAAATAAGGTACTAAGAGAAAAAACTAGTTCATAATAGCGATAACTGAAGCCACAGAAATGATTCAAACGTTAGGGGCATACGTTTACCCTACCGTACCTTATCTACCGCAAAGGATTAATTTGTACTTCTGAAGCACTAATAATACACTCAAAAATACCTGACCATAAATCATAGTCCTAAATCTAAAATATTGTAACAGATATTTAACTAACCAAAAGAATGAAAAAATAAATTACCTTGACAATTTCAAAGTCGAAGCCAAAATTGTATAATTTAATTGGGAATATCTCTTAAATGAAAATGATCCTAACAAATTATATAAGAACGTAAAGAAGAAGCTTGACGAAATCTATGCATTGTCAAGTAAAGAATCTTCTCATCTCTAAATAAAAAAGGATAGACGCCAAACTAATCATATAAATAAAAACAAGGGATAAATATTACAGAAAGTGAAAAAGCAATCTGACTAACATGATATATAAAGAACAATATAAATGTATAAGAAATAGAGTCCAATCAAAACTAAAAATATCGAAAATTAATTATTATTAGTCCAGATTCTCAGATATAGATAAAGATATAAAAGGTATGGCAAGAAATTAACAAAATAACTGGTAAATTCAAATATACAAATTCAGATAACTTAATAATTAAACATAACAATAGCTTTAAAGTCAATGATTTAGTAGATAAGCTTGCTGAACAATTCAACTCTAAAATTACAAATTTGAAACTGAATTGCTATTTGAAACTAAGCAGAATGAACCATCTTTCCATGCAAAGCAGCAGAGGTATAACTGGATATATGGTGCTTACGGCAAAATTTTAAAGAAACGGCTTGTTTAAGTAGAATATTATTTTTCCTGCGTTTTAATAAAGAATAAGAGTTTGTATTAACAATAACTTTAACAGTTCAGAATTAAATTAATACTAATTTATGGGGAAATAAGTTTTTAGCATTTTTTGCATGATTGATTGGCACCTTTTGCAATTGGTGCCTATGGCATATGCCACCTTTGCCATACCCTAGTTATGCCACTGCAAAGCAGTATTTACATACCTGAGGCTTAAATAACATAGATAACATTAGAATTAAAGACATTAAAGAGAACAAAATCATGATCCCTATAATAACAAGAATAATTAAACACAGTATACAATATGGTACAGTCCCAGACAATTTAAAAGCTGCTATTATAAAATCCATTCATGAAGGAGGAAAATTTAATGATTTAAATAACTATAGACCGATCTCTATACTACCATCAATTAGAATTTTTAACAGCCAAACAAATAAAAATATCAAAATTTGTATAATCCTTATTTCGTTATTTTAGAAATTCTACTTACAAAAAAATTTCAACTCCGTTGCACATGCCGAAATACATAAACCTTGAAAATTTGTTTAAACAATTGCGAATTTTTAGCGGCCGCATTGTTGCACTTGTTCAAGATTTTCGTTTTTTCTAGTCGGTTTTGCACAAAATTCTACCTAAGAAAAAAATTTCGAATCTCCAGCTCATCTGGAAGTGCCTAAACATTAGTATCCTCCTGTTATCATTATATATCGATGACTCTTACAGAGGAGGATATAACATACTAGTAGCTGGTGCTTGCCTACTGCAAGCATTTCATATCACCTTGAAAAAACATTCATTTTTCAGACAGACATTTCATCATTACAAATATTCTTTCAATTCTAAAGATTTCATCTCCGCAGCGATTTCTGTTTTTCCCACATGTAAAAATAATAGTTGAAAACAATCCCCAAATGTTGCAATTTTAAATATTTTACACTTTCATCATTATAAGGTACTAATGCTACACATTTTAGCCAAATTTTAAAGTTGTAGCACATCTATAAGTAAAATAATATTTTTCTAATTGTTTAAATTTAAATAATTTTTAACGGCCGCCGCAATTCATATATGGTAAAATTGAAATGTTTATTTAAGCAAATTTGCTCCTCTGTAAATAATTTGAAAATTTCAGCTTCCTAGCTCATCCCGTAGTACCTACACAGTTATCTATTTGTTTAAACTTTAAGAATTTTTAACTGCCAAACAAATTAAAATATCAAAATTTGTAAAATTTCTGTTTCGTTTTTTTAAGAATTCTACTTATGAAAAAAATTTCAGCTCCGTAGCACATTCGGAAATGCCTAAACCCTGAAAATTTGTTTAAACGATTGCGAATTTTTAGCGGACGCATTGTTGCACTTTCTCATGATTTTCGTTTTTTCTAGTCGGTTTTGCACAAACTCCTACCTAAGAAAAAAATTTCGAATCTCCAGCACATCTGTAAGTGCCTAAACATTAGTAACCTCCTATATCCTCCTCCTCCTCCTCTGTAAGAGTCGTCGATATATAATGACTAGTAGAAGGTGCTTGCATACTGCAAGCATTTCATCTCACCTTGAAAAAACATTAATTTTTCAGACGGATATTTCATCATTACAAATCTTCTATTAATTCTAAAGATTTTACCTCCGCAGCGATTTTCGTTTTTCCCACACGTAAAAATAATAGTTTAAAACAATCCCCAAATGTTGCAATTTTAAACATTTTACACTTTCTACATTATGGGGTACTAATGCTACACATTTCATCCAAATTTTAAAGGCATGGTATCTCCTTGCCTCGCTCCCTTTTCAGTCGTAAAGGCATTTATTTCTTCATGCAGCTGGACAGACAATGTCGCGTTTTTATAGATATTCTTGATTAAAGTAATGTACGTTTCTTCCACCCCTTATTTCTTCTGTGCATTTAGCACATACGAAGTTCGAACAGAGTCGAATGCTTTCTCGTATTCGATGCAGCAAATACAGAGGTCAATTTAATTTTTTATGCCATTGGGTTTCTTCCAGGTCCATTTTCTGTTGGGGCTCTTCTTAAAGAAGGAGCTCATTATCCAGAGACTGATACATTCGACAAAGTCTGCAAGTCGGTCTCCTCGTTCGTTTCTGTCTCCATAGCCCCATTTCCCAACTGCGCTGTCATATTCCTTTCGTTCCCTTACTTCCGCGTTTAAATCGCCCATGACCACTTTTAGATGGCACCTTCCTTTATCATGCAGCTCTCCAATTTCTTGGTAGAAATCTTTCACAACCTCGTCCGAGTATGTTGAAGTTGGCGCGTAGACTTGGACTATTTGCTGTTTATACTTCTTATTTATTTGAATCACTATTCTTGCTGCTCGCTCGGATGACCTTTCTATTTCCACGATGTTGCTTTTCAATTTTATGTTGACGATGAATCCAACTCCTGCTGTTCTTCCTGTGTCAGTTCCCCTGTAATAAAAAACATGTCCACTTTTCAGTTCTTATAGACCTTCTCCTTTTAATCTTACCACTTAGTCCTAAAATATCCCATTTGATCTTCTCCAGTTCTTCTTGAAGCTCCTGAAGTTTGTCTTAGCTGGACAAAGTCCGGCAATTGAAGGAAGTTAGGTTTAGGTTCAAGTAATTTGGTAAGTGTGAGAAGGAGTGGCAGAGGGTGTTTAACCCCTGGGGATTCTTGGCACCCTCTGCTTCATGTCTTCTTCCTGATCACTGTCACGTTCAGGAGCAATCCAGCGTCCGGAGAATGAAGGCCGTACGTAATGATGGTTGTGCATCATATAGAAGTTCTGGTTCTAAAATATTACGCCGGCCCAACACAGGTTGGTGAGTTCCTCTTTCATTTGGCCGGAAATACTGCAAAAAGATTTCACAGCACTATTGAACTTACCAGTGTCCAAGGACACCGCTGTACTTCACCCTTTACCCTCCGTTTGCACCCTTCCACCGACTCTGAGGCAGTGATTCAAGGCAGTTGGAAGGGATATCAATGCCTCAAATCACTCCCTTCCCCTCTTTCACGTAACACAATCATTTCCACTATAGAGGTCTGCTCCCTCTACACCAAAATTCCTCACAACCAAGGACAGTCCACCCTGAGAAAATCACTGGAGTCAAGACCATCTGACACAAGATCCTCTTCCCATTTCCTAACGGAGCTGACTGAAATGGTGCTCCAAAACAACAACTTCTCTTTCGGAGGCGCCACTACATACAAATAAAAGGTACCGCGATGGGCACTCGCATGGCGCCCTCCTATGCAAATATCTTCTTAGGTGAATGGGAGGAACGCTTTCTTGACGTATACTCCAGACCACTCCTATGGCTGAGGTATATTGGCGACATATTTCTTCTCTGGACGCATGGACCTGACTCCCTAAAATCCTTTCTACAATGCCTCTCTTCCCACCCCACGCTTTCCTTCGCCCACTACTACTCTGCCTCCAACGCCATCTTCCTGGATGTCGATCTCTCCATCCGGGAAAACAGAATACACACCAGCGTGTACTTCAAGCCTTCCAACCACCTTCAGTACCTCCACTTCAACAGCTGCCATCCCCTCCACACCAAAAACTCAATTCCCTACGCCCTAGCACGCTGAGGGCAGAGAATCTGCTCAGACAGAGACTCGCTGTCCGAGTATTGCCCACACCCAAACATGCATTTCTTCAGCGAGGATACCTGCCAGATCTGATCCGGGACCATAACCGGCGTGCAGTCGCACCCACCACCCCTAACTCCCACCCCAATACTCACGCAATCACCGATCCAACCCCTCAACTCAACTTAACCACCATTTTTTCCCGGGATCTACGATATTCGGAGGAATGGCCTAAAAGCCGCCCAACCTATCCTCACATCCTCTCTTCACCAGGTTCCATTTCCTATACCAGCGATCCTCTCCTTCTGCAGACCCCCCAGTCTGGCTAACATTTTATAAAAAAAGGAACCCCCAGCATCCACTCCCCTGCACCCTGACGAATCTTACCCCTGCGGTAGACCCCGATGTCTCACATCCCCAATAAACCCAAAATGTAATTCCTTCTCCATCCCCACAACTAACATCACCTACCCCATAACTTCTCCTACCAAATGCACCACCCGCAATATCATTGACGCACCCAGTGTCCCGATTTTTATATTGGCCTCACCAGCAATCCCCTCAACATCCGCATCAACGGCCACCGCAACAGCGTCATTCTTAAATCACTGCTGCTTTGGCTCCCCAACTCCGTCAGTGGGAGCTTGCTCATATCCATCTCCTAAAATCCTCCCCCTGGCATCAACTGTAGCGATTACCCCCTCGTCGGACTTTGTCTAGGTTCCGAGACTCCGCCTTAAAAAAAAAGACTCCGAACTGAATGGCAACCTCCTGCCGCCTCGCCGTCTCGTTGTTATAACAGACGCTCGCAATATATAGTGCAAATGGACGACCCTCCCTCTCATCTCGTTCCAGTTTTCAACGGCTTCCTCGATGAGAAGGCAAATCAAGGTGTTTTCCGCAAATATTCGTCCAGTAAAAATTTTCCAGCTAAACGCCTAATCGTGACGTGCTACCTCCTCCCCTCCCCCTGCTCATTGTCTACGCTTGCGCGTGTCGACGAGATAAGACGTTTTTTCGCTCTCTTTACCCATGGTCTACGCTACGAGAAGGTTGTGTGTGGCACCTGTCCTGCCTGTCCCTGATGAAGATTCCAGTGCCAGTTCGAGTGAATATTGAAACCTACCCACGTCGCAAGTTGACTGGTATTTTCTGTTAAAGAACTTTTGCTTTTTGGCTAATAAATGTAATTTGTTCATTGTGAATTTTGTTGTTTGTGCAGCCTACGATTGTAACGCAACTTTCGCTAGAATAGCACTCCATTTCGGCCATTCCCCAATCCCCTCCGCATCTCCCAATCCCCGACCTTTCCACTATACCCTTTCAAGCATTTCATCTCACCTTGAAAAACATTAATTTTTCAGACAGATATTTCATTATCAGAAATATTCTTTAATTCAAAAGTTTGTACCTCTGCACCGATATTCATTCTTTCCTTAGGGATAATATTGAATTAAAATCAATCCCAAAAAATTGCAATTTTTAAGAATATTATACTTTTTCCACTGCTTGGTACTAAATACCACACATTTATGACAAATTTGAATGTTGTAGCACATCTAGAAGTGCAATAATATTTATCTATTTTTTTAATTTTAAAAGATCGCAATAACAATTTCATGGCGATTTTTAAATAATTATGTTCGCTTTTGCCCTAAGTTCTAAATGACTGAAAATTTTCAGCTCTCCACCAATTGCATAAATATTTATCCATTTGTTTAAAATTTACGAATTTTTAACAGCCAAATAAATTAATATATCTGAATTTTTGCAATCCCAATTCGGTTATTTTTACGAATTCTACTTTTACAAAAAAATGTCAGCTTCGTAGCTCATTAAGAAATACATAAACATTAAATATTTGTTTAATATCCCAGAAGTTAACGGATACCTTGATCCTGGCTGGTGCAAATCTGATAGCGGTGGACGCGTCGCTTTCTAGTGACAATTTTTGGTACGACCGATGTTCAACAGTGTGCATTCGATATTTTGGGGCTTCGAATGAACGACGATTTTAATTTGAATGATTTTGCTGTTGGCATATAACCTATCTCTTCTTTCTATGTATAACCACGTTATCGCAAAAATCAGTGGACAGTTTTTTTAGTGCTTAGTTCGTTCTTTGGTGTTGTGTGAATCGGTACAAATACTGACAACTTGGATTAATAACAATATTTTGTGTTGTTAATAACTCACTTTTTGTGGTGCATCTGCGGCGATCTGCGATTGCGTTAGTAGAACTTTTAATTAAATATTAACAGTAGCCCTTAAATATGAGTGCGAATAAGCAAATAAAAGTTGACAATGAAAATCGCGAATTCCAAGAACGATGGACAGTTGAATATTTCTTCATTTTGGACAAAGGAATACCACGTTGTTTGGTGTGTTTACAGACTGTTGCGGTTTATAAAGAATACAATAGAGGGCTGTCAAAATATTTAATTATGTTTCTTAATAATTCTTTGTAATTGACTTAATTAATCCCTGTGAATATTTTTTTGTTAAATCGTCTTCATTATGCAAAAAAATATTTACAATAACTCTTTTAAATATCCCGCGAAAACGGCATCCTGGTTGGAGAGAGAGTAGGAAGGGGCACGTGACGTCATGATATGAGGACACCAGCCATTAAAAAAGATGTTTCACCATGTTTATCCCACCAAAGGCCAACAGGGGAGAGGATAACAAAGATTTAATATGTTCTGAGTCCTTCACTTTAACCACCCTCCAAGTCTCTTATTGAAAATGTGTCTGACACCTTTTCCTAAAATCGTTTTTCTATAATTCAAAATGTATGCCTAATTCTCTGTCTGCAAAAACTTTATTGAATGTTTAACGACAATATAGTAATGTTTTTCTTCATGTTTTTACATCTAATTATGATTTGAATCTGAACACAACGAATCTTTCCTTTGTGTTTGAACCGATAGTCCTTAATAATATATGTTCAAAATTATAAAAACATCAACTGGAAGTTTAAGCTACGTAAATATATTAATTTTATTTTGCTAATAATACGAAACAATTACTTTAAAAGTATGTATATATATATATATATATATATATATATATATATATATATATATATATATATAATTCATAAAAGTATCAATTAGAAGTTTAAGTTACGTAAATATTAATTTCTTTATGCTAATAATATGAAACTATTACTGTAAAAGTATCTATATAATTTATGAAAACATCAACTGGAAGTTTAAGTTACTTAAACATTAATTACATTTTGCTAATAATATGAAACAATTACTGTAAAAGTATCTATATGTCTCTTTAAAATGAGCGAGATTCGTGAAAACACTGAAACACTATTTTTCTAAAGAGGACTTAATTAAAGTTCGATAAAGAAAAACTATCATGTCATCAACAAGCTGTGTTAACACATTTATATTACCGCTAGTCCATTAATAAAGATAACATATACGTTATGAGAAATAAATATGTACAATAGGTAGTTCTATTTCTGGCCATTCAAGGCGTCACCATCACGGGGGGGTTAACTCTTATGGGAGAAATTGGTTCTAGGTAGTCGTGTGATGTCACGTTTAGTTCCATGTAAGCGATACCCATGGCGCTGTTGCGCTCTATGACGTATTCTTCGGCAGCCAATGCAGTCAATGAGCGAGCGCCGAAACGAATTTGAAAGAGTTGGAGCGTTGGAATATTACGTGATAACATCTTTGTCGACGTGAGAAAGACTGTTGAACTGTCGTCTTTTCGCCAAGCTAGTTATTTTTTTCATACAGGTAAGGATGCATTGATTATAGAGTATATGAATGAATGATTAACAACTTCAAATTATACAGGTGATACATATGACTCTTTGTGTTAATTATATCTTTTTCTGTTCATTGCAGCGTTTCCATTAGACATAAAATGAGTGATTCCAAGAAAGTGTTACAAACTCGGAAGTGCTCCAAAATTAACTGCGGGCAGGCCCGGACATAGAGACCCAGGGCCCCTAGGCAGTTAACAGAGTCGGGGCCCCCTTTTTGGTAATTTAGCAAAGAACAAACTTTACTTTTATTTTTTATTTATTTAACGTGCTTTGACTTTAGAAAATAGACAAGCAGACTTAGAAATGAAATAGACAAGTACCAACTATACTTTTTTACACATTATAATTTTTACATTTTCATATAATTACAAGATTACATTGCCACGCGACGAACTTTCTTCTCTGCAAAGGAACGGATGACCTCACTATAGTCCACAGACTGCGTTATTTCTGACTCTATGTACAGCACAGAGAGTGAATTAAGCCTCTTCTCTTCTGTGGTAGATCTTAAATAATTCTTTACTCTCTTTAGCACTGAAAACGACCGTTCTGCCGAACAGTTTGACCCTGGTGTACACAACAGCATCCGGAGCGCTATTCCCACGTTTGGATAAATGTCCAAAAAGCCTTTTTCCTGGATGTACTTGTATAGCTCCAGTGACGATAACCCTTTTCCCCCTGTAGCCTCAGCGGACAACAAATGAGCTCGCAGGTGCAGACACTCGTTTTCCAAAGTACCGTCCAAATCCCCCGGATAAAAGGCTTCCAGGTTCCGTGCTCCGTCACAGACGTCTCGAGATTCCAAACTATGTAGCTTCGTGAGAAAGTCAGACATTTTACTTGACTTCTCGTAAGCTATCTTTCCAGGATATCATTCCACAGCAGGGTCAGGAAGCACATTTCCAGGGAGTCAATTCAATTAAAAAAACCTGAAGCCTCAAAACGCGTAGATGGTTTTTCACTTGTGTCACTGGCGATTATCTGAAGAGCTGCCATGATCTCATTCCAGGAGCAACAGAGACTTCGGCAGGTGTCACCCCGAGCAGACCATCTTGTCTGAGAAAGGCTCTTCACAACTGTTAAATTTGGCTTCAGTTGAGATAACAAAACTTCCCATCTGTGTGTCGAGACCGAGAAAAAATTGTACAATTCCAGTAAAATACCGAAGAAAGGTATAACAGCCTCACAACACTCAGCAGCACATGATCCGACAAGATTCAGTGAATGAGCCGAACAGGGGACGAAAACTACCAGGGGATTCACTTGATATATTCTCGCTTGAAGACCGGAATATACACCCGACATGTTACTTGCATTGTCATAAGACAGTTGGCGATATCCAAGTCGTGATTTTTCAAGGTCTCGAGAACGACGTTAGCCAGGTCTTCTGCTATATGGCCACAATTTGGTATGAATCTTATAAATCGTTCGACAGGACATCCCTCTGCAGAAACATATCGTACTATGAATGAAAGTTGATCCACGTGGGAGATGTCAGGAGTCGAGTTGACAGAGATGGAAAAATACTTGGCATGCTTTATCTCAGTCACGATCGTGCTTATGACCTTTTCTGCCATGATGTTGATAATTTCTTCGCATATTCTAGACGAGAGGTATGATGTTGTGTCGCATCCTTTGTTTCCGTGGCGTTTTATGTGCGTGTCCAGAAAAGGATCGAACTCAGCCAAAATTTCTAGGGTCATGACATAGTTCCCACTGTTTCACGATCCAAATCTCTCCTGTGAACCTCTAAACGGCAATCCGCGTGCAGACAATGACCTCACAACAGCCACAATACGCCTCAAAACCTCAAGACTCTTGTCAACTCTACCGCCAACGTTCTTCCTCGCTAACAGCGTCGCACATGCTTACCTGTGATCGTCTGAATTTTCATGTTCCTTCATCCTTTGACCTGCATTTTTCCAGTCGTTGTACCCTTCATCATTAGCTAGCGACCCCGGTTTTCCAAACATCTTACAAGGGGCGCAGAACACGGTACCTTTGCTCTTCTAAAATACTAGCCAAGGCCGAGGTCGTTTTTCACCATTAGACAATGTTCGGCTAAAGAGTGAAAGGGATAGATACCTGGTTGTATCTGCGTACCGGCGCTTCGAAGAAGATAAATCTGCATCCATATTTTGTTTCACGCCATTTTGTACGAAGTGTTCGAGTGTGGCATCGGCATCGTCCAGCATCCACTCAGCAGGATCGTCACTAACAGATGGAAATGATGGAATCGTAAAACATGTGTTCGCATGCGATTCAGGATGTTCATCAGAATCTTCTCCAATGACTGCTGCGGGGTTTTCGGAAATCAAGTTTTGAGGAATTTGAGGTTGCTCGTCACAGTCAGACACGCTTGCCGGTTGACGGTCGTCACTCCATTCGCCAGAGGCTGATGCACTGGTACTAGTACTAGGTCTGGAAGAGCCGAAGAACGAGTCCAACTTAGGAACATTACGAAGAAGCTCTTTTTCCTTCTGCAATTTCCTCTTTATTCCTTTCTCTTTTCTGGAACCCGCTCAGTTTTTTGTTTACGTCAGACATCGGTAATTTCTAAAAAATAAGAGGATAAAGAGTAATAGTCACGTGATCATTTAGCTTAAATAGTAACTCACACGCAACTCTTTAACACTCTACGAGAATCAACTTTCACTATCGCAGGTCGCTGTTATTTCTTTTCGCTTGATCTCTTCTCATGAGCTTACTTTAAGCGGGCTGAGCCCTCTGCTTATATAGTCCCAGGATAGTGGAAGTTGGTGGGGGTTCGACCAATCAGAATACATGGTGGTATCTACAATATTTCAGAACGTTCCCTAATCGAACATTCTAGAATAGAGGTCCATGACATTCTAGAACATTCTTGAATGTTCCATAGTCTTCCACAGAGTTCTAGAACATTCGACACTTTTCTAGTGTTTTCCAGGACTTTCGAGAACTTTCTATACGCATACAATATCAAAATATCTAGAACCTTCGAGAATGTTCCTGTACTACCATTCACTAATCATTTCCGGAATATTCTATCTTACGGGATTATTCTATAAAATCTTAAGAAACTATGCACTAGAAAATTCTATCACTTTCTTTAGCTTCCGTCGCTAACGCTACTCGTATCGTAACCTTAACTAACCTCAGCAAATTCGCGTGGAAGATAAAACCTTTGAGCCGCAAAATTGAAATTGATACAACTTTCTAACTCACACTTTCAACGCGAACTGAAAAGTAGTGACAAGTTATAGAATGAAGTCAGGTGCGATGCAAAACAAACAAAGAACACAAACACAGTGTTGCCACTTGACTTGTCAAAAAAATAACTATGGTCAATTATTTTCTATTTCGTTCGGAAAAATTGACATATTATTTTCCGTGTCCTGTGTCCTCAATGTGTACCATTTCGGCCCCTGGTCGGGGCCCCCGCCGAGGTTGGGGCCCTAGGCAATCGACAAAATTATATACAGTAATACCTCGATATACGAAGTAAAAGTGTTCCGGGATTTCCTTTCGTGTATTGAAATTTAATATATTAATAAATTAATATACTTATATATGTTATGACGTACAGTATTAATATTACATACCGACGAAAATAAAGAATGTCTCACGTTTCTTTTTGACGTTAATTTTACTGTGGTTGTGTTTATGTCTGTGAAATTAAATCCAGATGGAAATCAATCAACTTTGTTTTGATTCCTAAGCTTATTGGTTCATCGAGACTGACAAAAATAACTTCTATTCCTACTTATGGCTTGTTTCTTTTAGCTATAGTAATTATGACGGTGTTTGTCTGGTGGTAATCCTCTGCAGCTTTCGTATGTTGCTCTTTGAAACATGATCTGCCTTGCTTCAAAATTATTCTTTTGACTATTTTACAAACATTCTGCTGTAATGTTTTTAAATGTTGCATGTTTCTTATATTTATTGAACATTAATTGATATATGTGGTTCAATTCCATTTTCTATGTTATATATCAATATGTACAATATTTCTTTTGCAATAAAACTTTAAATTTAAATTTTTTTTCTTTCTATTCTCACCCACTACTCCTTTGATTACGTTATTCATAAAAAAAATTTAATTTGCTAAGTAAATTAACGTCATTTATTGGAAAATAATGAATAAAATTAAATTGGTGCCAAGCTTTTTGAAAATGGCGCTCGCGGTCCTTTGCGAGCTGCCATTGGCTGCTGAAATTCGTTTGCTAGCTTGCTATACTGAGCCGTGATTGGCTTCTGAACTACACGTGACGTCATAGGTCTAGTCAGCAAGCCAGCAAGGACCACGTTTTTAACATGCGAGTTCCCTCCCCCTTTCAACATCAGGGCCCTAAAATACAACATTACCGAATATAACATTACTTCTACTGATATGGGATCGTTAAAAAATGCCCATTGCGCGAGTCAGCTGAGTTGTTATATATCGATATAGATGTCTTTCGATATATCGTATTTTGATGGTTAGTTTGTAAATACAGTGCAGTCTGCACTGCGGAGAAATGGAAGAAGCAGTAAGGAATAGTCGCAAAAAGGTTTGATTTATTACTTCATTGTAAGAATTTAGCATGGTGGGCTATGCCTTAATTATTTACGTTGGCATTAATACTTAGGTATATTAAATCGTAAACGCCAAGCAAACAAAACATGTATTGTATTTATAAACTATAAGTTTTGCACTTTTATTTCTGTTAAGAAAGCGATTGTATTTAGTGGATTCGCCTAGCACAAGATGAATTTATCTATGAAATTCGTAATGCATGTGCCATACTCTAGACGTGCACCAAGTTTTAAATACGGCTGCTTTTAAAACGAGTAGTCTTTAGTTCAGTTTCATCTTAATATGGAAATTCTTGTCCTGATGTAATAATTTCTTCAGCATAATTTCAGTATTCAATTTAATTACACGGTCGAGCATCCTTCATTCGATGCACGTGAGTTTTTCTCTCTTTTAGCTGCTGGTTTGTCATACATATGCTACCCTAATGGTACTGGCATAGGTGATGTGTGATAAAATGCATATTTATCTTACCGATAATGAGGTCAAAGCGAAGGTCCGCTGGTCGAGCACCTAAATTTTTCTATGATATTGATATATGCGTCCACATTATAAGAACAGAATTTTAGTTATTGATCTGAAATTACTTGTTAAAATACATACTTTTAATTTTGAGGAGTGTATTAAACGAGAATTCGTCCACACTCCTGTCTTCTACTCTTTATCGGAGCGCAGCTCCAAGATATTCGTCTTTGAACGGTTGCAGTATTAACTTTCCAGAAAGTAAATTGCACAAAATGCCCGTGCACACATCCCTCTTGTCGGAATGACAGTTAATACCAAAATGACCACAGTTTTTAATTTTTAGAAAATCTAGTGTCAATTTCAGAGAACTCATGTAGAGGTAATACGATAAACGAGTTCGAATTTCTTGAAGATGTTTAATATTAATTTTGGAAAGTGCTTTTGACAGAATTAAACTTTTAGAAAAATATTCTTTGTTTAAATCTCTCAATTTCAGAAGAAGTAACTCACTACTCTTTTGCTTATTTCATTTTGTATTGCCTGAGATAGTGATTCAAGGAAATTGAAAAGGGAAGAAGAAATGGTCGACTCATTTTCTTCTTTTACATGTAAACCTTTATCTTTTGTCATGTTTTAAAATGTCTCAATTATGTGAACAATATCAACAATTGTTGCAGAAGTTAACTATTTACAGAAGTATACTGTGGTGGAATGTCTTTAAAAAATAGATGGAGTAGTGCCCAACACTGTCTTGCAATGGTTGAGCAATATCATATCCATTGATTGCAAAGAAGTACACCTCAACTAGACATTGGACATTTGTTATGAGGCTTCACCAAAGAATTGCATTATAGTTGAGGAACTTTTTATTTTTCTTGTGGTTCCCATTCTGGTCTAAACCAGTGCTCCTCAAACTTTAAATTGTCGCGGCCCCTTGAATATCATGCGGATCCCTTTGAACTGTAAATTGTAAAAATAAGAAGCTTTATTGCAAATTTAATCATTTCATGTAGCTATTAATAACTTTTATCACATCGTATTTCCTCAAATTCTCGGATAAAATTTTATTATTCGTGAAAACTTTATTTTTCAACATTTCACCTTGCATCCAAAGTAATTCTGCAGCCCTCTGAGGGGTCGTGGCCCACAGTTTGAGAAACACTGGTCTATACCAATTTTTTTAGGATACTTGCGTATTAATACTATTTAGGGTTTTCTTAACAACTGCTTCAATACCTTTCATAATTTTAGACTCAACTTGACACAAGAATTTTCTGATAAACAAAAAAATGCAACCTGGAAATATCATAATCACAATAATTTTTAATGTCTCAGCACCCCTGTCACTCTGCTACTGCTGCAAATTTTTTAACAAAATAGGGGAGGAATATTCTTATATTCCTCCCCTATCTTATTTAGGTGTTCACATAACTGTGATCACTTTGTCAAACAGAATAGTCACTACCAAAAACAAATTTTAAAAGTCTCACTCATTTATTCTTGTCTAATTTCTGATTTAATTGATAGCATTTTATTTATTATTTAAGCGAATAATCAATTGACTCATTAATGCTAAGTTTGATAAATAAAATGAGCCTTTTTAACCAGGGATGATTTCAATCTGCCTTCCATTGTCTGGAATCATAATTGCTTTCATTCCTGTGATATAGAGCGTGAATCATGCAAAGCCTTTATAGAAATTTTCAACAAACACTCGTCATGTCAGGTAGTGAGGTGTCCCATGACATCGAAAAATATATATTAGAATTATTAACCACAAATTACCCAGAGCTTATGAAGAAGGTGTTTATAAAAGAAGGAATAAGTGGTTGTAAGGGTGTGTTGGTAGAGTTTAAGTTAGACAATGTTGAAAAACGTAAAGACAAGAAGAAAACTTGATTTGTTCACTAAAGCTGATTTTTCACATTTTAGGTATTTTTTTCTGAAATGATCAATGACACAGAGGATTTTTTCAAAGGGGGTCTAAAACATTTGGCTACATATTATCCACACAAAGTAGTAATCAGAGATGAGAAACACATTATCTGTGCTCATACCGTACAACACTTTTGTTGTGTAAATTCTCTGTATTTGTGGGTATGTGAACAGTTAAAAAAGATTCACTATTAACTACTGGTATAAATAATATTTTATAGCTTTTTTAGTTTAAAATATGGAAAATTTGATCATTTGGGATACGCCGACAATGTGATGAAATACAGGAAATTTTTCATAAAAACGGGACTTCTTGTCTTCCTAACCAAGAATAATTCACTCTGCAAGACCTTATAACAAAGAGCATTATATATGGGAGCATGGCCATTCGAGAGCATTTTTTGGGAGTGATTTAAGAAATATTTCTCCAAAATTTGACAGTCCACTTCGAATTTGTTTAAGTTCTTTTGCAAAAACTTTTTTTAAATAACTCATAATTCATGCAAATAAAAAATAAATGAAAAATATTTCATTAAATTAAACAAAAAAAACTTGTTAATTAATGATTTTCTGTTTGTATTGCCAAACCGATGAGCGGGCCATATATACTGCATGCGAAACGGATTCAACAGAGCTGGTTGTGGTGCAGCCGGCAAGTGCATGCTCCCCAAGCCTTGACACTGAGTTCAAATCCTGTTACTGGTAATTTTTTATGTAATTTTTGGCCCAGCTAATGTTGTACATTAATTTCTATTTATACAACATTAGTTTTGCTATTTAAAAACGTTGAAAATGCAATTTTCAGCTTATGGATGTTTTAAGTCTTCCAAATACTGATACTCACATTTTCATTGTTTTTAACTAGCCAAACTAATGTATTTTAATCTGTATTAATACAGATTAATGTACAACATTAGTTCGTTAAAAAAGTTTCATTAAAAAAATTGCCAAGGATTTGAACATACTACCCCAGTGTCAATGTTTGGGGAGCACACATTAGCCAGCTGCACCATGACCGGATCCGCTGAACCATTGTTTCACACATGGCATGCTCATCAGTTTGGCAATGCAAAGAGAAAATCATTAATTAACAAATGTTTTTTTTTGCTTAATCATTTGTTTAATTTAATAAAATGATATTTTTCATAAAAATTGATTTATTTATTTTCATGATTTATGAGTTATTTAAAAAAAGTTTTTGCAAAATAACATATTTGAAATGGACTGAAATTTTGGAGAAATATTTCTAAAATCACCCCCAATCACCTCCTGAAAAATGCTCTCGAATGGCCATGCTCCCATATATAATGTTCTCTATAACAGAAATGGAGAAATTACAGCCCACAAGAGCATATTATGCACCTTGTGAAGCCATGATAAATAAATTTTGCAACATATTGCATGTGTTTTCTCATACACAAATCAAAAAGATTAATTATTATTATCTCTTTGAAGGAAGTCAGAGGAGTGGTAGGAGCTTGAATGGCTGCGTATAATTCTTGTTTTATTATAATGTCTCTTGAAATTATATTGTTATTAAATGTGGTTTATGCAGTAAGACATTTAATCAAAACCGTTTCAGTCATTTTGTGTGTATTGACATCACAGTACTCGTCATGTGACGTTAGAAGGGAGGGCCAGGTGGGAACCTGCTGTAATACTGATTTTTAAAACGTCCCTTGATGCCATATCGTTATTTTTTGGAGAATATGGTTTATGTATTGTATGTCACATCAAGGCCTATGATTGGTTGAAATTTAATCGAAATCATTTGAGCCATTTTTGAGTAAATCAACGTTATGTGAAATTTAAGAAAAATTACCACAAATAAATACTCCCATTTTGAAGCTACATACATATATGGTTAATTTTTACAGGGCCTGTATTCCAGCTAATACCAATCCTAAATATCTTCAGATTTGATAAATTGTTTAGACCTTAGTGTAGGGTTTGGCAACCTGGGGCTCTTAAAGACTTAGGTGCAGCTCATTAAACCAACTTCTCCCATGAAAAGCAGCTAAAATGTCCAATTCCCTTGTGATTTCCATTACCGAGATAACTGAGTATTTATATGAAAAACACTTTTATTCATCATTATTTTCTCGTTGAGTTGTATATTGATTTGGAAACAAGTGGCTCATCTTGTTAATTAAGTTGCCAACCCCTTTCTTAGGGCAACAAACAGACGACAGACAGATGACATTGTGAAAATGACTATTTTGGACCCAGTGATGCTTAATAACTGTAAATGCATCGAAATCAATTTTTTTACAATCATGATTCTTTTTCTATATATCTATTACTAACGGAATAGAATCTTGGTTTTGTATGTACAGGTAACCCTCTATTAACACGGTACCTGAATTACATGGTTTCAGTTTTACATGGTCGAAAAAATGCTATCGGTTTTCATTAACACAGTTTGAGACTTGGTTTTAAACATTTTTGTTTTCAGCTTTATAATTTTTATTAAACATTCAACCAATATTTGAATTTTAAATAAAGGGTTGCTTGAATGTTAGCTAAAAATGTGTTGCAGTGCTCTATTTACAATCAAAGTTTTATCGAAACTTATTTGATGAGGAGCAGTTATATTAAACCACGCAAAATTGAAATTATATATATATTATATATAAAATATAGCAAAAAAATTTACCTAAAAGAAGAGAAATTAAACATATTAATAGGTGCATTATCTTGTATTCAGTAGCAGATTTATCTTAAAGCCGGTGTAGGTACTGCTTAAGGCCACAAGCACTTAATTGGACACCATTGCATCTGGTTCCGTGGCTAGGGTTGCCAAGAGTATTATTTCTTAAATTTTTATTCAGGGTACAATTCCGATATAAAACTGAACAGGTGGTGTCAAGGGAGACTAATGACAGGTTAGGCATGTTAAGAGTGATGCAATATAGTGATCTGAGCATCCCATGCAGACAAGCATAAGCTGTAATATTGTGAATATTTTTGAAATGAGAAAAAAGTCTGCTAAGAGAAAATTGATCTGCCATGATAGTTCAATGGTAGAATATCCGCCTGGCAAGTGGAAGACCTGGGTTCGATTCCTGCTCATAGCAGACTTCTTATTTAGAAAATATTCCCATGTTTACAGTGGTTATTCGATCCCTCCCTTGCACCTCAACTCCTAAGAAACAACGTCTGCTTTTAGAGTGAATGTGAAATTTATTAATTTAATTTAGAAATTATCCCTAGTGTTTATGCGAGCCCTGATGGAACTTCCTTCCCTTTCTCATGGCTATCGTTGCATCTCTTGAGTCAACACTTGAAAGTAAGGAATGAATCATCAAAACACTTGAGAGGGAGGATTCTTTTGGGTCTCTTGTGTACATAAAAGATATTTTCATCTTTTTTTCGACCAATGAAATCTACTTGTTGCATTTTGCCAATTCAGAATTGATTAGTTGATTAGAGAGAATCATATCCTAGTCTTTGCTTTTATTTGCCACTGGTCAGTCAGTTAGATGAATATTCTTGGGGCGTTCAAGACTTCTCGAGTGACTTGAGCTGAGGTTGAGAGCGATTATTGTAGTGAATGTGAAAGTAGTTGAGGAAAATTCATTTTTTTCATTTTTATGGTTGTAACAGAAAGTGAGACTTAGTATCAATGGTAGAACTCTGCAAAATTTCATTTTGCTAACAAACTAAATTTAATTTTTCTTCAGCCTTGACATTGAAAAGAATAACATTCCAAAACAAAAAAATCAATTTCATAACATTTTTTAATGATTAAATTGTAGAATCAAAGATTTTAATTTTAGTTTTGAATTCAGAGAATGTTTTTTTGTTTGGGCATAATTTATACATATTTTGAAATTTTATTAATGAAACTTTGAACTAAAGAGAAATGTCAAAATAAAACTGTTATTGCAACTTAAAAAAATTTTCTTAAAAAACATACTTTTTGTGAACTGAATCCCGTTTCGTATTAATTCTTAAGTCTCAATTAACATGATTTGGATTACAGTGTTTTCGTGGAATAAAACTACAATGTTATTCGAGGTTATCTCCAAATTTCTGTATCTCCACATTATATATGAGAGTTACGTTTACGAGAAGCAATGCAGCATAATTTTCATTTGCATTTTAAAATTACAATCATCATACGAATCTATTTTCATACCATTGATTTTGAAATACTTGTCGAATCGGACCATATATGTACTTTAAACATGAAAATTTTGCATTTTTTGGCTTAAAAATGCAATTGCATTGCATTGTTGCTCATTGTAGAAATTTAGTACATTGCTTAAAAGTTCGTCACCTCTGGCGCTGTCAGTCTCCCTACCATCCAAATTTTAATCTACATGCATGCAAAGCCTGGTGTTATTACTTCATAATAAATATTGTCATTATTCTAATATCCAATTTGCCTTTAACTGCTTAGAGAGAAAAACACTTAATTGTAATTTCGTTTTGTTTCCGTAACAAACAAAGTTGTTATAATATCAGTTTTTATTATTACAAATATAAAGTTCTTCAAATATAAATTCATTGAAATTAATTTTCTCACTTTGGTAAGAATGATTGTTGCTCTATGTTGATTGGGCATGTAAAATGCTAAATAAATCTCACTGTATTTCGAATAGATTGTTTCAAATGTTTATACAATGAATTTTTCCTATAAAATTTGTAACAAGATTGAAATGAATGACATTTTATGAACTTTAATTGCCATTCATTTTCTAAGAGGAATGAGTTCAATGAAGGTGTCAAATAAACATGAACAATTTAATATATGTAAACAACACAAGGATGGCATGGTGTAGGTTGCATTTGCATTTAAGGGTCATGGCACGAATTAGAGACTGGTGAAAGATATCAGACAATAGATCCAGTTTCCCAAGTATGTGGAGAAGGATCATATCTACTCTGGGTTGGCCCTCCTTATGTGTGCACCACTGGAAATGAATACACTAATTTATGTGAGGCAACAGATAACACACGGGAGAAAGAATCATGGTCTTAGACGCTCATCTTTTCTTAACGCAGCAGTACTCGCGCATATTTTTGTAACGTAAGAGGTCGCGCTGGTAGTAGTAGTAGTAGTAGTGGTTTTATTCGCCGTAGGCAATACATTGCACATTGCACACCCCACGTATATTATTGTTTAAATAATTATTAATCGTTGATTTACAATAAATTTTTCATTTTGTCTCTTGATGTATTTTCGATTAATTGAAATTTAGTTTAAGAACCCTCAGCTTAGTGGCCCATGCATCTGAGATCCTAACCACTATAATTTTGTGGAGGATTGAGGGGAAGATAGAAGCGATGCTCACGGAGGACCAGTTCGGGTTCAGGAAAGGAAGGGGCACACGTGAAGTAATTTTGGGACTTCGCCTAATTATTGAAAAGCGATTAAGGAAAGACCAAGACACGTTTATTGCCTTTGTAGACCTAGAAAAGGCATTCGATAAGATCGACTGGCAGCAGTTGTTCAAGGTACTGAGGGAGGCAGGCATAAAGTACAAGGACAGGAGAGTGGTGCAGAGTCTGTACAGAGAGGAGGTAGCGGTGGTGAGGTGCGGCGAACACCAGGAAGAGAATAACATCAGGCAAGGAGTGCGACAGGGTTGCTCTCTCTCACCTGTACTATTCGATGGCTATATTCAGAGAGGGCTGGATGAGGTGAGAGAGAAACTTGAAGGAGTAGGAGGAGTTTGTATTCAGGGGGAGAAAGTTGACATGCTACGTTTTGCTGATGACATTGCAGTATTGGCTGAGAATGAACAAGATTTGGTAGCGACCCTGGCAGAGTTCGAGACCACACTCAGCAACACCTACAACATGAACATCAACAAAGTGAAAACTAAGATCTTGGTGGTTACCAGGCATGGTACGCAGGCGCACTGCTCATTGGGCGGGGAACGGCTGGAGAATGTGGAGTCTTTCACGTATCTCGGAAGCAGGTTAACATTGGACGGAAGGTCAAAAACAGAAATCATAAGTCGTATTAATCACGCAAAGACCGCCTTCAACAAAAAGCGCAGCCTTTTCGTCTCTAACAGCATTAATAAGCACCTCAGGAAACATCTGGTCAAAACTTTTGTATGGAGTGTATGGAAGTGAGACCTCGGGGAGGCAGAGAGGAAGAGGATAGTGGCATTTGAAATGTGGTGCTACTGTAGAATGTTAAAAATCTCCTGGGTGGACAGAGTGACCAACTAAGAGGTGCTGAACAGGATTGAGGAGGAGAAGCCGTGCCTGTGTGATACGGTACGGAGGAGAAGAGATGTCTGGGTCGGGCACCTCATAAGACACGAGGGGCTGGTTAGGACGATCCTCGAAGGTGCTGTGGAGGGGAAGAACGCTAGAGGCAGACCGAGGATGGAATATATTAACCAAATCATGGAGGATACCAGCTGCCCCACCTACACAGCACTGAAGAGGCTGGCTGAAGATCGAGAAGTTTGCAGAGCTGCTGCCAAAAGCACAAAAGAAGAAGAAGTTTAAGATGCCAATTATTTAACCAAAGTTGAAGAAAAAATTGTGGAAAATACAATGTTCGTTCTTACTTTTCTGAAATTTTATATTTCGTAATCAGTAAAGTATCTGTTCAATAGCGATCCCATATCATAAACAACAACACTAACAATGCAAATAGTAACAATAATTCCACAATAAAACGTATAAACCACTCACAAAACAAAAAACAGGGAGATATCTGCAGAATGCTCTGTTGCACCGTCTAAGAAAAATGTCCAAACTCAAAAGAATAATCATGGTATGCTAGTTTTTTTGTGTGCAAAAATTGTTGAAGGAACATGCCACTCCAGCTACTGAAGGGTAGGCATCACAGAACCTAAAAGTAAATGAACCCTGTCATAAAACAATGCTCGGGTGTCTTTTTCTGTAATGCTCTCTGCCTCCCTCTATCCTTCTTCTCTCTTTCTCTCTCTGCCTCTCCTTCCACCCCCTTCTCTCCAATCCATTGCTTTCGCTTCCTCTCTCTCCCCCTCCCTCTCTCCCTCCCTACCTCTCCCCCTCCCTCCCTCTCTCCCCCTCCCTCCCTCTCTCCCCCTCCCTCCCTCTCTCCCCCTCCCTCCCTCTCTCCCCCTCCCTCCCTCTCTCCCCCTCCCTCCCTCTCTCCCCCTCCCTCCCTCTCTCCCCCTCTCTCCTCCTCCCTACCTCTCTCCCCCTCCCTCCCTCTCTCTGCATCTCCTTCCACTCCCTTCTCTCCAATCCATCGCTCTCCCTCTATTTCTCCGTCTCCCTCTTTTTCTCTGTCTCCCTATTTAGCTCTTTCCTCAAATCGTTTTTGAATTCTATTCTTACCTTCCACCCATCCTCCATCCTCTCCCTGTATCTATGTACCATATATACTCGTGTATAGGTCGGCCCCGACTTTTTCATAAATTTTTTTGCTTTTTCGTATTTCTCATGCATAAGTCAACTCCAGATTTTCAGGTGTAGTAGAACGATTTTTTTGTATTTAATACGTGTTGATTCATTAAGTTCCCTTTGGTCCGATATAACTACGTTGTGTCATAGAGCTGTCTGACGTCTCCTCCAGCACCACTGCATAACATCAAAGTCGTAACATTGTATATGCCTTTTAATAGATCCAATGACTCTGGATCCTCTGTATAGACTTCGTATTTCATCCCAGCGTTCATTCAGAAGCTATCTTTGTAAAGAACAGGTAACAAAACTGACGTTGGACCGCGGAGGATAGGTGACGCCGAAATTGACGATAAATCGGCGGAAAGATGACCTATGTGGTCCTAGGAAATCCGTTTCTCACATAGTTGGATGAGGAACAAAGGAACCTACACCTCGGAAAGCGCAAGTTTCGTACTTGGAATAGTTGAGCAGCTTACTTTTAAGAAAGAGAAACGTAACGATAATGCTAATTATTGTTTATAATGGTAATTATATTTGACGAAATTCTAGTTTGCAAAAATATAGATTTATGTTTGTCTTCCGTTTTTCCGCCTTTTCTCCTGGTAGTTCCATTTCTTGTCGCTTTCTCGGCGTTGCCATCGCTGGCGTTGCCTTGTTTACCTTTGCCCGGGTTATGCGCACAGTACCAACATTTTTATACCACAAATACTTCGGCAGATACTAATTTAATCTGTGATGCATAGAGGTAGGCGTTGACTTTCTGCGAATCATCGATTAGGTGTTTCTATGTTTACATGTTATGGAGTTACCATATTGCGCATGTCTTGCTGCTAGTTTTCTGTCTTGCCGCCATCATGTTACCGAACGTTAGGTTTACCAAAATTGCTTAATTATTTGCAAAGCATCAAAGATCAACTTACGATCACCAAATTATATAGTAAATTATTCTTTCATATACATTGGTATTTAAATATTCGATAGTTATCGATACAGTTAAAGTACAACAAGAGTGTAAATTCCATCAAATTTCAATAACCGCAGGCAAATAATGTCATGGGTTTAAACCTATCTAAAATATTTCTCGTGTATAAGGCGACCTCCGAGTTTTTCGCGAAAAATTTGGTCTAAAAACCTCGACCTATACATGAGTATATACGGTAGTTGTTTTGATAAGCAAAAGAGTCCATACTAAATGTCAGTCCCATTGGGATTATATAATTTCGTGAAATATCCAACAGGGTTGCCATGATGACGAATGATTTTTCCTTCAAAAAATTTAAAATTTCTTGTTAAAAACTAATTTCTTAACTGCTTTGATGTACATTTGAATATTATCAATAGGAAAAGAATTTTTCAATCTTTTAGGTGTTCTTTGGTTCAAGTCATGAGTTTGTACAACAACTACAAGTAACTTTAAAACGGTAATGAGTAAAGGCTTGCATGTTATGTTTCAGCTCTTCCTATGTTATTCAAATGGAGAGAAGAAATGCTTCTGGAATTGAACTCTTGGCTTCAATGTAGACGGCGAGCAGCCTAAATTTAAAAGTGGCATTACAACTTATTTCCTGAAAGTTTGATCATAAAAGAGTGAAAAGTTTTTGAGTTATATTTGGTTTTCTCATTCTTCCATTTTTCTCCATACATGAGGCACGTCCAACTGGTGGGCCCCATGCAGCCCTTTCTGTGCATCACTGTGGCCCAGTAGCTAATTTTTGTCTCAAGTGAATTGTGTGCGATTTCATATAAATGCTTTATTTTAGCAAGAAAGAGATGGTATTTTTTCATTGTTACCGAATTACAATAGAACGCATTTTCTAAGTTATTCTTTTTAATTGCAAAACAGGTGCTCGATCTTCTAGCTAAAGTCTATTGTACCAGTAATGGCTCTCATTAAATAACTGCAGCCCTTCTATGACATCAATCGCTTTAATGTGGCCCTTGTATAACATTCATCACTTTAATGCGGCCCGGACACCTCTTCGAGTTTTCATGCCTGCCATACATAATTCATTTAAATAGATTTGTCTACTGAATGTCTCTGGAGGATTGCAGACTGAACACTGGGTTAAGACCTTTGGAGAAATATTGGTCAGAAGGTCTTGCAGGGGATCATGATGATAAAATACGCGAGATTGACTCTAGGACAGAGTGTTTTCAAGGTTCATTTACAATACAAGATTGTAACAGGAGAGTCATACCCACAAGAGAGAATGTTAGGTAGACTTTTGTTCATTGAACTCCCTCCCACCCACCACTTTGGTGGATTGTAGAGTAACCTGTAGATGTAGAAATTTAAGCATATTTATCTTATGATAACACAAATGAAGAATGTTCAGATGCTGAAGCTTTGAAAAAATAGATTACGTGAAGTTTATTTTTTCTATTAATTTGGTATGACTACCTCCAGAAGATCAAACGAGTCACCAAATCTCTTCAAGGTGTTGATGTAATTGAGTGCAAGAACCATTGTTTTCAACTGCAATTTGGTATATAGTGTACAGAATTTAGAGTCCTGGTTAAGTGTGTATATGTAAGAAGCAAAGAAATTTTGCATTGAAGGAATAACTGCTGAACTGCCGAAGAAAGAGAAAGAAACATAAAATTCGATGATGACATGGAAACTAAAGTGTTCTCAATATCAAAAACAGTCAAAAATACCATAAATGATGCAGTGCACCAGGAAGGTAATTCTCTTGGTAAACAGCTGATATCATGATTCACATCAAATCAATAATGATTTTAAATTTAAACTAATCATAGGATGGAAGACATATGAAAGTGATCGGGACAAGGATGCATAGAGCAAAGGAGGAATTAACGAGGGGTTGAGAGTTGTTGACTGGCAGTCTGAATAAAGATATTAAAAGGAGGTTATTGAAAATTCTGATAGGGAGCGTAGCATTATATGGGTACAAGACATGGACAATGAGAAAAGAAGACGTGAGCATATTAAACGTGTTTGAGATGTGGATGTGGCATAGAGTAGAGAAAATTAGTTGGACAGAGAGGAAAAGGAAGTTTTGAATAGGGTAGGGGAAGAGAGGACACCTTAATTAGAATAATAAGAGACTGACAGAAGAGATAGGTGAGCCAAATTGTGAAGGGAGAATGCTTGGGAAGAGGAATGTTAAATGCATTAAAAGGTTGCTATGAGAAGATGAAGAGAAAGGCCTTGAGTCAGGGGCGGGCAAACTATGGCAAACTACTTGTGGCCCGCGATGCCATTATGAAAGCAAACCGTTATATAAAATACAGATAATTTCATATCTGTAGCTTAAAATTATGGCCAGAAAACCTTTTCCAGTGATGAGGTGAAGAGTTCCCGGGTTTCCAGCCAGGTGAATATGTTGTCTACCGACGTTTCGGCACCTTCCTCAAGTGCCATCTTCAGGGGTCTTCTGAGTGCCGTACCATTCTTTCGTCCATGTATATATACTACTCGGGTATTGGAGGTTCGTTCCCCATTGGCTGTTGGGTCGGCCTATGGCGTTCCGTGATTTTGGGGAGTATGGGATTCCACACCTTGCTGAGTGGGAATCCCGTGTCCCTGTTAATGTTGTTTTTCTCAATTCTTATTTCAATGGCTTCTTTCACTAGCCTATCCCAAAAACCGTTGGCCTTGGCAATTACTTTGGCCTCCGTGAAGTTGATTCGATGGGCTGTGGATATGCTGTGCTCTGCGACTGCCGACTTTTCTGGCTGATTTAGGCGGATGCACCTTGAATGTTCTTTGATTCGCGTTTCTATTGTCCGTCCCGTTTGGCCGATGTACTGCTTGCCGCACGAGCAAGGGATTTTATAAACTCCAGCTGTTTTGAGGCCTAGTTGGTCTTTGTTCTGCGGTAGGAAGCTCTGGATTTTTGGCGGCGGTTTATGTGCCACCCTGATGCCTTGTCTGCCTAGAATCCTCGAGATCCTCCCAGAAATCGTTGACAGGAAGGGTATACATGCCGTGGCTACTGGTTTTTCTTCCGGCTTCTTCTTCGCTTTCCCGGAAACAGCCCTTTTCAGGGCCCTGCCGATTTCCCTTTCTCCGTGGCCGTTCTGTCGGAACGAGAGGCATAGGTTCCTGATTTCTGCCCCTAAACTATCTTCGTCAGCAATGGCTCTTGCCCGGTCGATCAGAGTGGTCAACACTCCTTGTCGTTGGGAGGGGTGGTGGTGGCTAATCCCATTTAAGTATAGGTTGGTGTGGGTAGGTTTTCGATAGACACTGTGTCCCAATGTGCCATTGGGTTTGCGGCTCACCAGGATGTCCAAGAAGGGAAGGGATCCCTCTTTCTCCTTCTCCATTGTGAAGCGGATGTTGGGATATATGCTGTTTAGGTGATCTTGAAACTCCATTAGGACCTCAGGTCCGTGAGGCCAAATCACGAATGTGTCGTCCACATACCGGAAAAAACATTTTGGCTGTAGTGGTGCCGAGTTGAGTGCCTTTTCCTCAAAGTACTCCATAAAGAGGTGCTACTGCTGGAGAGAGTGGGGAACCCATGGCCACACCGTCCGTTTGTTCGTACGTCTCCCCCTTGTAACGGAAATATGTTGATGTTAATGTGTGGTGGAATAGCTTCAGGATGCCAGGCTCAAAATATTGTTTTAGTAGTTCCAAGGTGTCCTCAAGTGCGACTCGTGTGAAGAGGGACACCACATCGAAGTATAGTAGTAGTAGTAGTAGTATATATACATGGACGAAAGAATGGTACGGCACTCAGGAGACCCCTGAAGATGGCACTTGAGGAAGGTGCCGAAACGTCGGTAGACAACATATTCACCTGGCTGGAAACCCGGGAACTCTTCACCTCATCGATTCGCCAGGAAAGCATCAGATCTTTCTTTTCCAGTGATGTTGTGGGGATAGCATATTATTGATTTTCACTAACAGAATCATTCATATTATCGCAAATAACTGTGAGCTCTAATGTGGCCTCCGAAGTATTTTCATCTGTTAATGCAGCCCGCCACTTAAAAAGTTTGCCCACCCCTGTCTTGAGTGGTACAGATTGGGATGAGTTAGTCAAAAACCTACTAAAAGATAGAATAACTATGAAATGAATCTTATGGTGAGAATGGATTTCTACATACCATATTAAACCAAAAAAAGGCAAGAATTTTTTTTCCAAAAATTTCTGCAAATAAATTAGGGATCATCTTAAAATCGACTACAAAGTATTAAATGCCACATGGAACACCCCAATGCTGATTCTTTGCCCATGAAAATGCATTTATTTATACATACACAATACATTACATTTAATTTATCAATGCAATACATTTATTCATATTCTTGAAGTTCACAATGTGTAAACAAGGTATGAGACGAAGTTTTGGTAGAAATGCTGAATAAACTGACAATTGTGAGAGGCCAGGAGGAATATAAGTGACGAAGGCAAATGTGCGAAGTTGGAAGAAGCAAACAAAACAGAAACTTGAAGATGCTAACTCAATATGGAAATCATTTATTGAACTGGAACAAGGTCGATTTCATGAATTAGGAGATGAAACTGTAAAATTTGTGCATACTTAAAGAATGGACGGAAAACCAGTGTCGTGAGAAATCATTTAATTGAAAGCTCATGAATTAGCACGATCAGTAAACATCCCATGGCGAGAATCCTTGGCTAGTAATGGTTGGTGCATACAGATGATGTCTTAATGGTTTTTGCCTGCTACAAACTTATTGCTTTTCAGAAGCATGTAATTGTGTTGCAGAAAATACACGATTACCTTCTGAGCCAAATGGGTAATGCAGATGAGACACCTATTTATTTCAGCATGCCATCCAATTACACAGTTAGCAAAAAAGTCATAAAAATAATCATTATAAAAACTTCTGAGAATGAAGAAATATGCATTACAGTCATGCTGGCAGTGTTAGTGGATGGCACAAAGTTATCACCATATATTATATTTTAAATTGGTATTAGAAAGTTTTTTCCTTAATAGACATTGTTTTTTATTAAGGTCATCTTAAATTAAAAGTCTTCTTCCTTTTGGATTAATATGGTAATTTTCATGTTAGAATAATACAAAGAGAACCCAACTCACACTATAATTCATGGGAGGTTAACAACTTTCAACAACCGAATATTTGAATTTATCAATGCCCAAGACACAATTTTGAAGATTCACATTTTCATTAAGCTTGAAAAGTGCCTCATTAACCAAATTATATTACCCTTAACCCTTTAATGCTCACATTTCCTGAGGATACTTTCTCATGGATGAATGGTGGCGAAATATTTAGCCACTTTATATTAGGAAGAATATTGAACATTTATCGAATACTGGACATTTAGTGGCTAAATATTTAGCCACCCATATATATTTTTTAAATTATATCAAGGATTGATCAAAAACTACTAATGTGCAACAATTTAAACATTATAAATGACTCCTATAAGAAACATCCAATTTAGCTGAAAAAGTATGTGAGCACTCAGAGAAAAATGTGGCGGCTAAATATTTAGCCACAAGGTGTTAAAGGGTTAAATCGTCACATTACTCATATCGATGAACTATTTACATAGCTGTGCTTTTGTATTTGTATCATCTTTGCTAAGAACATGCAAAATCTTAGATATGTAAGGTTTCCACTTCAATTCCATCTACATCTACAGTTTACCCTGCAAGCCACCGCAAGGGTGTGTGGCAGGGGGTGCATTAACACCAAGGGGAAAACTCCAAAATTAGGTCTGGGTTTACGCCCCTACACAAGGTTACTTTTGATCGCACGTTTTATTCTGCTCAGCTATCGTTCTAGGGAAAAATGAGCCTTTGTATCTCTCCGTCCTACAGGCTATCTCTCTTATATCACGAGGATGGTCCATTCTACCGATATATATATTATTATTTCTTTGACGTCGCTGGAGAAAGTACACGTTCTAAATCTTTCAAGAAGTTTTAACCTAGCACGTGATCGGCGCTCAGCTAGTGATTCCCATCCTAAGTCCTGTATCAAGCCTGTAACGCTTTTATTTCTATCATAAGAATTTTTGACGAATCTAGCAGCTTTTCACTGCACTTTCTCTAACTCGGTGATTAATCCTTTCTCGTACGGATCCCATATGCTCGACGCATACTCGAGCAGCGGTCTAACTAAAGAAAAGTAACATGTCTCTTTGACTTTTTCTTCGCTTTTACCTACTATCCGTTTGATGAATCCTAGTTTCTGCTTAGCTTTCCGGATATATTTAGTATGTGTGTGTCCCACGAGAGGTTACTTGTTAAAATGACACCTAAGTATTTGACAGATTTGGCTAATTTTAGATGTATGCCTTCTATACTGTAATTCATCGCCTCAATTTCTTTGTTTCTCCAGAATCTCATGATGGAACACTTACCTAAGTTCAGCTCTAACTGCCACTCTTTACACCACTCGAGAATTGCGTGTAGGTCGTTAGAAAGAAATGCTGGATCAGCAGGACTGTTAATCTCTCTGTAAACTACCGTATCATCCGCGAATAACTTGATTTTATATAAGGAATAATAGGGGACCGATGACACTTCCCTGAGGAATACTGGAGGCCACCCTGACCGAATCTGATTTAAATCCATCTATGACTACTATTTGTTCCCGGTCATTGAGAAAGTCCCTGATCCACTCAATTTATTCCACAGGCTTGTAATTTTTTCAATAATTTACTATGAGGGACTTTATCGAATGCCTTCTTGAAGTCAAGAAAAACCGCGTCTAACTGAGTCTTTCGATCACCGGATCATAGTATATCATGTGCAAACAGAGCGAGCTGAGTTTCACAAGATCCTGCCTTTCTAAAACCATGCTGATATTTACTGAGCAAGTCCTGGCTATCTAAGAAGTCCATCACAGAACTAACAATGATGTGCTCTAGAATCTTGCAAGATATTGAGGTTGGCGAAATCGGCCTGTAGTTTTCTGGGTAGTCTTTTTTCCCGCCTTTATGTAGCGGAGTTATAAAGGCTTATTTCCATTCCTTAGGTATAACGCCATGACTAAGTGACTTACTGAAAACTGTTTTGAGATAAGGTGCTATTTCTAACGCTAATTCCTTTAGTACTCTAGCTGGTATCTCTTCCGGTCCCAGGAATTTATTTGCATTGATGATTTTGAGCTTTTCTGCTATCCCTTTCGCTGATATAAGTATATCGTTCATCTTCTCTTTGCTTGGTTCGGGTGGATCGTCCTTCCCTTTCTCCACTTCGGTCATAAATATGCTTTGAAAAAATGAGTTTAACAAGTTTCCTTTATCAATGCTATCGTAAACTACCTCTTCTTTGTCATTTCTTAATGGTGCTACGGTTGGGCGTAGATCTTGAACTTCTCTAACATAAGACCTAAATGTGATTAAGAGTAGGTTGATCATTCTATTGCAATGTTTAAATTTTGAGAAATGATTAATTTATTAATAGGTGAAAATTTTAATTATTTTACATATATTTCTCTCTTGCTCTTAGAAAATATAACTTCGGACAATTTATTCATGCTACAATGGTATGTTATGCAATTTTACCATTTGTTTTCTAACAATGTGTGTATTAAACTGTTCAAAAATATTTCAGGTCAAAGCAGAAAAAAAATCGAGTGGACATAAGGAGAAAAAAGATATTAAACTGCCTGAAATTGTATTTAGTAGTGCTAATACTAGTGGTGGATCACTAACTACAATTACAAATACTGAGCTAGAAGGAGTGTCTGAGAAGCCTGTGATTGATAAAGGTATGGTGGCTACTGGCACCATAGTGGATTCAAGTAAGTCTTTAACTGGAATTACAAATACTGAGTTAGAAGGAGTGTCTGAGAAGCCTGTTATTGATAAAGGTATGGTGGCTACTGGCACCATAGTGGATTCAAGTAAGTCTTTAACTGGAATTACAAATACTGAGTTAGAAGGAGTGTCTGAGAAGCCTGTGATTGATAAAGGTATGGTGGTTACTGGTGCCTTAGTGAATTCAAGTAACACTTCAACTTCTGCTCCCTCTGTCTGCAAATACATTGAGAAATCTAGTGATCAGAGTTTTGAATGTCAAGATAAATTGAAATTTGAGAGCATTTGTAAAGTTGAAGACAGCACCTTAGATACAGTATTGCCATCTGCTCCTCCCTGTGATAATTCATTTGAAGGAAATGTAGTTGAACGCATTCGTAGTCTAGATGAGTCTTCGCTGTCTTCTCTTTTCCCATTAAGAGCACACCATGTTCACTTGCCGCCTGAGGCTGTCACTCACAATCATCCACTCTATATGCTCTTGTGTGATTACCTTCGTTCGTCCTCTCACTTGGAACATTCTATCAAAAAACATGAGTCATTGGTGGCTGAAGCAGAAAGGCATCAGGAGATGGTGTGGTCTGTGACAGAAGAACATGTACGATATCATTCATCTTAAAATCAATGTCAAAAAATGAGCTGAAAAAAATAGTGTTTTACCTATAATTATTGATTTTATTTTCTATCATAGGTAGTCCAATCAGGAAAGTGCAAAGATCAAGTTCCAGTGTTAGCCACATACTGCAGAACCTCAGCTGTCAAAGATGAATTGCATTTGTCTCAGCTTGGTTGCTGTCTATCTGCAGCTCGAGAAACATTGCATGCTGAATGTGCTCTCCACCTGTTTGATTCAGAGGTCTGCCAGCTACGAGTGGAGAACTTTGTGCAGGTCAGTGAGTGATTTGCCTTCGTTAATTAGTGGTATACAATGTGACTTCAGTTTAATGTTGCCACAGTTAATGTTGATTACCATTGAGGTCATTCAAAAATTACTTCCCAAATTCCAATTAACGTTTCACCTCGTGTTTTGCTCTTTCGCGCTTCCTCATTTGTGACCAGTTTCCTCTTTCGCAGTATCATGTTTTGCTCTTTCGCAATTAAAATCACTGAAGAGGTTATGCGAAGCTTTACTTCTTTGCGACTGCAAATTGTAAATACCGTATTTACTTGCATACCTCGTGCTCTCGTGCATCATGCGCACTCCTTTTTTTGGGCCAGTTGGGAGAGAAAAAATAAATTCATGCCGGAATAAGTTGACATCTGGTATTTAAAAAAAAGTCGTCCTCTTTGCTGATTCCCCCTCCTTGAAACAAGGTCCGCCCAAGTTAAGCATCTCCCTTCTACCTGCATGATGCAATTTACTGGATGATCTCTTTATGCCGATGCTAGCAGAAATCTCCTTGGTAGTTGCACCTCTTATGTTAAAGGAGCATCAAAGGCTCATAATGAATTCGGCAAACACAGATACCAAATGCTAACTTATACCGGCAAAAGTATAGGTAGAAATTTATACAGGGGCATACTGATAGGCCCCACAACCCCCGCAATGTGTGGGGCCCTGAGATTTAGAGGGCCCCCAATCATTCAAACCATACTGACAAAGGCATCTGATGCTCACTTTAAAAATGCAAAAAATGTAATTGCAACTTCGAGCATACGGTTTCATAATGCTGAGAAAAGGCATTTCTCGGCACGAAAACTAGTGCAAGACATAGGCCACAATTATATGCCTTCATACGTCTCTCGCTCTTAGACCAATATATTTTCTCATGTGTCAACAATTCTTGAGTGTTACATATAGCTAGGTAAGATTATTGTTCTTATTTGTGTACATATATTGTATTTACTTGTTAAGTGAAACATGAGTTCTGCGTATACTGTTCAGGCTCTAAAGGAGGACAACTTGACTTCAATTACCGCTCAGCCTGGTTTCACTACTTTAGGCCGCCAATATCATCATGAAGTAAGTTTTTGTTTTCATATATAGGTACATACGTAGAAGGTAGATTTTGGTTGACGTGCAGCCCCCCTTCTTTTCGACACCAGAAGCTTCCCCTGATGGCACATATGATTTTACAGATCGTATTTATTCACTAGGGGGCCATTCAAGTATTACGGCAGCAAATGTTTAACTATATTTGACTTCTCATCCTCCCATGTCAGTGACCGTTAGCATTTGTGTGACTCCCTCCCTTCGTCTTGCATAAGATTTCATTGTATGCTTCATCCTTTTTCAATAAAAATTACAAAATGCTTGCTTGTACATGGTATTACATTCTAATGCCTTCTTATAGCGATGTAATGTATTTTACTGCTCTTTAAAGCACAATGAGGAATAATTTGTCCGAGCAAACAAGCTCAAGTTATGTTTACCGAAAAAACAGTTAAATATGGCAAAAAGAATTTAATGTCGGGCAAAATGTGGGTAATGACCAGGTGGATGCTTGCTGTGGACGAGCTTTTGCAAAACGTAAATCACACGTAAAAAGTTTCTTAAATAAAAAATCTTACAAAAGCATTGGTCATACCCTCCCTCCCCCAAGTCAGGAAATGTCAGTTTTCTTAGAACCTCCCTCTCCCCTAAGGAGGGTTAATTACAGATGCCAGGAGCTTAGCTCCTATACCTGGAAATTTTGCCACTATGCAATATTCCATGTGAAAAGGGATTCTTTGAAGTGCACTGACATCGTACATTACATGGGATCGACGGCTTCACTTTCTCTCCATAGGAATACTTGTGATATTTTTTAGCAGTAAAATATCATCGACCTCATCCGGGAATCAAACCAAAAATATTTGAAACCATTGTGGAGTGTTTCAACTACTGCTGCACCGGCATAAGTTAATAAGCATACTCAATCTCATAGACTAATGAATGCATCTTATTTTTCTTGTCTCTATAGAATTTTAAGAATTGTTATGCATAATATAATATTTTGAACCCATTTCTTCAAGTGGATTAAAGTTAATAAAAGAACAAGTAATAATATAAAAATTAATTTTTATAAATAACTTTTATATAGATAATGACTTTATATGCATTAACATAATGTTATTTTCAATAACTTAGGTTACATTATTAAAAATATTTACACTGAACTTGTATATTCATTCGTCACTTGTATATTCATACTTAATTCAGTGAAAACTTACTATCAGCTGTCATGGGTGTATATTCACAAACTATTTCTCGTTTTCCATATAATCCAATGAAATATTACTATAACGGAGCAGGCATGAGTTCGTCTGTCCAGATCCTGATTGACTGTCGAGAAGTGTCAGCCCTGCCTCTGGCAACAAGGAATCATAATTTTAAAATAAAAATTTAATGTATTTGTTTCTGAATTGAACCGATTTTGCTTGAACTTCTAAGTCCGGTGACTCTCTTAGAACATATCCTTGTGATCCATCGTCTTTGCAAAATCGAAGATAAAACGTACGATTGGAGGAGATGAATGAAAAGTATCACTACAGAGGATATCCACAGGCCATCTCACAACAAACTAACACTTAACAATACACAATATAAAAAAGCATGAAAACTTATGGTGAACATTATCGTATAACCACCGTTATATTCAGAATCAATCTCTACATGACCTATTTTTTGGATTATCTCAAATAAATATAAACATTTATGTTGCCTTGGAAGTGCCAATCAACGAATAACAGTGAAAGAAAACATCACTATTGTTGCCAATAAACTGAAATGAAGATAATCATTTACTTTGCACGTTAAATAAATAATTGTTAATGAAGTCAGATACAGAGATTTGAATTGGTGAATATTTGAAGGACTTTGAGAACATTTTCTTGGAAAGATGCGTGTCTTTAGTCTTTTTATACTAAAAAGAGAAAAAATATTTAAATTTATTTTATGAAATCATGTTTTGCATCCACTAAAAAGTAAATAAATTGCTATTTCTATTTTGAGGCAGAGCTAGATCCCACCCTATTAAGACTTCAATAGAACATTTCAACCATTAAAATAATCTTTTGATAATTGCCTCCACAGTTCACTGGATGTTCCTAGATCACTGATATATTTCGTAAGACCCACAAAGAACTATCCCAAAGAAATATTCAAATCTCGGTATAAAAATGCAAATAGTTAATGAAGGTTGGCAAACATAAAAACAATATTTCTAAATACAATTATTGCATCAAATATCATTGATACAAAAATATTTATTAACATAGTCTTTTAATAAGTACCTCCACAGTTCACTGAATAATATTTGGTAGGACTTACAAAGGAGTTTTCCAAAGAAATATTCAAATTGATTAGAACTGCCAACAATAACTAAAAATCAGTTCTCAACAGTTCACTGAATAATATTTCGCTGGACTTACAAAGGAGTAGGTATTCCGAAGAAATATTCAAATTTATGAGAATTGACAACAATTAGTTGCTAAAACAAATTCAGATCTCAAACTCACCAAGAGATGGCAGATAATATGTTGCGTTTACATTAAAATGGAAAAGGGAATTAAATCTTATTGTTAGTTTGTGTATGTTTTGCATTGAAATACGTATGTCTTTGAACAGGTGAGTTTTTAAAGGTCTTGATTTTATATAGTTAATGGTTTCAGGCATCACTTGATGGAATTTCTTCATAATGTAAAATAAAGAGACTTGTTGTAATTCCACATAAATTTATTTAAAACGACCTAGGTTTCGTTGCAATGCAACATCCTCAGGTGAATAAATTCAAAGCCTGCAGCAATTTGTAGTAATGGGTACAATGGGTGGGTGGGGGAGGGTGAGTTGGGGAGAATAAAGAAAGGAATTGTGGAGCGAACATCATTGGAGGAAAGGAGTGAACGTATGTTCGTGGGAAGGGGAGGGGGAGAAAACGGTTGAGCTTAGTGATGTCCAGTAAGTTGGATAATGAGAAGACAATGGGGATAATTGGTTGTTTTAATTAGATTAGTGGGAGGTCGAGAAGTGGAGAATGAAAAGGATACAAAATATCATTTAAAACTTCACAGTTTTTTGAAGCCATACACTATAATTTCAAATTGTTCCAGAATATCAAGCCTGGGTCCCTTTCTTTCATGATGCAGGATTTTGGGAATAAAGTCGCTGTTGTGTCCATGTTCTAATAGATGCTTGGCGAAGAGAGAGGGTTAGAAGGAAGGAGTTCTAGCATACTATGGGGTTCCTTGATTGAGCTCTGGGAAGAACGGAAAAAGTTTTTCTATTTCGGGAGCGATCCTTTGCTTGGCACCGGAAACGTCTTTGCAGAGTATTAATTCACAATCTACCGAAAGGTTTTTTAAAACTTGAGTTGATAATGGAATATTTGGCACATATTTTAAACCTTTTTCAAGTAGTGCTAGTCCGTGCATTAAATTCTATCAAACGTTCACTATCTCTTAATGACCTCATAGGGCAAAAAGCGGATAAAGGAAATTCAGTTGTCATCATGAAGAAAGACAGTTACATTGAAAAGTGTGAAGATTTCATCAAGACAAACAATGTGTTTTTATTACCCACCCCTATTTACCAGAAAGAGTGCAAAGCATCCATTGTTTCCTGCTCAGTGTTGTTTAAACCCAGTGAAGTGTATAAAGTGTTTCAAATGAATCCCCTGGTGCCCAGATTCTTCGGACTTCCGAAGATCCACAAACCTAACATCCCCATTAGGCCTGTGGTTTCAAATGTTTCAGCCCCGAATCACCTCCTAGCACACAAATTAAATACAATCTTCAGGTAACATTCGAAGATCTCCCCAAAACACGGTGTCAAAAATTCTTGTGAATTAGCAAATACCTTATCACAAAAAATTCTCCCTCCAAAGTGCACCCTAGTATCATCTGATGTGTGTAATCTTTTCACCAGTGTTCCCACCAAAGAAGCTTTGGAGTTAGCCAAAATTACCCTCGTCAAGAAAGGTGTTCCCGCTCCAGTAATCAGTGAATTGAGTTCCCTAACTAAAGTGTGCGTTTCTCAAAACTATTTCAAGTTTAATGGAAGTTTTTATAAACAATTAGATGGCCTAGCCATGGGCTCTCCTTTGTCGCCACTACTTGCAGACATTTACATGGACAATTTTGAAAGCAATTTATTCTCTTCGGAGAATTCTATTGTCAAAAACGTTTTCTGTTGGTTTCGTTATGTCGATGATATTTTTTGTGTGTGGTCTGGGTCATCGAGGCAGGAAAGTTACCATAGTATTTACTGTTTATTAAACCAATGATAATGTTGTTGTTTCATAGTTTTCAAACTATAAGCTAATATCTAAATCGAGCAAATGCAGATTGTTATTGTGTTTAAGCACATTTTGTTCTATAGTACAGCTTAGAAAACTTGGATTTTGTCTTAATAAAATAGCCTGAAATTAATGGAAAAATGGACATTGAACATCCGAGATTGGCATAATATGCAAGTGTTGAAAGAGCAGAACTGCGAATAATGCATTTTGTTGATTACTTGGGTATGACTATGAATATTAATCTCGATACAACTCTTCAGTATTATTGATATCTTTTAGGCACAAGTTATGCCTAGTAGTTACACCCCATGATGAAAGGTATCAGGCTGCTTTTGAATTTTTATTAGTTTACCATGTTGTGCTGAAAAAGAAAATATTAGTAGTTAATGAGTGAATATGTTTTTCTTGTCATCGTTATAGCCGATATTATCCAATTGGTTAACATATGAAATGGCATAAAAATGTTCAAATATTTTAATTTAACTTGCAATAGAATAATTCTTGACTAGTGAGTAAAAGTAATTATTAGATATTGTGATTTTAGAAGTATGAAAGCAAGTATTTGATGGCTTCAGATACATAAAGTCTCTGAAGAACTGATGATGCTCATATAACTAGAGATTTAATCTTTCAGTGACATACCTATTAATATCTTTATACTAATTTCTCAATTTTTATCCAAAAGTCTCTAGTTTTTTAACAAATGTCATCAATTGAGCCATAAATAAGATTTCCAATGAATTTACTGTTTGTTTTTAACCAACGGTAGGACAAATTTGCAATAAATTCCTAAGAATTGAATGTTTTTATATATATTTATATTTTTTTGGGGACTTTGTGATAATAATTTCTCTCTGCCAGTTATGGTAATCTTTTCTGCAACAATCTTGTTGTTTTTTTAGGCTGAAGAAGAGGCACAAGCCGTGATACCCTCCAGTGATGAGTTATGCGTTTGTGTCCTTGTACTCTTCTCATTTGCTCGGCGGCATGAACTGGATCCAAAATTTCTTTCCAAAATCCATCTTTGGCTGCTGCGTCTTGGTAAAGCACTGTTGAGAGTGGCTGAACCTAGTGACCAATTACTGCTTCTTTCACAGCTTTTGCACTCTCCTAAAGGGGTAGGCATTTGGGGAGCACCACTCGTTAAGGTAAGTAGGTACAATTTGGGAAAACTTTTGCCATTGCTTAACCTTTACTGTATGAATGTTAAACTGTCACATCCCCAGCAGCTCGCCAACTTGAACTCATCTGTTGGTGAGTGCTCACTGGGCTACTGTAAGCACTTCAAAAAACCACCATACACCAAGATCTAAACTCATAAATAAACCAATGCGATCTCTAGGGCAACAGCACTTCAGTCACATGGAGTCTATATATATTAAATAATTAATGCCATGAGTAATAGCGGTATATTTATACTTTTCCATGAAATTAAGGCAACTATCCGTAATTTCCAAATTCACTGGCAATTGGCTCGTGTCCAAGTTTTTGTATTTCATGTTTAGTGTCTCAGATCGCACTGCATGAGTAATAAGAATAATCATCATTAAGACAATTTAAATTTATGGAAAAATTAGAATATTTTCTGTTAAGATTATGGCAAATGCAAATGCACTAACATCTAAATCAGTGGTTCTGAGGCAGATCTACCTTGTGACCACCTCTGTGCAGATGTTCGGTCGCCGCGACCCCTCCATGATTTTTTGAGATGTAAAAGACTGTTATTTATGCGTATAGATAGATTTTTAAATGTTTGTCATTAACGAGACATCAAATTGTTATTTATTACATTGTAATAACACATGCAGGGTGTCCAAGAATTCACCGTACCCCTTTTTTACTTTCATGATATATTCGTTACATTCTCTGACATGTACTCGTATTTTATGAGTCCAGCGGTACCATCATATTCGACACAGAGATTGATGCATTGCTGTGCCCTTCGTGACATCTTCCACAGTATTTGTGTTGTTAGAGAAATGTTGTTGTTTGGTCCAAAGAGAATCCTCATTACATGTTGAAGATGGAAGACAATCCACTGCACGTGATGTTGTGGGTAGGCAGTGCCGTAACTAGGGTACGGCAAAGGTGGCATTTGCCATGGGCGCCACCAGCAAAAGGTGCCCGACTTTTCTGCTTAACATGCCAAAAGTTTATTTTACCATAAAAAAGTATTAATTTAATACTTAAACGTTAAATTGACCCTTGATAAAATGCTACTATTTTCCATTAAAATGCAGGAAAAATAATATTTTACATAACTAAGGTGGTTTCTGAAACTTTGCCATAGGTGCCATATCACTCAATTACCTCTCTGTGGGCAGGTATAATTGCCAGTCATGTAATTATGAATAACGACCTCGGGCCCATACCTTACTCACGCCTCTACATGTTGACCGTTAGGAATTCCCCCACTCCTTCCCTTCTTTTACTTTCACCCGGAACGTATAAATACACAAGACAAAACCAAAACAATCCATACGACTTCAGCTACTGAAGATGAGAGCTTAGCTCTCAAAATACGTATCTAGTGAGTTTTTCCAGAGTGATTGTGCGTTTGTGTATGCTTTTCTTTTCTATTTAGGCTAGTTTCTGACAACAGGTCCCTGTAGGCCATCGCCCTGCAAACTTGTAAGTATAAATTTATTTGTTTAAAAATTTTTCCCCCTCTATTTTTTTCTTATTGACGTGTGATTGCTCACTTGGATTATTTTACGGTTCAGTAGTTTTTATTTATTTCCATTCTGTACACCGTAGTCTCCAAATTTCATCTTCAACAGCCCATATCGTGCTAAATTTTTGCTATTTCCTCAACGAAGCATTTATTCTGAAGATTCCAACTGTCAATCCAACATAAAACATAGACTTATAAACTATAAATTAAAATTGAAGGATTGAGAGAATTAGGAAAAAATCAGTTGCAACCCCTGCAAAATTGTCTCGTGATCCCCCTTGGGGGTCGCGACCCTACATTTGAGAATCACTGCTCTAAATAACTTTAAGATTCAGCTCCCTAGCTCACCTTGTAGTACCTAAACAATTGCTTCTTTGTTTAAACTTGACGAATTTTTAACAACCAAAAAAATTAAAATAGCAAAATTTCTATAATCCCTATTTGGTTTTTTACAAATTCTACCTATAAAAATATTTCAGTTTCATAGTACATTCAGAAATAGATAAACTTTGATAATTTGTTTAAACAATTTCGAACTTTTAGCGGCCGCATTGTAACACTTTTTCAAGATTTTCGTTTTTTCTAGTCGGTCTAGTCTAGTCCCTTTGTAGAACTTTTTCAAGGAGGTATAGACTAATCTCTAAATGACTTAAAAATTTCAGCTCCCTATCTCGCCCCGTAGTATTTAAACATTTACCTAATTCTTTAAATTTTAAGAATTTTTAACTGCCAAACAAATAAAAAATCAAAATTTGTATAATCCCTATTTCGTTATTTTACAAATCCTACCTCTAAAAAAAATTTCAGCTCTGTAGCACATTTGGAAATACATAAACCTTGAAAATTTGTTTAAACAATTGCGAACTTTTAGCGGCCTCATTGTTACACTTTTTCAAGATTTTCGTTTTTTCTAGTCGGTTTTGCACATAAACCTACTGACAAAAAAAATTTTGAGTGCCGCTTTTCTGGAAGTGGCTAAACATTAGTATCCTCCTATATATATGTTATATGTTACTCCTCTGTAAGGAACATCTAATATAATTACAAGTAGTTGGCCTTTGCATTCTGCAAGCATTTCATCTGACCTTGAAAAATTAATTATTTTTTAATAAAGATATTTTTCATTATTACAGATATTTTTTTAATTCCAAAGATTTTATCTCTGTGCCAATTTAGTTCATTCCTTATGGAAAAATATTTGAAATAAAACAATACCTATAATTTGAAATTTTAAGAATATTATAATTTTTGCATTATGGTGCACTAATGCCACACATTTCCGCTAAATTTTAAAATTATAGCACATCTAGAAATTAAATAATATTTTTATAATTGATTAAATTGTATATATTTTTAATGGCCGCAATAACAACTTCATGGTGGTTATCAAATGTTTATTTGTGCATATGGACTAACCTCTAAATAACAAAAATTTCAGCTCCCTAGCTCACCCCGTAATATCTAAACATTTACCTATTTGTTTAAACTTGAAGAATTTTTAACAGCCAAACAAATTAAAATATCAAAATTTCTATAATCCCTATTTTGTTTTTTTGACAAATTTTACCTTTAAAAAAAATTTCAGCTTCGTAGCACTTTCAAAAATACATAAACATTAAAAATATTTTAAGGTTTGTACTTAGTCAAGATTTCCATTTTTTAAATATAGACTTTGCTACAAAATGTTTGCAAAAGCTCGTACCTGCGACTTATAGTTTCCAAGATAAAAATTATTAAACTTTAATGTACAAATGGGGTAAAGACAACTCCTAAAAATTACTTTTTTTGTAAGTTTCGATTTTTCTGGTTGGTTTTAAGCACAATCTTATTATATATATATATATATATATATATATATATATATATATATATATATATATATATATATATATATATATATATATATATATATATATATAACAATGTCATGCAGACATTGAAATGTTTATTCGTTTATATAGACTAAGAGCTAAATTTCTTAAAAGTTTCAGCTCCCTAAGATCTAAATTTCTTAAAAGTTTCAGCTCCCTTTCTCGCCCGGTAGTATCTAGACATTAACATATTTGTTTAAACTTAAAGAATTTTTAACTGACAAACAAATTAAAATATATGACAGTAATGTGTGGCAGTATTACTGGTCTGGAAAAATAATAGTATTCCTAAAATTGCAAAAATTTGTGATTCCAGATGAGCTGGAAATTCGAAATTTTTTATGTTAGGATTATGTGCAAAACTGACTAGAAAAACGAAAATCTTGAAAAAGTTCAACAATGTGGCCGATAAATACACGCAATTGTTTAAACAAATTTTACAGGTTTGTGTATTTCCATATGTGCAATGAAGCTGGAATTTTTTATATGTATAATCTGTAAAAAAAACTGGAATAGATTATAGAAATTTTGATATTTTAATTTGTTTGCCAGTTACAAATTCAAAGTAAGTAAAAGGTAATACCGTTAAATTTGGTTCGAGTCTACTGTGTGAGTGCCTCCTTGGAGTGTGTGCGTGTGTGTGTTTCTTAAGAATTAGGTCCCACGACGATTCTACCGGAGACCTGCAGCACATATGTGAGTTTTCTCTTTCCTTATTTTACGGTGAAGGATCTATTACCTTTTACTTATTTTGTATTGTGTCACCATGTCTCGCAACACCATTTTATTAGTTACAAATTCGTCAAGTTTAAACAAAGAGGTAAATGTTTAGGTACCACGAGGCGAGCTAGGGAGCTGAAATTTTAATGTTATTTAGAGGTTAGCGCAAATGCACAAATAAAAATTTTAATATTTCCTTAAAATTGTTCTTGCAACCGTTATAAACTTTTCAAAATGTAAAAAATTAGATAAATGTTATTTCACTTCTATATGAGCTATAACATTAAAAATTTTCAGGAAGGTTTGGCATTAGTGCATCACAATGAAACAATAATTATATTGTTATAATTGCAAAATTTAGGTATAGTTTTAATCAAATATTTTTCCATAAGGAAAGAATGAAAATTGGTGCAGAGGTGAAATCTTTTGAATTAAAAAAATTTCCCTCTGAAATATTAATATGTTTATCGTGGTGAGATTAAATGCTAGCACCAACTACTTGCATGTGTGTGTGTGTGTATATATATATATACATATATATATATAGATGGATGTCAACAAGGTGTTGGGATGAGGAAACCCAGTGAGCACTCACCAATCAGACGACTTCAGGTTGGCGAGGCCCCGGGGATGTCAAAGCGACACACATAAAAGAACATTAAATGTTTCTGTGTTTTAGTGTTCTTTTACGTGTGTCGCTTCGACATACCCGGGGCCTCGCCAACCTGAAGTCGTCTGATTGGTGAGTGCTCACTGGGTTTCCTCATCCCAACACCTTGTTGACATCCATTTATCCATTTTACCTTTCCTTTTTCGTAAGCTGTTATATATATATATATATATATATATATATATATATATATATCTGTGTGTGGGTGTGTGTGTATATATGATATATTTAGGAGGATACTAACGTTTCGGCACTTCCATAAGAGCTGGAGTTTTGTCTTACATAGGTAGAACTTGGTACAAAACTGACTAGAAAAACGAAAATCTTGAAAACGTTCAACAATGTCCACTAAAAATTTGCAATTTTGAAAGTAATTTTCAAGGTTTATGTATTTTGAATGTGCTACGGAGCTGAAATTTTTTAAAATGGTAGATTAAAAAAAACGAAATGGGGATTATACAAAATTTTGATATTTTAATTTCTTTGACTGTTAAAAATTCTTAAAGTTTAAAAAAATAGGTGTTATCTCCAATGATTAAGTAATAAAAAGCCTCGGTAAGTACTTTAATAGTTAATATAGACTCTTAGTATGGGCCAGTGAAAGTTTCAAGAAGATTAGAGTTAACATTCTTTTTCTATCGTTTTTTTCCCAAAAAGGTAACAAATTGGCTATTTTCTGGCATTTAATTTCGTCCCTAATGGGTTAATTCAAAAGATTTCACCTCTGGACCGATTTTCGTTTTTTACTTATGGAACAATAATAGAGTAAAACAATCACTAATTTTTTCAATTTTAGGAATATTATACTTTTCTACATTGGGTTAATAATGTCACACATTTTTGCCAAATTTTAAAGTTGTAGCACTTCTAGAAGTGTAATATTATTTTTCAAATTGTTTAAATTTTAAACATTTTTAACGGCCGCCGAAAAATATTTATGGAGAGATTCAAATGTTTATTTGTGAAAACTTACTACTCTGTAAATACAAATTTCAGCTTCCTAGCTTATCCTGTAGTACCTAAACAGTTATCTATTTGTTTAAACTTTAAGAATTTGTAAATGCCAAACAAATTAAAATATAAAAATTTCTATAATCCCTATTTCGTTTTTTTACAAATCCCTACTCGATAAAAATTTCAGCTCCGTACCACATTCGGAGTTAGATAAACCTTGAAAATTTGTTTAAACAATTGCGAATTTTTTGCGGCCCGCATTGTTGCACTTTTTCAAGATTTTCATTTTTTCTAGTTGGTTTAGCACAAAATCCTACCTAAGAAAAAAATTTTGAATCTCCACCTCATCTGGAAGTGCCTAAACATTAGTATCCTCCTAAATATGTCTGTGAGCTATTGCATTTTGTGTGCCCGCATGGGCACATTCGGCATTTAAAGGTTAATGTGCAAGAGAAAATTACCCTGCACAATGGATTTCAGATTTCTCATTTAAATCAAATGGGCAGAATAGTTCCTGGAATCAAACCTGGGACTTTCAATCTTCACAACAAAAACTATCCTCATGTGCTTAGCTCCAGTAGCAAGATATTTCCACCTACTGTCATAAAAATCAGTTGATTGGTTCAAAAGTTAATCTGGGGGACAGAGAGACACAACAAAGAAACTTTCCATTCTGGAAATTAGGCTAAAAATCATTTACGATCAACCGTAGGCCAAGAATGATTGTCTAATTTAGAGATTCTTTCAGTCAAATATTAAATTAAATACAAAATAATATTTTATATATACTATATGCTAAGGAAAAATGACATCATATATTTGGAAAGCTTTGAAATGTGGACTTGGAGGAGAATGCTGAAGATAAAATGGACAGATAGGATGATTATGCAGACTATTAGAAAGAGGAAGGCAAACTGGGTTGGACATTACCTGAGGAGGGAGAGTATGATTAAAGACGCGTTAGAAGGAAATCTTGATGGAAAAAGGGTAAGAGGTAGGAATAGATTTCAGCTGATAGACGATTTGAAAGGGAAAGAGAGTTATCAAGGTATGAAGAGGAAAGCAGAAAATAGGAGTACATATATGGAGAACCAGGTTTAGCCATGTATAATCACGGACCTGTCTACAATGACTGCCTATGATGATGATGATGATATACTATACAAACTATGCATTTATATTCATGATCGATGAACAGATGTCTTTTGAAGAAGAAATTAAGATGCTCTGCCGTAAACCTTACTTGCTTGGAGGCATTTTATTATGCACCAATTGTTCTCCTTAAAAAGATTCTCATGTACTAGAAATATTTTTTATTCTAATATTGAATAGCTTTCATTATCATAGCTTACTGATTTTGTTATTTAAAACAATTTTTGGCCTTTTTGAAGAAGTTTTTTGGAAACAAATTTTGCCATCACTATAAAAAGAAAATTTGCATCACAAGTACTTCATAATATTTGCTTTTTTAGTTTTAGTGTCACTTTTCATTTACTTAAGAGCACAAATTAGCAATCTAAAATAACAAATGTTTATTTTTGTTTCTAGTTCGACCCGCCTCCCCCACGAATCACTGCCCTTCAACCAGCTGTTGAATGCTGTATTGAGTTGGAATTGGTGGTGGAGGCCCTTTCAATTATTCTGGACTCAGTGGCTCTCAGAGAGTGTGGCAGTCACACGAGAAAAATAATCAGCGATGAAGAAGCATGGGTGGTGCTAGACTCGACTGGAGAAGAAGAGATTCCAAATGTACCTGATGATGAAGACCTTGAGATATTCCTTGAGCGAATTCCATTGAAGGCAGCTGTGGTTCATGTCCTGGGCTTAAGAGGGGATGAGTGCCCCCACTCGGTGTCTGCTGTGGATGTTCTGAGATGTTTTGCTTTGTCCAACTCTCTGTTGAAAATCCTGGGAAAAGGCCTCCTGAAATCAGAGATGCGGAGGTAGGAAATTAAATTCTATTTGTGAAATATGTTATTTATCATGCATTCCATTATGTCCAAAGACATTTCATCCCAATTACTTTGTTTACAGACATTTCAATGAATTTGTTTGTCCAAAGACATTTCATGAAATTGTTTTTGTCCAAAGGAATGTATGTCCTGATGAACAGTTTTTTGCCCACAAACATACAGCAGTGTTAAAAAAAGAAGGAACTCTAATTACCATAAAAAAGGAAATAATACACACACTATATCCACGCGTATGTTTACGGGACATTACTCCTCTCCAGGGACCCACTACACGAGTATTTAATCGACGAATACGTATTTCGATCACCAGTGTCATCTGGATGAAAACAGGAATAAGAATAATCAGAACCCTCCCTCCCCCTTTTCCACCTAATGTCTTTCACTGCTAACTTTTACTACAATGTCTTTTCAACCATTCTCAACTTTGTAGTCGCTGACTTGTTTACATTAATCCCTTCCCCTTAATTTTAAAGATCATTCTCCATATACATATATAGATCTCATTTAGTCAGTTCATTGCGTTTTCCTTCAAACGACCCTGAAGAGTATCACCTGGTGATTGAAATACATATTCATCGATTAAATACTCTTGCATGTGTATGTGTGTAATGTGTATCTTTGATCTGGTTCCTGGAGAGGTTTATCACCCCTAAACCCATGTGTGTTTGTTGTGTGATTGGTTGGTCCCTGCCATAGAGTAACATCCTGCAAACTTGTATGTGTGAAGATGGATGAATGGTGCTCACTTGCGAGGAATTTATTTCCTGCAAACCCGAGTGTTTTGTGTACGTTAGGTGTGCATGGTGCACGGAGGTGGACTTGGAGGGTGCGAGGCCCCTATGTGATTGGGGTTTGCGAGGCCCATGACTTGTGGTTTCTGAATACGAGTTTATATTTTGATGAAGAAAACATGCAGACAAATTTTGAATTATTTTTAGATATATACAGACAGTATAGTGGATAAGCTTCTGATGTTGATCATGGCCCAGTTTTCAAATGGATTAGTGGCATTTGGCTCACTGTAGTAATAACATATGATGATGGTTCTTAATTCTACAGCTATTAATTTCACATCGAATCCATCTAGAAAATCTTCACTTGTTTTACATAAGTGATTTTCTATTCTTATGTGTACTAAATTCCTCTATCAGCTCAGAATAATCCAGGGAGTTGGTTTCATCATTTTCAATAGATAAAATTCTGAGCGAATTTAATTTTTCTTGAGACAAGGTAGAACAGAGATTCGTCTTACTGAGCTTAAGTCGAGAAAAACTTCTTTCTGCTGAAGCAGCCGTAACTGGTATAGTCAAACTATTTGAAGTGCTATGTACACGTTAGTCATGTAGGCCATTATCAATTATGAACTTCAAGGCACCTTTCATATTTGTGCTGGGTAGAAGGATCCTGCAAAGCATACCGAGTTCTTCGTACATCTCGATGAGCCCTCAAATTCAAGTATACTTTGAGGATTTTACAATGTTGCAAAAGTTCTTTTTCTGCAATGGCTTGAAGCTCTGATATACAATACAAAAATCCAAAATTAGTAGCATTTATTTTTAGAGACTCAAAACAGGTTTAAACACGAATCGTATCAACATTAAAGAAAAGGAATCATGAATAATTCCTTGTAATTGTTGGTATATTCATTCTTAATATCATAACTAGACATTTTTCTTAATTTGGAATTATGGTTTTCTAAATTATTTTTGAAAATCCACTCACCAGGATCAATATAATTGGCAAATACACTAGGCTCTTCCCCAACAGCAACCAATTCTGCTGACGTAGAAGTTGATGGAGCACTATTATCAAAGTCACCTTTTTGGGCTATTTTGGATAATTACACCTGTTTCAGCTCCAGTGTGCACAGTTATGTTGGAGTCTTCAAGATTTTCATTTCTACTTTCACAGCTAACACAGCTAAGATTTTCATTTTTCTCACTAACACTGCAACTAGAATCAATTTTTTCACTGCACTTCTTTTTGAAAATGATTTCTTCAAAGATCCTTTACACTTTTGATGTGATTTTTCCAAGAGAGCATACTTTTTCCTTTTAAATGCTCTTGATTCAAACTTTCTATCTTTATCCCAATCTCTCCCTGACATTTTAGTACTTAAATGGGGTTAATAATTCTTCTTAATGTGATAATGCTAAACTAAATGTTTTAGTCATTAAAATAACTATGTTAATTATGATAATGATTCACAAATACAATAAAATGCTCTGCGATAAAGCCACTTAGCTATTGGCAATTCACGGAAACTATGAACCAACTATGAGGACCAGCAAAATCAGACTATCATTCCTCGAACACACCAGTTCTCTTTTACAATGATTGTCTTCATCATGTGTATATCATTTTACTGTATGGGGTAGTTTATTATATAGGAGAAATCCTCGGTGAGTAATGCTATTTAGGCTTTTTGTGGTTCTATGGCTGTTTAGGTGTATGGAGTTAAGTGATCTTGTATTGTAATTATGAAAATCAGAATTTTTTTAACATACTTTCGTTGTTGTGAATGAAACAAACTGTTTCCAGTATGTATATGTAGGGCATTGGTAGAAATTTTAGTTCTATAAAGAATTGTTTGCTTCAAGTCCTTAATGGAACCTGTTTCATAATTTTTAATATCCTTTTTTGCATTTTAAAAACTTGAAATATTTTAGGGGAAGACCCCCACAAAGGGATACCATATGATATTATAGATTGTACATAGTAATAGTACACACTCTTTAGGACATTGAGTGTTGTAATTTTGCTCAAGACACTTACAGCATAACATATGCTACTTAGTTTTTCATTTAGTTGGTTTATATATTGTTCCCATGACAAGTCGGAGTCAATCCACAGACCCGGAAAGTTTGTTTGATTTTCTTCCTTAATTTTCATGCCATCAAATTCTACATTTAAGGGTTCTGTTTGCTTCATATTAGTATTAAAATTAATCGAGATAGTTTTATTAGTATTCAAAAATAATTTATTTGTTTGTAACCAAGTTAGTAGGTCATTCTTTGTTTTATTCACTTTGTATTGAAGGAAATTAAAACTGGTGCTCTTAAAAATTAGATTTGTGCCATCTGCAAAAATAACTGGTTTAGATAATGAAATATTTGTCGGCAAATCATTTATGAAAGCCAGAAAAAGAATAAGGCCCAAAATGGAACCTTGAGGCATACCACAGATTAAGGGGAGATAGTTTGAGTGAACTCCATTAATTTCAACAATTTTCTTCCTGCCCTCTAAATAAGAACGAAATCACTGATTGACCTGACCTCTTTTGCCACAGTTCTCTAGTTTTTGGAGAAGCAAATTATGGTTAACTACATCAAAAGCTTTTCTAAAGTCTATAAAAATGCCATAGATATGTTCTTTGTCATCCTTTGCATGCAAAATGCTGTTTAAAAAGGAAAATATTGCATCATTAATACATTTATTTTTCCTAAAACCATATTGGTGGTTAGATAAGATCTTATATTTTTCCAGAAAGGGAACTAATCTTATATTTTGGAGAATGCTGCAAGTAGGGAAATAGGTCGATAATTTTCTTTATTACTTTTGTCTCCTTTTTTAAATAATGGTTTAACCTTAGCTGTTTTGAAATATTAAAATATATGCCAAATTAAAATGCTAGTATAGTATGCTTGGGTTTTCGTTACATTCTTCATATTACATTTGTCTGGAAAATTGCACATAAACATAAGTATATTTACTTCAGGAACATCATACTTTTTCGTTTGTTCATTTTTTCCACCTCCTGAGTTACGACTATTTTAAAATTCATGTTATAACTTCATTGAATTCCTCTGTTAACCTGGAATTTGGAAGAACCTTTTTTCTCAACATGATCAACGTCCTTTTTGTCACCCATTGTTAAAACATCGGATGGGTAAAAACTCACTAAGGTAGGTACCACCGCGGACAATAAATTTGAGACATCTTGAAGTCGCTCTGGTGGCGACTCCGTGAACTTTTTATGCTGAGGTACCGAATTGCAACCCTGAAGGTTAGCTGGGGGGGGAGGGGTGGGGGACGGAAGAAGGTGATAAAGGGAGGAAGGAAGCGAGAGGAAGAACAGAAGAAGAGGGAGGGGTCTTCAACGCTGTCCCCTAGCGTTTACATGCAATTTTTAGTCGGCCGACTATTTGATCGGCCGATTGGTCATTCCGTGCTCACTAGGCAACCAAACAGTCTGCCGAAAGAGATGTGCGCACATATGCAATTAAACAGTCGGCCGACTTTCTTTTCATATCCTATTCCTATCAGAATGTTCTTTCATGGATTTGTTGTAAAGAGCTGGTCTCGATTCAATTGTTTGAATGAACCTTTCGGTCCAATCAACATCGGTATCCATATTACCAAAACAAATATATTTATATTTATTGAAACGAATGTATTTTTTGATATAAATATAAGAATAAATATGAAAATGTTGTTTTGTTTGGCTCACCTAGTAGACCTAGCGTGCACACTAGGGATGAATCCCGGCATTGGAAAACCGGAATTAATACCGGTATTGAATTAGATACATAATACCGACATCGTAATTTATAATATCGTGTTTTCGGTATTGAAATTAATTTACATTGTGGGAGCAGTTCCAAGTTACCAAAAATGCATTTGTTGCTTGTGTGAATAGAAATAAAGTGGAGGATTATTCCAAAAAGTGACTCCGACGGATTGGTATGAGAGTTTTATAATATTACCTAGTTCGATGAGAGAAAATGGTTGGAAATGGTCTCGTCGTCCTGAAATGCGTTTTAAATGAAATAGTGAATGATCAAGGATGCAGTTATACCATAAGCAGCGTCACACATATTTGATGGATTTATCCTGTGTTCCTAATCACTCTTTATTTTCGCTGTAACAACTAACAATTACATAAACAACTGCGTAGTAACCAATCGAAGAATAAATAGCTAAAGTCGGGTTAACAGTACGGTCTACTGGAAACCAACGCAACTACCTTGTTAAAGAATGTAAAAAAAATCAGTTGTGTGGAATTATTTTACTAAGAAATACAATGACACAGCTGAATGTTCTACGCTTGCTAAAGTTATAAAATGCTGTGGAGGGTCGACTAGTGGATTATCTGTTCATTTAAAAACAATTCATAATATAAATATTTCTGAAATGAAGATAGCTGAAAATCAACCAAAAAAACTTCGGAAGGATACATTCATAAGAAATCTATTGAAGAAGAAATTTCGAAACTTGCATGTATTGATGGGATTACATTCAGTTCTATTGCCTTAAGTGAATTCATAGAACAGAGTTTATCGAAGAATAAATAACGCTGTCAGGGCAGAATTTAATAGTCTATATGTGTCCATATTTTGTATAACCATCCATACAGTGTTTTAAGTATTTTAGAGTGAGGTTTAATGTTATGGTTAATGTGACTGAATCGTGATATGCGAACTTTTCATACAAATATGTATTTTGTTTTTGTAATGTCCAGATTTATGCAGTTGTTGAAATACTCATTATTAAAAATTGTCGGTATTATTTCATCCCTCGTGCACATCACAAGCAGACACAGAACTGAGGGGTGAGCAGAAGAGCGATCGGCCGATTGTTTTGGTTGGCAAGTGAGCGCTGACTAGTTCAGATCTGTAACATCCGAGTTGCGCAACTGTTTGGTTGCATGGAGTTTGTAGCAAATCACAAACTATTTAGTCGGCCGACTAAACAGTTGCATGTGAGCGCGGTCTCCTTAGAGCCAATGGTTCTCACTCATGCAACCAAACAGTCGGCCGACTAAAAATTGCATGTCAGCGCGAGGCCTAAAGGAACTACCAATGGTTACACTAAAAATCAATCTCTTTGCAACCCTGAAGAGGCCTTCTGCCTATACCAGGGTCTTTCTGATCAGGCCATGTATAAAGAAAAGGAAATGAAATGTAAAACTTGATGTAAATGAATGAAATGTATATGGCTTATCGGAAATAAAAACCTTTTGAATTGCCGACATTCGTAAGAAATCGGAGTCATTAAGTGAATGATCGCCACCTACCGAACTGAGAGAACTAATATTCTAAAGAATATTTTTCCTTTCTCTCCCTCTCCTCTCTTCTCGCTTCCGAGTGCGGGCGGATTTTTCCCCCTTTTTTTACCCGTACTGGCGCCTACCGATCCGTCATTACCTCATTGACCCACGACCTGTGGCTACTCCCGGGGCGAAAACGTCACAACGGCTATATTTAAATCATTTCTTTGGCGAAAAAAGAAATTATAAGATCACTGCTATTCTACATCTACATGATACCCTGAAAGTCACCTTTTTGGTGGATGGCATGGGGTGCAGTGCACCAAGGGTCCATAGTTTTCCTACGTTATCTTTTCCTATTATAGTCTCTTATTGTCCTAGGGAAAAACGATCCTCTATATCACTCCGTTCTACAGTCGATCTCGCGACAGTTTTAATGAGATGCAAGTCAAGCTTTAATGAAAAAAAATAAAACGTTTGATAAAATCTACATCTATATGATACCCTGTAAATCACCTTTTTGGTGGATGGCAGTGGGTGCAGTGCACCAAAGGTCTCTAGTTTTCCTACGTTACCTTTTTCTATTAGGGAAAAACGATTCTCTATATCGCTCCGCCCTACAATCGATCTCGCGAATTTTATCCTCACTGTCCTGCCTTCCGAGATACGTCGGGCTTCTGATAAGTCCTACTATTTCATTCGCTAGTCCCTCCGACATAAATTTTTCCAGCAGTTTAAATCTAGCCTGCAGCCTACGTTCCTCTGACGATGTCCCTTTCAGACTTTCTATTAATGATGTTATGTTTTGTTTACTATCGTAATTTTTCTTTACAAATTTAGCTGTCCTTCACTGAATCTTTTCTATCTCGTTAGTGAGTCCCTTTTCGTAGGGATCCCACACCGCTGACACATATTCGACCTGCGGTCTGACCAAGGATAAATAACATAATTCTTTCACTTTTTCGGAGCTACTTAGAACTATTCTTCCTATAAAGGCCAGCTTTTTGTTAGCGGCACCTATCAATCGGCGAATGTGAGTGTTCCACGATAGATCATTATTGATCGTAACTCCTAGATATTTAATCGAGTCTGAAACTGGAATCTCTATTCCGTCCAACGAATAATTAACATCCAACGAGATATTTTTGGTTCTCCAGAAATTGATGACGCAGCTTTTCTTTTGGTTTATCTCTAACTGCCATTCCTTTCACCACACAGAAATAGCTTCTAGATCATTTTGGAGATACTGACAGTCTTCCGGATTGCATATTTCTCTATAGACAACCGTGTCGTCCGCGAAAAGCCTAAATTTACTTCTGACTACTGAGCTGATATTGTTTATATAAATTAGAAATAATAACGGACAATTACACTACCTTGTGGAACGCCAGAGACAACTTCCACTAAGTTCGAGGATTCCCCATCTATGACAACCTTCTGCCTCCTATGATTTAAAAATTCGCGGACCCAACTAACAATTTTGGAATTTACGCCTATTGATATAGATATGCATGATTACAAGTAGGAAATAAATTATAATGATTAATTGCTTATTTTGCTGTTTCCATTTTAATATAATTTCTAAAAAATCCATGAGAGAGCATGAATACTGGAAACTTCCAATGAAAAATGTATGATTTTTTCTTTCTCCATCTAAACGAAGAATACCTATAGAGAAACTATTGTTTTCGTGCAAAAATTCGATTTAGTGATTCCAACGGAAAACCACGTTTTGAGGTCCCTTGAATAATAATAAAATTCAAAATATATGTTGCAGATAATATCAATAGTTTTGCGCTGAAGGCTTCCGTGGGGGCTTGAGTATTGAATTTTTTGTTTTGGGATATCCTCCGCGTTTTATTTTTATTTTTTGTGGACTAGAGTTTCGCCAGCTTCTTCGGTTCCGAAGGTTTGATGCAGGACTTGTCCGTCTTACACATAGGCACCCTAACGATAACTTTTCTAGTTAATGGCAGTTAGACAATTCTTCGCTCCATGATTGGCTGTTGGTCGTCCCATTTGAAATACAAATTTCCAATTGTTAGATGGCAAATAACCGTCTTCCCTGTTAAAGTTTTTCGGTGTTTTTAAAATTTCTATTGCCTCTCGGGTGAGGCTCGGGAGATAGCGGGGCCATTATTTTCGCTTCTTCGAAATTCATGTTGTGCCCGGGTTCTTCCCAGGCATGCTCCGCGATTTCTGAGAGGCGGAATTGTTTTTTGTTGGTCGCTCTATGGTGTTCTTTTATGCCATATTTTTGCGGTCAAAGCATTGCTACAGACCGTCTACATATGTAACATCTGCGGCCCATTGGGTGGCTACGGAGATTATTTCTGAACCCATTGCTTACTGCCCGGTTTAAGGATTCGCGTAACTACGTCTTTTGCAAAGATCTACAATAAAAGTGGAAACAAGTAAACTGCAGATCACATTACTTCCCGTATGAACGCCCCGCATTTAACTCAGATCGGGAGGGGACAGCGTTGAAAACCCCTCACTCCTCTTCCGTTCTTCCTCTCCTTCCTTTCTCCCTTTATCCCACTCCTCCGTTCGTCGCCCCTCTCCAACCTCAGCTCACCTTCATGGTTGCAATTTGGTACCTCAACGTAAAAAGTTCCCGGAGTCGCCACCAGAGCGACTTCAAGGTGTCTCAAATTTATTGTCCTTGGTGGTACAAAGAATATGCTGATGCACTGTTAGCTTCAATTCAATGACTAATGGGGAGTTTAGCTGAGTTTAGCCGTCAACTGAACTCGATCTATTTTTGCCTCAGATGCTTTTCAAGTACATTGTAATATGTACGCCTGATGTGTTTACAATGTAACAAGTATCTTGTATCACTTAACAGATGTGCAGAATGTACGGTGATTTTTCGAAACACGATTTTACTATCTTTTAAAATTACTATTACTCAAATATAATGTGGGGGCTACTTTTAAAATTTCATTTAAAAAAAAACACATATTTGGGACATTATGGTAATTTAAATTACAAAAAATTACAAATTAACTTAAAGTTAATTACAAACTGTGGGAGCCAAGGGGTAGAATTTGAGTGGAAAGGGTAAAAACATGATAGTGCCAAACTTGAACATCTTTTGAATAGCATTCATACTTGTTCAATGAGTAAATAGCGTAAATAGTATTTCCGTATCTAGGTGTGCTGTTTATGCTCTGCTAGTGTGATTTACGTATGAGGTTTTAAAGTTTTCACCCAAAAGAGTTCATACATATTTCTGTCTCTAAGTACGCTGTTTCTAAGTAGCATCGTAGCATCTGCTAAAGCAAGTGCTGTTTTGAAAAGAAAGAGTTCATATTTCTGCCTCTAGGGGTGCTGTTCCTACTCTGCCGCAGTTTTAAAAATCTTCGTCCAAAAGAGTTCTGATTTTTTTGCCAAGTCAAGCCGAAAAATGTTTTAAACTGTTGGAAATCGCATGCTAAATTCTTTTAAAAAATTGGAAATTCTAAAATAAAATGGCATGAATAGTGGGAAAACTTAAAATGAAATAGTGTAAATACAGGGTTTTACTTACATTGGAATCATAGGAAAATTGACGGGACCCAAATAAAATGTTGTAAATAGCGGGAAAATGTAGATTCTGATAACGTAAATACAGGGTTTTACTGTATATTGTATGTTAAACGGTTATTTTTCTTTGTTTGGAATAGATCTAAAATTGGTAGGGAGCTATTGTTTTCTGTTTCAAAAGTGCATTTAATGGAAGGGCATTGTGAATTGAGATCATTTAGGAAGGAGTCTATATTGTTTTTATTTGTGTTGAAAATAGCAAAGATAGCATCAACATATCTTAGACAGGTGTTAGGGAAATATTGGAAACTAATATTGCATTTTTGTTCAAAGATACATTCATGAATAAATTGGCCAAAAAAGGTGCAAGTGGGTTCTCCATTCCTGCCCCATTATGTTACTTGTAAAAATTATGGTTTAATAGGAAAAAATGTTGTTCCATGCCGAGTTTTGAAAGTTTGGTTTATTCAATGGATATGTCGGGGGAAACACATATATTAGTGAGCCACTCTTTGAAAAAACTAAGTGTAGTGGGATGCTAAGAAAGAGAGATGTGACATCAAAAGAAACTAATGCTTGGGAATCACTGGTGATTACATTTTTTTGTTTTTTTTCTTCAATGAAATCACTCAGGAGGGAGGAGGGTTAGTTTTTAAATTTGTCAACTAGCCATTTAGAACAGAATCAATACATGACATACTGAGTCTCATAAAAATTCTAGGTTTGTGGAGTTAATGTAAACAATGTAATATTGAGATGGTAGGATTTGAAACTGTAATCTTATAACGTATGATCTCTTCTGAGTTTTGGGCAGTTTTTATTAAGAGGATTTCTTGTGAGAAGTGAGTAAGATCTGTTTTTAAGTAATTATGCAACTTCATCAAAATAATCAAGCTTATTCATGATGACAAGGGAATTTCCTTATCTACCTTTCAATTAATCAGTCTTTTAATTTTAAATTTTTGATAAGTTTGTAATCAGGACTGGGAAAGTGATTTATAGTGTATTTTTTATATTGTGTTCCAAATGTATTTTGTGATTTTTGATAGTATCAGTCAGGTTTGTAATGGAAGATTCAATACCTTTAATGATATCATCTACAGGAGGTTTTTTATGAGGAAGACTAAAGTTAAGTCCTTTGTTCAATAGATTGAGTTCTTTTTAATAACTGTTTCTTGTAAAGGGTTATGGAAAATATTAATATCATCAAAGTGTTTCTTGTGCTCAGTACAAGTTTCACCCAGTTTTTTTTATTTCAGGTTTATGGATATTTACTTTGTATTTGTGTTGTGTCACAGTTTGAATTTTCCTTTTGAATTTGTCCCAAAGGACATTCTCAATCATTGAAAGGTTTATAATGAGTTTCAAATGTAATTTTTAAGCATCCAATTCAAGCTTCTGTCTATGGGCATAAAAGAATTTTAATTCAAGAAGTCATTTTTGTTTGGTGAAAATTATGGCTATGTTACTATTTAAATTAGAGGGAGATGTTTTAAGGTGCATAAAACTAGGAAAGACATTATATATATTACATTCTTTAAGGAAATTACTCCAACATTTTTAATTTTGGAATGAAGGTGAAAGATATTGTGTTCTGGAGACTGGAAAGTCATAATTCAAAGAAAAGGCAATAACAGAGCTCTAGGGTTACAACTAATGATAAATGGAGAAAACTCCTAATAACCATTAAAAATAATAAAAAGGAAGTACTAACATAACTGCTGGTTTAGAGGAAATTACTCCATGCCACGAGAATGTCTTTGCTTATCAGCCATGCTTTTTCACTCATCAAGCACAAGTTGATTTTGCTCACCAATGTGTGTCATTTATTTATGTATCATTATGGCTTTCTGCAATCTAATGTCTTCATCACTGGATTATATATAACGTATTAACCCAAAAGGGAAATGACTTCAAATTTAAGATGACCACAATAAAAATCTAGGTCTATTCAGGAAAAAACTTTATAATACCAATTTGTAAAATAACATATGGTTGTAACTTTGTGTCATATGCTAACACTGCCATCATTACAGTAATTCACATTCTTCCATTCCCCAAAGATTTTATAATGAGGTTTTTGTGCCTTTTTTGTTAACTGTCTAATTGGATGACATGTTGAAATAAATAGGTGTCTCGTCTGCATTACCCATTTGGCTCGGAAGGCAATAGGGAATTTTCTGCAATGCAATTATACTTCTGGAAAACAATAAGTTTGTCTGTGTATTTAGAAGGTGAACGTTGGTAAAGAGAGTTCCTCGTTGCAGGCAAAAACCATTACAACACATCATCCATATGCACCAACCATTACTAGCCGTGAATTATTGCCTTGGAATGTTTAGTGATCATGATAATTCATGAGCTCTCAGTTTAATGATTTCTTGCATCCATTCTTTAAGAAGTATGCACAAATTTTAGTTTCTTCTTCTAACTCATGAAATAAACTTCATGTTCCATGATTTCCAGGTTGAGTTAGCACCTTCAATTTTCTGTTTTGCTTGCTTCTTCCACCTTTGCACATTTGCCTCCATCACATTTTGTTTCCTCCCTACCTCAAAATTGTTAAGTTTCTTCAGCATAATCCTCTGCCATTAGCTTAAAGTTTCTATGAAAACTTCGTCTTATATCTTGTGATACATTCTCTTTTAAAGAGATGCCTTTCATCTCTATGCGATCTGCCATTTCAGTCTTAAGATTTGGGGTATCTAATTTAAAACTGCTAAAAATAATAACTACTCCTCACTTCATGTTAAAATTTAGCAAATTATTTACCAATTGCATGCTCCCATAGAGGTTATACTCTTCAAACTGCAGATGTACTAGCTGTCTGCCGCTGGTGCACCATTCAAAAAATAGCAAAAATGTTTAAATTGTGACAAGACATGCATGCATGCTGGCTATCTTAGTATAGCCATTTTCAACCCGGTACATAGCAAATTTCCTACCCAGTCAAATACAAGTTCTGACATAAGTTTGTCAACACTCTCCTTCCACCAGTACTGACGAGGTGGAAAGCCATTCTTTTGTACATTGTGAAATTCAGGAATATGAATAAATGTATTGTATTAATAAATTAAATGTATTGTGTATGTTCAAATAAATGCATTTTCCTGGACATAGAATTGGCATTTGCATGTTCTGTGTGGCATGTAAATCTTTGTTGTCAATTTTAAGACAATTCCTAATTTATTTGCTGAAATTTTTTAATAAAAGCCTCGTATTCCTTTTGAGGGCATTTTTAGAAATCTTAAATTAAGCCTATGGGTACATTAGTGTACTATACCCAACTGTGTTTGGTGTAGTTATTGGATTGAATTTATTTCAAATTGTCTATTCTTCACATCCTTTGACTTTCATGCTCTTTTCAGGTACCCACGTTTTCGGAAGAAGCTTACTCTGCTCATTCACCACCTTATCCACATTGTCACAGACTTTTGGGAGCTCTCCTTTTCATTTAACTTAGAACGTGACCATGCAATGCAAGCTCGTGTTGCTGTGGAATATGATGCATTGTTCATAAGAACAGTGGCATATTTGTTCAAATGTGACAGTTGTTCTGATGGGTGGGAAATGCTGGCGAAGCTGCCTTTTAAGTGCCTCTCTCTTCATGCTCGATGGCATTTGTTGGCTTTGCTCCACAATTCAAGGAAAATGGATTGGTTTAAGGGCATTGTGTTACCTTCAGAGGGACCCCAAGGTTAGTGATGAACTGAAATACCTATCTCCTTCAGTTATTTCATCACTTATCTTCTTAGAGTTGTGTAAACGTTTATTTTGAAATAAATGATATCATGGTTGACCAAAGGAAGTGCACTAGCTGGAATTATAAGAATAAAGTATTTGAATGAATAAAGGTAATGAACTAGCCTTTATCTGCTGTAATTTATGCACAATTTCATTTCATAAATTTAAATCAAGATGAAGCAACAGTAGACTAAAATCTAATTTATCTGGAAATTTTTGTTAGAAAACTTGCTGAATTGGAGCCAGCAATGCCATAATTATTTACTGCAAAATGTTACTTTAGTCATTCTTGATCAGCAGTATTGATTATTTTGATGCAGAAATATTTGTGCCATCATTAAAAATTTGAAGCATTTTTTAAATGTAAGATAAGATAATATCAAAATCAAGAATGAGGCTGGTGAAGAAAAATTTTGATTAGTCTACAACAAAACATTGGCATCTGACATTACTTTTCTAGCCTAAAGAGTTGAAATCCTTCCCATAATATCTGATAATTTGTTTGTATTACAAAGGTTTTCCATTTATTCAGGAATAAGAGCAAGAGATATATTTTTAACATCTTTGGGATAATTTATCCAAGGCATTTTGCTGGCAAATGTGCTGCTAACTTGGGTTAAATTCTAAAATAATATATGCATAATAATGAGATATTTTAAAATATTTCTTCTTCCCACCTAAGATGATGAATGTCCTTGTAATAATTCCCAAGGGTCTGCCACTCTGTCACACCCTTTTAAGACACCCAGATGGGTGACAGATCTGAAATTTGGTAGGATGATAGGGTACAACTGATGTGAAAAATCGAAAATTCCCAAAATTTTTATTTTTATGGGGTTATTTTTGATGCCATTGTTCTATATCAATTCCCCATGAGGAAAAAATGGTAATCAGTATTGCAGTGGCTTTGACCATGTTGAGACTGCATTGGAGGTGAAAGGCGAGTCCTACTATAAAAAAATTAGTCTTCCGTGGTCCAGTTTGCTAATGGCATTGAAAAGCAAGGATTCCTTTTACAAAGAAGTAATTTAAAAATTCTGTAATCAAGAAAGACGAATTGAGTTGATATAAAAGGAACTTTTCTGATTATGTTTTATAAGTCTTAATACGTGTGTACTGTTATAAGTTATATTTTTCGATTATAGCTATCCCTCGCTTTGTGTGGTCCATGCGTTCTTGAAAAACCATGTCAAATGTAATATGTCATTCCATAGGAATGTATAATATAATTGGCTATGCATTAAAAATTATATTACCCTATAAGAAAATATTAACTAATAATTATGATCTCTTCAGTATGTACAGATGAAAATGTATGATAACAAATTATCATATATACTCGTGTATGGGTCAAGGTTTTAAGACAAAATTTTTAGCGAAAAACTTGGGGGTCAACTTATACATGAGAAATATTTTTGATAGGTTTAAACCTATGACTGCGGTTATTCAAATTTGATGGAATTAACTCGCTTGGTGTACTTTAACTGTATCGATAACTATCAAATATTTAAATACTGATGTATAGTAAGAATAAATTACTATGTAATTTATTGATCCTAAGTTGATTTCTGATGCTTAGCAAATAATTAAGCAATTTTGGTAAACGTAACATTTGATAACATGACGACGGCAAGACATAAAACTGGCAGCAAGACAAATAGGCAATATAGTAACTCCGTAACATGTAAATAATAAACACCTCATTGAGGATTCGCAGAAAGGCAATGCCTACCTCTAAGCATCACAGATTAAATCAGTATCGCTCAAGTATTTATGGTGTAAAAATTTTGGTACTTTGTGCATAGCCGGGGTGAAGGTAAACAAGGCGACAAGAAATGGCACTACCAGGAGGAAAGGTGGAAAAACAGAAGACAAACGTAAATTTAAGATTTCGAGGTTTGTAATGTAAGGGATGACATATAAACAGTGGTGCATTATGATATTTGGGAGCCCTAGGTGCTAGTTTAAGTTGAGACCCCTTTTTTTATAGAAATACTTATACAAGGTGCATCCAGAAAGTAAGTACCGATCGCGCATACCAGCCACGCAGGTGGCGGGAGTGGGGGTACGCCGGCACAGTGATGTCTCACGAGTTAAGAAGGAAATGTCAGACACCCTGTCAGTTCTCGTTCTTTGTTTATAAGTTCGCCATCTTATCTTAAAATGAGTCAAACAATCGCAAATCCTGCCAGCTGTGAGATACGGTCGGCAATCAAATTTTTGAATGCCAAAAATGTTCGCCCGGCTGAAGTTTGTGAAGTTTATGGAGAAAATGTGATGTGTGAGGGAATGGTGAGAAGATGGTGTAGGCTGTTCAATGAAGGGATGACAAATGTGCACGTTGAAGATCGAAGTGGCTGTCTGTCGTTAGTCACTGCCAATCTACTTGATCAGGTGAATGAGAAAATTCGAGCGAACAGAAGATTCACCATTTCTGAGTTGACTACACATTTCCCGCAAATTTCTTGTTCTTTACTGCACGAAATCGTCACGGAACACTTGCAGTATTGCAAATTGTGTTCAAGATGGGTGCCAAAAATGCTCACAGATGTTCACAAAACAAATCGCATGGTGGCAGCACTGAACTTTTTTGAACAGTATCACAATTAAGGTGACAAGTTTTTGGACGACATTGTGACAGGAGATGAAACTTGGATTGCCCATGTGACACCAGAGAGTAAGCAGCAGTCAATGCAATGGCGGCATAGTGGATCTCCAAAGGCAAAGAAATTCAATCAGATGCTTTCTGCCAGGAAGATCATGTGTACCGTGTTTTGGGACAGAAGTGGTGTTTGGTCATCGATTTCATGCCTCAAGGAACAACAATAAATGCAGATGTTTACTGTGAGACTCGAAAGAAGTTATGGCGGGCGATTCAAAACAAAAGACGAGGCCTACTCAGCTCTGGAGTTGTTTTGGTTCACGAAAACGCTCAACTGCACACTGCTGCTCGAACACGACAACTGCTCAAACATTTCCAGTGGAAAGTCTTCGAACAACCACCCTTCAGCCCCGACCTTGCACCCAGTGACTTCCATCTTTTTCTTCACTTGAAGAGATTTTTAGCGACCGAGCGATTCAACAGCGATGATGAGGTGAAGACAGCCATGCAGGATTGGGTCAAAATGTTGACGACAGAATTCTTCGATGAGGGGATACAAAAACTTGTGCCCCGATACGACAAATGTCTCAATTCAGGGGGCGATTATGTTGAGAAGTAGCTTCAAGTATGTGTAAACTTGTGATAATAAAGAAATATTTTTTTAAAATTGTCTTTTTCATTTACAGCCAATCGGTACTTACTTTCTGGACGTGCCTCGTATAATAATTCTCAAGTGCCCATCTATCTGTCTGTCACGGTATTTTTGGACATTTTACAATGGAATTAAGAGCTGAAAATTTCACAATTGTTAAAACCCCATGAAGTGGTCCCTGGAAAAATCTAACATCCCGGAAAAAGTCCCAGATTCGACTCTGGGAGACGATTATATTTTCCCATAAGTTTACCTGGGATTTTTGATTTTTCAAGGTGCAAGATTTTTTCTTTCATTCTTCAAAATATATAAATATGGACCAATTTTCTCCATTTTTGCTTTATTTGATGGCTAAAACTATAAAATATGTTATTCTTGCGATATTTTGATGTTACACGGAAGAATTTGTCAGAAATACGCATTTCCTTTTGACATTTTATGGCCTTTTCATACTCTTTCCGGGTGTTGCTAGGGTGACCTGCATTGTTGCCTCTGATTCAATCAGTGTCTACTAAACCTTCAAATAGACAAAAGAATTGGGTTATTCGCTTTGTGCTTTTATGAAACATTGAAATTATTGTTGTAGCAACATCAAAAGTAATAGATTGCGACGTAAATAATTGCAAATAATTATTATTCAGCAAGCTGTGTGTGGACTGAGGGCATTTTAAACGATTGACTAAAAGAAAAAATCTTCTTTAATTATTTAAATACTGTAATATTACCTTTTTCGTAAGGAAAATTATTATACTCTACATATTTGGTGTTTATTAATGCAAATAGGCCTACACATCAGTTTGCAATTTGATGATAAGGAGAATATTGGCTATTATTCATAAATGAAAAATAACACATTGTGAAATACAAAAAATTTGAGTTGGTAACAATTCATGAATAAAAAATGAAATAAATGGTTGAATTAATTATATATGAAAAACATTGCATAAAACAATTTAAATTATTAGTAACATAATACTTAGAAAATCATTGCTGTATGTCATTATTTTCCATACTTATCGATAGCTGATGAAATACAACAATGCAGATATTTTATCTCCAACAATAACATATTTGTAATTAGTATTCGTAGTAGACCCTCTAATAAGTTAATACCAGTTGTTGTCTGATACTTGAGGAAACGTGATTGTTTGTGAGTTCATATGAAGTGTTTAGTGATAAACATTGGAAATAAGATAAGATAGAATTTTAAATTTTTATTGGCTTACGGATAGTCTCGTTCGACTCCCAACAGTTGCTCGCGGCGGAGACGTAGCCTGACGGCCCGGCACCTGCCCATTTACAGTATCAATAAAATTACAAGCACATGTCATTGCAAAATACATTATAATGAATTGTGTATTTGTGGTCGTAGCGCTGTTATCTTTAGACTCCTGTACACCAAAGGTAACTTATGTATTCACGAAAAAATCAACGTCAAGATATATTTTTTTAACTGTTGAAGTAAAATGTGAAGTTTCATTGAAAATCTGGATCCCCTAATATTCGGGAGCCCTAGGCGGGTGCCTGGAGCTCCTAATGGATAATACGCCACTGCATGTAATATTCTTTATTGTAATGTTAGCATCACTTTGTTTACCTTTCGCATCCTTTCCTTTCACGTTCACATTTGCCCTCACCGAGATATTGTACTATGCACTCATACCTACATATTACAGAAATTTGAAATTTGCAAAATATTTTGCTTCCCCAACAGGTTAGATTGGTTAGGGGTTGTCTTGGATTTCCTTCCACGTTCATATTTGCACTCTCTGAGGGGTAGGTTCCTCCCTTCCTCTTCCAATAAATGTGTGAAACATGGATTTCCTAGGACCATGTAGTACATCATTCCGTTGATTTATCGTAAATTTTGGCGCCACCTATCCTCCACGGTCCAACATCAGTTTTATTCCCTCTTCTCCTTTACAGAGATAGCTTCTAAATGAGTGCCAGGATGAAATATGAAGTCTAACCTGAGTCATTCGATCTATTATAAAGGCGTATAAAATGTAATGACTTTTGATGTTATACAGTGGTGCTGTGGAAGACATAGGACTGCTTCGCTGCTACTTTGACACAATGTTGTTATATCAGACTGAATAGAACTTAAATTTGAACTAAATGAATCAACACTATAGAATACCAAAAATTTCATTCTACCACACCTGAAAATCTGGAGTCGACATGAGATATACAAAAAAAAACAAAAATTTTTACAAATAAGTTAGGGGTCGACCTATATATGAGATAGACTTATACACGAGTATATATGGTATTTTAAAAGATATATAAATTTAAATATAACCTGTTTGGAATATAATACTATAAATTACTAGAGATCCTATTACTGTATTGACCTGAATATAGTGCGATGTTTTTTCCTCAATATGTGCCTTTAAAAGTCGCATTCACACTATATTCGAGTACTTGTAGCTTTAAAACATAAGTATGTATTACACGTCTCTGCACGCGTTTCAGCACATCTATTTATAATCGCTACATTGTAAATGAGGTGGGCGTTCATGTTACGATGCTACATTGTACAAATATGCCGAAAATGCGCCTTGAGGAGAAAATCGAAAATAGATCAAGGCTAAATTGTAGCTACTTCACATACGTGTTGTCTCCCCGGAATCGTCTTTTACATACGTGTTGTCTTGCTGTCTCGGTAGCTCTTACACCAGTGTTTTTGTATTTATAATTTATGAACCTTTACCCTTATTATTTAATGGTGGATAGAGAAAAGAAAATTGATCATGTTGAGAAAAAGGCTTCTTCTAAATCCCAAGTTAACAAAGGAATCTGATGAAGTTATTATATGAGCTTTAAAATACTCGTGGCTCAAGAGGCAGAAAAAACAAACAATGTTCAAGCTTCGAAGAAGTATGGTGTTCCAAAACCAACTATACGTTTATGGCGGAAGCATTTAGATACATTTGAATGTGCTAATTCAACCAGGAAGGCATTTAGAGGACCTTCAAAAGGAAGATTTGAAGACCTCAAAAATCATGTCTATGATTTTGTGATGGAAAAACGAAGCGAAGGCTTTCCCATCAGTCGAGATGATATAATGATGAAAGCTTTGGAAGTGTCAAGGGAATTTAAGATTCCATGCAGTGATTTCAAAGCAAGCATTGGTTGGTGTAGAAGGATGATGCGAAGAAAAGGCCTTTCTCTTCGACGCCGCACTTCTCTAGCTCAACGCCTTCCCAGTGATTATGCTGAGAAGTTAATTACATACCAGAGGTGCGTTATAAACTTACGTAAAAAGCATGGCTACCTACTTGGGCAGATGGGAAATGCCGACCAAACTCCGATTTGTTTTGATATGCCATCAAACATCACCGTGAATACTAAAGGCGATTTGTTTTGATATGCCATCAAACATCACCGTGAATACTAAAGGCACTAAATCAGTGTTGATTAACCCTTTCGCTGCTATTGATGTATATATGCGTCGAGGTAGCGCACAGCCGCTACTGCTATCGACGCATATATGCGGGCGGGCAGAGTGGTGCCTTGACTGCTAACGACGCATATATGCATTTCAAGCTTTTTCGTTCGCTGCTCTAAATGCATCCAGCCATATCGATGCTAACGAAGTGCTGTGGATTTTTGTGGTACTAACAGATGTTTTAGGCACTCTGTAGATGGCGTAGACATATTTTCAAGCTGCTTTTAGTCTAACCTTGGACAATGAAAAAGGCTGCTTCTACTTTGTTTCCCCGAGCTTTTTTCACTCGCATAAAACTTTTTTCGTCCCTTGGCCATCACTTTTCTCACCCCCTATACCCTAAAAGGCCTAAAACAGACGGAAAAAGCCAGAAATATCATCAGCTCTGTGTCAACTTTCATACGTAATACATCCTGTTCTCAAACCAAGTTTTTTTAGCCGCATTTAGATTCTTTCGTTTTCTTTTGATATTAATAAAAAGAATCAACAAAAAAGATGAAATTATTTTTTCGAGATGGTTAATAATCAATATGAATGTAAATGATTGACAAAATAACTTGTAAAATATAAAGAGACTAAAAGACGAACGAATGAACGTAGACGTGGAGCTCCTAAGGAAAGTATTCAGCACAGGGGTGCTTCAAGGTCACTGAACTCGGCGCACACGGCTGACGCAGAAGCTTAAAGTCCATAGCAGCAAAAAGGTAAAAACCACTGGAAATGAGAAAACTAGAATTACTGTAATGCTTGCAGTTACGGCTGACGGGCGAAAACTGACTCCTTATGTAATTTTAAGGCATAAAACAATACCAAAGGAAAAGTTACCATCAGGGGTGATCTTTCGTTTGCAGGAAAAGGGATGGATGAATAAAGAACTTGTGTTAGATTGGCTGAATGTAGTCTGGGGTAGGCGCCCGGGTGCATTACTACGTCAGAGGGGAATGCTCATACTCGACGCGTTCAAGGGTCACCTGACAGAAAATGTGAAGAAGAGAATGGCTGAAATGCATACGGACCTAGTTATTATTCCAGGAGGAATGACATCGCAATTGCAAGTGTTAGATGTCGTGATTAATAAGCCTTTCAAAGATTTCTTGAGAAAGGAATATAATGAGTGGCTATTGGCCGGAAACCATGAATTTACTCCATCGGGAAAGATAAAGAAACCGTCGGTCACTGTATTAGGGAAGTGGATCAAAACAGTCTGGGACAAAATCACCTCTGAGTCTATTGTGCATGGATTTAAGAAATGTTGTATATCCAACAGTATGGATGTTAGTGAAGACGGTGTTTTGTGGGATGAAGAGAGTGATGGCAATGACTCGAATGCTGTTTCAACTTCAGGAGATGAGGAAAAAGGAGAGAAAGGAGAATATGATTAAATATTGGAAGGTAGTTTCTCGTAAGCACCTATAAAAGCTATACATACTTAATTAAAATGTTGGCATTAAAATATGTTTAAATTGTTTTCAGGACCTTGGAAAAACTTGTAATATTTAGTGCCTGCATGATTCACGAGTTTAGAGAAAATTATAATTCAAAAAGAGAAAATTAAATGTGTTTTTCCTTTTTCTACGTTTCCCTTCAAAATACTTGGGGTCGCATTATATTCGGGTTAATACGGTACATGCTATGTATGTATAACAGTTTTCATTTAGTCACTATTAGAAAAAATGTTATTATTATTATAGATACATACTATTCATTTTCAGATTTGATGAGTTCTTAGTTTCGTCGGGAAATTCCAGAAAAGATAAATTACCAACGAATGGATGTTACGAAAATGAAAGAATATGAAAGATACACCCAGTCCCCAACTAACATGAATTCTACCTACACAATATCATTAAAAAAGGGAAATGGAGACTACGGTGTACAGATTGGAATTAAAATTTAAAACTCCTTAACCGTAAATTTACCCAGAGGGCACTCACACGTCAATAAGAAATAAGGAAAATTAAAATTATACTTACAAGTTTGCAGGACGATGATGGCCTACAGGGACCTGTTGTCAAAAACTAGCCTAAAAAAAGGAAAAGAAAACACACACGCACAAGCACTCTGGAAATCTCTAGATACGTATTTCGGGAGCTATGCTCCCATCTTCAGTAGCTGAAGTCGTAATACGACTTCAGCTACTGAAGATGGGAGCATAGCTCCCGAAATACGTATCTAGAGATTTCCAGAGTGCTTGTGCGTGTGTGTTTTCTTTTCCTTTTTTTAGGCTAGTTTTTGACAACAGGTCCCTGTAGGCCATCATCGTCCTGCAAACTTGTAAGTATAATTTTAATTTTCCTTATTTCTTATTGACGTGTGAGTGCCCTCTGGGTAAATTTACGGTTAAGGAGTTTTAAATTTTAATTCCAACACAATATCAGTTTAGCACAATTTTTAAAGTAGACCTGGTTTTCGACTAACATGACTGGTCATTCAGTTTAACACGATTTTTCCATGGCTCCTCTATGATTGTGAAAAAGGTCTAGAAAGCAGAAATGGAAACAAACTTTAGCCCGACTCTTCATTAATTGCTGATGATAGTGAGCCCATTATCATAACATCTGATCCAGAGGATGAATTTGACAATTTATATGAATCTGATGCAGAAGGCAAGGGATTTGATGGTTTTTAAACTGCAATATAGAAAAATACAATTCTTGAATGTTTTAAAAATATCCTTTGACCATTTTTGTAATTTTCTATAGATCATATGTTGTTATCTTTAGAAAAGTCATTTCAAGTATTAAAACAAAAATTTTAATTCTTAGATATTTTTTGTTTAAAATTATCATTTTACAAATCTTCTAAATAATGTCTGCTAAATAAATGGTGAACAGTTGATTCAAAATGGCGGTCATCTACATCGAAAAATACGCTGGAGTTTATGGTTCAAATTTTATTGGTGGTGGGAGTAAGAAACAGAGAAAAGTTACATTGCTAGAGGAAAAAGCTATATTTACTTAAGCGCTATGAGAACAATGAATGAACACCTGATGTTGTTGGTCATACAGGTCTTAACGAAGCAAAGCTATGTACCATCCATGTTATCATCATTTCTTTTCTGTAAAAATGAATTATATGTTGGAAGTATACATAAACATAAAAAACACAGAGCATTAACCAAAGTATAGTCATATTAAATGAATAAAATTAAAAATATGTCAATCAGGTTAGGATGCTGGAACGCATCTTCCCTATTTACATTATTTCTTATGAGAAATTCATGTCTGATTAACACAATTTCACCTAACACAAAATTTTTTAAGAACGCTTCTATCATGTTACTTGTGGACTGGATGTACAAAGAAAAATTATAAGAAATTACATAGGTGATATAGACATTCTTACAAATAATTGTTCATATAAATGGAAATGCTTCCGATACATAAGCATCCAAACTAAATAAAACATACCATATTGATCCAAATCCAAGATGAGGTATTTTCCAAATTTCAGGTTCCGGGTTATCTTAAATTCAAGTACGAATTCGTATACCATAAATACATTGTGGCCAGTTGATCATGTCAATTCATTGCACTTCAATTCGAGGCACATCAATTCGTCAATTGACAAACTCATATGTGTCAGTACATTGCATGGCAAACTCATCATGCGTCAATTCTTCATTTAACAATTTCATCGCGACACAAATTCATCATGAGACATATTCGTTGTGAGACAAGTTGGAAGGCGAAACACAATGACTGGTGTACGGCAGGGGGATACACCTGTTGGGTTAAGAGTCACCCCCTGCCATCCATCATCCAGTGTGTTTCATGTGAACATGTGATTCGCAAAGAGAATTGCGAGTCATTCTGGTATTATCAAAATATAAAGGAATGTTTTTTGTGGAAAAGTGTCACCCCCTGCTGTTCACCAGTCATGGCATCTCACTTTCCAATTTGTCTTGCAGTGAATTTGTTCAGAGATGAATTGATGGATGAGTTTGTCGTGTGATGCATTGATATGCGAAAAATTTTTCGTCCAATGCTGTGATGCGTGACGAACTGACTGCGAGGAGTTGTCATAGAACTGTAGGAAGTATGGTTACACATTTAATAAAGCCTTTTTTTTCAGACAAAAATTTGTAACAAACCATTTCAATTAATGAATGAACTAGAATACCTATACTGAATACATCTGCTTGAAATGGTCCTCAAACGATATGTCTACTTCCTATATGTCCCCAGTCTTTATTTCCACAGTCTTTATGTCCGCAGTCTTTAGATCCACTCTATTATGTCCACAGCCGATATGACCACACTGATATGTCCACATTTATATATGTCTACAGTCTTTAGGTCCACAGCCAATATGGCCATATTTATATATGCCCACGTACTTTACGTCCACGGTCTTTAAGTCCACCTAAGGGTAATGGAGGGGGGAAGAGAATATGAAGTAAAAGAAATGGAGGGGGGTGGAAAGTGGGGGAGGGAAATGGGAGGTGTAGGAAATCCTAATGAAACAGTCGACATTGGTATCAGTTAACTAAGAATTTTATAACAATTGTAAAATGCAGCAATAAAATAAAAATGGAGGGGGTAGAAGGGGGGAAGAGTAAAAGGGGGGTGTGAGAAATTCTAATGAAATAGTCTACCCTTTCCATTTTTATTTTATTGCGGTGTATTCGCAATTGTTATAAAATTTTTAGTTGATTGATACCAATGTCGACTGTGTTTCATTAGGATTTCCTACAGCCCCCGTTCCCCTCCCCCACCTTCCGCCTCCCTCCATTTCTTTTACTTCATATTCTCTTCCCCCCTCCACTTCCCTTACGTGGACTTATAATCTGTGGACATATATAAAAGTGGACATATATAAATATAGACATATTGGCTGTGGACCTAAATACTCTGGACATATATAAATGTGAGCATATCGGCAGTGGACATAAAGCCTGTGGACATATATATCTGAGGATATATAGGCTGTGGGCATATAGGCTGTGGACATATAGGCTTTAGGCATATAGGCTGTGGACATATAGGCTGTGGACATATAGGCTGTAGACATATAGGCTATGGTCTTAAAAAAGTGGACATAAAGACTGTAGACATAAAGACTGTAGACATAAAGACTGGGGACATATATAAATGTGGACATATCATCCTGGAAGTGCTCGAAATATTCACCAAATACGTTCAATGAGAAATTAGGTCACAAAATCTTTTTTCTGTTTTGACAGACTGCTAAAAGGGGGTGTTGTCTCGGATTCAGTTAAATACAGTACTTTGTTTATACTCGTTGCTACAAACAACAATAATAGTTTGTTTATACTTGCTGTTATAATAAAAGTTCTGGAAAGATACACTATGGTAATATGATAAAGATCTCACCTTGCTTTTATTAATTTGTAGAAGACTATCGCAGTACAATTCCAATTTATTCCATTATTAATCTTTTATTCAAATAAAACTTATTTTTTAACGACATTCAAAATCAAAATCAAAATTTAAACAAAGAAAATGACTTTCAGCTTTTAGAAACACATTGGTTAAGCTTTTATAATTGTAAAATTTTTTATGATTATATCAAGGTATAAAAGTGTATTAAAATTTTATCTAATATATACCAGAAACATTTGTATACCTCACTTTTTTATAATGTTTCATAACAAATGTCATTAGAAAATTGGTTTGCATTTTCCATCATAAAAAATTAGTTTTTTGAACCTGTTGTACACCATTATGTTCATAATAAATAATAGTTTAAAAATAATCATCATAAAATTCATTTTATTTTATTTACAATGGTTTTTAAAGACAACAAAATTTCTGACTAGTAAAAATCTATCGGGTTAAGTACTACTTCAGAATCTATTTGTTTAGTGCAAAGATATTTCATAATATATTCCTCATGCAAGAGGCATACCCGATAACCATAGAGTGCTGTGGGTGTTCCTGGCCTCTCACACATGCTTAATCCACTCATTGACAAGGTCATTGATCTCCCAGCCATTTTCTTGAGCACAAGCAATGATCCCAGTTGGAAATTTCTCATTGGATAGTGTCTTCTCTTGAAACTTATATACAGAGGTAGCTTGTGACCATCAGCTGTAATGGTCAACACAACTTTACGCCTCTGCTTTTCCCAACTGTGGCCTGCTGCATTTCCAAATCAGCTGGAAGGACTTGCCCCGTTTTAACTTAGGCTTAATTCATAGTTGTGTTTTCTGGTAAATCAAACCAAATAGGATTTTGATCTCCATTGACTTTGAAATCAAAAGAACTTGTGATTTTTTCTTAAGGATAAGACATGCCTGTGAAAGTTTATTATTTTATATTCGTATTCCTCTGGCATCTTTAGACAAATGGTTGTCATTGTCATATCTCTTCATGAAACAATAAATCCAGCCATAACTTGCTTTAAAATCCAAGTGTGATACATTTTTGAATCAACTAATTTTCCCTTTGGAGTGTGTTCCAAGTCTGTTTTTCTTACATCATTCCTGAACACAGGTATCATCAACACCAAAACTTTTCCCTGCAGCCCTCTTCCCATACATATTCCAGTGCATATTTCACGACATTTAATTTGAAAGCTACTTTTGTACTTACCCATACTTGTATTATTTAGGTGATAGCAAAATAAAAGAGAAAGACCTGTAAAATGTTGAACTTAAAATGATACTGATACACACAATAGGAGAAATATTGTATTTGTGAAAAAAATCGAATTCAAAATTTCAACAGAAATACACGTTTTGAGGTCCCCTGAGCGCGTTTTCAATATTTTCTCGATGATGTCTGTGTTTGTGTGTGTGCAATAGGAATTTTGTGGGCACTAACTAAAAAACTAGTTATCAGTTCGTCACAAAGCTTTATATATAAGATTTTTATTAGTAATTCAAGGTCTGAAAAGGTTTTGGCTGGCAATGGTCAAGTGGAAGTGGAGGTTTACTCTTTAGTCATTTTTCCGAATATCTCCTTTAGAATTCAATTTATGAAAATATTTGTAATTATTAAAGTCTTACAAGGAGAGGACACGATAGTACAAGATATTTTAAAAAATAACGAAAAATCAATAAAAATACTAGAATCATAGATTCGAAAAAAATATTATTCGACTTTTGCTTGTTTGTTGAAAAATTACTCCGTAAATTTCGCACAAAACAAACGAAGATACATAGATTGCACACAAATTGTCAGTAGATTCATGTGTCCAAAGACAACGATAAAACCTCACAGACAACGCAATCATTCACAGAAACTCAAGCAAGTAAGCAGGAGACTTATACATTGAGCAGAAAGTCTCTAATTTCTGATCAAATCAGTCAGAAAATTTCTGACCATGCTATCGCCATCAGTCGTGAGATGTACGATCGTATTATGGGAATGGGACATAAAACAAAAGTTCCATTACCTGTCAATGCATAAGCAAATGAATGTTTCCCTTCTAACTCTCCCCATCATTGCTTCCGATGATGACTGGTGGTTGTAGATTATTAATGTTTTTAATCAATTAACTGAATTTGAGGGATTCATAAAAGAAATATTTTTATTTATTTATATTATTGTACTTTTAACAGACTTCTCACCAGTTCATTTTTTTTATACTTTCAATGATCCTTTGCCTGATATACCTCCACCTAATGGGTCTATTTTAAGTATTCGGAGGAAGTTCTCGCAAAAATAATTTCAGGGACCCTTTCCATGTCATAAGCATCAATATAGGATGTAGCGTGTGCCGAGATCAATGAAGAATGTGCAATTTAATAATTTAAACAATGTTGAGAAAATCGTGCATTGAATGACTTGAGAAAAAATCTGGACCACCACCTAACAACATAGAAAAATAGTGAAAATATGAACGTGGCTGCCCAGTTAAAATTTAATGCAAAATACGAAAAAAGATTTATAAGAAAAGGAATGAGAGATAAAATAGAAGCTACCCAAGAGAGAATCAAACTCGCACCCTCATGTTCTGAACGCAGTATATGCCCACCGCCAACAATTACTTAATCAATTAGGCATGCATTAAGATATTTATACCAGTTGATGAGAAATTGCAATATTTAATCGCGATTTTCTGAAAAATTACCAGCCGTATACCTCCGAAAGGGGGATTTGTAGTGATCCTGAAATTCAGAGCTATACACCTACCAAATTTCATAAAAATCCGTGATCCTACTACTGTGTCCTCTCCTTGTTAGACAATTTAGTTTTCTACAACTTTTGTTTGAAACATTCTTTCATGTAATGATTTGTTTACGAGATATTTCAACTATTTGCCTGCATTTGTTAAGTGCGCTGATAAGTGATACCTTTGCTTCTGTGGCTTTGATAAAGTTTTCTAGTTGCTGCCTACCCTGCCAAGGGTAATTTTAATTGTGATCAAAATTATCCCAATGCCATCTAACTTCATATTTTATAAACAAATTTTCTTTTAGATATTGACAGCGATCCCAGCACCACCAACGGTAACTTGAATCGTGCATTGATATTTTGTTATCTGTAGCAAAATTTTGTTTACTTATTGTTTTTTCACTGTGAAAATTATTGTTTTAAAAATTATTCACAAATGTATTTGCCAGTAATTATTCTTAAGGACTCTCATATTGAGTGCCACTTGTGTAAACACTTGCAATTATATCCATTACTTTTTATGGAGAAAGTCATGCGTGGGCACATCAGATTTTTTGTTCTAATTCTAATGTGATATGTAGCTAAGAATTGACCATGGAGGCCCACATCTCCCATATATTTGTTGTTTTGTGCAACACTAGTATATTGATATTGGTACTTAATAGCTTTAATAAATTAAAGGCAAATCAAAATCTACATGCTATATTGTTTCAAGTTTACATATTTTTCTATGAAAAAAATTGTACCATTAAAGCTTAATGGCAACTTAATTTTCCAGTGATATTCAACAGGATATAAAATGCACATGGACATTTTTTGCTTAAAAATACTAATTATGCAAATATTCTACAACATTGAAGAATATAAAAATGTAGAAATAATTTTACAATACACATTTTCTGAGGACGTACTCACATTTTTGCCAAGTAAGGTCTGAGGAGCAGCAAATTGCGCTTGGTCCCAAGCAGATGTTTCCTTATTTTTCATGTAAAAGGGTCATAGAAGGGGAACACACCCATCCCATCTTATTTTTAGAACCCAAATAAAACTCCCCAAGTCATCTTTCACTGCAAAACCGAACTCATATTTACAGGAAAAATTTTAAAACATGCTGGCAAATAAAGTTGCCAGTGGGCTTCAATGAGTTAATTGGAATTTTAATGCATCCTTCTTGTATCTAAGCAGATAAAATTGTGCCAGATGCTGGAATTTTTTCGTAATTTGGTCTTTATAAATTTTAGTTTTTAATTAACTTAGGTGGTTTGTCATTGTACATTTTAAATGTTAGCCTCTCATCCATTAATCTGAAAATCTGGTTTACTTAATTTTCCTCTTAGTAATCAATAAAGCGTCATTGGCAATTTTTTAAAATTATTATAGGAATATTGTTCTAAATTTATACTTGATGATCTGTGAACTTGTGTTTATAAGTAAACTCTAAATATTTTAATTTCTATACTAAAATGAGTCATTGTTTATATATTATAAATTAGGTTGGATTGCTGAAATTAAAGAGACTTCTTCTTCCTTTGATGCTGTTATCAATGGTGCATCTGAGCAAGAAGCTTCATTTCTGATGACCGCCATAACAAACATGGCTCTCTCCTGTGGAGACAGGAATTTTGCTGAAGCTGTGGCATATGATATCTTTCGGGTCAGTATAGAATCTAAATCTCATGATATTAAGGTTATAATTAAAGCCCGGAAATTCAGGCAAAATGCCTTTTTTTGCCTATTTTTATTTTTATCCAAATGTGCCATTTTTATCCAAAACACCTATTTTTTCCTATTTACCGTATTATTCCGAATATAGTCCCTCCCTGAATATAGTCCGCCCCTATTTCTGAAGCCTCATTTTTTGAAAAAAGTTTGAACCCCATTACAGACCTCACTTTTTAGCCTACTTTCCAAAATGGAAATACCGTATTTAATCGATTGTAAGCCGACTTTTTTTTACCTTTTCACCATCTCAGAAATTGCCACTCGTCTTAGAATCGGTGTCAAATGAAATAGTAATTGAATTTATTTCTTCAGTTACATTATAATGCAAGATATAAGCGTTTTAAAGAATACGTAAACTATCTACTATAAAGAAGAATAAAAATGACCGAATAACTAAGACGAAATAAATTACGTAAATAATAAGAGGCGCGTCAAAGTTGTAATACCATATTGACCCGAATATAGTGCGATGTTTTTTCCTCAATATGTACCTTTGAAAGTCGCATTCGCACTATATTCGAGTACTTGTTGCATTCGTACTATATTCGAATACTTGTATCTTTAAAAAATAACTGCGTATCGGCGCGTTTCATGACGCGTGTTTCAGCGCATATTTTTATAATTGCTACATTGTAAGTGAATTGGACGTTCATGTTACGATGCTACATTGTACAAATATAATCGGTAGGGGTCTGAGGAGATCATTCGTACTATATTCGAATACTTGTATCTTTAAAAAATAACTGCGTATCGGCGCGTTTCATGACGCGTGTTTCAGCGCATATTTTTATAATTTCTGCATTGTAAGTGAATTGGACGTTCATGTTACGATGCTACATTGTACAAATATACTCGGTAGTGGTCTGAGGAGACTTGAAAATAAATCAAGGTCAAATTGCAGCAACCACAGCACCGGCACAACTTCACGCAGGGTCGCGACACAACGTTAGAAAACGAAGACCGTCTAAACGTGGCGTCAAATTACCCCCCTTTAGTACATAAGTCATGAGTTTACAGGTAATTTAAATGTGCAAAATAGAGAAAATTAAATGTTTTTCGTCTTTTTCTAATATTCCTTTCAAAATACTTGGGGTCGCACTATATTCTGGGTCGCATTATATTCGGGCTAATACGGTAATTGTGGTGGCAGTGCACGTATTCGTAGGCTTTCACACTCCCCCTCCACTAACTAAAATATTTCATTGTAGTGTCACCAACTTGACGTATTTTCCGCTAAATCTAGCTTTTTATCTAGATACCGTCTGGGGATTAGAAAAATGTAAGCTAGGGGATAGCGGATTTTTCGACTTAATTTTCACCAAATTGATGTTTCAGGTTTTTTTTTAATAAATAATTTTACTGTTAAATGTAACAAAATAAGTACTTACAAGTTTATAATGTTAAACATGCGACGATTTCTCCCGTTTTTTCAATTAAATAACGGACGCATCATTCATCAAATAAATAGTATTTAGTATAGTTTAAGAACTACCTTCCTCGTATTTTATAGTCATTACCACTCTCCACTCATTACATTGATAAAGCTATTAAGTATTCTTTCAATACTGTTTCAAATTCGCAAACATACATCATGTATACAAACTCCGGTGTTGGCAACACTGTTTAAGTGTCTTGTGAGTGTGTCCTGTGATTCCCGAGTGAAATATTTCGTTTCGTTGTGAACATCCTCGCGGCAAGTGTAAACTTCTTATTTCTTAGCGAGTTTTTCGGTTTTTAATTACCCCATGATGGGACGAACGCATTACTCTGCGAACTTTAAGAGGAACGTTATTGCCTATGCAGAAGAGACATCTAATCTTGCAGCACAACGGCGCTTTGGGATTGATGAATCAAATGTTAGACGCTGGAGGAGAGATAAAGAGAAGTTACTTAAGTGTTCAAGCAAAAGAAAAACATTTGGAGGCCCCAAGCAAGGACGTTACCATGAATTGGAGGAGATCCTTAATAACTTTGTGATTGATCAACGAAATAACTGTTTGCCAGTGAACTCCGAGATTATACAAACAAAAGCTCGTGAAATTGCTCGAGAACATAAACTTAGTAGATGATTACATCCTGGGTTGCCGCTGCATGGAATGGCATTCCGAGTGATCTGATTGTACGTTCATTCAAAAAGTGTTCCATTACAAACTCGCTCGATGGCACAGAAGATGACGTTTTGTGGGATGAGGAGAGTGAAAAAGAGTCGTCGTGTGAAGATATATTTTAGTAAAAAAATATGTTAATGTTGTTGCAATTTCAGTTTTTAATCTTTATTTAATTACGAACTGAAAATCCGCCACATTCATACTTGTTGGAATATCGAGATAAATAGTCCTAATTGACCAAAAATATTTTTTTTCCTTGCGTGGACTTGTGAAAAGTGGGGGTCGGCTTAGAATCAGTGTCGGCTTATAATCGATTAAATACGGTAGGCTAATAGTTTTGTCATTGTGTCTGTCTGTCTGTCCGTCCCCTTATTAACTTTTGAACCAATATACTGATTTCCATGAAACTTGGTGGAAATCTCTTGCTACATGAGTTGACCTCCCGAGGATAGTTTTTGTTGCGAAGATTGAATTCCCGGGTTTGATTCCAGGAATTACCTTTCCCATTTGATTTACATGGGAAATCTAAAATCCATCGTGCAGGGTAATTTTTTCTTGCACATTAAAATATCTTAGAATTGTATTATCGCAGAGAGTTTTGTACTATTCTCTGAGGAAAGGAATGTAGATTCTTATTTTTATCATAGAATTTGGCTTATCGATTGTATTTATTAGATACTGTAAATACTGCAGTTTTTATAACTCATTGTGAGAGTGTTGCCATAGCAACATCTATTGTTGGACTCAGATTCGGTATATTCTAATATGTACAGGTGTCATTTTTTCCACATAAATACGCATGATCAATTTAATATTCCGTTCGAATGTGTTTGTAGTATTTTATAATGCTAAATTATGAAATTTGGGAACACAAAGAGCTACATATCCGTGATGACTTTAAAGCTATTAAAGCCAATATAAGTATTAAATAAATGATTAAATGGAAAGTAGGCATTAATTTCTGTTTTGGTCATCTTGTAATATTCTAAAGAATGATTTTTAATATGTACGATTTATGAATGTTATTTAAATTCCATTCGTATCATTCAGATGCCATTGACAATGGCTACTTGAATCATGCCTGTATAAAAAGTAATTATCATCAGATTTCCAGTTAACATGTTCTTTTCATAATTTATTTTGTAACGAATCCAGCTGCAGGGTGGGCAAGTAACCGTGGTATGTATTCTTATTCAGTGGTTTATTAAACCCAGGTAATTTTACAGAATCCTGACACTGCACACACACACACACACACACCGCTATCCCGTCCCGAGGACAACTGCCCACCACTGCTCTCCCTCTCGGAGGTTGCCCCTCTGTCTTGCGTCGACTATCGTTGTGCCATCCCAGTTCCGTCGGCCACTGCCAAATTTAAATGAGGCAAAAAGATGTCCTCAGTATCCTCGTTACTCCCGCTGTAAAGAAAGCATCATTAGGAGGGGTAATTACGTCACTCCACGTGGACATCCCCTGCAGTCTTTCCCCTCAATATTTGCAGCTCATAAATATCCGCAGCTACCCTTTTTACGATTTTAAAGGGACCCACGAACTTCGGCTCCATCTTTGCACATACATACTTCCCCGCTTTGGGTACTACATGGTTTTTTCACCAAACTAGGGACTCCTTTCCGAACGCCATTGGTCTTTTCCGCAAGTTATAGTATCGCGCTTGTCTTTCTCCCACCTTCTGCATTAGGCCTTCTGTTAACTGGTTATACTTAAAGAGCCTGTCTCTCAATGAGTCATGGTGATTTTTAGCTTGAAATGGCATTTTATCCCTGCCGTCATGTTTGCAATATGACTCATTTGGACCCTGCTGTTCCTGACCAATGTTCAGCACCACCAGAGAGAATCCAGTAGATTCATGGCAAACAGTTCTCAGCGCATACATCAACTGAGGAAGATTCGCATCCCAGGTCCTTTGATTACTCTGGCAATATATATAAAGCATCGTCTTAAGCATTCAAGTACATCTTTCTGCAGGATTCGCTGCTGGATGATAAGGGGTGATATGAGTAAGCTTAATATTATATGCTTCACATGCCTGTTTCAACACCTTGGACCAATACTGGGGGCAATTGTCCGTCAAAAGATTTTCTGGGCATCCCCACTGGCTTATCAGCACTTCCATTAAATATCTAGATACGTCGTCGGCCTTAACCGATTTTAACAGGATAGCGATCGACCAATGCGTGCACGTATCTAAAAACCAATATATAACGTTTCCCCGACTTGGACTGTGGTAATGGGCCTAGGATATCACTCGCTACCATGGACCAAGGGGAAACTGAACGAAACGAGGATATTTGTCCTGCTTTGCGTCGTTGTTCAACTTAAAATTGCTGGCAAATTTTACATGACTTGACGTAACAAGAAATGTCTTTCTTCAAGGACAGCCAGAAATAAAATCGCCTCAAGCGGTGGTAAGTTTTATAAAAACCTAAATGACCTGCAGAAGGGTTGTCATGGTTTTCTTTTAAGAGTGTTTTACGCTGCTCTTTAGGTACCAGCTTTGCACTTGGAATATTATCCTCACTTTCGTATCCTCGCCAGTACAATTTTTCATCAACTATAATATAATCCGTAAAACATTCTAGGTCATCTTTTATCTTTTTAAAAACTTCCATGTACCCTGGGTCAGCGATTTTCTTTCCTTGCCATTCCGGGGAGTCAATGAAATAAATCTGTGAAAGAGTGTTGGGTAGGTGATGGAATTTTCCCTTACGATGTACAATTTCGAAATCAAATTGCTGTAATTGTGTTATCCAATGTGCTAAGCATTCCTTCAGATTTTTCATGTTAAATAACCAAGCTAGGGAAGAGTGATCAGTGACCACCTCGAAGTGATACCCTTCCACGTATGTTTTAAACTTTTGTACAGCAAAGAGGATCGCAAGACACTCTCAGTTACACTATTGTTTATTTCGGCCTCGTTCAAAGTACGGGAGGCATAAGCAACGACGGTCTTCCTTCCTCTGACCTAGTATGACTCCAACCCCTACTTCCGACGCATCACATTGGATGATAAACGGTTGATCGAAGGCGGGACAGCACAGGACCGGGGGATCGACTAACCGCCGTTTCAAGCGGTCAAATGCTGTTCTTTGTGCCTCTCCCCACTGCCAGACCGACTTCTTATGCAGTAGTGAGGTCAGTGGCTCGGCTATCGATGCAAAGTTTGGAATAATATGTTGATACCAACTAGCAAAGCCTCAAAATCTCTTTAGTTCTTGCGAGTTTTTCGGTGACGGGTACTTGTCAATAAATTGAGTATGCTTGAGGTCTGTCTCCAACTCACTTCCACCGACAATGTACACCAAAAATTTAACTTTTTTAAAAAAAGAGCATTTATCGGGGTTAATTTTCAATCCAGCCTCTCTTAAAAGGGAAAATATTCTTTTTAACCTTTCAACATGCTCTTTGTAAGTCTCACGATCAACACGTCATCTAGGTAGGTAAAAATATGTTGGTCGAATTCACAGCCAATTAGGTCGTCCATCAGCCTTTGAAAGGTCGCCCCGGTGCTATGGAGACCAAAGGGCATGATGCAAAATTGGAATAGTCCCATCCTGGGGACAGTGAAAGCAGTTTTACCTATATTGCATGGATCCAGTTCAACCTGCCAGTAGCCCTTCTCTGAGTCGACCGTGCTTACCCAATTCATCCATTTCAGCTTATCTAAAATAGCCAAAATATAGGGTAGAGTGTACATGTCTTTGCGGCTCACTCCATTCACCTTCCTGAAATCCACTACAAACCGATGGGTGCCGTCCTTCTTCAGGACGAGTATAATGGGCCAAGACCACGAACTTTTAGATGTCTCAATGATTCCAATTGCGAGCATTTCATTAATTTGGGAATTTATTTCTTCCTGTATTTTAGGTGAAACAGGATAATATCTTTATTTTATTGGGGTGGCATCCCCAGTAAAGTTTTGATTTCTTCCTCTTGCGATTCAGAATCGGTTCAAGCGTCAGTTTGCATAACTCCCAAAAGACAAGCATCTCACTCGCTCGCTAACAAAGGGACAGAATCACCTCCTGGGAATATCATCTCCTTTTGATTGAAATCTATGGTTGGGAGGGCACGAAAAAGGAAGTCTGCCCCTAGTAAAATGGGACAGTTCATACTCTGCAACACGTAAAACGTTTGTTTTAACCGATGGATGCAGCCTTGACGTGGTGGAACTCCATATTCAGGAAAATGAATAAAATGTTTAGTAAAGAATCCACTTTAATAACTCACACAAAACAGACAACTGGTTTTGACTAACACTTAGTCATTATCACCTGTTTGTATTAACGCCTGCTGGCCAAGGATCATAGTTACATCTAAAGGCGGAGGCAAATCAGACACTTGACTGTCAGCTATTTCAACTCATTTAAGACCTCCGGCAGTACACGACATGGTCACTCCATGCAAAAACTCTGCCATTTCTCCATTAACTAGGGATACCGAAATTTCAGTATCTAAAAGAGCATGGAATGTTCAATGGCCAATCGTGACCTCTGTGAATAGGCTGTTGGCTCTGGTATTACCTTTGCTCAATTCCCCAACTGGCCTCAGGAATTCCCAGACTGTGCCCAACAATTTGTTCCAATCATCTCCTCCCTTGGCTGGGCACACGAAGCGACTCTCTATTTCCGGGAGTAGAGAGCCGCTCGTCCGTTTAAATCTGCATCGGCTACGGGTCTTGCTGCCCTTGAAGTATCTCTTTCGCAAGCCTCCCTGCATTCTCGCAACCGATGTCCCACTATTCCACAGGTCCAACACCTCTTCATCCTCGAGTGGTCAGCAGGTGCATCCCTATTCCAGATGTCCTTTCTCCCGCAATAGCCAAACTCTTTATCTACCATCTCCTATGGTCGCGGCAGAGGTTGATAAAGCTTATAGTGCTCCAAACTGGGCTAGATCCATAAAGTTAAATACTTCGCCAGGAGATATGCGCTCCAGATAGAAAGGGTGAAGATTATCTAGAGCTAATGAGAGTAGTTCACTTTCCTCTAATGAGTTCTCTAGCCTCGAATTCATCATTCTTAGTATGGTGATGTATTTGTTTATACTTTCGCCATCACCCTGAGTGCAAACGAACATCTTTTTTTAGTCTAATATAATATCTGGCCAATAAGTATGCCCTTTTTATTTCCCTTTTAAATTCTCCCCATGAGGAAATACTCAATCGAAATGCTTGGAGCCACTGAGTCACCTTCATTCCAATCATCTCGGGGACTAAATCCCACATCTCCCTGTCAGTAACCTTTTTATACTCTTTAAAAGTGTTGGCATGTTCTAAAAAGAGATTCACGCTGTCATTTTTGTTGCCGTCGAATCGTAAATTCCAATGGTAATATTGTTTGCTAACCCTCACACACAGGATTCACCCTGATTGACACCATGACTAGAGAGAGTGTCTATTAGATTGGACAGTTGGTTTGTCGCACTCATTTGCGCAGGAATTAAGGCTCTAGCTTCCTCGCTGACTTGGTCTCTCAACTGCTGCCGGATCTCGTGTAAGGTTACTGAAATTGAACCTGCGACACCATTGCACCGCATCTTCTTTTGAGAGAATGTTAATCCAAATCATGCCCTCCGGAACAGCCATTGTGCAGAAGTAATTCCCTATGCAACAGGATTAGGATAAGGTTCTATGTTTTCTAGCTTCTGAGGTCCATCGGGGCTTTAATCTACGGGTTATGGTTGGACCGTGGTATAGGTGCAAAGGGATTGGAAAAAGCGAGAAAGCTAACCTATACACTGAAGTTCCCGACCATTCCACTAAATGACGCTCGATAACGAACTATTCACCAAAGCTTACTTACAAACTGATGTCAAGTCCCACGTTGGGTGCCATGTAATGAATCCGGCTGCAGCAAATAACCATGGCAGGTATTCTTATTCAATGGTTTATTAGCCCAAGTTATTTTACAAAATTTCGTCCACACACACACACACACACACACCATTACCCTGTCAACTGCACAAACTGGAAAGTCTGATCAGCTGACAGAATTCCAAGCTTGATTGGCTTGATGCCAATCCTGAAAAGATAAAAGAAGTTATCAACACTTTCCATGAAGAAGACTCCATATGTATCGTCAAAGAACTCCTGGAAAAGAAGTCTGTCAGCCTTGATTTGGCATACATCGCAGCCTACTTCTCAAAGTTGCCAGATGCCATATCATTACTTGAAAAAAGGGAGGAGACCTTGGTCAATTCTGAAAGCGAAATGTACAGTGCTCCATGAGAAAAGGATGTAGTTGTAAAAATAAATTTGAAAAAGTGTTGTGTGCTAGCAAAGATTTGGATAAAGTGAAAATACAGTAAGTCATCGATTTAGCGGAATAATTTGGGGGATAGGTTGTCCATTATTGCCGAAAGTCCGTTAAATATGAAAGTTCGTTATATGATGAAACAAAATGCACCTACTAAATGGTCACATCTTATGTCAAATGCAGTACATTAGGAACACTGTTAAACAAGAATAATATGTTTATCTAATGCAGTAAAACTTGATTAATTCGAATTCGAAGAGAATATATAATTACGACTTTAAAATTTCCATGCACATGTCATCCATGGTCTCCCACTCTCGCCCATTCACTTCCAACCGATGTGGTTTTTTTTATATTTATGTAAATATTATATAAACATCATGTTTTTTATCAACCTAAAAGTGCAAAAAACTACCGTATTAGTCCGAACATAGTCCCCCCCATATTTCTGATAGCCTCAGTTTTGGAAAAAAGTTTGAACCCCATTACAGACCTCACTTTTTAGCCTACTTTCCAAAATGGAAATAGGCTAATAGTTTTGTCATTGTGTCTGTCTGTCTGTCCGTCCCCTTATTAACTTTTGAACCAATATACTGATCTCCATGAAACTTGGTGGAAATCTCTTGCTACATGAGTCGACCTCCCAAGGATAGTTTTTGTTGCGAAGATTGAAGTCCCGGGTTTGATTTCAGGAATTACCCTTCCCATTTGATTTACATGGGAAATCTAAAATCCATCGTGCAGGGTAATTTTCTCTTGCACATTAAAATATCTTAGAATTTTAATATCAGAGTGAGTTTTGTATTATTCTATGAGTAAAGGAATGAAGATTATAATTTTTATCATAGAATTTTGCTTATCGATTGTATTTCTTAGAATTACGCGTAAATACTGGCGATTTTGCATATTTTATCACTCCTCACGAGAGTGTTGACATAGCAACAACTATTGTTGGGCTCAGATTTGGTATATTCTAATACGTACATGTGTTATTTTTGCCGGACAAATACGCATTATCAATTTAATATTCCATTTTAATGTATTTGTAGTATTTTATAATGCTAAATTATGAAATTTGGGAGCACAAGGAGCTACATATCCATGATGACTTTAAAGCTATTAAAGCCAATATAAGTATTATATAAATGATTAAATTGAAAGTAGGCATCATAAGTTCTGTTTGGATCATCTTGTAATATTCTAAAGAATGAGTTTTAATATGTATGATCAATTTATAATGAAATGGTGACATCAGGTTTTGCATGTTATAGTTGCAGGCGTAATTTAAATATGCATTAAGTGTTACTGGACTAAATTTGAAAAATGTTGATTTATGAATGTTGTTTAAATTCCATTTATATCATTCAGATGTCATTGAAAATGGCTACTTGAATCGTGCATGTATAAAAAAGTAATTATCATCAGATTTCCAGTTAACATATTCTTTTCATAATTTATTTTATCCATGTTTTTGTTACTTCCAATAGTTATGCCTTGGAATATCATATCAAGAAAAAACATTCTGTAGATAGTTGAAACACCTTCAATACCTCGGTTTGATTTATGTAAGTAATACTTTTATAATGCGATTGCATTATATACAATCAACAGCTGCGCAAACTATTCTGATCAGTTGACAGAATTGCCTATGGCCCTACAGTTCACTACGGATTGACGGGTAACGAAGATAATTTCTTTTGTCGTAGTGACATTTTTTCTTAAATAATGATAGCTGGTACCACTACATATAAATATTTGCATATTTGTGATTTAGGGAAGGGATGAAGTTGGCCAATCAACGCTTTCAAAGTGAAAACTTCTGCAATTCTTGCTATTATGAAAATATGAACGTTAAGGCAAGGATTCCAAAGAGTGAACAAAAAGAATTGAGTTACTGAGGCATATGTATCCAGAAATTCTCCGTAAAACAATCAAATCAAGTGAGGGCATTAATTGTTACCTATATATTTTCGTTTGCTAATTTTTTGTGAGCGAATATAGTCCCTCCCCTTACTTTTCTTACTAATATTTTGGCCAAAAAGGGGGAGACTATATTCGGACTAATATGGTAATAGATTGGAACAACGCATAGACACGAAAAAATCGCCATGACATGTACGAACTCCTGTGTGAAATCCTGTGGTATCAAGAATCAAACCAATAAGTGCAGCATAAGAAATGAATTCGTATTTCCACTGTCTCACTCGGTGCTTGACGCCCTCGCCAAACATACTTTACCCTAGAAGTTTCGTTGACAGACCGGGCGGGAAATTCAAAAGTCGTGAAAATTTTATGGCAAAAACTGAAAAGTACAGAAAAACATCAGACAGGAACCAAACGTCAGGCGATACATAATGCTCTTTGCGAACAGATTGCCCTCTGCATCAACGGATGGTGAGTGGTCTGAAATCTTGGACAAAGCGACGATAGGAATTGGATCCTCAGCAACCGGATGGCAGTCGGCCATGAGTCTGTTAAATCCCAAGTCCGTTAAATCCAAAGTCCGTTATATCCAAAGTCCGTTATATCCAAAGTCCGTTAAATCCAAAGTCCGTTATATCCAAAGTCCGTTAAATCCAAAGTCTGTTATATCCAAAGTCTGTTAAATCGCGGCCCGTTAAATCAAGGGTTTACTGTAATTGCGAAGATTCTAGAAGGGAACAGTAGCATAGAAATTGAGGTGAGTCCTGCAGATATAGCGTACTTTAAGTATGCCCCTGTCAATTCTATTGAGGTATAGTGATCCTTTTCACTTTTAAAACACATCTTAAGTGACGGAAGACAGAGTTTTTAAATTGAACATTTAAAAAATCATCTCATTGTCTCGTGTAATTAGTTCATAATTTGAAGACTATCAATAGTGATCACAATCATATTTTATTGAAATGTTATATGTATTCCATATAAACTCCATATAATAATAATATTTGGGTTAAAATAAATGCCTTTTTAGAGCCTATTTTCCTGTTTTATTGTGCCATTTTGCCTGCCTATTTTGATATTTTATAGTGCCTAAACTTCCGGCTCTAGTTATAATGTATAAATTGTGAAGTTTACATTTTAATAGCTAACCTTAAATTTGTAAGTACTTAAATGCAAACACACCAGCTCATGACTGACTCCTAAAGAGTATTAATTGAGCCAAGTTTTATGTATGTTAAGCTACAGAAATAGACATAATATCCAACAATATAAAGAGAGTGATTAAAATGAGGACATGTATCCGGGATTGATATAAATACTTCCGGTTCCAGTCTTTATGACATAGTCTTGTTTATTCGCTAAGTTATTTTATTTTTCGTAGTTTTTTCTTCTTTCTTTTGTTATAATTGTCTCTGGTTCTTTATTAAGGTATAATGGCTTCAATGTCAAAGTGTAATAAGTGTAGTGGGTCTTTGAATCTGGACAGAGAGGTTTATTGTGATGTGTGTCATCAGCCATTACATGTTACTTGTTCTGGCTTAACAAGATCTGAAGTTCAAACTATTAGATTGTCTCTTCGACACATCGATAATCAACATCACAGACTTCTTAGGAAAACTGAATGAAGAGTATGATTCCATCAAATTTACATACGAGAAAGAACAAGACAAAATAGTTCCTTTCCTCGATTTACTCATAAAAAGACATGACAACTGGCTTACTTTCAACAGTTACCGGAAACCCACACATTCAGACACATACATTCCCCCTAGATTCCCATCATCACATTGCACATAAGTTAGCACCATTTCACTCCATGATTCACCGTTTACTGCAGGTTTGAATAATTATGTTTTTAGATTGATTCCAGAATGTTTATTACTGTTTTGTAAACATATATTTAACGTATGCATGTATTTGAATTTAAATGTAATATCTATCATACTATATTTTATTTTGTATATGTTATTTAAATATGTTTTGTATTTCTTTGTAAATGGGTACATTACTACCCATGTACACCACTTTTTTTAACTTCACGTGCTTTTGTTCCTTCTCCGGCCCATTGGTGCTCTTCATAAAGAGTAGGCTAAAAAACAAATGAACAAATACTTTCCTATAAACAATATAAATTAAGGCCTAATATTGAAAACATCCACTTATTTGCAAATTTCAATTATGTACAGGTTGGCCATCTTAATTCCGAAATTCCAGTGGAAGAAATTTCCAAAGCAAGTGGCATTCATCTGGCATCAATTTTCTCCAAACATCCATGTTTATTCCCTGTTTTAATTGATTGGTTGAAAGAGGTTTCTCAAGAAGGAGAAAAGGTAAGTTGTGGTTATATCCTCAAATTAGAAGGTTAAAAAGGTGACTTTTTACTAGTTAGGAGGAAAAAATTTTCCAAGTGTAAGTGAAACGCAACCTTAAATTTCTATCTCATACTGTCAGTATCATTATTACACAATCATTTTATTTTCTGTTTTTTAAAACAAATAATCACCAAGAATTGCAATGCTCCTATGGTATGTAACTTTCATTTTGTTGTATCAGTTCTCCTACAATCAGTAAATATTTTCACCAGAAAGAGTGATTTGTTTTGGAAACTTTTATTATAGTTTCTCATGAAATTTGATATACTTAAATGCATCCCTCCTGATTGTCTTGGGTATAGTATGACGAAATTGAACTTTGTTGTTAATTATTCCCTTTCTCGACTGTAATCTTGAGAATCTCTCCGTAATTGTAAAGGTCATTCAAGGTGAGCCAAATTTGCATTTTGAAAAGTAGGATGACCAAAATTTTCAACCCAACCCATATCACTTGCAGTGTTGCTCTTATGTTTTGCATGCGTAATTTTTTCTTGCTCCATATACGAAGTGCAGAGAAAGTATTGTTTTCATGAAAAAAATCGAATTTGAGATTTCAACATAAATACATGTTTTAAGGTCAACTGAACACGTTTTGATTATTTTCTCGATGATGTTTGTGGGTGTCTGTGACCGGGATTTTGTGGGAGCTCTAACTCAAAAACTATTAATCAGATCAGCGTGAAATTTTATGACATTTTTTTTAAAAAAGACATGCTGATTAGTTTTTGGTAAAAATCGGTCAACCCTAAGTGGGTGTTTACTCTTGTCACATCCATTTTTTTGAAATATTTGCTTTAATATTTGATAAATGTAAAAAGGTATTGGAATAAAAGTTGTAGGAAATTAAATTTTCTACAACGTTTGTTTGAAACATTTTCCCATATAATGCATTGTTGAAGAGATATTTTAAAAACTAAATGTTTTAGCTGCCACCACCACACCACCTACCGGCGACTATTGTAAACACATTATGCTCCTTTTTATTTTCTTAATTGTTGGAGCTTCAGGGCTATATATAATATCAGAATGCTATAGTTTTAGTTTATTTCTGTTCTTTGTAATTTTTCTCACAGTTCCTTAAATATTTATTATCATTTAACCGATTTGGAATTTTCAGAAATATTACTGGTATTACATGGTATTTTTTTGGTACATAGCTCATGAATATGCATTCAGTAGAGGATTTTCAAGTTACACTGGTATGAATCATTCTTATTTTGACACATGTATATGCAAGCATTAAGTTACTATCATACCCATGAGAACATACAAATTTGAAGGTGTTCATGTCAAATTATTCTCATTTATAATGCTTTTCGTCATTGCTGAAAAGCACTATTACCTTCGTGATGTCCATCCGTCTGTTTTGCATATATCAAGAAAAACTGGTTTAACCGATTTTAATCAAATTTGGTAAATAGATTCTTCACATAAATACATGACCAAAATGACATACTTGGAAAGGATTGACTAAGCAGGGGTGCCACAATTGCAAAATAAACCTTTTTGGTAATTATGAATTTGGAAGGAATTGGGTGAACCGATTTCAACGAAATTTTGTACAAAGGAGGTGTGCAACATAAAAAAAACAAAATCAAGATGTTTAGTATAGATATAGAAAGCAGGGCTGGCACAATACAAGTATTAAGAGGAAGAGGATATCTATTATATAGACTTTTCTTACAGAGGAGGAACATATATGTGAGTGTGAGTGTGTGTGCATGTGCGTGCGTGCGTGCGCATGCGTGCGTGTGTGTTGCTCCTCTGTAAGAAAAGTACATTACAAATATTAAATATATATATATATATATGTGTGTGTGTGTGTCTTTTTGTGTTCGTGTGTTTCACGTGTCTCTTCGACGCCCCCAGCAGCCTGCCAGCTTGGTCCTCAACTTGGTAAGTGTCCGCTGGGCTTCCCTCAACACCTTGTTGCCACCCTCATCACTACCTTTTCTTTTCCTTTAGTTAATATATATATATATATATATATATATATATATATATATATATATATATATATATATATATATATATATATATATATATACTACTCTATCGCTGAAGAAGGGCATAGGCCCGATAAGCTTGCTTTTCATTTCCTTAAGTTTATATATATGCAACGAGAGGTTGAGAGGGTTTTTCTCTCGCTGAAGAAGTTCGTGTGTTGCCCGAAAGCTCCAAATTACAAGCCTTCCTCTATCGCTGTGGACGTCCACCACCGTATGGTAAGTGTTCACTGGCTCCTTCCTATCCCTCTCAACCTCTCGTTGCATTTATTTTATCATATTATTTCTTTTTCCGTATCGTTATATTATATCATCATCATAGGTAGTCTGTCCGTAGACAGGTCCGTGATTATTCTTGGTTAAACCTGGTTCTCCATATACTCCTATTTTCCGCTGTTCTCTTTATTTCTTGATAACTCTCTTTCCCTTTCAAATCGTCTATCAGCTGAAACCTTTTCCTACCTCTTTCCCTTTTCCCATCTAGTTTTCCTTCTAACACGTCTTTAATCATACTCTCTCTCCTCAGGTAATGTCCAACCCAGTTAGCCTTCCTCTTTCTGATAGTCTGTATAATCATTCGCTTCTCTCCTATTCTTCGTAGCACTTCATCGTTTTTCATCCTATCTGTCCATTTTATCTTCAGCATTCTCCTCCAAGTCCACATTTCAAAGCTTTCCAAGTATTTGATGTCATTTTTCCTTAGCGTCCATGTTTCTGCCCCATACAATGCTATACTCCATACATAGCATTTTATCAACTTCTTGCGGATATCTTCCCTTATATTCCCTGTAAGTAGTTGTTTCTTTCTCCTGAAAGCCGCTTTTGCTTTTCCTATTCTAGTTTTGATCTCATCCGTACATTTTGCCTCTCGTGTTATGATACTTCCAAGGTATTTATATTCTGAAACTTGTTCTAATGGCTTTCCCCCAATAGTTATGTTCAGATTCTCTTCTTTACCCGATATTCGAATGACCTTGGATTTTTCTGTATTTATTTCCATACCGTATTTTCTACCTGTTATCACTAGTCTATTTATCATTTTTTGTAGCTCCTCTTCCTTTCTTGCTAGAAGTACTTGATCATCTGCGTATTTTACTGTTCTTATAATCCTTCCTCCAATTTTGAAATCCCCTGTGCCTTCTAAAGCTTCTTGCATTGGACTTTCTCCATATATATTGAATAGGGTTGGCGATAGGCAGCAGCCTTGTCTTACTCCTCTACCGATATTTATTCCGCAGGTGTCCACATTCTCAAACCTGACCTTTACAACTTGATTCTCATATAGATTCCTAATCAGTCTCCTGTCTTTCCAGTCTACACCTATATCCTTTAATATCTTCATCAACTTTACCCAATTTACTCTATCAAAGGCCTTCTGCCAGTCTACGAAACATGCGCAGATATCTTGACTGTATTCTATTGCCCTTTCTGATATGATTCTAACTACTCCTATAGCATCTCTAGTTCCTCGTCCTTTTCTGAAACCGAATTGATCTTCCCCTATTATTTTTTCTGCCTTTTTCTCCAGCCTTTTATTAAGAATCCTCGTGATGATCTTCGATGTGTGTGACAGAAGGCTTATAGTTCTGTAATCTTTACACTGCATTGCCTTTGGCTTCTTCTTTAGAGGGATCATTGTTACTTCTAGGAAATCCTGAGGCCACTCTCCCGTGTCGTAAATCTTATTAATTAATTTCGTGATCGCTTTTAGTCCTTCTGATCCTATGACTTTAAGTATCTCAGCCGGTATTCCATCGCTGCCCATGGCTTTCCCCTTCTTTAGTTCCACTATCGCCTTTTCTACTTCTCTCTCCATAATACTTGGTCCTAAGTTGTCTTCTTCAATGTTTTCCTCATTTTCCAGTTCTATTTTTGCTGCTCCTGCCTGTTTGCTGTATAATTCCTTAATGTATTCTTCCCATACCTGTGCTACATCCTTTGTTTCTGAGATTATCTTCCCATCCGTATTCATAATTCCTTTACCACAAATTCCATTAGACTTCTTATCCTCTAATTCCAGTGCACTAGCGTACATCATATCGTACCGTCCTAACTTCTCCATTTGTTCTATTTCATCACATTTTCCTTTTATCCAATTTTCTCTAGCTTTATCTGTTACCCTTCTCAACTCATTGTTTATACGCCTATAGTTGGCTCTACCTTCTCCACTGTTAACGTTTTTCCATTTTCGTCTCTCATCCATTTTCTCCAGCATTTCCTAGGTGATCCATGGTTTTCTGATTTTCTTCTCTTGTTTTCCAATCTCTTTATCCAAGGTATCCTTGATACTGGTTTTAATTTCATTCCATTCTATATCGACGGTCTTCGGTTTGTTTTCCAACTTTCTTAGGTTATCTTCCAACTTCATGCTGACTACATCCTGCCTTTCTTTCAGTTTTTCTAGGTCCCAGGTCTGTCTTTCTCTTCTCGTTTTTCTTATTTGTTTGAGCTTTGTATTCACGTCAAGTATTAGAAGGCTGTGATCTGAATCAATGTCTGCTCCTTGCAATGTCTTGGCATTCTTTATGCTGTTCCTGAATCTTTGTTTTACAAGGATGTAATCTATTTGGCATCTCATTCTATCTCCTGGGCTTTTCCATGTGTATAACCTTCGTTTATGGTTTTTGAACCATGTATTAGTCACTACAAGGTCATTATTGATGCAGAATTCTACGAGTTTCTCCCCTCCTCGATTTCTCTTCCCAAGTCCGTATTGCCCGACAACATTTTCTTCCTGTCCTTCTCCGACTATGCTGTTCCAATCTCCCATTATTATGCAGTTTACCTTTCCTCTTCCGTCTTCTTCGTAAATTTCATTAATTTGCTCATAGATCTCATCTATTTCTTCATCGTCATGAGCTGACGTTGGCATATATACCTGGATTATCAGCATGTCCACTGGGACTGCTTTTAGCTTTATTGCCATCAGTCTATCGTTCGTTGCTATTATCTTTGTCACGCTTTTCATCATATCTTTCCTAAGTACCAGAGCTACTCCCCTTTCCCCACTATTTCCTCCAGAATAAACTACCGTGAATTCTTCCGAGTCGAACTGTCCTTCTCCCTCCCATCTAGTTTCGCTTAGTCCTATAATGGAAACTCTATTTCTTCTCATTTCTTCTTTCAAGTTCTCTAGCTTTCCTGCCTTTCTCATAGTTCTTACGTTCCAAGTCCCTATTCGTAATTTACTTTCGACAAATGTTTTCCTCAAGGCAGTCCCCGCCCGGAGATCCGATTGGGGGACTATTTTACCTCCCGGATTGTTTTACCTCGAGAGAACTCATATTGTCCAACCATATAATCTTTACTAGGGATTGTAATGTGGTAGTTTCCCTCTTGCTTTCCACATCGCAGTACTGTAGCCGTTCAAATCGTCCTGATCACGCCTACAGCTGTATTGGATATAGACCCAACCAACATCATTTGTTTTCGGCTCTATACCATACTGACAGTACTGCTGCCTACTGCCAGGCACTGATGATAGTTTTTTTTTTTTTTAATAAAACCTCCATTCGAGGGGTTTGAACCCCCGAACTTTGCAATAGAAAGCCGACACGCTAACCACTACACCACCAGTTTATATAATATTATATATATATATATATATATATATATATATATATATATATATATATATATATATATATATATATATTATATATATATATGATACAAGTAGTTGGTGCTTGCATTCAGACATATTTCATTATAAGAAATATTTTTTTAATTCAAAAGATTTCACCTCTGCACCAATTTTTGTTCATTTGTTATGGAATAATATTTGATTAAAACAATACCTAAAATTTTCAATTTTAAGAATATTATAATTTTTCCTTGTGGTGCACTAATGCCACTACTTTCTGCCAAATTTTTATGTTGTAGCTCTTCTAGAAGTGAAATAATATATAATTGTTTAAATTTTAAAAATTTATAACAGCCGCATTTTAAAGAAATATTCAAATGTTTATTGTGCATATGCACTAAGCTCTAAATAACTTTAAAGTTTCAGCTTCGTAGCTCGCCCCATAGTACCTAAACATTTACCTATTTGTTTAAACATTAATAATTTTTAACTACCAAACAAATTAAAATATCAAAATTTGTATAATCCCTGTTATGTTTTTTTTTACAAATTCTTCCTTTAAAATAATTTCAGTTCTTTAACACATTCAGAAATACATAAACCTTGAAAATTTGTTTAACGTTTAACCGCTGGATTTAAATGTCCATGAGTAGGGTCCACCTACCGGATTTAATTTTGGGGATTTAAATAATACTTGTAGGCATTCATAAAAATTCGTATATTTCTTGAACTATAAGTGATAAAATGTTCAAATAAAAAGGTCTACATTAAACATATTTGTTTATAACAATTTTATTTTCTATTTAAAAATTAAACATCCATAATCTAGCGTCATTTTCATTAATCCTATCAGGTTCGTTTGTGTTGTCCGTAAAGTAAAGAAATCGTAGAATGTGTAGAAATCTGTCGTCTCATAATGCTGCTAAAAAAAGGAGTATGGAATTGTTCCAATTTCGTCCAATAGTCTCTCAATGAGTCACTTATGTCATGTCCCATTTCCATTACAATTGCTAAAAAGAGAAGCATTTTATGCATAGTCACGTCAGATTGCAGAGATGGTCCTTCATCTAATTGTTCTAAATACTGGTGGTAATATTTATTAGTCTCATCCACCAGTTGGGAAGTGTCAGAAAAAACTGCATGAAAACACTCATGGGCATTGAATCGCTCGTAATGTTTGGAGCCTCACTTTTGTTCAAACAATACTCGCTGCCTGTGAATGGATAAACACTGGGTGGAAGGACATGCCTTGGGCCTAATTCTCATCCAACTCCCTTTTCTGAGGCCTCCTCCTCAGACTCCTCATCCCCAATCTCAAAATTTGTGTCACCATCGTCTTCTTCAAGGGATTCATCTGAAACCGAATCATGAAAGAATTCTTCTTCCATCTCTACTTCATTTAGTTTTCGTTTCGATGCCATTTCTACAAATAATGAATGAGTAAATCTAATAGAAATAATTTTTATAATGACGAGTAAATAATAATATATAAAATAATAAAATAGCTCACAGGGAACAAAAATTTGATGAAGAAGATCATGAAGAAAGACACTACAATAAACTTCAATTACTCCAGAATAACACACTACTCAAATTCATGGCTTGTAAGGAACTGAATAAGAGGGCTTACAAAAGGAAACGATTCGCAAAAGAGAAAAAAATAATGGAAAAAACCTTAGGTAGGATCTCCTGCATGTGGTATTGGGTCAAAGAGGCAGACCCTCGAAATAGGGGCGTGTTTACTCTTCACAAGAGGCTTCCCTCTCCTGGTCCCTGACCTTGGATTTGTTTTCTTCTGTAATAGGAGACATTTGGCATGCTCTCTTCCCATTCCTACATTTCTATGACAAATACGACCTCTGTGAGCAGTCTTGGAACTGATCGAAACTTCATGTTACCTTATGGCAAATAGTGGCCATTTTTCCCATTACCATATTGTAACTTCAGCATTTAAAGGTTAAACAAGTTCGAATTTTTAGCGGCCGCATTGTAGAACTTTTTCAAGATTTTAATTTTTTTTAGTCGGTTTTGCACATATTCCTACTGACAAAAAAAATTTCGAGCCTGCCGCTTTTCTCGAAGTGCCTAAACATCCTCCTATATATATGTTATATGTTACTCCTCCTCTGCAAGGAAAATTTCTATAATCCCTATTTCGTTTTTTTTTACAAATTCTACCTGTAAAAAAATTTCAGCTTCGTAGCACATTCGTATATACGTAAACCTTGAAAATTTGTTACACATTTGTGATTTTTTGGCAGTCGCATTGTTGAACTTTTTCAAGATTTTCGTTTTTTCTAGTTGTTTTTGGACATAATCCGACCATCATAAAAAATTTTGAATCTCAAGCTCTTCTGGAAATCTCTAAACATTAGTATCCTCCTATATATAGTAAAACCCCTTATTTACACTTCTCTAGGGACCTGAGAAAAAAGTGGAAATTGCGGGAAAGTGCAAATTGAGGGAAAAAGAAAAATAGCTAAACTGATAAACTTAAAATTAAACAAAGAGAAAACCTGTTTGACATTAATATTTGTAAAATTTCCATAAAAAATAAATTCAGTTAAAATGGTAAATTTATCTCAAATATTAACTTTGAGGCACATTTCACAGTATCTTGAATAAATGCATTTTGCAGTAGTCTGTGAATAGTCCCTTGTAGACTTGGTGATTGGCTTATTTGCTTCAATATCCGGCTTAAATGATTTGCACTTTGCATATGTTTCTCCAAGTTGTCCTTTTTGCATTCCAGCCAGCAATTTCTGTGGACATTGAAAAACTTAGTGGCCCTTTCGCAAGCGAAGATTGCCCTTCTTTGATCCAGGAATTTTCCGACTCCTGTAGCATCCGACGTTGCTGTTACAATGTTTATGTCCAATCTGTTAACTTTCTTAAGCTCCTTCAAGAAATTAAAAACTCGGAACCACTTGGCGGGCCTGGCTTTGGAGAGGTCTTCTACATTCTGAAGAGGATTTGGAACTGCTAGCCGTTGCCATCTTGTAATTTTTCGATGAGATAATCAAACAAAACACACGTAATGAAATCCATAAGCCAAAGAATGTCCAAAACAATGCCGAAATACTAACTGTGAAAGGATCTGAAATATTTAAGAGCACAAAACTTTGTCTAAGCACTGTAAACAGTGAGAACTGACAACCTAGGGAGGAGAAGGATGGGCAAGTAGTGGGGTGGGGGTAGTCAAGACGACAGAGGGAACTTCCCCTCCATGCGCGACTGAAATCCGCACGTTCTTATGAATGCGGTACACCTATAAATCATTCAGTTTTCTTCATGGCTGGTGTCATGTGGTCATTGTTAAAAATGTAAGGAAAACTATAGAATATTCCATTTTGCATTCATGTCTAATTCTGGTGTGGGACTTAAATATCTTTTGGTAAATTTTTGTGTTGACATATTTGAATCATCTCTTTCCTTTTGCCTTTTAAAGTGACGAACACAAGCCTCTGCTTTTTTGAGTTGGATGTCGAGATTATGAAGCAATCAGTTTAATTGCACACACAGTTAAAGTCATTCTCAAGATTTTGAGTGGCAGACTAGAAGCAAATATATCTAGATAAGTTTTGGATTTTGGAAAGAAGGTGGCCATAGAGAGACACCATAATGGTGATGAGGACCTTGGTAGGATAAAACATTGGATAGAGCCAGGATGGATTCGTGCGCTCTGTGGTTTTTGAAAAGGCCTTTGGAAGAGTTTTATAGCATAGAGCAGGGATTGCAAATAAGTGGCATGCGTGCAATTTCGTTCGGCACATGCAAGCACTTGTGTGTATTCTGCATAACAGATGGAGTTTCTCAGTGGAGTGTACCAGCGGCACACACAAAAAAATTCTGATGGTTCACATTACTTTCTTGGCACACTGCACAAAAATTATTTGCCATGCCTGGCATAGGGTAATGGAAGTGCCGAGGTAAATAAGAGTAGATTGGAAAGACAGCTATTTAACCTCCGTGTGAATCAGGCTGCACAAATCAAGGAAGCAGAGGGAAAAATCAGATTGGGCAGTGCTAGGAATGAGTGTGAGACAGGGCTGTCTACTCTCAGCAGCATCGTTTAATATTTATACTGAAGAAATGGAAAGGGAGGCATGGGAAGACACAGATAGAAGTAAGAGAGAGAGAGAGGGCCTAGTCAAATCAGTTAGAAGCATTAGTTAGCAGGGCTCCAGAAACATGCTCACCCATTCACCGTGGGTGAGTTCAAGGACAGCGGCAAGTAGATTTTTAGCACCATGAGATGAATTATGGGTGAATGGGTATTGTCAAGTGGCAAATAGGTTTTAGATGTTTTGAGCCCTGTTTGTGAGTACTTTGGAAAAGGGCTTGCAGGGATTAACTCCTTAAATGAGAAGGGAAGAGCATTTTGAGTGAAAATTAATTGCCTAATGGATTGTGGAAAAAATATAGTAATATAAAGTGGTAGGATTCTTATTTAATATATTATTTCGTGGTATTTCGGAGCATTTGAAGCAGTAGATAGGGTTTTCCACATTCTTTTTGGTATGTAACAATGGGGTCTTTACTTCGAGTTACTTTATTATAGTTAATATTTTCACAGCAAAAGATGTTGTTGGTCATTTCTCTGCCTTCTCAAAGTGACATTTTAAGCACATGTAACTGGTATAGGCAGTCCCCTACTTGCATGCATAATGCATTCCTGAAAACATGTATGAAAGTTGAATGTACGAAAGTCAAACAATAGACTTACATGTTATAAGGGGGGTTCCGTTTCTAGGGATTTTTTTTACCCCTGAGTGTTATACAATGTATACATGATTATTAAAAGCATAGATTAAACAATAATCTTTATCCGCCGGATTTAAATGCCCGAGTCTTCTGTGCCGTTCTATCTGCCGGATTTATTCTGGGGTATTTAAAAAATATTTGCTTATATTCTGAAAAAATTGCATATCTAATAAACTATTCATGATAAAATGTTCAAATAAAAAGTATTTTGTAGTTAACATATTGCAGAATTACATACTGCTGCTTATTAGAGGAAAGAAACATGTCGAAATATAGTATTGGTATTCAAATTTAGATCAGTGCAATAAAATGCAAATTCATTCCACTCAGCCTGGCAGTAAAAGGGTGCACACCGATGTTTCGTCTTCGGCCTTCATGTGGAGATCTCCATTTAGATGAATCATCACTCCTTGCCGAGACATCTTTCTCAGGCTCCTCCTTGCCATCGCTGCTTCTTTCTGCACCTTTCTCTTCGTACGCGTCAGAACCGGAATTGAAAATGATTTCCTCTATCTCTTCACACGTCATTTTACATTTAGGAAACATTTAAAATATTACGGATGATAATAATAACAAAAACAGCAATGGAATAATTACGAAGAAACAGTAGTAGAATTACTAACAAAAGTAAAAATATTACAAAAATACGAAAATGGAAACTTCGATAATCGCTTGCGACTTAGCCAACTGCCGCACTATTTGGTAGTATAAAAATGATTGAAGAAGCAGAATCATAAAATGTAGTTGTACGAAGGGAAAACAAAAATATAGTGCTAGTCTTTGGGTTGGAGCTTACTCATGTTGAGGACAACATCTATCGAGTAAACACTTTTCAGAAGTTGTTGCGAAGGCTTCCAAAACACATGCGAACGAACATAGACACATAAACAGACAATGAAAACTGGTATTTGAGAGACATCCGATTTGGAGAAACTAATACAAATGGCATCCAAGCATCAAACTTCTTCTTGCAGTATTTGTATTGAGGGCTTTTGGTGTCTCATCCAATGGGAAGGCCTTCTATAATACATCCGCAACAAAAGATATGGTGACGTCGTCAGACCACTCCATCTCTGTAGACACTGATGCTTTGGACAAATACACATCCACATGAACACGAACGAATATTTCCTTTTGATGTACCAACAGACGGTGGATCGTTGTTTGTTCGCATTCGAAGACACGTCCACACTATATTCGTCAATGTGTTTGTATGCTCATTTATGTTCATTCACCAAGTGTGGATGTGGCTTTATATGACTCCTATCTTCTTTTGGGTTACAACCGCGTGCATAGTCTTTTTCTGATGACAGTTTTGCTGCTATATATAGGAACAGAAAAAATCTGCTCACCACTTCGACCTGAAGATGCTACCTGGAATGGCAGCGAAACTGTCGTCAGAAAAAGACTACGCACGTGGTTGTAACCCAAAAGAAGATAGGAGTCACTTTTCAGAAGTGTTTGCTTATTCATCCCCTGACCAAAACTTTTACTCCATGGGCTTAGGGGTGTTAGAAAGATATGAAATACCTTCTTATCCCCCTAATCACCTGACTCTATGACAAGTACGACCTCTGTAGGAATTTTTGGACCCAGCGGGCCAATATTGGTCTGTTTGTTAGAGAGCGGGTATATTTGGTGTGCCAGTATTGCCAATATTATAAAATAATAAGGGCAAAATGCAATCAAATATTCATATAATTTCACAAACAAATAACATGCAATAAATCGAAATTTTCATTTGTCTGCTGATGTACGAAAGTCCGAATTTGGCATACGAAAGGCAGTTTAGGGGTGTCAATGTATAATGTACGAAAGTGCGGGTTGTACGAAAGTTGAACTTATGAAAGTCAAGGACCGCCTGTACATCTGAATTTGTTATTGACAGCAGCTATATCAGAATTGGCTTTTGCAGAACTGCTTTTGCTCTTATTACTCTTAAGGTTTTGAGTATTTTTAATAAAAAAAAATACAAATTTTTTTTATATTCTAAATGCAGTTTTTATGCTAAAATTCTTCCAGGGAATTGTTGCACTTTGCTCAGTGCTTCCATTACAGCTATGGCAACCTTCTGAAGATGACATCAGCACTCTGTCATCTTGGATCTTACAGAATGACCCGCAAAGCTGTAAAAGTACTCTCGCTCGTTTAATTTTGCTTGGAATGCCTTGGAGAGACATTAGTGGAGAAAAAGCTCTCCCATTGGCTGTAACCTATTCTGCTGCAGCCTTAGCTCTAGAAGTCTGCCTTGCATGGGATACAATGGGAAGAATTACACAGCTGGCATCATCAGCGGTGAGTCTCACAAAAACTGGCATCTTTTTTCATCTAGTTTGATATTTAGTTGTATGTCAACACTTAATATGTAGAAAAACCTCTTAAAGCAGGCATTCTTGAAACTAGGAAGTTGCTGTTTTTTTAATTTTTGGCTTTTCATAAGCGTATGCTAGCCAAATAGATTAGCTTTGGAAAGTTAGAATCACGCTGAATATATAGCTATGTTCCTGCCTTTTTCTCACAATCAGAATTTTGCTGTCATAACATTGTGTTTGAAGATTGTGTGAGGACTCTTTAGACTTGTAATTTTCTCTATGATATTATTGCACCTATCAACAGCACTAGGGATACTTAATTTGAACCTAGGTAATTACCGGACTTTGCCTTGGGTTTGTTTTGAATTTCTCATGCACATTTCACTTCTAATATTTTCATTCAAACTCAAGGTACTCTCAAGATAGGTGACCCTTTAATTGGTATGAACAAATTATATATAGATTCAAATTTTATATTTTGCTAAGAATATTTCAAATAAGTTATTTATTCTACAAAAAATTAGCATGAGCCTATAGTCAGGTTATAATTTATATGGCATTCCCTCCCCAAAAAATTAAAATTCTGGTCCAGAGGTGCACATCTTCATGGTATTCTTAGTATGTGTACCAAGTTTTAAGTCTCAAATTTTCTTGGTTTAACATAGATATTGGTGGTGGAGTCATCAAAATCAGTCATTTATTTGTTGAGATATCCTCAAAAAAATGAAATTTGGACCGACTTCCATGGGGATCCCTCGACCCCATTTGGCATTGCAACTCCCATGATCAACCTGAAGCTGCTGCCAAAAATTGAAGCTCCTACCATTATTTTCTGATGAGTTACAACTGTCACAGATACACAGACAGATGTCTTCTTTTATTATTATAGATATAAAATGAACTTTTTAAAGATTCATTAAACCTAAAATATTGTAATTATCTACTACTTTTAAAAAAATGTCAAAAATTTAAATCAATTAGAAACAGTTTCATCATCTTATTGAATAAGAAGTTGAAGGTGGAGGTGACAGAATGGCTGGTATGTTATCATTCAATGCAGTGGTCCCAGGTTCAAATCTGGCGTAGGTCGGATTTTTCAAATCAGGATCATCCCGCCCCCTATTTGTCTGATTTCAGGAGACAACACAAGTCAGTGCTACTTCCTTCGGAAGGGACGTTAAGCAGTTGGCCCCCTTGGTACTCTTCATTAAGAGTAGGCATGGGGTTTCAGTGTGTAAGGAGTAATGGCTATAATAATACAAGAGGTTGATTAGCCAGAAATATGCACATACACAACATACTGTAAAAGTGGCAACACTGAACTGGTACTACTTTACCAAAACTTCTGATTTAGTAGTATGTTATTATTTTGTAGTGAAAGACTTCCAACCTTCTGTGATCTCCAGATTTAAAAAAAGGTACATTTCAAACCATTTTATAATCCATGTTAAATTCCCAAGCTGGACCCATGTTGCTATGTTTTTCTTGCTCTGATTATCTTCATCCTTGAAATTTCTTCCTCAGTAATTGTTTTTGAAAGCGTTTTATAAAAGGAGAAAATGGGATTATGCCAGGATTAAAAATTTTCTACTTTTTACATCATCTAAAAATTAGGATGCAAGTATTATGTCAGTAAATGTGATATTTTATATTGCAAATAGCATTATGTTTAAATTTAATCGTGTTCAATAAAGAAATATCAAATTAAGTAGATTCATCATTTACTCTGGTTATTAAATTAATCTCCTCTTTTTCATTTTACAAATTGACAAACAGAAGGATATTAATGGCAGTGAAGAGAGTGAGGTGGCAGGAGGTTATCTGTGGTGGCACAGATAGAAGGTAGAGAATATTTTCAGTAGAGAATAGTTTTAGAAGATAGCTACAACCAGAAGACATGGTTTTAGGTCTCATTCTAAATTAATTTTTTTTGGGAGCCTGTGTTTGAAATGCCAAAGTTGAGAGGTTGTGCTGTATTTACTGTATATTCCAGTCTACAAGTTGAAGCTTAAAAAATTCCTCTAAAATCTTGGGGTTGCCTTACACACCGGATATAAAATGTGAACTATAAACACCATGGTATTTTCAATGTAGATGACCACTATTTTGAGTCAGCTGTTCTACTGTTTACCATTTATTTAGCATACTTCATTTACAAGATTTATGAAATGATATTTTTAAACAACAAATAACAAAGAATTAAAAAATTTTGTTTTAATACATGAAATAATTTTTCAAAAATAACAACATACGATCTAGAGAAAATTACAAAAATGGTCAAAGGAAATTTTAAAAACATTCAAGAATGGTATTTTTCTACATTGGAGTTTAAAATTCATGAAATCCCTCACCTTCTGCATCAGACTCATAGAAATTGTCAAATTCATACTTTGTATCAGATGTTACGATAATGAGCTCATTGTGATCTGCAATAAATGAAGATCAGATGTAGATATTGAACAGACATTCGACATCTTTTGATATAAAATTTATTGTAAGATTAACAATTATTATTTTGCCATGACCACTTTACTGATTATAAGAGTTATTCAATAAAAAAATCACTTGACTTAAATGGCAAACATCTAAAAAATGAGTGCTATATTAGTCAAAAAAATCATGGTCAACTTAGTGTGTCGTCTTTTAGACCGGCATATACAGTACTTATTCAGATGGCATTTAAGGATTATTTGTGATTTTTTAGCCACAATATGTATTTTCATTCTATTTAATGATGTCTAAATTAAAGAATCCTCATGTTGCCATGTCGATGAGATGTTTTGAAGTTTATTTTATTTTACTTTAGATGTGGATGGAGAGTTGCATCTCAACATGGGCATGGTCGCTTGTTGGTGCTCTTGCTCTCCATCCGAACGACAGAAGAACTGCTGCCAGCTCACAGCCCTCTTTCAGTTCAAGTAGTGAAGATGCTCTTCATGCTGTGATAAACCGTGGCTTACAGGAATCTCATCCCTTGGCTTCTTTCTTGGCTGTACTTGCTACCAGTTCAGGTCACAGCTGGAGCCAAGCTGAGAAGCATGCTTTTCCAAATCTCTCCATCGTTGCTGCACATGGGAAACACATTGATGCAATATCAGCTCTCTATCTGATTCTGCCTTTATTTGTGGATCATCTTGATGTCTTGATTTCCTCTAAAAAGTAGGTATATCTTTAAGTTTTCAAAATCATATTGTAAAATTTACCTCTCTTCAAATATGTAATTTGATTTGTCATGTGTCTATAATTAATTTTGATGGTGCATACATTTTGTTGATAAGTGTAAGTAAAAGTTTTATTTAAATTTATTATACAACTTTATTTTAATTTTTATATGTAATTTTTTCTAAATGTTTGCATCCAATCAAAGTGCGTAAATATTTTTAATGAAGATAACTTGGAATAATTTTGTCCTGTGGCCAACTACAGGCATTAGAGCTCACTTGTGAACATTTTTTTGCTTATAACTTTGCTAATTAAAAACTAATTTTGGAGACTGGCAGATTATAAATGTGGAAAGAATTCCTCCTTAACCATAAACTACATTATTTAGAGAATCACAAATAACATTGGACGAAAAATATCAAAGGATTATAAAACATACGTACAAAGTGAAAAGAAGAAAATAGAAAAAATAAAAACAAGTTTGGGGGAAAGTTATTCCTTGCCAGTGATCTTGTCTCACTCACTCTTGTATCTACCAGTTTGTTTGTTATTTGTTAGCCAAATGGAATTCCTACACTGACTTCCTAGGTACTCACAAACACAAGATTTATGCATATTTTGACAGCAACAGGGACCTACTAAGTAACAACACTCAACTGCAAAATCACACAATTAATACAAAATTAAGAAAGAGAAAAGGAAAAATAATACTTGGATTTACGGGAAATTATTTACTCACAATATCTAGAAGATTTGTGTCATTCATCAGCAACATGGGCATACTAGATGGCAGCACATACACCTACTCAATAACAGACACACACACACACACACACAGAATCTCGAAATATCTATTTCGACAGCTAAGTTTTAACCATCAGTAGTTGATTTGGATAATTATTCAAAATATAAAAAAGCACACTAAATATGTATTTCAAAAGCTAAACCATTATAATGTAGATCAGTGTTTCCCAAAGTTGATCTGCTGCAGATCCCTTTTCACCCCGAAAACGTTTCATGGATCCTCGGACAAAAAAGCAAACATAATTTTAAAATAAAATCAGGGTATTGTTACATACCTATGGTCAGTGCGACAAGTGCATCTATTTTTTCTCATCTCAAGTCGTCAAATGTTGGGGGAGACCTGAAGTCACATCCAGTGCAGCATTCAGTCAATTGTGATACTTATTTTTGGTAGCAGTGCATCTACAAAATCCAGTCTCAGTTGTAGTTGAGAAGGCCAAAATTTTAAAACCACAGTTTTGGATAAATTTGGATATACATGAGTGAAACTACCCTTGAAGTTTATCAGCCCTTCCCCCTCTCTCCAATCCCCCCTCTCCTCCTCCCTCCCCCTCCCTCCCCCTCCCTCCAATCCCCCCTCTCCCCCACCCTCCCCCTCCCTCCCTCTCCCTTCCTCCTCTCCCCCCTCCCTCTCTCTCTCTCTCTCCCCCTCTCTCAGGTGTTATGTGGAAGAGAGTACTGCACAGTCTCAATCTTACCCTGAATGAAAGACAATCAATCTCTCTCTCCCTGCTCTCTCTCTCTCTCCCTCATCTCTCTCTCTCCCCCTCCTCTCCTCTCTCTCCCTCCTCTTTCTCCTCTCCCCCCCTCCTCTCCCTCTCTCTCTCCCTGCTCTCTCTCTCTCCCTCCTCTCTCCCTCCTCTCTCTCTCCTCTCTCTCTCCTCTCTCTCTCCCTCCTCTCTCTCTCCTCTCTCTCACTCCCTCCTCTCTCACTCTCTCTCTCCCCATCCTCTCCTCTCTCTTCCTCCTCTTTCTCCTCTCTCTCTCTCCCCCCTCCTCTCTCTCCCCCTCTCTCTCTCCCTCTCTCCCTCCTCTCTCTCTCCCCCTCCTCTCTCTCTCTCTCTCCTCCCCCTCTCTCCCTCCTCCCCCTCTCTCCCTCCTTTCTCCATCTCTCCCCCTCTCTCCCTCCTTTCTCCCTCTCTCCCCCTCTCTCTTCCCCTCTTTCTCTCCCCCCCTCTTTCTCTCTCCTTTCTTTCTTCCTCTCCTCTTTCTCATATTAAAGCAGTCAAAGTACACTTTCCTTAGACATAGTATAAGGATTGAGGTGACAATACAATCTTTATGTTAAACAGTGACACGGTCAGCAAGGCAACATATCAATAAAAAGGTCCGAAGATCGTAAGTCAATTCTTTCTAATTTTAATTTGCAAAACAGTAAAAGTCTGTAAATTGAAAAATCGATTTTTACCTGTTATCTTATGGGAAATGAGTTGAACTCAGGTGTTTTTTTTGCGGATTGTTTTTCATCATTGCCTCGTGGCATCCAAATGAAGAATTCCTACCAAATTTCAGTCTTCTACCTAGTCAGGAAATTTGTCAAAACACGTTAAAAAGGTCATCATTCTGCCACACATCCCATTCTTATACAGAAGCATACCTAAGCCTTTTATATATTTAGATACAGGGACACCCCAGGTTACGTAAGTAATGTGTTCTGGCACCTATTGCGTAATTCGAAATTTACTTCGGAAAGGACAGCAGAGGTGGAGAAACTATGGCCCACTGCCCGGATCCAGTCATCGATGGCATTTATTTGGCATGTGCAACTCTTTTGAAAAATCGATCTCTGAAAATTACAGTACGTATAATTTACTGCATCAGTATGGTACAAGTAATTCATTAAAATAGGGGCTTGTAAACGTAGTGGCTAATGTGAGTATAAAATATAGTTAACAGAAAACACAGCTTACAAAGAAAATTAAGAATAATGGTGGTTGAATTGAAAGATGAATAAATGAATTCTCGATGTAAATCAATAATATATTACGCAAGGTAAAACATCAGTTTTTATTAAGTGCTGTTTGCTTTTGTTGCGTCTAATATAAATTTTTTTGGTAAACAAAACGTGGAATGTCAATTTTGTCAAGCTGTTAATTTCCATGCTAAAATGAAGGCAATTCAATCCATTTACATATTATGCAGTCACTTTAATCGTTCAAGGAGAATTTCCGAAAGAGTCGTTCACTAAAATGCGAAATACTAAACGCTTATCAGCCATGATTGCAAGGGCCACATTTCCATTAATTTGTGCAAAAGCGAACACACGTTAAGAGATCAAGCACCCATGTCAATGATGGGAAACAGACTGAAGGGATTGGGAGAGAAACCACACTACCACACAGGCATGTAACAACAGTGTAATCTATTATTGTATTCATATGAGCACATATATATGCTGCAATTGTAGCCAGTTGCTACATCGATTTGCTAGATTAGTAGGTAGTAGCTGTGACCTTTTTTCATGCGTAATTCAAAACCAAAGTCGCTACATATTGCTAAAAATTTGCTAGAATGACAACATTGGCTGAGTAGCAGAGCAGGGATATTGCATTACAGCCCATGCCTTGCGTTCTTTCACTGCACACATACATATAGATTTAGTTCGAGCTTGCTTACAAAAACCGCTAACGTAGGCATAAAATAAGTCAAGGTTTATGTAACCTGGGGTTTGCCTGTATAATATACAATTGTAAACAAATAAATTAGCTAATACCATTATTTTCCGTTTTTTTTTAAATAAGTTTTAGAATCGCCAGAAATCGAGAAAAAAGTGTCCACCAGCTGTGGGTCCGGGAATAATGAAATACCCAGTTAAGTGGTTGATAGAGTCACATGCTAAGTTAAAAGGAGCTGCATGCAGCTTGCAAGATGCCCTTTGGCCACCTCTACTTGAGATGCACTGAAAAGTGAAAAATAAATATAAAATTCAGCTAATTTAATGCTTCAGAAATTAAAAATTATTTTGTGTATATAGAATTTTTGGGTTCAAGGTAATTTGTTCGCCAACATTTCTTCGATGGAAATTTGTTCAACAGCATTAGTTCAAATGGAAATTTGGTCGCGTAGTAATCATGAGGAACTTTAATTGACCAGTATTAGTTCAAACACAAATTTGTTTGACAAATCATATTTTTAAAATCGGTATCGTATTCTCGCTTAAGACCATATGATTGTATATTTCTATAAATACACTGGCAGAAGAGTAAAAAGTAACCACGATGCACTGTTTCGAGAAATTCAGTGTATATCGCATTAATCATTGCATTGCAGTCATAATTGTCTTTGGGTTTGCAGCTGGTTCCAAGTTTTTTATTGTTCTTAAAAGTTGAATGTAACACTGTTTACTTTTGCTGGGAAGTAACGCTTATATTAATGGCAGAGAAAAGTGTCCACGTAACCCATGTATAGTGTAGAGTTGCTCAAAAAGCGGTGAAACGGTTTTGATGGTACCATCTGCGTACCAGTGATCCGATCTTTCTAGGTGGTGCAGATTTTTTCTGGTAGAAAATATTAACATTCTGTCTGCTACAGGCCCAGAATCAAACAATAAAAACTGTTCATCATTTTCAGTAGTGGTATAATTATCTGGGAACACAATATTTCTTCTGTGACTTGGAATGGCTGGACCATCATTGTTCTTGGTTCTAATATTTCTTATAGTCCTTTTTATTGTATCTACTGAAGGTTATTTTGCACTTACAGCTTGACCAATATTTTTCGATGTACTGGCAAAATATAATGGGATGCATCGCAAGTATTTCTAGCATCTACTCTTATTTTGTTCAATATTCTATTTGCTTCAATTTGAGCACCATCACCAGCATGATTATGTTGTTGAATCTGCTTACTCACTTCATTATTTACGGTAGTTAAACAACATTTACAAAACGTCTTCTTGAAAGTTTTCACACCTCCAGTAAATTTTATTTTTGTGCTGTTTATCTTTTACATACAAGTAACCGTCTAAACATAATTTTGGTTTGCCTATAGAACTATTCACAAATTCTATTGCCATTTCAATATAATCTTAGGGGTTGTTAGTTATGCTGCAAAGGTACATGCACAACTGATGACTGACTACTTAATCTTTCGAAGAAATGTTGGTCTAGCAAGTGTTCATCGAACAAGGGTACACGGATGTTTTGCCGACAGATGATTCACCAAATGGATGATTCTCCGACAGAACGTTTCGCTGGTAGGATGATTTGCTGAGATGTTTCGCTGACAGGACCTTTTGCCGACAGGACGATTCGCCGACAGATGTTTCGCTGGCAGACGTTTCGCGGACATGACAATTCGCTGACAGAAGTTTGCCAACAGGATGTTTTGCCTACAGGATGATTCACCGACAGGACGTTTCGTTGACGGATGTTTCGCCAACAGGATGTTTCACCGACAGGACAATAATATTATTTATATACCATCCAGTTTTCTTAATTGAATCTTTTCAAGTAATCTAATTAACTGTCCTCAGGAGCAGCTATAATCAAATTACATTATATGTTTCTTACTTAATTTAGGAATTTATTACATAATTACCATTCACAACTCAATAAATCTAATTAATTCGATTCAAAAGCTTTACATAAAATGTTCCATACTTAATTTAAAGTTTATCAGATACCTTTACCTTTAAAATTTCATAAACAAATACAATAAATTTGGCTAAAACGTATCATAGTTTTTAAAAACTCGGAAATGCCATATGTTGATAGCAAATTATATCACTTCTATTCTTAAGCTCTCGTTTTTATGCATTCTTTGCACAAAGTGCACAGAGTGAACGCATATAGGGGAAGGCATATACATCCATCTGCGTGTTTCACCACAGGACAGATATTGATGAAATTTGATATTGGGGAGTTTTGCTAAAATCTGTTGACCAATTTTAAAATTGGTTTAAATCAGACATTAACCCTACAGCGCCGGGATCGGTACGTGGTACGGACCTAGGTTTCTTTCCTTGGCACTGGGATCCGTACCATGTATGGACCCTTGCCGCGACTCTTTTAATTTGCCGTATTTTGATTATAAACATTTCTTATAGAATGATATTTTTGTTTAACACTGAGGAATTATTTTTTATTTGAATTTTATAAATAGAATACGTTTTGTGAACTCTTAAATTGACTTATATAATTTTTTTTTAGTGTACATGAATGGAAAACTGCAAAAAAAACTCTTTCTCACATCTCTTTTTTATTCTTTACTTTATCAGTTCGTAATATTTTCTTTTATTAGAAATTAATTACATGGATAATTTCTTATATTTTTAGGAATTTAAACAATTTCTTTTGTTCATCTGGCTCTTATTAACATTATAAAAATTGATTTCGAAAGTTACGATTTTAACATCCAATTTTTTGTCTACTTTAAAATATATAGTACTAGTAGTTGGTGCTTGAATACTGCAAGCATTTCATGTCACCTTGAAAAAACATTCATTTTTCAGACAGACATTTCATCATTACAAATAGTCTTTTAATTCTAATGATTTCACCTCCGCAGCAATTTTCGTTTTTCCCACATGTAAAAATAATAGTTTAAAACAATCCCCAAATGTTGCAATTTAAAATTTTTTACAATATCTTCATTATGGGGTACTAATGTTACACAATGTTGTATGTTATCATTCTATATAGACGTTCCTTACAGAGGAGGAGGAGGATATAGCATACTAGTAGTTGGTGCTTGCATACTGCAAGCATTTCATCTCACCTTGAAAAAACATTCATTATTCATCTTTCATCATTACACATATATTTTTAATTCTAAATATTTCACCTCCGCAGCGATTTTCGTTTTTCCCACATGTATAAATAATAGTTTAAAACAATCCCCAAATGTTGCAATTTTAAAATTTTTACACTTTCTTCATTATGGGGTACTGATGCTACACATTTTAGCCAAATTTTAAAGTTGTAGCACTTATAGAAGTAAAATAATATTTTTCTCATTGTTTAAATTTAAATAATTTTTAACGGCCGCCGCAATTCATATATGGTAAAATTGAAATGTTTATTTGTGCAAATTCACTACTCTGTAAATAATTTGAATATTTCAGCTGCAGTTGGCTTCCATTCACTGTTGCAACAGGTTTTACCACTGATGATGCCCACCTTGTGGGCGAAATGCATTGGGTGTTGTAACCCTCTAATTGTTTGGCTAAAGGAGTATTTTACCTTTATTGTCTGTCTGAAAAATGAATGTTTTTTCAAGGTGAGATGAAATGCTTGCTGTATGCAAGCACCAAATACTAGTATGTTATATCCTCCTCCTCTATAAGAGTCGTCGATATATAATGATAATAAAATATAACTGTACTTTGTATAAACTAAATGGACAGATTATGCAAATAACTAAATAAACGTGTGTATATTCTTGGAACACAGCTGCACTGGAGTAGGCTAGTATCGTAAAGATGCAAGAGACGAAATGAAAACGGATCGTTCTAAAGCGTCTCTTTCTCAGTGATGGAAGGGACCCTCCCTGTTTTCTTCGTGATATATATTCTGATATCTCATCGTGCTCTCATTCGAAGGAACACTTCATAATCTCAAGACTAAACAAACTCGAGAGGCAACAAATCATTGTATATTGGTGCCGTCTCTGTGAAACCTCGAGGATGTAATTTCATTGAAGATTTTGTGAGCTAAGCTAAGTGGTCACGGAATGGACGATAGGAATACAATACTTCTCTTTGTTAGGCATCCAAATGCGATAACATTCTCTCTCTCTCTGAGAGAGAGAGAGAGAGTTAATAACCAGGCATAAGCTCCAAAGAGTCGGTGTTTACAAGAAGCCAAGAAAGCAAACACAGTAGACCAGAGAAGCAAGCTAAGACTATACAGAGAACCTCAGCGTGTGGTATCACAAAACGTCGAATATATCGATGACTATTTCCGAAAAAATTGCATTCAGGAATCTGTAACACATTCAATTGGCACGGTCTTTCATCTTCAGAGGTTATTAACATAAAAGAATATTAAGATATTATATTGTACATTTAATACTAAATGCAGAACACTATACAGCCGTTGGTTACAAGATTTCATTCATCTAACATATATAGATGAAAATTTATATTTTTTTAAAGATGGTACTTATAAAATCTGATATTCTGTTTAAATACCAGCCGGCATACGAGGTGTACGATGCCGTAGGATTTAAATACCTCCCATCGCTGAGGGGTTAATAATGACCTCTTTACATGAAGACCTGCATGCATTTTATAACACTTCGCAAATATCATACAATTAGATTACTTGCGAAGCTTCAATTAATAATACTGGATGGTATACAAATAATGTTATTGTCCTGTCGGCAAAACTCCCTGCCGGCAAAACATCCGTCGGTAAAACATCCGGCCATGCGAACAAAAGATGGTCGAACAAATTTCTGTTCGAACAAAATTCCGTTTGAACAAATATTTTTTTAACAAATGCTTTTGAACAAATTTCTGTTGAACAAATGTTTGCAAACAAATTTCCGCACACGAATTTGTGACAGGGAAATATCAGTGGTGATTTCTTTGTTAAAGATTACCTTTCTATGACCAATCCTCTTCTGACTCTCTGGAATTACATGAATTTTATACTTATTTTTTACATTTTAGTTTACTAAAGGATTGTTTCATTATTTTTAATATGAACGATATTTTTTATTTTAGGAACAGGTTTATTATTCTACTGAATTTTTCATTGTATTTGTTGTTTTTTATGAAATCAATTTTTCCATACAAATTTATTACAATAATTGAGCCAAAATAAATACATAAGGTGAAAAAATATAACCCAACAAAACCAAACCCAATCCTATTAATGTTATAAATTTTGAACAGAAAACTAATTTCCTTTGCAAACAACAACAAAACATTGAGATTAGTATAGGCTTTTGCTCTATATCTGTCATGAATGAGATTCAAATGTATGGTTATCAGCTGAAATTTGGGAACAGTTTTCAAATCCAATCTTAATCCAAATTAGTTTGCATTGGATTTTCTCTCCTTTTTATAATTTTAGCTCACGTTTTAATAAATTTTGATCGGAAAATGAATTTCATTTCTAAACAACAGAAATGTGACAGAAAATACACAGGTTAAAGAAGTGATCCACTGCCAAATGTATTCACCTTTTGCCGAAAATGTACCTACTCAAAAGTTTTATAAAATTTAGCAAATTAAATCTCTAAATCTAACTTAAAAACACTTGCATATATGCGTAATGTCAATGAATTATGGAATTTATATATGTTACCATCATTTTGTTTATCATTACCAAGATATTGTTTTAACTGCAATATATTGTCAAAACATCGTGAATATGTGGACAGATGAGATGCGAATTAATAAACCCAGTCAATCATTCGCAATTAAATGATGGCAAAAATTCAAATTCAAAGATTTTCACATAATAATACTTCAAATTAAAAACTGATTTGTGGACTGATCCCACTCGTAATCAAAAACCAATGGCAGGAAAATGAAATTTCGTTTTATATAGCCATTGCCAATCAAAAACAATGTTGCCTGTCTTGATGGCATAGGGTAGGTGGAGAAGTGATGTTCAGAAAATTGCTCCTGTAAAGCGAGCATATCTGTTTCACAGGCGTTGTGGTCTGTGTTGAGTGTGGAACTGGTCTAAGTTCCCTTGAAAGTTAATATTATCTTTATTTCCTAACTCAAAGTTGCCCAATGTTGGGGTTAAAATGTCTACCAATTCAAATGAGTGGTTAATTCATTTATTGATGATCTGAACCTTGTAAACAGGTTAAAGAAAGATGAATCTAACAAAAACTTAGGAGAGATGTATGATGTTGGAACATCAACAATATCATATATAAAAATTAGACTCAGGTCTTAATTTCTTGTTTTTTTTAAGGATAATGAGAATTCACTTCATGTCTTTTAAAATAAATATCTCCTTCACTGTTTATACATCTTTTTAATTTTGTCCAATTATCTGGATTTTCTATCATTTCGTTTAGTCCGGATAGCCAGAGCTCTCCTGTAATCGAAAAATATACTTGTTTTAATGTTCCAGAATGTAAGGTTTTGATTATACTAAAATGTTTGAATGTAGTAAAATGGTAGATGTTGAGGCTATTTTTATTTTCTTTTTTTTCTTATAAGTACAGTGCATGTTGTAACAAAATATTCTGTGTAATCAGTGCAGCTACTGTGGTTTATATTTTGTGTAATTCTGTGTCAAATTTTAACAAATTGCAGCTTTGAAAAACTTCTTCTATCCATTGTCTTTGCTGATCGTACTTACATGAAGATGGCCAAAAATTTGATCAGCTCTGAATTTCCTGGACCCATTTTGACTCATTTTGGTAATATGATGGTATCACATCTGGAGCAATCTTTTAGGTAAGAACTCATGACATTATTTCTCTTCACATTTTCTTTACCAGATGTTGCTCATGGAATTGCAATCTGTTTAAAAATATAGGTTCAACACTACTTGCAGCTCCTTTGTGTCCCTGTGGTTAAATTGCATTTTCCTAATTCCTAATTGGATACACGAGAAGGAAGCATTATTCCTAGCTGACTTGGTCATTAGGTCAGCAATGTTGGAGGACAGCGACAAGGGCTGGCAAGAAGCTATCTTTCTCCTGAGAAAAATGAAAGAGGTGAGAAAATTTAACTGGCTGCTTTATGAGAAATTATCAAATTTCATATTTATTATCATAAATTCAGGCAGTATTGTATCAGCGTACTTGGGAAAATCATTTTAGAGATTTTTTTTATTTTTCTTTCCCCTTCTCATTAAGAAATTAATCATGTTCCTACTGTGTTTTCATTTATAAGCATATACACTGCAAATTAATATTAGTAAGTATTGTAATATTTCATTGAATGAATAATATAAAAGAGGTGTTGGCAACATACCTGCTTTTTGTGGACTGCATGCAGCCCCATAGATAATTTCATTCATCCCAAAAAGCTATGATGAAAAAGTGGTTGTTAAAATTTAACATAGACAATTTCATACTATTTCAGTAAAATTTTCGTCTCAAAACCTTTTCTGATGTAGTTATAACACTATTAACCCTTCAGTGACGGGCTCAGTACATGGTACTGACTTAATTTTCTTTCCTTACCGCTGGTGTCTGTACGTAGTACTGACTTAAAGCTGCGTCATTAGGGACAGGCTAGATTTAAATACTTTTTTCCTTACGGCCGGCGGGTTTTTAACCCAAATGGCCGATTTGTAGGTACTTTGATATAAACCTTTTTAAGTTTTTATTTAATAATGGGATTTACGTGAAATTTTTGGAATATTTATGTTATAGTACGTTTATTATCCCAATTTTTTTATATAATTATATTACAATAATATTGTGTATTATCACATAAAGAAAAAATAAAAGTGTATTCCACAAAAATGTTTAACACTTACTCACTGCTTTACATGCTATATTTGTTCCCATCCTTTCAAATGACGCGCTCGAGTTCTCTCTATAAGGCAGCATGTTGCCCCGTTCTCATAACGACGCAGTTGCTGAGAGACTTCCCACTTTCATTATCTCTTCCAAACACAGACGCCTCGGCACTCTAAAATGTTTACGAATAACATTACATGACTGGCCCAGAATAGAACGAGGGTGAATCACTTCCAGCTGGCCCCTATTGTCCTCACTTTCACGACATCTTACTGCCGAATCAAACTCGTCTTATCATCAGCCGATTTTTGAAATGTCAGCATCTAAACTAGAATTAACTAAATTAGAATTGAATTATTTAGTTACAAATATTACGGACATTAACGTAAAAATACACAATAAAAATTATTTTAGTTACCTTAATAGTTCAATTTTGTGTGATGATTTTTGAAGCATTCTTCCAAACATAATCCAACATCACACTCTCTGCAGCAGTACACCGTATCCTTCTTTTTTCCATGCTTACTGGCCTTGATTTCTTTCCCTTTGACTGTACCTTTTCAATAAAATGCCTTTCTTTGAGTCTCGTAACAGTGTTATCTGTCGATTGTCGACCATGAACATTTTCCGCCCCTCTAATTGCGTACTTGGCGAAGAGTCATTCCACTAACAAAATTCGGTATGACAAATGGCTCACTTTTTCTCCAGCATTTTTACTATATATAATTAGTGAATTTAAAACGGAGGAATTTAGTAGTCTCTCGAACAGTTTCATGTACCATTTTGCCATTCTTTTTCTTTCAAACAAATACATTTGAAGCATTTGATCCTTAAGATCTATCCCTCCCATATATTTGTTATAATCAATAACACACACTGACTTTTCTACTTCTTTTCCCCTACTACTTGCTAACTTTTTGTCATCATTATGATATATGGATATCATTGTTACTACTTTTTTATCGCACCATTTGATTACTGATATGGGACCTGCATGTCTTGCAATTATTTCTCCCTTTTTTAATTTCTTTTCCTTCACCACCACAGGTACATACTTTCGGTTTATTTTCATGGTTCCCACACAGTCTGTTGAATGATTTTTCAGAATCTTAGCCAGTGAAAGACCATTATAAAAATTATCCATCCACACTGTGTATCCTTTTCCAAGAAGTGGCTCTACAAGTTTGAGAACAATTGCGGTTGTTTTTGACGTGGCTGGTTTCATGATGGGAGTTTCAATGACTGTATCTTTCCCTGTATATACAAGAAAATTCCACAAATAGTCTGAATCGGACTCGCACAACTCAAATGTTTTTATTCCGAATTTTGATGACTTTAGAGGCAGATACTGTCGGAAAGATAGTCGTCCCTTTCATAGTGTTAAAGACTCATCTACAGCTATGTTCTTTTCAGGCAGATATAACGTTCGAAATTTTTTGTCCAAGCGAGACAAAACAGTAAAAATTTTTTAAACAATTTTGGAGGTCCTTCATAACTTGCCTTCTTTTCATTGTCCGTAAAATGAAGAAATCTGCAGATCAATTCAAATTTATCCCTCGAGATGACGTCAGCAAAGCCAGGTGTTGAAATCACTCTTCTTTTAGAAAAATACGACCTTAGAGTCGGTTTTTGCACTTCCCATTAAAATGAATACACCAAGTACGACATAAATCTCACTTTCAGTCCCTGGTTGCCATCACCTCATATGTGAGATCGTAGCGAAAAGTTGCTGCCTCTCATATTCTTATATTGTTCTGCGTATCTATTAGTTTCTTCAACTGTAATTGTAATCAAATCCTTATCAAAAAGAAGTTCAAAACATTCCACAATATCTACTACATTTTTGGCCATATTCTGAGGCCCACAGTCTTCAGCAAATACTTCCAGTTGTCCGATGAAATTTTCCATTCTCTCCCAATGAAAATCTTCATTTTTTTCTATCTTCATCTTCGCTATCAGCTTCATTCATCACTACATCTGCAAACGCAATATCATCAACCACACTGGAGCCACTATCGCTATCGTTTGAGGAATCATTAGATTCCTCCAAAATCCTCTGCAAATCTTCATCACTAACATCAAGTGTATTCCTACTAGCCATGTCTGCACAATGAGGGGTATCGATTCCTCAAATTAAGTTAGAACTGAGGGAACGTATATTAACAAATAAGTATATTTCCTTAGAAAACAACTCCACCATTTATAGTATGGTCAGCACCGTGCAGAGGCAAGAAACTGAATGGTAACCAAAGGGCCAGAACGATTCTTTTACTTTCCAGCGATGTCAGCTCTCTTTCAACAAAAAGAAAAGTTCTGAGACAAGACGTCTACCACTAATAATTCCTATTGGCTGATGTCACTAAGTGCAACCAAATTTTTTATCAAGGTTTCTGTTTATAATCTCTACCGAAACCAACTCAATAACTTCTCAGGCCCGCATAGATGAGTCGGAGAGTGGGCTACACAAGCAAGTCTCAAGAGGCTCAGAATATAAGCTTTGGCTTTCAGCAGATCTTTCTTATTAACTTTCGTAACTTAAAGAACTCTTGTAATGGTATTAGCATTAAAATCGGCAGTTTTGAGCAGATGTGCTATCATTGAGCCTATTATTTCGAAAGACGATATTTTCATATCAAAAAAATCGAAAATTTTAACGAATCAGTTTCTTAGAAGAAATAGCCAGAAGTCTTCCAAAAAGAAAGAGATTACACCTTAAAATGATACAGAGATGTAAATAGACTGTTAGGAATTAACAGATATTAAGGGTGACGAAATAAAATAAATGATTTTTAGTCGCATCAACCAGGAGAGCAGGCGTTGTCACAGCAGAGGAAATGTAATTTTTACTAACTAAAATATTAGGAAAACAATTTCGCTCAACGGTCACATACAAAACAAACCTTTTACTATAAAAATGTGAAAGCCAGTTGAAAAAGAAATAAAAACTAAGTTAAATATAGCACATTAAAACCAGTGCGGTACAAATCAGTACCAGGTACTGACACCGGCGATATGGTAAGAAATTGAGATCCGTACCATGTAACGATGCCAGCGTAGACTGATTAAATAACACCTGGCCATCGGGTAGAGTGGTATTTAAATCTATCCCGTCGCTGAAGGGTCAAAGTACAGTTAGCCCTTCATTAACATGGTAGTTTGCTTCCATGAAAACACTGTAATAAAAAAATATTAAAAATACATTTTTATTGCTTTTTTATTTAAACATTTTTTAAGTTTTGAATACTGTTTTAATTGAACATTTCTCATTAGTTCAAAGTTGCACATATGAATTTTCTTTTATAACATTTCAAAAATGTATAAAGCTCAAACAAAAACAAATTGTATGAATTCAAAACAAAAAATTTAAACCTTTGATTAAAAAATTTAATTATGAAATAATGTTATGAAATCGATTTTTTTTGTGTTTTCGAATGTTATTCTTTTCAATTTCATGGCTTTAGAAAAAGTAAAAATTGATTTGTCAATTAAGTTAAATTTTGCTGTTTCAGCAAAGAAATCAAGTTTCCCTTTTTTGTTACAACCATTAAATTGAAAAAATGCATTAGCAGATTTCATCTCAAAAACATTCACTCTCAGAACTTTCGTCATTCTTATTCTCAGTTCAAGTTAGGGAGTGCTGGTAGTGTAGTGGTTAGGACGGTGGCTGCTACTCCCCTTCTGCTCAAAAGTGCAGCAGACACGAATCCTGCGAAAGTAGGATTTTTTCAAGGTTGCCCAGCTGTTTGAGGAGACCTCACAAATTCAGTGTTCTGTCCTTTGGAAGGGATGTTGAGCCGTTGGTCCCCTTGGTGCTCTTCGTTAAGAGTAGGCTAATGCTGGCACCGGGTTTCCCTTCTCCCTTGTGTGTTCGGTGTGGAAGGAGTTATTGCTATAATAATCCAAGAGGTTGATTAGCCAGAAATACACACACACACACTCAGTTCAAGTCATTCAAGAAATGCTTTGAAGGCTTCCGCAGTATTTCCTTACATGATTCTCCTTTTCTTTCGGATGATGACCGCATACATTGTCTTTATTGGCTAATTGCTTCGCTACCATTCCAGGGAGCATCTCCTTGGACTTCGACCTGAAGATGCTCCCTGAAATGGTAGCGAAACTGTTGCCTAATAAAGACAACGTATGCGATCGTCACCCGAAAGAAAAGGAGAATCATCACTCAAGAAGTCTCAATAATCCCAAGAATTTTTGTTTAACCGACTGACCAGTGGCAAAAGCAAAGACTAGAAAATGATTCTACCTCATCAACTGCAAGGCATTCTGGATTGGTAAAATCTTGATGCAAAGAGTAGATTTCATTGGTCGAAAGGAAGACAAAATATTCTTTATTTACATGCGACACATGAAGGAATTTCCCCTCTCAAGTGTTTCAATGAATCAGTCCTAACTTTCAAGTTTTGACTTGAGATGCAAAGATAATTATGAGTAAGGGAGAGAAGTTCCATCAGGGAATCCATAAACACTTGTGATAGTTTGGGATTGAAATTAATAAAATTTGCTCCGAAAGCAGAAATTGTTCTGTAGGACTAGAGATGGATAGAAGAGATCGAATATCCACTCTTAACACACCTAATCTGACATTAGTCTCCCTTGTCAGCACCTGCTTAGTTTACTATCGGAATCCTATCCTGTATAAAAATTTATGAAAATATACTGTTGGCAACCCTAGCTGCAGGACCAGATGCGATTGTGCCTCTGAATCGCTTGCGCCCTTAGGCAGTGCCTACCCCAGCCTTAAGGTAAATCCACTACTGAATGCAAGATGATGCACCTTTTCTTATTAATATGTTTAATTTCTTTTCTCTTATGCAAATTTTATAGCTTTATTTAATTTTGAATTTTGGATGTTATAATGAAATTGCACCTTATCAAATAAATTTTGATTATAAATCTTGCATGGCAACACATTTTTAATTTATGTACTTGTAACTTTTATTTAAAATTTAAATAACGGTTAAATATTTAATAAAAATTGACATTTCCAATGGTTTTTGTTTATTTTGTTTTATTTTTCGGAACCAGAATTAAAAAAAATGAAAGCAAAAAATGTAAAATTAAGTCAAACAGTTTTAATCAAAACCAGTTGCATTTTTTTGACTGTGTAAAACAAACTGCGTAATTCAAGCATCATATTATTTGAGGGTTACTTGTATTTTCACTGATATGAGACACCACAGAATATCTAGATAACTTCTGATGTACATGCTCTCCGGGCCCACCGAAGCTTTCACAACTTCCAATGCAGTATTCCGAAGCAGTAACAATTAAAATTTTGGAATGCCATGCATAAAAGGTTTCTGACCCATCATCTAAAACAAACTGTGGGGGCTGCAGTGAAATGTCAAAAAATAAATTTTCACGAATAATAAAATTTTATCAGGGAATTTTAGGAAATATGATGTTATAAAAGCTATTAATAGTTACATAAATTAAGAAATTTGCAATAAAGTTTCTTATTTATACTATTAACAATTCAAAGGGGGTAGCATGATATTCAAGGGGGCCGTGACAATTGAAAGTTTGGAACCACTGATCAAAAAGATTAAATATTTTATATAAAATGGTATTTGTTTTTATTTTCTTCATATGCAGTACAGGTATGCCTTGTTTAATATAGCGCAGTTGGCATCTTTGAATAAAAGTTTAATTTTTGAAAATTTTCAAAATTAAGCTCCAAAATGCTACGGTCTTCTATTATGGTCCCAGCATTTTATCACTTACCTTCATTTGTACTTCACTCACTGAGTGATTTGATATAAAAATTTACAAATTATTTACATCCATAAGCGAAGGAAATTGTTCCTGGAGCCAACCCTAGATCATTTTTAGGAAAGTGACTATCTCATTCTTTGGTCTGAAAATGAACGAAATGTGACATTTTTCTGATGAATTCCAGAAGTGTGCTTATGATTTTCTTCTGCTGGTCTAAGTGTATGGAGTTATGAGAGGTTTTCACGGATGCATGTATACAGTCTTCCCTCCGTAGTCGATCAAGCATCTTCGTGCATCTTCTTGCATGTATCTAACATCACATCAGTCCACCCCTTGCTGCTTTTTTGTAATATTATGATTATTGTCACGCATTGTGTTCCGTAGCTTAATTAACACTTTACCGTCGGGCATATTTTCGTGCAGCCTCTTCTCTGTAGCGAGCGTTTTTTTATTACATGCATTGTAATGTATAATTATACTTAAACTATTGTAATTTCCCAAGTACTCAATATTTTCAAATCAAATTTGGAATGGGTACTGATTATAATCTATATTATAACACAGTTTCATCAAATTTAAATTTATTTACAGTTACGGTTAGTACAAAAGTACAATTCGTGAGTATAAAAGTACAATTTGTATATTTTATTTTTGTTACATAATTTTATTGAAAATGCATTCCTAATGCAGTCATAATTACACAAAAAAACGTTTTGTCTCTATCATAGTAATTGGTCTCAGTATGGTAATGCTCAAAAAGATACAAATGAGAGACTACATGTGACAAACTAACACTTGAAGCATTTCCTTTATTATATCTTACAGTCCAGCTATAATAGTTACACTGATTTGTAAGGTGGCAGTAGCCTACAATGCCTACAAGGATACCCAAATACATAGTACAACGTGTACAACAGAGCAGCTGTGAAACACGTAGTGATGCGTTTTCTTATGCATAGGCAAAATACATATTAATGCATGTCCTGACTACAACAGTGAGGCGGTGAAACACGTAGTACTACGTTTCCCGACGAAAAAGTGTTAAGTATTCATTCAAGGTACTGTTGACTCATTAAAATTTATTAGTCCAAAACCTTATTCGTGGTTTTGGCTATTCACATGTGACTTGTATTAGGGACAGGCAAAATCATTCTTGTCTACACTCGAGAAAACTGTCAGGCTGGCCCTGGATATACAGTATGAAAATTATTACATATTATATTCTGAAATGTGACACTTGTTCCTTAAAGAACACCATTAAAGTAACCTTATTTATGTATGTTTTTCATTTGAAATAGTATAGTAAGCAGTGCTATTCTAATGCCTATTCTATGATTGTATTTTCAGCAATTACCTTCACCCAGTGATACATCTCGTGGAACTTTTTCATCTCTGTTCAACTTACTGGCCAGAGAACCCTCACCAGGTTCCCCTCACCCACAATCTCTTGTGGTCCGCAACTCTTGGCCCACCTTCCCTTGGTATGTACTGGCTGCCCTTGATGTGGACGACGAGTGTGAGAGGATGTTATGGGAGGGCATCCAGATGGAGCTCAAAGCTATTCCATCGTCAACATCCACCATTTCAATCAACACTCTTCTCAAGGTCTATTGATTATATAAATAATTTTATTTTCTGTGAAAGTAATAAGCTATCACAACTCCATTAGATATGTACATACATACAATGAAATGTCAGTATAACGAAGTTGAGCGGATGACCAAAATATATTCGTTACAATGAAACGCAATTTTTAAAATTAAGAGGTAGTGCAATATATCCTCCCCATGACAGTAGTGCCAAAAACGGTAACTCTGAGAACTGCATAGTACATAAGTTGTCATTGTAATCATAGTAGGAAAAGGAACTTGTAAAAATTTAGAAATACTATGAGTAATATATTGATATACAGTGAAGATGAAACTACAACAACCCAACCCAAATCCATCTTAAGAGAAGGTTTTTTTGGAATATAGGAAAAGTTTTTCGATCTACAAACTGTTTATTCATATTAGAACATATTACTGTAGGATTTAGTTCCGTATTTGGCCATAGTCAGTTAGGTAATTGTCCAATACACTTGCCTGGACTGAGATTTCACCAAGTTTAAATCATTGTAGCATAGCCAGATGCTAAAAACCAAACCCAGTAAAGATCAAATAGTTTACATCGTATTGTTTAAGGAATTTCTTTCTACAAGCTTCATTATAATGATTGTATTTTTTCATACTGGGATAAATTTTTATTGTGCTAAACCGATATTTTTGTTACAATGATAATCGTTAAAATGAAACATTTTTACATAATGTTGCATAGTAAAATGCCAGGGGATGGAAAATAATTTAATTTTACTGAATATTTCGTTACTCCAGCATTCGTTACATCAAAATTTTACTGCATTTCCCTGAATCCAAGAGGTTTTTTTTTTTCAAAATTCAGCTTCGGAAAATTGAGGGCCATCTTAAAGTTGAGTACAAAGTTGTATACAGTCAATACATCATGGTCAATTCATCATGCCTCAATTACTAGTTTGTCAATTTGTCACGCATCAATTTGCCACATGTCAATATGCCACACGACAAACTCATTGTGCATCAATTCATTGCTTGACAAATTCATTGTAATCATATTTGTCACAATAAAAATTAGAAGGTGAGACACATTGGATGGTGTATGGCAGGCAGATACACTAGTTGCATTGGTTTGGGAGAGTCGCCCCCTGTCATGCATCATCCAATGTGTCTTGCCTAGCATAATTTTCAAAGAGTATTGTGATTCATTCTGGTATTATCGAAATATAAAGAAAAATGTTGTGTAAAAGTGTCTCACCCTGCTGTACAACAGTCATGGTGTCTCGCCATCCAATTTGTCTCGCAATGAATTAAGGCACGATGAGTTTGTCGCGTGATCAATTTTTCGTGCGATGAACTGACCGAATTGTCGTAAAACTGTAGGAAGTAAGGTTGCATGTTTTATCAATGTTTTTTAAAACAAATGAAACAAGATAAAATAATTGTATCTACAGAAAATTTTCATTACAAACATACAATCTAGATTTCAATTAATACATTAGTAATTTTTTAAATTCATTTTAAAAATTCTATTTTTTTATCAATCAAAAATTTGTAGCAAACCATTTCAATAAATGGATGAACTAATATACCTACAATGAATGCGTGTGTTCAAAAATACACCAAATACATTCAGTGAGAAATTAGGTCATAAAATCATTTTTCTGTTTTGACAGTCTGCTTCAGTCTGTCTTAGATTTGGGTTCATCTTGGATTTGGGTAAAAATGGTATATACAGGTATACCCCAATTTATGTCGGGGATGTGTTCCTGAAAAGTGCGACATAAATTGAATTGACATAAATTGAAGCAGTTTTTCCCATAAGGATCAATGATATGAGGGGAGGAGGAGTTAGGACAGTTAACCACTTGACTGGGCCGGATGATCATAATCGTCATGAGGACAATTCCCACAATTTGGGCATGATGGTTATTTTCGTCATCAAGGTTTTTTCATCTTTCTCTATGGGTGTGATGAGGTCTTTCGTCGTGAGCTTCCTCTTGTATTCCTTGGTCATTTAGGTTCACATTCATGCAAACAGATGGCATTTAAGCCAAATTTTCCAAGATCTAGACCCTTTGTTGAGAAACCCTGCACATGGGTGGGGTTGCATATATGCACCACCTGGTCGGCAATTCTTAAATGTGCAATAAAATCTATTTTGCACGAACATGCAAACTCAGGCATCTGGAAGTTTTAACCATTTTTCTTCTTTGACACATCTGATGTTTTTACCGATTTTGCTTCTTTGACACATCTGGTTTACTATGGCTGAAAAATATTTTCCACTACCCCTTGCAGAAACATTATTTTTGTGATGCGCTTCTTTCATAGAGAGAGGTTAGTTTTCCCATGAACTTAGTAGTACGAGCATCAAGAGTTACCACATTAGCATTGTCAGTGTAACTTTTCTATTTGTTTTTCTGAAAAATCTTTGATAGATTTTAGTTCTTCTAATAGTGAATAGTGAATATAATGAAATGGCTTCTGCAAGTAAACGGCCAGAGATTTCAGATGAAGATATTCCCGAAATTTTAAAAGAAAGTGATGGTGAATTCAGTGATGATAGCGATGATATGTACATAAATACTGATGTTAGCGATAGTGAATTTGATGCAGAAAGTGAGGTCAGTGATGAAAAAGAAGACAAATTAATTAGCAAATTAATTGTTAACAATAAATTGTTATTTTATGCATTTTAATGTTACTGTAAATTGATTGAATTATTTGTGGCAAACCTATACTACTACTAGATGCAATTTCGCCAGCAATCTTCACATAATGAAGTTGAAATCGCTTCTTAAATCTATCAAACCATCCTCTGCTGGCTTTAAAAGTAAAGGCTCCTCATTCTTCACCACTTTCTTGCGATTTTAAATGCTCATATATACTAAGGACTTTACTTCTGATAATAGGCCCATCCAAAGGAGCACGTTTTTGCGCCTGATCTTCGATCCAAATGTTTAACATCTTTTCCATTTTCTCCATTAGTGCATCTTGTCTGCTAACATAGAAGGTACCAGCAGAAGCACCGGCACAAATACTACAACGAATTTTTTCTTCCGTCTTCTTCATGGTTCTTATCGTAGATTCATTTACGTCGTATTGTCGGAATGCTGAACGTCCAGAATTCATCTCGTCAATACCTTAGTGATTCAGCCTTGGCAACCTCCGCAGTGAGTTTTGTGTGCGTTGCATCTTCGGGGAGAAAAGATATTTCCAGCGGAAATATTCCTGGGGGCTAAGAGATTCATCGGCGTTACTTATGTGACTTCTTTTTAACGACGGTAGTTAAGTGCTAAGTCTCACGTGACGTGAAAAACTGAAAAAAGGAACCTCATCTCCAGGTTGGAGTTGAAGATAAAAAAGCAGTTAAAAATGCTGAATGATTTTTTATTGGGTGCCGACAGACTTAACAAAACACTATAATCGTAGTAGGATTTTTTCTTACTAATGATCTTTTTAGGGCAGACCTTTTATTGAAAATGGTCATTCAAGGAAATCGCGTAAATGTGAATCACTTCCCGCGGTCGGAGAAGCTCATCACGCATTTGAGTACTGCGTTGCGGGAAGCCGCGTTCGGTGAAGTTTTACTGTATTTTTCAATTTTTCTGTTCGAACAGAAGAGCTCAAAGATTTCTGCGATTTCATTGTTGTCGAATATAAACAACTTTTATATCACTCGAAAACGAGGTGGCTGTCCTTGTTTCCTGCGTTTGACCAGTTATTACATGTGTGTAAGTAATTTCCTGAAACAAAAAATTATAAGCTCGATGACCAAACAAAGCAGTTATATTACTGCAGGTCTGAAGCTACGAGAGTGCGGTTTGCACATACATTTAAATCTGGGAGAATTCGATTTTTTAGGTCACTGCTGCAATGTCGTAAATGTGGTCCTAGTTTTGTCCTCTTTTTTGGAGCTGTTAACGTCTGGGATTGTCCGGGATTTTGAACATTTTTGTCCTGGTTTATTGTTTTAAAGTATGGCTACCCTACACAAGGTGAAATGTCGGTTATTACTAAGTGCAGTTTGCTTTCACAGTGTCCAATAGAAATTTTCTTGGTAAACAAAACGTAGAATGTCAATTTTGTCAAACTATTAATTTCCATGCTAAAATGAAAGCAATTCAATCCATTTACGTATTATGCACTTATGGGAGTCACTTTAATTTTTCAAGGAGAATTTCTGAAAGAGTTGTTCACTAAAATGCTAAATACTGAATGCTTATCAGTCATGAACAAGGGCCATACTTCCATTAATTTGTGCAAAAACAAACCCACGTTAATATATCAAGTACCCATGTCAACGATCGGAAAAAGACAATGGATTGGGAGAGAAACCACACTACCACACAGGCCTGTAACAACAATGTAATTTATTATTGTATTCATATGAGTGCAGATATACACCACAATTGCATCCAGTTGCTACAATTAGGTAGATTGTTACATCAATTCGCTAGATTAGTAGGTAGTTGCTGTGGCATTTTTTCATGCGAAATTCGAAACCTGAGTCGCTACATATTGCTAAAAATTTGCTAAAAAGACAACATTGGCTGAGTAGCAAAGCAGGGATATCGCATTACATTCCACGCCTTACGTTATTTCTCCATGCACATACATATAGATTTTGTTCCAGCTTGCTTACGAAAACCGCTAATGTTGGCATAACAGAATCTTTTCGTACATAATTTATGGGACCGCTTAAGTAAGTGTGGGTTTACATAAGTCAAGGCTTACGTAACCCAGGGTGTGCCTGTATTGTAAACCATTAACCTCAAGTGGGGGTTGCCTATCATGCCCCTGCAACAAACAAGTTAGATCCCGGGTTAAAATTTCCTAAGGTTGCATCATGTAGCCTTAAGATATTTTAGCACCCACATGAAACCCCTCCTACGAATTTTTTTGAAGCTTTCTTGTCCCTAAAATTCTCTCTTCAAACAAAAGTTTAACCACATAAACAGCCAAGTTACAGCATGAAAAAAATCACCCGAGAAAATTATTTGACGTAAACATAGATGAAGAATACCATAAAACTATTTCTGACTAATAAGGCTTTCTCACTAGTGCAAAATACTCAAAACTACACTCTAAACTCACCAAATAGAAGCTCAAGTTAAAAATACCATTAGGGGTTTTATTGCTTGCAAACTGCGCCAAAACATCGCCAAAGCTTCTCTTCTATGAATGCATACCCGAGTCTCAGAGTTGAAAAAAATCAGTAGATGGCAGAACACTCACTCCTAGCATAACAGAGAAGGCATGCATATATGCACTTACGGGATTAGCACTTTTTCTAGCCTATCATATGGCGAATTTTTAATGTTCATTCTTTTTTGACAGAATACCACATTTTGATTCAGCTTCTAAAATTGTTTCTTTATTTTTAAGAATGCAATGCAATGATGACATTGGAAGGTCAAGTCTTTTCGCCATTTTGATTAATGGAACATTTGGAAAATTCTCTATTCTTTTACAATTTACTCTTTCTCACTGAGAAATTCGCAGGCACAGGCTCCACCGTCTGATTCCTTAGCAAAAATTAATTTGGCCAGTGCTCTTTGCAAAAATTTCTGCCGATGTATAGTTTTCACAGAAAACACGGTTAAAGTGAACGCTGATGTGGCAACACTGTAATGAAGGAAACTACTTGGTCATGACATTTGTTTAATGAGAATGATCATCACATCATGTGGTTTTGGTTAGTGGCTCGAGTCCTGGCCTACGAAGCAGCAGACTCGGGTTCAATCCCACTTTTTTCTTCTTTCCATGAAATGTCATAAATTTCTTTAATGCGTTATTTTTACTTTACAGACTGTACTATTATTGAAGGTTTTACACAAAAATATGAGTAATCTTCAATAAAATTTCATTTCTCGTAAATGTAACATTTCTGATGTAATGATTAAATGGTTTATGTCAGCGATGTGAAGTGGTGACTTTCGGGCATTTAACTTGGCTTATCTCATGGGTCGACCAATGAGCAACTGCTTTTAGTGGAGTGGGAGAGAGGGAGGGAAAGGGAGGCTAGGTACTACCAGACCTCGTTAACTTCAAATGCGAAGGTGGATTGGGTGTGGAGTGCCTATTGCATGGCCCCCTCGATCTCCTGATCTTGCTCCTTTGGACTTCGTCCTGTTGAGGCATCTGAAGGAATATGTGTATGAATCTCTTCCCAGGAGCATCGGAGAACTTGCAATGAAAATTCATGCTGCGTGTACAACTGTAGATGTTGCGGTGTGTACAAGATTATATCATACGGCACACTACGGTCTGTTTGGAAATGCTGGGTGCTCGTTTTGATCACCTTCTTTAAACGTGAGAGAATTACTATGAACAGTTATTACCAAAAATTTTCTGTGACTTTTGGTACCATGCTCCATTAAAAACATACGTTTATTTGCTTAAAGCTGATTTAGGTCACATTACCTTTCTTATTTAATATGCCTTGCCATTCCGTAATTCATTAAATAAACCATTTTAATTATTAAATCAGATGTGCATGATTACAAGAAAATAAATGCTATTCTAAAAGATTATTATTATTATTTGTAATTTTGGTATGAAATACAAAACATAAACCATGTGTAAAACTTTCAATAATAGTACAGTCTGTAAAGTAAAAATGATGCATTAAAGAAATCTATGACATTTCATGGAATGAAGAAAAAAGTGGAATTGAAACCGAGTTCGCTGCTTCGTACGCCAGCACTCATGCCACTCTCCTAAACCATATGATGTGATGATCGCTCTTGTTGAGCAGACCTCAAAGCATCCACGTTAACCATGTTTTCTGCAAAAATGATGCGTTGGTGGAAATTTTTGCCCCTTAATTTTTGGCAACAAATTGCATGGTGGAGTCCGTGTCCACGAATTTTTCATCACACTGTATTTAGAATACTGGACCCATTATCCAGAGTCCTGAAATGTGATTTGTTTGACTTCAAAATCTATATATTAATAGCATAAAAAATGAGGTTTTTAAAGCGAAGGTAACAGCCACCTTAACGTGTGATGCATCAAATTAAACATCTCGACCTGCGGATTAGCAGGAAAATTATAAAATTGAAATCAGTCATACCATTGGCGAGATATTAAGGTTTTTTGAGACTGGCTATGCTCTGCTCAACGTATTTGTAGTGGTTGATGTTAAGCTGACATTGCTAGCAGACATTAGTCATCATAAATAATGGATGACCTTGCAGTCACTGAGCTTCTTGATAATGTGATGGAGGGCTAACTAACAAGACAATATAAAAGTTGGTGGCTTGGTTATCTTATGGCTCAATTTTCATCAGTATGACAACTCCTTCAGCCATAAAAATTTACTAAAATCCCGATGCATTTCGCCCACTAAGTGGGCATCTTCAGAGGCAAACTTGTAACGACAGTGACTGTTGACAAGATGCCCACTTAGTAAGCGAAATGCATCGGGATTTTAGTAAATTTTTATGGCTGAAGGAGTTGTCGCACTGATGAAAAGTAACAAGACAGTATTTAATCTAACCAACCAGTCAATTTATCGACGGGCAACTACTAGTAATCTATAAACCATCATGTTCTTAGTAAACATATCATCTTTCAATTTAAAATTATATTTTTTGTCTAAATAGATAGATCTTTTCGATAACTTCAAAGTTCTATTTGAATTGGTCTAATGTCAATGTAACTATATCTATCTTTTATTGCTTCCTTAAGTAGCTCCTTAAATCTTCATGATAACATTTTATTTCAGGATGCATGTCAAAAATCAGATCTGCAGCCTTTTCCAGCATCATGCCTTTGCATCTACCGATGGGCTCGCCAGGCACTGGATACCTCTCTAGGCCATCCCATCCTACCTTTAATGTGGGCTCGTTTCTTTTCCATCTACGATAAGGTATTTAGGTGAGAAAAACTTACTACATTTTCATATTTTGTAGGCATTCCAAACATGGGAGCAACATTTTGCCACAGTATTAAAATGCCAAATAAATTTATAAGAAATATATTACATCCATAAAATTTGTGATAAATTGGCACCAATTGGAAATATGCATTAAAAATAATATGACTATGAAAGAAGCAAACAATTAAAACATGAATGTGGGGATTAATACAGGGATGTTTGAAACTTGGCCTGAACTTAATTTTGTTTAAATTTTAAGGCTAACACAGACTGTCTCTCTTCAAGGTGTTCTCTTTCTTACACTGTGCTCTTGTTCCATCACACTGAAAGCTTTCATAGCCCTATTTTAAAGAAATCCTCAGGTTATTGTTGACATTATATTAGGACCGCATCTTTAATTTCATCATTCAACCTGAATTTCTTTCCTCCCAAGTGCTCCTCCATTGGTCAAAATGCACGAAAACCACTGGGTGACAAGTTACAACTGTAAGGAGGATATGAGACAGGCAAATCAAAAATTAAATGCGCTAGAGAGCCTACAAATTTTTAAACTTCAAATTAAGTTCATAAACAATGACCTTGCTCTGATCTTATGCTTGCCATTGTATTTCTTAGAAGAACAAATGGTGCCAATTTCCTAGAAAAGAAAGTAGAATACGCCAAGTTACAACCCACTATCCTGTACCAAACTTTCAGAACTCAAGGTTTTAAATACCTCACCTTTCATACACTTCCCATCTCTCTGCACAGCCTTTTTGAACATTCACTCTTTACAGCTGTAAAAATCCATTCCAATCAGGGGCAGCCCTAGACTAGCTGCCAGCAGCTGGCACCCTAGACGAACCATGGAATCGGCACCCCCACCCCCAAACCTCAAGGGCAGATCTACTATCGGTGCCAAAAGTTGGTAGACTCAAGTTTTAGGCTAAATATCTCAAAAGCAGCTCTTGGGGTTTTGGTGAGAGGCATATCAGCATGTAGCTTGTTTAATGCCGCATTTAATGAGGGTAGTTTTGAATTTTTCGAAGGGAAAGTTTTTGGGGTGAGAAGGAAAAATGTCTTCATTTTTAGAGCTCTTGAGACAGAAGGTGTCACTTTACCGGTTCCTAATTCTGAAATGGTATGTTCGATTGCTAGTAAATCTTTAAATAATGTGAGTCATAGTCTTATTATTATATGTGCAAGATTTTAAATTGGTAGCTATTCGTTTACAATATTTTATTCAATTTATGAGACAATCATTTCTCCTCAAGTATTAAGCTGTGCTATGTACACTGTTGCCTTCGTCTTGGACTTTGTGTTATGAATCAATTAATTATATAAGCCTAAAATGAACGAAATATTTATAGTGATTTTTATAACAGTTGAAGCCAGTGAGGGAGGGAGAGAAGGATGGGCCAGCCACATCTGCTGGGAGTCTATAAACTTTTGGTGTCGATAGTAGGTTGACAGTGAGGTTTTTGATAAATTGGGAAACATATTGACCCTTTTTTCTTTTAATGTTTTCACCACTTCCCTGAGGAGTTTTTTTTCAGTAGTTGGTCTAAAAACACCACATTTAATTTTTTTTAATACTTGCAAGTAGTAGTTAAATAAAGAAACAATCATTTCTGCTCTAAAAGTTATATTTAACATATTATTTGACTCATTATTTTGAATTATTTTCAGGTAATTTCTCTATAGTAAGCACCTTTTCATTTAATTATTGAAATAATAAAATAATTTTTGAAAAAATTATTTAAAAAATACAAAAAACTCATGCTACATTTATTACTCTCCACAACATTTTCTCAAATATTTGTTGCCGTATGGTAAATTCTGAAGCAAGGAGTAACACAGAGAGGCACTTCACACTGGGAGCAATAATACCTGCTTTCCTTTCTTATTTTCTTCCCTTTCACATCTCATTTGCAGCAACACAAAAAGCACTGCTTTGTGGGGTTCGTCTTCTTTTCCGTAGGAGGGATTGTCTCGGGGAAGTACCTCTCAGTAGGGCGGCGAGAGTGTGGCGTTGCCGTTGGCCTACCCACTCTCGGGGAAGTTACACTAGGGTGGTCATTCATTCATTCGTGTTCTGTCTTGCGACAGGTCCTACCAATTAATTAATTGGTTTTGACTAGGGAATATACATACACGGTGTGGTGGTTTCCCGTTGCCTTCCACACCGGACACACACACAGAAGGGAGGAGGGAAACCCGGTGCCGGCATTTGCCTGCTCTTACGAAGAACACCAGGGGGGCCAACGGCTTAACGTCCCTTCCGAAGGACGGAACAGCTGAATTTGCGCGGTCTCCTCAAACCATGCAAGCAGGGGGCCGGGTGACCTTGAGAAAAATCCTACTCGCGCAGGATTCGTACCCGATGACTTTTTCAAGCATCGGGCGAGTAGCAGCCAGCGTCCTAACCACTACACCACTGGCCTGGTAGGCCTCGATTATTTGCTCAATCAAATCAAGTCTGTAGTCTAAATGTGCTTTTGTGTCACCAGTCTTTCGGTAGAGAATGAATTAATTCCACAGGGACAGTTCTACCAAATGGAAAAAAAAAATTTGTAGTATTTTTTACCCCATTTTTTCGGAATGGGGTAATCTGCCAAATGCTGATCGATGTGGTCCACCCCTCCCGTTGTGTTGTTGTAATCCACAACCACCATCGGCTTTATTTTTATTTTTCCACTTTTAATTTCACTGTTGTGGATTGAAGATAGCAGTGTCGCCTCTTTCTTGTCTTTCCATCGAAGCACCATAATTTTACCTTTTCGATATACAGGCATTACTGATTAATTTTAAGCAGTCTTTGATTTTCATCCTTAATAACATAAGTGAAACCATTTTTTATCCAATCAAACTTATATCGGGCATGTTTACATTGTTCCCTGGTTTTCCAGAATTGGCCTCATTTACATAAATTTTGCTATTATTATTATTGCTCAAAATGTCATCTGTTAATAGTTTTTGGTTTTTGAGGCAAATATCTTTGAAATGAAACTTACCACGATTTTACTTTTGTTATCTGCTCGTCGATTTTTAACTACATACACATCATCAATATCATTTTTGCTAAAATTTTCTATTTCTAACTTATTAGAAATATCATTAACTATACCATTAATATCTCTTTCTTTCAGATCCTCATCTATGTCCACAATATCTAATGTTTTATCTAGGTTATCTTGATCTAATCTATTCACCTTGTTTAATAAATTGATAATAGTCACATAGTTCACATAGTTCATCTCTTAGTTGTAATGTTCAGATCATCAACGTTTTCTATTTTTTCAGTAATACATCATATTTTTCAACTATAAAGTTTATACATAGCTTTATATCATTTAGGTCCTTCCGTGAATCATAATGCTTTGTTGGCGTGAGACTTATACTCTCCTCTTTTTTATCTTTTTGACGGCACCCAGGACAACTTTTCTTTTGTTATTGTTAACATTCCCCTGTAAGTCCCCTCCTTGAGCTCAGAACAGAAAAAGGGCATGCTTGAATTACATCCATAACAGTTTACAAAGTCGCAGTTCCTGGGCAGTTCATCTTCGCATCTAATGCACCTCATTAAGAATTAATATTTGCAATAGGCAGCAGGAGGGGGATAGAAGGAAACAGACAGATAAAAGGAAGAAAATCTTGGTGCAGACAGTCCCCAGATCGAGTCCAGCAACTCAGTTTTCAAAGATCGCTAAATTTAATCCAATTTCCATTACAACAACACCAAATGTATAAAATATTCCAAAATTGAAATTTATACAACAATATGCCAAACCGAGCTCAGAAAATTCTGCCATTTAGACTATGATATGATAGGAAAATAGAGAGCTAGACAAACAAGAAAAACAGTTGACGAAAGATCTATGATTCCTCCCCCTTCCATACCTTCCATTTTCACCTTTCTGCTGCGTATTCTTAATTGTTATAAAGTTCTCTGTCGATTTATACTAATGTCAACTGTGATTTCTTAGCATACCTTATGCCCTCCCCCCTTTTCCCCAGGTCTTCCACTTGCCGGGCAGATATCCGGCCGACAAGTGGAAGACCCGGGTTCGATTGCTGGTCATTGCAGACTTTTTTCTCGTTTCAAAATTATTCCCAACATTACAGCTTATGCCTGTCTGCATAGGATCTTTAGATCGCTTTATTCCATCAATTTCTTGCATATTCGTAATCGTTATAAAATTTTCTTTCGATTGATACCAATGGCGACTGATTTCTTTGCGTACCTTATGCCCTCCCCCCTTTTCTCTCCCCCTCCTTCCTTCCATTTATTTTCATTTTTATGCTGCATATTCGTTATCGTTATAAAATTCTCTGTCAATTGATACCAATGTCGACTGTATTTCCTTATCATACCTTATGCCCTCCCCCTTTTCCCTCCCCCTCCAACCCACTCTTTATTTTCACCTTTACGTTGTATATTCGTAATCATTATAAAATTTTCTGTCGATTGATACCAATGTCGACTATGTTCCCTCAGCGTACCTTACTTCCCCTCCTCCTTCCATTCTCCTTTTTGCTGCATATCCGTAAATTCCCCTGTCCTTTCTCCTTTTTGCTACATATTCGTAAATACCCCTCTTTTCCCCACCCCAGTTTTTACTAATGGGAAGTGGGAATCTGGCAACTCAGAATTTGAGCTTCTGCTACTCGAGCATTTGGGACTATAGCAAGTGGGATGAATGGCAAGTGGGTCATATGGCAATTGAGAATCGAGCATCCGAAAACAAGCAACTGGGGCAATGTCTCCCTTACTCTTTGTTAACGTTTTCTGCATATCATTATTTTTAAAATTCTCATTCGGTTGTCATAAACAATTGTTATATTACTTGTAAATGTGGATTACTTCCATTTCATCCCTGGTTAAAAAAATGAAACATTATCATATTTATTGAAACTGCTATAGCTGGATTATATGCCCTTGGCATTGAGTCTGCACGCGCATTTTTAATACAGCCTTTGTTAACATTATGTTCCATAAAAGGCAATAAATTTCCCATGGCGATGAATTTTCCGTCGCGGTGAATTTTCCTTAGCGATGAATTGCTGGTGGTGAATTTTCCTTGGCGATGAATTGAATTGCTGGTGGTGAATTTTCCTTGGTGATGAATTGCTTGTGGTGAATTTTCTGGATAGCCTGGTGAGGCCAGCCTAAAAAGTAGGACACTGGATGCATCTCAGGAGGTAAATGATATTGCGGGTGGTGCAGTTGGTAGGAGAAGTTACGGGGTAGGTGATGTTAGTTATGGGGCTGGAGAAGGAATTGCAGGACTTGGATGCTCAACTGTTTGAATTTTGGTAAAACTTTAGGGAATGTGTATAATTATAATAATGTAATTTATTAATGCAATGTAAATGCCAATTTCAATTTAAATAGACTTAAATGAAAAATTATCATGACAATGTCACTATTTGCCGGCCTTGGTAGAGGTGTGGTTAGCGTGTCTGGCTCCCAACGCTAGGGTCGCAGGTTCGAATCCTGCCGAGAGCATGGTTGTATGTGTTTGTCTTTGTTAAAGTTATTAGGCTCATTGTAAAAGGCCGTTAACGGCTGTTTATGAGCTGATATAAATAAATAAAAAATAAAATAAATAAGTAAAGGTGGAGACTACGGCGAAAATGATGTTAAATAGAATGAACTCCTTGACCGTAAAATTCAAAATTAGATTCACACAATGAAAAGGGGGGAAGCAGGAAAAGGCAAAAGACAATAAAAATTATAAACTTACAGGTTTAGGGATTGTTACTCCACGCCAGGGACCTGATGTCACTCACACATTCACTCACTCAATCGCACAAGCACTAATCCTAAGGTGGAAAGGAAACTGGGCTGGGTTTGCGAGGAATTACTCTGCGACAGGGACCCAAAAAATCGCACCGTTGCTAGAAGGTTTGTGAGTCAGTACGACCGTGACAGGGACCTAAGCAACCACAAACATGCACACGTACATGCCAAGAGGTAAAGGAAAAAAAGGGGGAAAGGAACGGGGAAATAATACTCGGTTTACGGAAGATTAAACCATGCCAGGGACCTAGTATCGCACACAGTGGCCTGTAGGTTTATGTGCCTTCCGGCAATGACAGGGACATAACAGACGGAACAATCACACATCGAATTATTGGTATTATGTATTGGTAACATAATAAAAGTACGAAATGAAATTTTCGAATAACGTTCCAAAAGAACGTCAGCTAACTCAATCATTACATATTTTATGTTTACTTACAAGGTAATATTATGACATAATAAATTGAATTATATTAATTTCATAGTATGGCATATGACATTATTTGAGCTAATAAAATGGAATGACGATAATCCTATGTTTTTTACATACGTTTTTGTCACGCCTGAGGTGGACGGGTTCGCCCAACCTTCAGTTTTAACCTTATTAGAACACTTTGGAGCACGTAAACATGACAGCAAATAACCATAATTAACTACAGACTCTAAGAATCAAGAATAAATCACATATGAATGCTGAAAGAAAGGTAGGGAACGATAACTTTATTTAGTTCTACAAGAAGCATCAACTCCCAGCATACTCAAAGGCATCAGCTGCCATTGTTTCTAATTGTAAGTAGTACCAGTACCTCACCACCAGGCCGGGCGCCGGTGTAGGGTGACATCATGCATAAGATGACGATTCCAATAACAACATTGAAGAAGAATGATCCAGTGACGAAGAATTTCTTGGCTTTTAAAATGAATAAATACTGAATTCATACTTTTCATATCTAATTAATTTATGTTTATAGAATTAGTTAATAAAATTTTACTATTATCTATCACACGTTTCGTAAAAATCACCAATAAAAATATGAGGATACCCAGGCAGTAATTACTGTGAAATTGTGGAAATATAGGGTCAAATGAAAATAGGAAGATTATGTACCCTCGTATTTCTACAGCGCGGATACCTGCCGGACCTCATCCGAGACCAAATCTGGTGGGCAGTCGCACCCCTAACTCCCACTCCAATATCCGCACCACCACCGACTCTGTCCCCCAGCTCACCCTAACCACCCTTTATTTCCCCAGCATCCACGACATTTTTTAAAATATCTTAAAAGCCGCCCACCCTATCCTCACATCCTCCCATCATCAGACTCCATTTTCCAGGTCACCGATGCTCTCCTTCTGCCGTCCCCCTAATCTGGCAAATATTCTATGGAAAAAAGAACCCCCAGCACCCACGCCTCTATACCCTGCCGGTTCTTACCCCTGCGGCAGACCCCGATGTCTTACATGCCAAATAAACCCCCACTGCAACTTCTTCTCCAGTCCCACAACCAACATCATTTACCCAATAACTTCTACCACCAACTCCACCACCCGCAATATTATTTACCAACTGAAATGCACCCAATGTCCCGCCTTTTATGTTGGCCTCACCAGCAATCCCCTCAACATCCACATGAACGGCCACCGCAACAGCATCATTCTCAAGCATCCGCTGCCAGTGGCCCTTCATGCAAACCAACATAATTTAAAATTTAATGACTGCTTCACTGTGAGAGTCATTCGCGCTCTCCCCGACAATGCTTCGGCTCCCCAACTCCGTCAGTGAGAGCTTTCGCATATTCATCTTTTAAACCCTTTCACTCCCCCTGGCCTCAACCTTCGATAGCTTTCCACTCCCTTTCTGTCTTCTCCCAACCCCCTTCCAATCCCAAACCCCCTCCGCATCCTCCAATCCTCGACTTTTCCGCACTACCCTTCCAACCCCATGCCTCCACCCAGTGTCACTGCCATCAGATGTCTCTCTCGCTAGCTGAAGAAGGAATCTTTCCGAAAGCTTTACGTTATGTTTCTGTGTTGTGTTTAGTGTGTCGCTTCGACATCTCATAATATCAGGGATACCGGGGGAAAAATGGTGGTTTGGGGGGGGGAGAATCGGTGATGGGAAAGGTATTATTGAGATGGAAGTTAGGGGCGGTGGGTGCGACTGCCCATCGGATTTGGTTCCGGATCAGATCAGGTGGTTATCCACGCTGTAGAAATGCATGTTTGAGGGTGGAGCAGTAGTCGGACAGCGAGTCTCTGTCTGTGCAGATTCTCCGCTCTCAGTGGGATAGGGCGTAGAGAATTGAGGTTTTGGTGTGGAGGAGATAGCAGCTGTCAAATTTGAGATATTGAAGGCGGTTGGAGGGCTTGAGGTGCACGCTGGTATGGATTTTGTTTTCCCGGATTGAGAGATTGACATCCAGGAAGGTGAGGAGGCAGAGGAGTGGTGGGTGAAGGAAAGGGTGAGATGGGAAGAGAGGCGTTGTAAAAAGAAATGTAGGAAGTCAGGTCCATGCGTCCAGAGAAGAAAAATGTCGTCAATATACCTCATCCATAGGAGTGGTCTGGGATATACGTCAAGAAAGTTTTCCTCCCATTCACCTAAGAAGACATTGGCATAGGAGGGTGCCATGCTGGTGCCCATTGCGGTACCTTTTATTTGTAGGTAGTGGCACCCTCCGAAAGAGTTGTTTTTTTGGAGCACCATTTCAGTCAGCTTTGTTAGGAAATGGGAGGAGGGTCTTGAGTCCAGTGATTTTCTCAGGGCAGACAGTCCTTGGTTGTGAGGAATGTTGGTGTAGAGGGAGCAGAAGTCAACAGTGGACATGATTGTGTTAGGTGGGAGAGGGAAAGGGAATAATTTGAGGCATTGTAGAAAGTGGTTGGTGTGTTTTATAAAAGATGGGATTTGACGGACAAGAGGTTGTAGGTGGGAGTTAACAAAAGCAGAGATGCATTCCATTGGAGAGTTAAAGCTGGCAACAGTGGGACGGCCGGTGATGTTGGGTTTGTGGATTTTTGAGAGAAGGTAGAAGGTTGGGATCTGGGGTGTATTGAGGATCATCAGGGAAATGTTGGAATCATGGAGGCCTTCTTGTTTTCCCATGGATTGCAGATTTGCAGAAATTTCGGAGGGGTCGGTGGGGTTGGAGGGGAGAGGAAGGTAAGAGATTTGGTCAGATATTTGGCAGAGGGCTTCGTCATTGTAATGCGAGCGGTCCATTACCACGGTGGTGGTACCTTTGTCTGCAGGGAGGATAATAATTTTTTCGTTGCGTTTCAACATAGAAATTGCGTGTTTTTCTGGTTTCGTCAAATTGTCGTGGTGGTGAAGAAGGTCAAGAAAGTTGGGCGACTGCATGATTGACGTAGTTAGCATATTGCTCGATGGAGTGGTGGGGAGGAAGAGAGGGGGGGATGTATTGGGAAGGGGGTCTGAAGGAGGAAAGGGGTTGTGGAAGGTCATCGGGGGAAGGTGAGGAATCGGATGTGGTTGGGGCGGCTTTGAGGCGGAGTAAGCGAATGAAGGCTTGTATGTCGGCAAGGAGACAAAAATGGTCCAATTTTGTGGTGGGAAAGAAGGAGAGGCCGCGGAAGAGAACGGCATTCTCGGTGGGGGTGAGAGCATGAGAGGAAAGGTTCAGGATGTCATCTGGCTGGGAGGGGTTTGCGGTATGCGTGGAGGTAGGGGTCTGCAGAGAATTGGGGTGCATCCCTGGTTCGCAGGTTGAAACAAATGGAGACCTCCTTAGAGAGGGTAGTGGGGGGGTGGGGTAGGGATTCCCAGAAGGTTGGCCAAGGAGGGTTTTTGGGCGAGGAGAGGCAGGGGAGGAGGGTGTTGGACTCACCAGCTGGGATGAATGGGAGAGGTAGATCGAGCTGGAGGTGGTGGATATATATATATATAATACATTTAATACATGCATAATGAAATTATAAAACAAATGAACAATAAATATAAATCTATTTTTGCTTAGTGGAAAAAATACTGGTAATTTCAGTTTGTGTCATCTTTTTCTTAAATTCTTTGGATACAATATTTTCTATTCTTTTTAATAGCAAGAGATTATCATCATTGTAATCCTCCATATTTATAAAAAATATTTCTAGCTTCATATACTTCATGCTTTTTGGTGGTGTAATTACTTCCCTGTCATCATTTTCTACTTCTGTATCTGCAATTCCTTTAATCCCCACTTGTATCAATTCTCCCTCTGTTAGTGCACAAGTTAATAGGGAAGTGTCAACATTCCAAAGGTTTGTCATCTGATACTTCATCTTCCTCATATGTTGCCTTCATAAATCCTGACTTTATAAAGCATCTATTAACCCGTAAACACCGTCAGACATACTATTACATCCTGTGAAAACTGTCCAATCGGCTGACATACGTACTATTACATCCTGCGTCAGCCGTAATTTCTTTTATCTTTTGACGCTAGAGACTTCTTTAAATCTAAATAACCTTTATATATTTTGAAAGAGGAAGCTTTGTACTTCCTATCTATGCTTGTCCTGTATTTTTTTTCCTGTATTTTTTTTTCCTTTTTTTTAAAATATATAATCAACATTGAATTTTGCAATCGAATTTTCAATTTTGCTACGGTATGACGGTGTCTCCCTGTATGAAAATCACTTTTCAATGTGGCAAGGAACCATTCCTTGGTGTTTGAAATGCAATGTAGGAACTGTGTATCTTTTCAAAGGAGAGCAAAATTTTTCTCCTCTTTTTTTCATGGTGGAGCCATTTGGCTTATATCATGCGACAAAGGTCTACGTTGGCATCTAAAAAAAGAAAGGAAAACGTCTTATTAGAAATGTTTACGATGCAATTCATGAAGAATGGAATTGGGTTGAGTAAAATTATTTCGGTAAACATTCGCTTCCATTACCGCGCAATTCTTCGTTCCTCACTGCATAGGAGAGTGTCAATGCCAACCAATATCTGTTATTTCACCCTCTTTGAGGTGGTTGGGATTACTAAGGTTTTTTGCATCCCCAAAGCAAGTTAGTTGAGAAGGAGCCTTTGTTCTTTTCGGAGGGGAATTGCGAGGAATTGTGTATATCTATTTGTATGTATTTGTTTACATATAATATACGTTTAGTTTTTTGATAGAATTTTAGTTTTTATCACGGACCTATATACTTTCAGTTTCTAAAGTTGACACATAAATACCTGAGGAAAGGGAACCCACAAAATTGGGTTCCTTTTCTTTTTCATTTGAAAGAAGATGTAGGGTCTGTTTTCCTCTTCAGCTAAGAGCTTTCTCTGTTGTGCTATCTAGTGGGGCCAAAGCAGTGATGAAGCGAGTGGGCAGGAAGATGACACGTCAGCAAAAATCACGAACAGTGAAGCTCTTCCATATATTTACACATTAGATTACTAGAAGTGTTTACTAAGCTATAAGGCATCTCATGCTGAATCCAATTACACATGTGTAAATTTTCTAAAAAATTTTGAAAGGACTTATAAGCTAAAGTTTAACTTCTGAAAGTTTTCCGTGTTTTGCATCTAAATTCATTTCTGATGTATACATCGTCATATCTCCCTTTCCAAAGAACGAAATATAATCATTTCTTCTGTAACTTTTGTAATCACCAAGAATGATGACTATATAACTAAAATGTTTATATTATAAATCATCTTCTAATAAATCAGTAATACTACATTACTTAAAAATTTCCAGTCAAGACATGAAAAAGTTGGGATGCGTAAAACTTTTCATCTAATTGGTTTAGATGGATACAGTCATGAAATGAAATAGTTACTAATTTTAGTTATTTTTTATTAAGATTGTACGTCAATATCTTTCATAGATTTCCTGGTGCTAAATGTTATATATAAATCGTGAATGTATGCCAGAAAATTAGCGATTGGTGTACATTCTCTTCTACTGCAACAATGTTTGTGTGTTAAATATGATACGTAAATTGGATATTTACAAATCTCACGTTTTTCATAAATCCACAAAAAAATCAGAAAAATCAAGAGAAAAATTATCAAGTTATGATTTTTTTAATTTTCTTGAACATTTTTGCAATGCAATCGTGAAAATTTAAAAATCTCATCCGGCCATATGGGTGGGATTTAATTAATCTCCTCCAGGCTTGAGGGGTTAATAGAGGCTGATTTGACAGAATTCAATGATAAGCAAAGCCTATGCATGGCCTGCAATTTATTCCATTTGCATATGCTAATATCATTTTCTTCATCCACATTTCTTAAAATATAGAGCACCAACTGCTGTCTGTAATTTCTCTTAACACTAGAAATTATACATTAATCTAATGGTTGTAGTTTACTTGTGGTATTTGGAGGTAAGTATACTATTTTAAAATTTTGCAATTTAATCCTCCCACATTTATGTGCAGTGCACTGGTCCAGAAAAGGGATTATTTTTCTGTTTTTCATGCCCATCTTTGAATCAAGCATGCTTAACCACTGATTGAATAATGCTGAAGTTATCCATAACTTTCTTGAATGTCTGTATAAACAGGGAAATTTATTTCTACATATTCTTAAAGCATCTTGGTTTTTTATATTTCCCAATCACAAGTGGCTCTAATTTTTCAGTACTGTCCTTGCTTTTTTCTCTGTAGCAGAGTTCTATCAGACAGTAAATTATTGAAACACCAGCCTCATCTGCATTAAAAATATTTTTAGAATCATAACCCATTAAAACTATATGCAAAGACTCTTTCAAATCTTCTTCCATAATTGTAATTACAGAAGCTTCTTCCCCACACATTTTTAAAGTTCTTAAGTTCTAGCGCACTTGAAAATTTTCTAGCCATCCATTAGAACCTTGAAAGTTATCTACTTCCATTTATTGCTATTTCTCTAGCCTTCTTTTGCAAAATAGGCCCACGTATAGGAATATTTCTAGTTCTAGCTTCGACTAACCAGTCAAAAACACACTTATCCAAGTCCTAATTTTTACTGTACGAGATTTTTTGCTGGTGAAACCTTGATGTGCAGCAGCTTCTATTTCCTTGCGTTTTTTTTTAAATAGATGTTAGACTCAAAGGTGATATGCCAAAGGTTTCTGCCACATCTATTTTTCTCTTCTCCTCATCAATGGTTTGGAAAATAGCTAACTTATTTTTTATTGTTAGCAGCTGTCTTTTTCCATGGATTACCATGTCCATTATAGGTCTAAAAAATAATTTATTCACAAACATAATTATTAATTATTTTTTGTATTGTTTACAAATATTGTATTTAATGCAGTACAATGGATAACAAAGGATTTTGTTATACACGTAATACGCTTTAATCATCATCAAAAAGTAATGCATCAATAATTCAATGAAAGATAATATATATGCGCACATGATTTACGATGAAAATAAAGTTGAACATACTATTATTTGTAGGTCATGTATCTACGATGACTTTAAATGCTCAATCAAACTGGTATAATCAGTAATTAAAGCAAGCTCTTCATAGTATGCCAGCATCAACAGTGATACATTCATAGGAGCGGTACATAAACGGTGATGTGTACCTGAGGGGATTTACCCAGCGGGAAATCTGTGCCAACCTAGTAAAGAGTAAAAGATCTTTAAATGATACATCTTTGCAACACTGTTGTCATATTTTTGTTTTTTTTTTCGGATGTAGTTAAAACTGATGCATACGTAGCAATGATGTGTAAACTGAGAATTGCGAAAGAATTGACTGTTGATACTTTACCTTTTTCTTTTTAAAGGTGAAACGTAAGCCTAAGGGAGTTTACCCGAAAGGACCCGACTTAGAGAATAAATTACGCAAACTAACATCAAATTAAAACATTTAAATGATGTATCTTTGTAGCAATATAGCCATATTTCGACGACTCTTTCGAGAGGCATGTGTTGTTTCGTTCGAAAAGACAACTTTGTGCGTACGTATATACCATTGATTGATTTTTTTGGTTATTCACATAGAAATTTTCACTGCATACAAATTTAATTCTTTTATCTATCAAGAAGAATACACTGTTTTAGTATTAAATCCTAAAACCATAAGTAACCTAACCAACCCAACCCAAGGCAAAGTTGTATTTGTGTTTAACCCCTGATTTTGGCTGAGGAATCCACTAGTTTAGCAAAAAAACAAAAGAACGGAAATCGCATCAGGAATTTGGCTGGTTTATCTCACACTTATCCGTTTTACTATATGGAGGTTGTTTTTCATCAGAGGTCTTAAAGTTTTGGTGGCCCTAGGCAATAGTTGATTTGGCGACACCAGGCGATAGAATTTTCTTTGAGGTCCCACTGTTGTAACAAATTTGTAAATTTTTACCTCTTAATCATAATATAAAATATATAGTTAATATAAAAAATATTACAAATTTATTGACAAGATTATCTTCTACAAACAAATAGGTAACGTATAATTACAAAATGTTATGAAAATAATTTTATTTATTCTAAATAGCCATTTTTCTTGCTTTTTTGCTCGCAAAGTCTGATATTATTTCACTATAGTCTAAGGATTGACAAAGTTCATTTTCAATTGAAATTATTGAAAGGTCTACCAATCTTTCTTGAGTCATTGTAGACCTCAAAACATTTTATCAGTTTTAGCTTAGAAAAACCATGTTCACCAGATGCTACTGTCACAGGAATAGTCCAAGAAATTTGTAGAGTGATAGAAGTATTTGGCACTACCTCTTTCAATCTATTATTATGTACGTATTTCAATACATCTAAAGGTGATAAATGCGAAGGTAAAACATTTGACAAGGTCCTAAGCTCAGTATGAAGTCTTGGGCCATCTACATCACTCTCAGCTTCATTTTCTGGATCAGATAGAAATAACTGCAAATAACTTCAAGACTTGAGCAATTTTTCATCGCTTGTAGTCTTTAAACTATGAATATCAAATAAATATCCAAATGCTTCTCTACATTTTTAAAACTCTTGACATCGTTCAGTAATGGACATTATTGATTGATCTAATAGTACATTAAAGAATTCTACCTGAAACTTTTTTACAGGATCACAGATTACCTCACCATCAGCTTCATATGAGAATTGCTTTTTGATGTGTCTACGTTGAATGGACTCTGTTTCTATGGTATTCATTTCTAATTCTTGAGCTAGTTGCCTGGCTATTTGCTGTGAAGTTTGAAATACATTCTCCTTATAACAAATTAAAAATTCTTTTGTCTTTTATAATGGTACCAATACTTGCCCTAATTGTATGTGCTCGCTTTGCAGAACTTTTCTCACAAGATTTACCTGATTTAGAATATCATACCAAATACATGGCATCACAAGAAATTTAAAATCACCAGTTGTTTCAGAAACATCATTCAATGCATCATAAATGTCACCTATTTGGAATTGAAGAGCTTGGACACTTTCAACTCTGCATTTCCATCATGTTTCTGATAGTTCCTTGACTGTAAGATGTTTTGCATTCCTTTAAAATTTGCCATCTTTGAATAGATGCAGAAAATAATACATAAATTTGTTGTATAACACCAAATAATGACTTCGCAGAAAGTGATGACTTAGCCATGTCACATAACATCAAATTCAAATTGTGACAACCACAGGAAACATAAAATGTCCTCTGGTTGATTTTCCTAATTCTTGCTTGTACCCCTTGGTTACAGCCTCGCATATTAGAACCATTGTCATATGCTTGACCACGACAATCAGAAATTGATAATCCTAATTCTTTCAACTTTTCCAAGAATACTTCTGTTAAGGCAAATCCTGTTGTCTCCTTGACAGATAAAAATCCTAAAACCACTCATTGATTTCTATAAATTTCCCAATTATTTTAATGAAATGTATAACTACAATCATCTGCTCTTGGTAACTAACATCCGAAGTGCAATCTAAAATCACAGAGTAATATTTTGACTTTTTATACTAGCTGTAATTTTTTTCAAGATTCTCTTGCTTGTATAAATTCACTTTGCATTCTTTTACCTAGGCAATGATCATGAATTCCAGAATTGTCAATTCTATGAACGTATTCACCTAAAACAGGATAAAACTTCTCAACTAATTCCACCAGTCCCAAAAAATTGCTGTTGTAACGTGCATGCAATTTTTTCCTCACTACCTCAAAAAGCCATGTTTTTCTGTGCCAGAAATCGCATGATAGTTAAAATACATTCTAGTATACCATGCAACTGCAATTTTTCTTTATCAATCAAGTTTTGCAATTTTTTATCAATTGTTTGATTTTTATTTAAACAATTTTCAAACTCAATATTCATTTTCTTTGTGAATCAATGTGCTTCATGTTCCGGTATCAATGTAGAAAGATTTTTCCAGTCTTTGAATCCAGCATTTGAAAATTTGTTTTTAAAATCAGAAAACAACTTGCAACAGAAGCAGAAAATGCAGTCAAGCTTTTTAGAATAAACTAGCCAACGATAATTGACTAATTCACCATTTAAAAGTTTCCGAGTGTAGAATGATACAGAAAAACACCTATTACTCTCATTCACAGGAAAGTCAAAGTTACTAACCCTCTTTGGACCTTTATCAATTACAAAGACTAGTTGATTATTATTCAGAGGTACTGGCCACAGATCAATATCAATCCAGTCAATTCCACATGTTCTGACTTTTCAAATCGAGTTTCTGTTAAGGATTTAGATAAAACTGATAGGATTACTGGTGGTTCTACAAACGGTGTTGTTTCAAAATGTTCTTCTGATCCAATAATTTCAATAGGAGTTTGTCCAGATTCAATATTTTCTGTTGTTGCAATCCCATTACCAATTTTCAATTGCTTCAAAATGGCACCTTTTTGTAATGAAGTCATTGCTTCCTGCAATCTTTTCCTTTTTTGTTTTTGTGCATCTGAGTTAAACTTACTTCCTCTAATGTCAGACATTTTAGGGTATGCCAAAGCATTCAAAATAAAGGAGATCTATGAAGAAAATTTGTTTAATCCCATTAAATTATAATTTAGTCTTACTAATAGTTGTATAAATAAAATAATGTATCAAATACCAATCCTTTTCATGCAGTTATGTTTATGAGAGTTGCATCTTTATTTTTTATTAAAATCTATCGAAAATACCACTTAACAATTCATTAAAAGTAAATGAAATTTATTTTAACATCCAGTAAAAGAAAATTGTTTTGAAATAGAAAATTGTACAAATATTCTGAGTTCCTAATCTGCTGCTATCATTGTAAATTGAATGAGAATGCAAATGGCAGATATTTACGTTCAAACAGTTTACATCATAATTTTATTAAAGAAATAAGTTATTTCTAATTAATAAATAAAATTACCGGTAATTTTTATTAAAGTTTTTATAAATTTAATTCAAATAACTTTATCAAAATTATTCAATTACATTAAGGTAGGGCTTTCAGTCTCCTAAAGGACTTTATTATAACTTGCTCTACCAAGGTTTTTTACAACTTACTCCTCCCAAGAGGGGTAACTCAGTTATCCCACCATTCTTTTGTCAGAAATAGTTGTTTATTGGGAAAAATATGTTAATATTAGGATATCTATATAAAATAAATAATATAGAATAGATATTTATAAAGAAAATAATGAATATTTTATAATTACTTCACAATTGTAATATAAGTTTTGCTACCTGAGTATTGAGCACATCCAGAGGAGAACATGAAGCTGACTTGTAATTATAACAGTCTTGCACTGTAACATACAGTCACATAAGATCATTCTTTCATAATTCAACACCCACCTGCCCATAACCAAAATGCTTTGAAAAACTCTTTATCTATTTCAAACATGAAGAGTATAAGCTGACATAAATGCATAATATGAAAATAAATATTTGTAAAAATAATTAATATTTTATAATTACATTGAAGTTGCAATAAAAAGTTCTTAGTTACCTTGAATGTTGAACACAACCAGACAAAAATGAGATACCGACTCGGATTTACAATGGCCTTTCAATATAACACACTAGCACATAAGAATTTTTTGTAGTTCAGCACAAGGCTGTTCATCGCCAAAATGTATTATTTTGCATATTTCACCGATAGACTGAATAAATTACACACATATGTAGCCATATGTATAGCAGAACTGCATTTAAAGTAAAATGAAACAATGATAAACTAGACCAGGGGGGGCGACTCAGTTACCCCGACAGTGTTTTCATTTAAAAAGTGGCTCTAAAAAAGTTGTAAATATACACAAAATCTAACAGCAATGTTCTTAGATGGTAAAAAATGAACACATGAGGGGATATGAATGAAATCCCAAAAATAACCATTAAAAAATAGAAAAATGTCAGGGTAATTGAGTTACCCCCCTTGGTAGAGAAAGAGTTATTAACAACAAAAATTAAACAAAATTCCACATCATAAAATAATTAGCTTTACTTACCAAATAGGTACTGCCAATTGGATACTGTAGAAAGCGGTCATTTTGGAAAAGTAGCCAGGAAAAAGAATTGGTCGGCAACCAAGAACTTTCGAAGCTGTTCCCTTCGTCTGTAGAGAAACACTCATGATAAACGTAAAATGGTGAGATCAAACCACAAAAATTAATAATTTCAGAAGAATATCTTAATCGCCTTTGCATATTTTCAAACGAATTATGAAAATATATATATGAAAAATTACGATAATATGGAGGTACGATATAAAGAGGTTTACCTCTACTGTTAACATACAGTTTTGGTGGTACCAAAATGTTATTATGAAATACAGAAGTTTATGAATAACGGATGTTCACTATATAGAGGTTTTACTGTCTTATTATCTATCGCTTATCCCGATAGAATCTTTTTCATTCTATCAAGTAACTCCCGATGTGAACCCTAATGCAGCCTGTCGAAGCATTTACATATGTTACTGTGGCCCGCCTCAGGAACCGCAACTGCTAATGCTCTCTTCAAATATATTTCCCATCCCTGTCTAGTCGCTCACCTCGGAAAGGAACTTCATTGGCAACACGTCCTCTGCCTGCCCGCACATAGTCGCCTCTGCTTGGAACGCTGCCAAGCCAATTCATTATCTTGATTTTCCATTCGTTCACTTCCACTGTCCCCTTACCACTTTCATGGAGTACACAGCCTTAGAGATTGGCTGTGCATTTTTATATAATTTTGCAATTGAACCTCTTATGTAAACAGGGATAGAATGTAAAGAAATAGTTCCACAATTTTTCAATTCCCTGTGTGCCATGGGTTGCCTATTACATGTGTCTTACAATGAGAGGTTCTACTCTATTTGTTAATATCATAATCGTAGACAGTATGATTTTCTACAAGTTTTGTTTGAAACAATTTTTCATAAAATGCATTGTTAAAGAGATATTTTGATTGTCTGAATGTGTTAGGTGTGTTGCTTAGTAATACATTTGCTTCCATTGCTATGATAAAATTTTCTAATTGTTGATAACTATTCTTAAGGATGCTGATGTTGAGAGCAACTTCTCATTAATATTGCATTCATAATTGTCACTCTGTATGGAGAAAGTCGTGTACTGGAGACATCGGATTCTTTTGTTTATTCTAGCATGAAAAAGTTGGTTGCTGCAATAAATGCATTTCTTAAAATAATAAAATTAATAAATGCCAGGAATCTTTTAAATCAATGAATAGACAGAGTATAAAACATATGGCTTGATTTTGTTGGTTGTATATATTGCTCTTTTTAATAAAGCATATTGTTTTTTGATATTTTAAAATTTTCAAGTTCGAATTGATAAAAACAAGTTTGGACAATGAATGATTAATGCTTGACAATAAATAATAGAAATAAATTTGTAATGTAAACTGGATAAGTTATGAAGAAAGATATATTGGCTAATGGAATTATTTCATTTTTTTTACATTTCTGAGACCGCATTCATGTCATTACTTCATGCTTAACAGGAGTTTATCCAAATTATCTGAAAGTTAAATTCTGATTCATAGAAAAACATTCAAATATCTAGCACCTATAGTTCTGGTGATATAAAATCTGCTGCCCGTAACACTTTACCTATTAATATATTATCTGGAGACAAAATTCGACTGACAAAAATATTGCCAATCCAGAGCATGGTGCTCATCCATATGGAACCTAATTGGTTGGTACCCAAACATAATGAACCCTTATTATAATATTTTCAGCTCTCACAGTGGAAGTTTAAACCTACTATTTGAGGGATCATCATCACGTGTAGCAATCCTTGTCCAGATAAAAAAGAAATTGGCTGAGTCAGCTGAGTGGTACTCGAAAGAATCTGCTGCAGCTGGAGCATGTCAACAATCATCATTTTGGCTAAGGCACTGTGCCAGGTAAAAAACAACTTCAATCAATGATACATATTATGCTTTAGATCTCCATGTATTGTGTTTCATTCATTACCTCTCCATGCATCATGGTAAGGTGATATTCTACTGTATTTCAGTTATGGTGCAGTAAGTACCCTCTATATATGTCAAGAGATACAGTAAAACTCCATATTATTATCTGAATGTACGTTTTCCCGCTATTTACAACATTTTATATGGGTCTCATCAATTTTCCTATGATTCCATTGTAAGTAAAAGCCTGTATTTACATTATTTCATTTTAAGTTTTCCCGCTGTTTGACATTAAAATTTCCAATTTTTAAAAAACAGTTTAGCATGCAATTTCCAACAGTTTTTAACGTTTTTTGATTTAGCTTTGCAAAAAAATCCGAACTCTTTTGGGCGAAGATTACAAAAATAGCGGCAGAGTAGGAACAGTGCCCCTAGAGGCAGAAATATGAACTTTCTTTTCAAAACAGCACTTGCTTTAACAGATGCTACTCAGGAACTGCTCAGGAACAGTGTACTTAGAGATGGAAATGTGAACTCTTTTGGGTGAAAACTTCAAAACCTCGTATGTAAATCACACTAGCAGAGCATAAACTGCACACCTAGATACGGAAATACTATTTATGCTATTTAATCTTTGAACCAAGTATGAATGCTATTCAAGTTAGGCGCTATCATGTTTTAACTCTATCCACTAAAATTCTGCCCCTTGGCTCCCACAGTTTGAAATTAAATTTAAGTTAATTTGTAATTTGTTGTAATTTAAATTACCGTATTGTCCCGAATATAACGTGTTTTTTTTCCAAAAACTGAAATTTTAAAAGTAGTATTATATTTGAGTACACCACCTTTTTAAACTTCGTGTGCTTGCAATTCGTGAATTTGGACTTGGAGACAAAATATTTTATGATCATTACTTGTGTTTTGCACATGCATTTTTGATGCCAACTAGCATGAACTCCCTCTACTTTTTTGTTTCTAAGTTCATTTTAAACTTTAGCTCCCTAGAAATGGACAATGTTAATATATTATATTTATAATGTTTGTTATTAACAGTTTTCAAAGTAAACAAACATAATAACCATCAACTTAATTCTTTTGTAGCTCAGTTTAAAACTAACTGCCAACATCGCTATTTTTTATAACAGTCGAAGTTGCTGGCATCTAGCAGCCAAATTAGAAATTTTTGGCTAATGGAAAAGCGGCCTGCATGTTTAGTTTTTCATAACTTTTACGAGTATGACATTGAAAATATTTGTTCTTCGCATATGAGGTTGCTGGTTTTTGTCTGAAATATTTAATGCTTTTATCTTTGTATTTTGAATGTAATTTAAGGAACTGTTGTTTTGTTAGGTTTTCATTGTTTATTATGAATTTTTAATGTAAATCTAAGAATTTCTATCATCTTGTACTGTAAGATTTTCTGCCGTGTATTTTGAACGCGATTACTAAAAGAACTTTATTACGCTAGGTTTTGATTTTCTGTTATGCATTTCTAGCATAATTAGTAAAAGAAATAGAACCACTTTTTAATGCTAGTGTTTTTTTGCTGCTTGGAAATGTTTGTTGCAGAACCCAGGAAATCATTTGTGCATGATGTACTCAACATTCCATTTCAATAGTTAAATTTAAATTAAACCATTTTTTTAGAATAAACAAAAGAAGATCGAAAAATCACATGCAAGATTTAGTGGAGGTAAATTGTACAAGTGTGGAAAGAAGTGTAATCGCTTTGTTATGCTGGGTTTTCATTTGCTATTATGCATTTTAAAGGTAATTAAAAGTGTTTTTTTCACTTTATAATGCTAGGTTTTTTATTTGTGGCTAGGTTTTCTTTTATTTTCTGTTAAAATGCATTATTTATGATAAAAAAGTGAATTTTTTAGGTTGGCTGGAAACCACTCTCTCATAATAACATGGCGTCTTATGGGAAAATAGGACTTGCACTTTGCAAATTTGCATTTTGCATCAGTTTTCCGGAACCAATTATTCGTGAAGTTCATAAAGGTGGTGTACTAGTGATTTTAAAATATCATAAAATCGTGTTTCAAAATATTACCGTACATTCCACACGTCTGTTATGTGATACAAGATACTTGTTATATTGTAGACACATTAGGCGTAGGTACATGTTACAATATACTTGAAAAGTGTCTGAGGTGAGAATAGATCTAGTTCAGTCAGTGGCTGAACTCCTCATTAGTCATTGAATTGAATCTATCAGTGCATCAGCGCATTCTTTGTGCCTCCCTTAGCAAGTTTTTACCCATCCCTTATTTTAACATTGGGTGACAAAAAGGATGCTGATCTTGTTGAGAAAAAATGTTCTTCCAAATCCCAGGTTAACAACGGAATCCGGCGAAGTTATGACATGAATTTTAAAATAGTCATAGCTCAAGAGGTGGAAAAAATGAACAATATTCAAGCTTTGAAAAAGTATGATCTTCCTGAAGTAAATATACCTACGTCTATGTACAATTTTCCAGAATGTGGGGAATGTGTATAATGGAAACTATACATACTAGAATTTTAATTTGGCACATATCTAATCTATAACCGCTGTGTCTCTGCCTGCGTCTCTGCGTGCGTCCCTACCTGCATACCTGCCTGCCTGCATCTGAAGCCTTGAGTGACATACCTTCCGGCATTAATGCAAATAAACCGAGAACGGTCTGTCCGATTTCGACAATTCTTTCACCTGAATACTCAGCACGAACTCCTACAGTTTTAAGTGGTTAGTTGTCCCCTGGAAAGGCATGGGTTCGATACCAGGATAGTTTTTCTTTTTGCATTTGATTAACACGTAATCGGCTGGAATACGATGTGTAGGCGTTTATTCTTTAACATTTTAAAATGTCTTACTATCAAGACTCCGATTCGAGATTTTTGAGATTTTTCACACAAAGAATTGAAGATTCTTATTCTTACCTCCAATTCTGTTGTTTAATTCGTGTTTGCTCACATTTTAAGTTTATATTCGATTTTCTCCGGTTTTTCGACATTTCAAAAAGGAGGTTGCTAGGGTAGACGGCATTGTTCATCTTGGATTATTGCATTGTTAGACACGCGCTTCAAATGCATTTGCACTAAGCTTCCAATAAAACGCATGAAGGACAAAAACAGATTAATCCTCGAGTGATGTCACCTCCCAGTATAAACGCAAATAAATCAAGAAAAGTAGGCTTGATTTCGACAAATCTTTCGCCTGAATATTCTGCGCAAACTCTTGCAGGTTTTAAGTGAGAAGTCACCTCCTGAAAAGGCATGGGTACGATATCAGGAAAGTTTTCATTTTTGCATTTGATTATCACATAATTGGTTGGAATATGATGTGAAGACCTTCAGTTTTTAACATCATCAATGGCACTTTTTAACGCATTTTTTACAAACTACACGATTAGGTGGAAGGTTGAAATTTCGTAGGAATGTTTTATTATTAAATGACGAAAGAAAATCAAGAAAAAATACCCGTTTCCCATAAGATAATACGTAAGAATCGACTTTTTAAAGTGCAGGCTTTTATTCTTTTGGAAATTAAAATTAGAAAGAATTGACATACGATCTTCAAATTTGAACTATGCTTTAGAAAAATTAATGATGAAGTTTCTTATTCTACTCATCTTTTTCCGCTTGCCATTCGAAATCTCTCATATTAAACATTTAAATCACATATTTTGGAAAAATATCGGCTTTTTAACGGTATGTTGCCTTGCCAACATTGTTAAACTTCGAGAATCAATTGTTGTCTCAACCCGTTTACATGCAATGTATACGAGTGCATAGGTTGCCTTAAATTATCGTAGGATTTTCGCAAAAATACGTAATCCTAATGGAACTGGGATTTAGTTTGGATTCTTTTGCTTATCTAAATGACTATATAGATGTAGAGTAAGGCTTGATTCACATTAGCGATACGATCACGATACGGTTACGATACGGCTTCGCTCCGCTCAAATATACTTCAGTGCTTTTCAAATGGACTGATGCACACCAACATTCACGCTACAGTTACAGTACAGTATCGCTTCGATCACGGTCTGAGGACGTTCCTCCAAAAGAATATTTTATTGTAGCGAGAGCGGAGCGTTATCGTCTCGCGTCTTTCTTTCGTCTTGGAAGTTGCTGTCACCACCAGTTTAGTGCATTGTGAACATGAGTCAGAAGAGGGCCAAAGTGGATAAAGGCGATTGGGATCACGAAAAAGGTAAGCGAATAATAACATTCCACATCAACTGGCTTTTTTGTTTGAATTAAAAACGAACACATTGTGAAATGCATTATTGGTGTGGATTGTGCATATTATAGCGCAAACTTGATATAAATATTTTCATTTACTTATTTCAGACGAATTGCTAATTGAACTAATTAAACATTTTAACATTTCAGTAATCACTCCACACTATATGGTCAAGAAGACTCTGTGACTGGACCATGACTGGCAGGAAATGAGCGTCAGTAGAACTATAGTGTAAATGGGCGTGGACTGCGACTGTAGCGAGAGCGAAGCAAGAACGGAGCGAGACCGTATCGTGATCGTATCGCTAATGTGAATCAAGCTTAAGAGAGAAGGGGATGTGGGAAGAGAGATAGGAAGGAAGGGATATAGAATGGAAGGTACATAGAGAGTAAGGGAGGAATAGAATTATAAAAGGACAGGAGGAAGAGATAAAGAAGGAGACAGAGAAAAAGGAGTGCTATGGGTTGTGACAGGAGGGAATGAGAGAGGGGGGAGGTGGGAGAAAAGAGAGGCAGAGAGAAGGAAGGAGAGAGAGAGGGAAGGAAAGGGAGAGGGAGGGAAAGAGAGGGAGGGAGACAGAGGGAGAGAGAAAGGGACAGAGAGAGGGACAGCGAGAGGGAGCAAGGGAATATTATTATTTATCCATCATATGACGGGCAATACACTAGTTTTAAAATATTTTACGATCAAGACTTTGACTCAAGATTTACACTATTTCACTTAAAAAGAAATGAAGATTCTTATTCTTACTTTCGATTCTGTTGGTTAATTCGTGTTTGCTCATATTTTAAGTTTATATTCGATTTTCTCCAATTTTTCAACATTGCAATTGTTGACCTCGGATTTTTGCATTATTAGATTCGGGCTTTCAAGTGCATTTGCACTAAGCCTACAATGAAACAAATGCATCAAGGACAATAAACGATTGAAAATTTATGTGAAAAGTTGCGTGTAAATATAAAACAAATGAAACATGTAGCAAAGAAAAGAAATGAATCAAATGCATTGTAATAATGGACAACTTAACATTTCAAATAGAAAGATATTCAATGCATGCATTGAATGTATCATTTTATTTGCAAGTTTTATTATGCATTTTAAGCAAATTAGTATATTGATAATGTTTGTGATTAATTTCTTTCGACATTGATGCTTGGCCAGTGCATTGATTGCTTAATATTAAACAAACCACAGAACGTATGATATGCTTTACCTTCAGAAATACTGAAGAAAACAAAAAATGCTGTGTACCGGTAGTATAAATCATGTAGGTATGTGCTTTTGGTTATGAAAATGATGTGAGCTATATAATTATTTTAAGAGGAGCAATAAAAGAATAAAAGTGGTTCAGCTAATAACACTCTTTGTAACAATTTTTTCTCATAGGAACTATCACATTGGGTCACTTCACGCAAGGGTCTCTAGATGTTTGCAGGAAGTACTGCAACGAGCCCCTTAGTTTTAGTATTATTATTATTAAAGAAGTGTGCTGGTTAAGTAAATGAATAAATAGATATACTCCTTATAAACTTAGCTCTTTTAACACTGATTTTATTGTTAGTCTTACTGTAACAAATGAGCGAGTTTAAATGTAAAATCAGTTTAGCTATTTTTCGTTTTTCCTCAATTTGCACTTTTCCTCAATTTACACTTTTTACCCCTAGAAAAGTGTAAATAAGGGGTTTTACTATGCATTCCTATGACATATAAATAAACAATGATGTGGATAAGTTATTCAGGCACAAATTCAGGTTTCCTTCTCATTATGCGGGGGTTGCGTTCCAGGAAAGTGATGCAGAAAGCGAATTCACATAAACAGGACCCATATTTTCATGTAAAAGATAGGGATACGTTCCACAAGCAATCCTAACTCCCCTCCAAGATGCTCTTCTTTCGCTCCATAACAACTTCTTATGCTCTAAATACAAACAAAACAATTAACACTAAAATATACTCCCCCAATAAACGGAAGCAGACGAGCACAAGTGGTGGCTGTTGTGGGTAACATAATAGTGGAGGTTTAAAGTGTTGACGGGTTGTCTTGGTCCAACACATCCTTGGGCAAGGAGGCAAAATTTCTCAATTGTGCTCAAACAGTATCACACGAAATCTCCGTCTCATCTCCACTCTACAATATCCACTCCATTATCATCTCTTTTACTGTAGTATTAATACGAAAATTATAAGAGACAATGAGAGACTGAATGGTCATCTTGTGGTGTAGTGGAAAACTTTCTTTCATTTGTATTGCACTGGCTGCTTAACCACATAAAATCGAATCAAAGATGCATAAAAAGAAATTCCAGTAGCAATAAGTTTGTCGCATAATAGCGAATTTGCATAAAGCAAACCCACATAAAGAGAGGGAAACCATTTTAACCCAAATACAAGGGGTATTCAATAAGTAAGTTTTGGTGCCTTCATAAATCGACACCATTTAATTCAAAGAAATGAGAGCTATATTAATAATTAGCATCATCCTTCCTCTACTTCTTCTGATACCCATCGTGATGCTGCCAGCTATTGTGCAAGTGCTGTGGCCATGTAACCAAATAGCATGCAGTGGCGAGCATGCCCGCGACTGAGCAAGTTCAGACGGGATGGCGAACGTTCATTTGTTGGAGACATGAACTAAAGAGGAGGTGCGGGCTGTTGTCCAGTATGAGTGGGCACGAGGCTTGACAGGAAGCGCCATTCACAGTAAGCTGGTGGAAGTTTATGGAGAAGAGGTGATGTCCGAGCAAATGGTGCGGAGATGGTGTCGGCTCTTCAGCGAAGGGCGAATGAGTCTGGGCGAGTCTGCATTATTGAAAGGATGGAAATGCCTTTCTACATCATATCGTGACAGGTGATGAGAGCTGGGTGCATAATTTCACTCCTGAATCCAACATCACATCAATGGAGTGGAAGCACATGACATCTCCCGTGAAAAAAAAGTTTAAGGTGACACACTGCAGGAAAGGTCATTCTGAATGTGTTTTGGGATGGCAAAGGCATTCTTCTCGTGAAATTCATGGAAAGAAAAGCAACCATTAATGCCAAGCACTATTGTGAGACCATAGTTCAACTGAAATCTGCCACCCATCAAAAGCGCCCAGACCTCCTCACCAAAGGTGTCATTCTGCACGACGACAATGCCCGCCCACACTCTGCCAGATTGACACAGGCCCGAATTGAAGAATTTGTTTGGGAATGACTAGACCATCCCCTCTACAGCCCCGATCTGGCTCCTAGTGACTTTTATTTGTTCCTGGTGTTGAAGAAGGAACTGGAAGGTCAACGTATTTCAAGCGATAATGAGGTTCAGGAAGCTGTGCGCAATTTCCTTCATACGCTGGGCATGCGCTTCTTTGCAGAAGCATTTGAGAAGTTGGTGCACCGGTGGGACAAATGTCTCTATGTGGAGAAGTAGAGGAAGAATGATAATTATTTATGTAGCTGTCATTTCTTTGAATTAAATGGTATCGATTTACGAAGCCATCGAAACTTACTTATTGAACACCCCACGTATATCATTATTATAAAACACTAAACATTTTATGAAAAAATGTAAACAAAATGTAATACAAGCAACCTTCACTTACTCGATTGGTTGAGCATTATGTAAAACTGCATGAGACGGATCCTGTAGTCCCGTTAGAAGTAAGGCAAATAGGTTTAATTTGTTATCACATTAGTGCTATAAAATTACTTTTTGAGTGTATAAACTATGGAAGAGGCCAACTGGTGGCTGATAAGCTGCATCTGGCACTTCAGAGATTAATGTGCATCTTCTTCAAGAATCATAGAGCAGGCATACAGTGGCAAACTTCAATAGATAGCATTATATGCTTAATTTGTAACTAATATGTAAGCATGCCTAAAGAGGTGATACCGTATTGTCCCGAATATAATGCGATGATTTTTCTAAAAAATGAAATTTTAAAAGTAGCCCCCGCATTATATTTAAGTACTAGTGATTTTAAAAGATTGTAAAATCATGTTTCAAAAAATCTCCGTACATTTCACATGTCAGGTTTACGAGATACAAGATACTTGTTACATTGTTGATATATTAGGCATACATGACATTGTACTTGATGAGCATCGGAGGCAAGAATAGATCGAGTTCAATCGGTGACTGAACCCCTCGATAGTCATTGAATTGAAGCTATAACTGCTTTGGCATATTCTTTGTAGCTACCATAGCGAGTTTTTACCCATCTGTTATTTTAACAGTGGGTGACAAAAAGGTTGTTGATCATGTTGAGAAAAAAAGGTTCTTTCAAATCCCAGGTTAACAGAGGAATCCGACAAAGTTATCACATGAATTTTAAAATAGTTATAGCTAAATCAGTGTTGTTAAAATCCACCAGAAATGTGAAATCAAGGATAACTGTTATGCTTGCAGTCACAGCTGACAGGTGAAAACTGACTCCCTATGTAATTTTAAATCATAAAAGGATGCCAAAGGAAAAGTTACCATCAGGAGTAATCTTTCACTTGCAGGAGAAGGGGTGGATGAACAAGGAACTTGTGTTAGATTGGCTGAAGGTTGTTTGGGGTCGCATTATATTCGAGGTTTAGTTTTTTCTTGAAAACCTTTCCTAAAATCTTAGGGTTGCATTATATTCGAGGTCGTTTTATATTCAGGTCAATTATGGTGCATAGGAATTAAATGTCCCGGGAACAATTGCATTGCATGAGTCATAGCCAATGTTCGCTCTAATTTATCATGATGTGTGTGCGGAAGAAATTTGCCATGTGCAATATTTTGGAAATTTCAGATAATTGTGCACCCTTTTTCTGCGGCACCATTTTTTTCCTTGACATTCAAGAAAGGTAAATAAATTCAGCCTCTGAAACCTTTTGTTTCTTGTGTTCTCTCTGCAAACCACCTCTCCATTCCCCAATTGCTACGAATTAGAATGGGCTGGAGATGGTGCAGACTCAATATATTCAGAGATTTTAGAACTAGTCTGCAACGTAGCACAGTAGCATGCACTTTTTTATTTCACAATAAACTATCTATAATTCTAGAAATATTTGTTCGCACAAATTTTGCTCATGTGCGCTGGCCTTGCAGACAGTGTGCACGTGCACACCCGCACAGCTATGAGGGAACATTGGTCATTGACATCTTACAAATGTATATTTTTCAATTGCCAGGTTAGTGTCAGAGAAAGAAACTGAAATTGCATGTCTCTCTGTGTGTGTGTGTGTGTGTGTGTGTGTATTTCACTAATGGTGATGAAATGGTTTGTGTATCAGCCTACCATTATTAAGATCCGGCATTCAATCCCTACAACTACTTGTTAAAACAACAAAACAATCGCCTGTGCCTGGCAGTGGGCAGCAGTACTGTCAGTATGCAATAGATATAGAGCTGAAAACAAATTCTGTTGGCTGGGTCTATCATTATATATAGACGTTCCTTACAGAGGAGGAGGAGGATATAACATACTAGTAGAAGGTGCTTGCATACGGCAAGCATTTCATATCACCTTGAAAAAAACATTAATTTTTAGAGAGATATTTCATCATGGGAATTATTTTTCTTAATTCAAATGATTTCTCCTAGGGACCAAATTTCTTTTTTTCCTTTGGAACAATAATGGAATAAAACAATTGCTAACTTTTGCAATTTTATGAATATTATACGTTTTCCACATAGGGTTAATAATGCCACACATTTATGCCAAATATTAAATTTGTAGCACATTTAGAAGTGAAATAACATTTATCTAATTGTTTAAATTTAAATAATTTTTAACGGCCGCAATAAGACTTTCATTGATAAAATGAAATGGTTATTCGTTCAAATAGACTAAACTCTAAATAACTTGAAAATTTCAGCTCTCTAACTCGCCCCGTAGTATCTAAACATTTACCTATTTGTTTAAACTTGAAGAATTTTTAACTGCCAAACAAATGAAAATATCAAAATTTGTATAATCCCTATTTCGTTTTTTTACATTTCCTACCTTTCCGTAGCACATTCGGAAATACATAAACCTTGAAAATTTGTTTAAACAATTGCGAATTTTTAGCGGCCGCATTGTTGCACTTTTTCAAGATTTTCGTTTTTCCTAGTCGGTTTTGCACAAAATAACACCTAAGAAAAAAATTTCGAATCTCCAGCTCATCTGGAAGTGCCTAAACATTAGTATCCTCCTCTTCCTCTGTAAGAAACGTCGATATCGTTCTATATAGACGTTCCTTACAAAGGAGGAGGAGGATATAACATACTAGTAGTTGGTGCTTGCATACTGCAAGCATTTCATTTCACCTTGAAAAAACATTCATTTTTCAGACAGACATTTCATCATTACAAATATTCTTTTAATTCTAAAGATTTCAACTCCGCAGCGATGTTCGTTTTTCCCACATGTAAAAATAATAGTTTAAAAAAATCCCCAAATGTTGCAATTTTAAAAATTTTACACTTTCTTCATTGTAAGGTACTAATGCTACACATTTTAGTCAAATTTTAAAGTTGTAGCATTTCTAGTAGTAAAATAATATTTTTCTATTTGTTTAAATTTAAATAATTTTTATCGGCCGCCGCAATTCATATATGGTAAAATTGAAATGTTTATTTGTGAAAATTTACTATTCTGTAAATAATTTGAAAATTTCAGCTGCCAAGCACATCCCGTAATACCTAAACAGTTATCCATTTGTTTAAACTTTAAGAATATTATATGTATGTTATATCCTCCTCCTCTGTAAGAAACGTCGATATATAATGATACTAGAAGTTGGTGCTTGCATACTGCAAGCATTTCATCTCACATTAAAAGAACATTCATTTTTCAGACAGAAATTTCATCATTACAAATATTCTTTTAATTCTAAAGATTTCATTTCTGCAGCGATTTCCATTTTTCCCACATGTAAAAATAATAGTTTAAAACAATCCCCAAATGTCGCAATTTTAAAATTTTACACTTTCTTCATTATAACTATAATTGCTACACATTTTAGCCAAATTTTAAAGTTGTAGCACTTATATGAAATGCTTGCAGTATGCAAGCACCAACTACTAGTATGTTATATCCTCCTCCTCCTCCTTTGTAAGGAACGTCTATATAGAATGATAACAGGAGGATACTATTGTCCAGCCCAATCTACAAGAGCTAGAGAGCTGAAAGTTTTAGTTTTTGTAGATATGATGGAGAAACCTTCAGATAAAATTAGACTTCTTTCTTAAGTGACATGAGTTCGACTCCAGAAATTCCGAAAATTGCATTTTTTCCCGTAAGAAAAGCATTGCGTCATTTTTGTAAATTAATTATGGGCACTTGCCAGTAAGCTAGAAAAATGAAATTTTCAGTGTTGCTAGATGGCCGCAATATCTATTAGGAATTATTGTCACTTTTGCTTACAGTGTCTTGGGTTCGACTCCAGGGACCCCGGAATATCTCCCATAAGTTAGCATGGGAAAATGCAATCCAGTGTGTATACCAATCTAATAAGTTTAGGAAGCTGAAATTTTGCAAGATTATAGAACTTTTCTTATAACCAACTATTAAAATCGAAAATTTTAAAATTGTAAATTTTAGGGGTTTTTTTACCCCCATTTGAACATTAAAGTTTAATAATTTTTTAGGTACTACGGGATGAGCTAGGAAGCTGCAATTTTCGGATTATTTATAGAATAGTGCATTTGCACAAATAAACATTTCAATCTCTCCATATATATATATATATATATATATATATATATATATATATATATATATATATATATATATATATATATATATATATATATATATATAGGGGTGCCGGTGGTGTAGTGGTTAGGACGCTGGCTGCTACTCGCCCGATGCTTGAAAGTCATCGGGTACGAATACTGCGCGAGTAGGATTTTTTCTCAAGGTCATCCGGCCCCCTGTTTGCGTGGTTTGAGGAGACCGCGCAAATTCAGCTGTTCCGTCCTTCGGAAGGGACGTTAAGCCGTTGGCCCCCCTGGTGTTCTTCGCAAGAGCAGGCAAATGCCGGCACCGGGTTTCCCTCCTCCCTTCTGTGTGTGTGTCCGGTGTGGAAGGCAACGGGAAACCGCCACACCGTGTATGTATATTCCCTAGTCAAAGCCAATTAATTAGTTAATTGGTAGGACCTGTCGTAAGACAGAACACAAATGAAATGAATATATATATATATATATATATATATATATATATATATATATATATATATATATATATATATATATATATATATTATTTTACATGTGGGAAAAACAAAAATCGCTGAGGAGGTGAAATCTTTAGAATTAATAGAATATTTGTAATGATGAAATATGTCTGAAAAATTAATGTATTTTGAAGGTGAGATGAAATGCTTGCAGTATGCAAGCACCAACTACTAGTATGTTATATCCTCCTCCTCTGTAAGGAACGTCTATATAGAATGATAACAGGAGGATACTAATGTATAGGCACTTCCATATAAGCTGGAGATTCGAAATTTTTTTCTTAGGTAGGATTTTGTGTAAAACCGACTAGAAAAAACGAAAATCTGAAAAAGTGCAACAATGCGGCTGCTAAAAATTCGCAATTGTTTAAACCAATTTTCAAGGTTTATGTATTTCCAAATCTGCTACGGAGTTAAAATTTTTTTTAAAGGTAGAATTCTTAAAAAAACGAAATAGGTATTATACAAATTTTGATATTATTATTTGTTTGGCAGTTAAAAATTTTTAAAGTTTAAACAAATAGGTAGATGTTTAGACACTACGCCGCAAATTAGGGAACTGAAATTTTTAAATTATTTATAGGTTAATTTATGTAAACGAATAATCATTTCAATTTAGCGATGAAATTGTTATTTTGGCTGTTATTAATTATTTAAATATAAACAATTAGATAAATGTTATTCCACTTTTAAATGTACTATAAATATAAAATTTGGCAGAAATGTGTGGCATTATTAACTCAATGTGGGAAAAGTATAATATTTCGAAAATTTCAAAAATTATAAATTGTTTTACTCCATTATTGTTCCATAATGAAAAAACAAAAACCCGTCCAGAGGAGAAATCCTTAGAATTAAGGAAATGTTCCTCATGATGAAATATCTCTCTAAAAATTAATGTTTTTTTCAAGGTGCAATTAAATGCTTGCAGTATGCAAGCACCTTCTACTAGTAATGTATATATTTGTATTTGAATAATGATTAGACTATGATGAGGGAATACATTTGTATAATGTCTGTGCTAATAAAACATTATTATTATTATTACTATTTTACCTTTGTATTTCACAGCTTTTGAGCCGGTTATTTCAATGAGGTACGGGCTTTTCCAAGCACTCTCATTACTCGGGACTTAAAAATTGATGTACTATTCTGGTTGTATTTAGTATGACAGCTTTTTGTAGGAGGGTATATTGCAATTTAGGTAAATCTATTATTTTTATACTGTTGTGTAAGTCTGTAGGGATAATTCCTGTGGTCGATAAAACTATTGGGACAATGTGTACAGTATTCATGTTCCACATTCGTTTAATTTCTTCTTTTAGTTCTATATATTTTTGGTGCTTTTCTACTATGGTTTTCTGAAGATTGTGTGTATTTGGGATAGCTATGTCTATTAGATAAGTGGTTTTGGCTACCTCGTCCTGCAAGACTATGTCTGGTCTATTGCTGTGTATAGTTTTGTCCGTTATTATTGAGCGGTCATAATATAACTTAAATGCATCAGATTCCAAAACTGGTTTAGGTTTGTATTTATAGTAGGTCATGTTGTCTTCTATTAATTTATGCTTTAGAGCCAGTTTTTGATGTATATTATTATTATCTTTTGTATTTCACAGCTTTTGAGCCGGTTATTTTAATGAGGTACGAGCTTTGCCAAGCACTCTCATTACTCGGAACTTAAAAATTGACGTACTATTCTCGTTGTATTTAGTATGACAGCTTTTTGTAGGAGGGTATATTGCAATTTAGGTAAATCTATTATTTTTATACTGTTGTGTTATTATTATTATTATTATTATTATTATACATGTATTCGGCACACCTCAAATGGTAAAAGAAAGTTGCCTTTGAAATAATTCTTGGAACAGGTATTGTGAATGCATGGATGATATATAGTAGTAACCAACATGAGACGTTTCTTACAGAGGAGGAGGATATAACATACATATAACATATCGGAGGATACTAATGTTTAGGCACTTCCAGATGAGCTAGAGATTCGAAATTTTTTTCTTAGGTAGGATTTTGTGCAAAACCGACTAGAAAAAACGAAAATCTTAAAAAGTGCAACAATGCGGCCGTTAAAAATTCCCAATTGTTGAAACAAATTTTCAAGGGTTATGTATTTTCAAATGTGATACGGAGCTGAAATTTTTTTAGAGGTAGGATTTGTTAAAAAAAAGAAATAGGCATTATAGAAATTTTGTTATTTTAAGTTGTTTGGCAGTTAAAAATTCTTCAAGTTTAAACATATTGATAGATGCTTAGACACTACGCTGCAAGTTAGGAGGCTGAAATTTTAAAATTATTTAGAGGTTAGTCTATGTAAACAAAGAAACATTTCAAATTATCCATAAAATTTTTATTTTGGCCGGTAAAAATTATTTAAATTTAAACAATTAGATAAATGTTATTTCACTTCTAATTGTACTATAAATTTAAAATTTGGCAGAAATGTGTGGCATTATTAACTCAATGTGGGAAAAGTATACTATTCCTAAAATTGCAAAAATTAGCGAAAGTTTTATTCCATTATTTTTCCATAATGAAGAAACGAAAACCCATCCAGAGGAGAAATCTTTAGAATTAAAGAAATATTTACCATTATGAAATATCTCACGGAAAAATGAATGTTTTTTCAAGGTGAGATGAAATGCTTGCAGTATGCAAGCACCTTCTGCTAGTAGCGTATACAAGTATATAGGAGGATACTAATGTTTAGGCAGTTCCAGAAGAGCAGCAGACTTAAAATTTTTTTATTGGTTGAACTAAGCACAAAACCAACTAGAAAAAATGAAAATCTTTAAAAAGTTAAACAATGCCGCCGCTAAAAATTCGAAATTATATAAACAAATTTTCAATATATATGTATTTCTGCATATGCTACGGAGCTGAAATTTTTTATTAGGTAGAATTGGTAAAAAAGAACGCAATAGGGATTATACGAAGTTTGATATTTTAATTTGTTTGGCAGTTCGTTGGAGTAGTCTAGTGACAGTAATAGTTCTATTTTTAAAAGTTATTGGCTCAAAAAGTTTTGCTTTGAAAGAGGTGGGATGCTGACTTTATAAGGAAAATCACATTACCTTTTTAAAGAAAATTATAATGAAGCTAGAACTAGTCAGACTTGTGGTATTGGAATTGAGCAAACAAAACTTGAATTTTCTGACAGCGGAGGCTACTTTGATCTACGTATTTCAAGAGTTAAAATCAATCAAAATTCCTCAGGTTCTGGAATTCCAAAAGTCATTGAAAACAAGAATTGATCATCGAGGAAACACGGATTTGATATCACTATTGTTGTTTTTGCATTGTAGAGTGTATCCAAAAGCCAACGAGTTTTTCACTTACTCCACCGAACCTGGAATCAAGACCACTGCCACAGTTCTAATTAATCGGCTTTATCCAAGTGACATTCAGGATTCAGAAAGTTCTGATGACGTCAACGACCATGAAGAAGAAGTACAGAATGAGTACTTGAAATTTCAGAAATGTTTGACCGTATACTATGGTGATGAGTCAGCATAAACTGAACAACTTGGGCTGGGAAATTCTTAGTAATTGACCATACTCACCGAACCTGGCACCATCCACTTATTATCTCTTCAGGTCGCTACAAAATTATCTCAACGACAGGTGCTTCAGTTCTAATGAGAATGTCTCCAAGGCTGTTGGTGATTACTTCAAGTCCAAGGACGTAAACTTCTACACCAATGTCATCGAAAAACTTCCTACAAGATGGCAGACAGTTGTATCTAATCATGGAGATTATATAAAAGATTAATGCTGAAATATAAAAATTGTAAAATTAAACCGAAACTTTTACTTAAAACAACACAGAACTTTCCCACAGATCCTGTATATATATATATATATATATATATATATATATATATATATATATATATATATATATATATATACAGTCAAACTCGGCTATAACGAGCGCCACGGGACCGTTTAGTTTTGCTCGTTATAGCCGTTAAACTTAATATCCGTGAAGGCAAAAGCATGCATGCGTATGGTGAAATAAGACATAAGAAGTAAAAGTGAATATATAAACAGAAAGGTTATTTAGTAAATTTATGAAAAAACCTAAAAATGAGAATAAACTAGAAAATTTAAAGTAAACATACATACATATAAAATTTACTCACAACTGCATCCTTAATCACTCCCCTTTTTACAAAAATAACTTTGAATAGTAGCCTGTTTCATAGATTTCACTTTGAAGTTTCCTCTTATTACACTTAGTGCACTAAAAACACCATCGGAAATGTCAATATTTTCAAAAAAATCATTTAATGTTTCCACGGCATCCTGAGTAAGGATTGTGTCTTCGACACATTCAACATTGTCTTCATCACTGCCTGCTGTGCTTTATACTGTCTCTATTATTTCACTCTCCGTAGGAATTCCACTGGTAATCAAATCATCATCAACATGAACAATATTGTCAATGTCATTTACATGGTAAAAATTCGCAATTCCATTTTCTTTAAGCCATTCTGATCTTCATCAACGTTATGGTTATCAATCGAAAATTCTCCCGACATTAAATCAGACATTCGAAAACAGTTTATGATCGTTGTAGGTGAAACATGCATCTGTCATCAAATGAATTGCATCCAATACAGAGTCGTTGCCATCTAAACCTCTTTCCCTCCTTTCAATCAACTGTAGAACAAAAAATCGCTTGAAATCGCATTTAAAACTTTTAATTATCCCCATGTCCATTGGCTGCAAAATAGAAGTCGCATTTGGAGACAAAACACCAGTTTTACATTGGATAACTCCTGCATATGTGGGTGCGCAGGACAGTTATCGACAAGGAGTAGAATGTTTCTATTTTTCCTCCGTAACTCGTTGTTCCTCTGACTTACATATTTCTGAAAAATATTGGAAGTCATCCATGCCTTTTTATTAGCTGCATATTCAACGGGAAGCTTCTTTACATTTTTGAAACAACGTGGCTTTTGTGACTTAACAATAACAAAAAGTTTTTTTTGTCAGTCCCATTTATGTTTGCACACATTAAAACTGTTAAACGATTCTTAGGTCTTTTGCCACCAACACATTTGTCACCTTTGAATTTAAACGTTGCATCAGGCATCATGTTGTAAAACAGTCCAATTTCGTCTGCATTGTAGATGTCTTCTTCTCTGTAACCTTTTCGACACTTCTCCCAAACACTTTTCACCCATTCACCTGGCGTTTTTGAATCTGCTGACAGGGCCTTTCGCATAAACAATGTTATAATGATTTTTAAAAGGATCAAGCCACCCGTTATTGCATGTGAAGTTCTCGTGTCCTAACTGTTTTGCAAATTTATCTGCCTGTACCTTGATGGGGAAACCAGCATTTCTCTGCCTCTTAAACCACTCCAGAAGTGCTTGATCAACAGTACCCAAGTCGCACTTCCTCATTTTCTTGTTCGTTGTTAGGTTGTTCTCTAGTGCAGATAAAATGCTTCTTTGTTTTTCCATAAGGTTGAAACCGTAGAGACGATAAATTAAATTTTTTACACACTTCAACATTTTTTACCCTGTTCTAACTCTCGAATAATATCAACCTTTTCGCGAATAGACAAACACTTCCTTTTATGTACGGACATGTTACTCGTTCAAGGGCAAAAGCTCAACTGATTTTTGTGATCAACGCTACGAACTTTCTTTGCAAACTGTGAGAATACCAATTCCAGGAAGAGTTAAATAGGAGACGGATTAAACGTGGGATTTCCCATCTTTGCGTGGGAAAGGGTGTTGGGTGCATTCGGCTGAGCGACGGGGGTGGGCGCCATTGTACATGCCCTTACCCCCTTCCAAACACAACCTCCTGGCTGTAAAAGAGCTGGGGGTTGGGAGGAGAGGACAAAGGACCTCCGCGAGTGCCATTGTACCTGCAAGTTGGGAATTCTTGGTTTGGACAAAGGGATTATTTTTTAACAACAACGCCGCGGTCTTTAACCTCCCCGAGGGATAGGGTGTAGAGGCTGGACTCAAGAACACAAGGTTACATATTTTGGGTCACTATGAGGATTGAAGGGGCTGACCGCCGCCGTGTTTGAGACAGTGAGAAGAGGTCAAAGTTTGCTCGATATATCCGTGAAGCGTGCTCGTTATATATGTGAAATATTTGTATGTAAATGCTTGTACACTTATCTTGGAGGTAGCATTTGCTCACTATACCCGTGAACTCGTTACAACCGTGCTCGTTATAAACGAGTTTGACTGTATATATATTAACTAAAGGAAAAGAAAAGGTAGTGATGAGGGTGGCAACAAGGTGTTGAGGGAAGCCCAGCGGACACTCACCAAGTTGAGGACCAAGCTGGCAGGCTGCTGGGGGCGTCGAAGAGAGATGTAAAACACACGAACACAAAAACACACGCAAGCTTATCGGGCCTAAGCCCTTCTTCAGCGAAAGAGTAACGTAAAGTGACACACTGGGCGGGGAATGACAGGGTGATGTGGGAAGGTTGATGATTGGAGGAGGTGGGGAGTAGGAGGGGTGGATAGCCAATAAAGAGGGAGTGTGATGAGGTAGAGTGCGAATAGTTACAAAGTAACAAGGAAACATTGTAAGGGGGCTAATAGGGTTAGCGGAGGTTGAGGCCAGGCGGAGAGAAAGAGTCGAGAAGATGGATATGTGCTAGTTCCCAGTGTCGGAGAAGGGGGGCAGGAGTGTCATAGGGTAAAGCACGAATAATCCTAACATTGTAGCAACTATTAAAGGGAACATTGTGGGTATTAGCATGTAATGCAACTGGGAGGGGGCGTCTGAGAGAAACGCTATTCCGGTGACCGTTCATTCGGATGTTTAACGGATTGCTGGTGAGGCCTACGTAAAACGCGGGACAAAGGGTGCAGGTAAGGAGGTAAATGACGTTACGGGTGGTGCAGTTGCTTCTGGAGGTGATGGGGTAGGTGATGTTGGTGAAGGGACTCGAGAAAGAAGATGATGGTAGGTGGTAAGTTGTTATATATATATATATATAACAACTTACGGAAAAGGAAAGGTAAAATGAATATATGGATGTCAACAAGGTGTTGGGATGAGGAAACCCAGTGAGCACTCACCAATCAGACGACTTCAGGTTGGCGAGGCCCCGGGGATGTCGAAGCGACACACGTAAAATAACACAAAAACACAGAAACATCACAAACGTAAAGCTTTCGGAACTACTCCTTCTTCAGCTACAGAGAGAGAACTGTGTTCCTCATCCCAACACCTTGTTGACATCCATATATATATATATATATATATATATACCTTGTTTAGTGCAAGTTCTTTTAGCACATTTTCGATATAGCGCGGTTAGCATCTCGGGACTAAAATTTTAATTTTTGAAAATTTTTAAAATAATGCTCCTAAATGCTACGATCCTTTATTATGGTCCCAGCATTTTTGTCACTTACCTTCATTCGTACTTCGCTCTCTGTTTAGTGATAGTCATTCCACTCTAATTAAAGACAACTTGTTGTTATTTATACGTTTATTAACGTTATTTCTATTTCACTCATTTGGTTTTATTATGTTTTTTACATTGGTTTGCCGCAATTCTACAGTCTTTTGCAGTGACGCTAACATCGGAAATTTTAAAGTATTTAATGTTACTGTTGAGATATTTAGGGTTGGCTTCGCTTTGGGTGTTTTGTTTTTAACATATGGGTATTGAGTATTAATATGAAATACATGCAATAATTTATCACTTTCTACTTAAGGTAGTTTAGTGGGGAGCGCTTGGTGCACTAGTCACTTTTTCCCACTTAAGGATGCCTGCCTCCAGCCTTGTATCGATGCAAAGGGAAAGATTCATTTGATGCAATATTTATTACCTCACAATCCACTAAATTGTTTGGACCACTATCAGCCTTCCTTTCGGGCACTTCACTTTCAATTTTTGCATGGTTTTTCTTAGCTAAGAGGAGACAACTTACTGGCACACTGCATGGCCATATGTTGTTTTTAAACATGTCTTCTCATAGATTCACGTCTGCTCAAATTTTGAAGGATTCGTGTCTGTTGAGTTCAATAGCTTTTCACAAGAAAACCATGCCCTGGAAACTTTTCAATCAGGAAAGATTCTATCTCTTCTGACATAATATTTGTTGGACATGCCTGACGTGGATCCAAAGGTGATGTGGGATTCCAGTGAACCTTCCATCTTCATCTGTTCCATAAATTTGTTTTTGCCTACTCACTCTTCTTTCCTTGTAACTTACCACAGTAAAATCATCTTCCAGGTTGTTTTCACTTGTGGCCTCCAAAGTTTTCTCTAGGTTTGTCGTGCATGTTGATTTGGCTTTATTCTATAGCCACATTTGGCTCCATGAACATTTTCTAGTTGTCGTTTACCATCACTGCTGATTTCAGAGGAGTAGGGATAGTTATCGGTGGAGACAGTTTAATGAGAGATTTCAGTTTGGACCGAATAGACAAGAGTTCTGCCGCCATATTGACCATGGCAGCCACTCAGTCAAGAGTGCAGTTAACACAGCTCCAGTAAATAGTAGGAGACTTAAAACTTTCAATGCCACATCATTGATTCCAACACATTTAATATGATGTAGAAGTGAGCAAATACTGCAAAAATAAAGTAATCTTGGTTATTAAATGTATTTGAACAGGAGCTACATACTCCACTTGCCACCATGTTCATGAGTGTTTTTAGAGCCTCAATGATTTCATACTGTCAAATAATATTTTCTTTGATTAAAGTGTCAAAAACTTGGTGATTCAACACTTATCTGACCTGCAGGCGACAGTTTGATGTATCTGAATCATCATTAAAAGAAAAGGAGCAACTATTCAATATTAGAAAATGACTTCACATTAAAAACTAAGTTTGATAAAAGGAAAATTACAAATTTCTGGATTGGCCTTTAAAGAATATCCTGATATTGCCATTCATGCTTTGAAGTAGCTTATACCTTTTGCATTGACATTTCCTCATGAGAGACCCTTCTCTCTATATGAGACAGGAAAAATCAAATGGGGAATAGGCTCGATGGAGAAGATGATTCTTGCGATTAACAACAGTTACTCCAGATATCGAATTACTGTCCAAAGAAAAGCAGTCAAATTCAAGTCACTGAAAACCTTTTGGTAAAATATTAAAATTCTCCTATAAATATAGGCTTAAAATAACTGTATTCTTTAAAATGCAAACTTTGTATATAATAATTATGAATATAATGTATATTTTTCTGCCATCTGGTTTATTGCCTCTTTTGTATAGTTCTGTGGAGAAAATATTTAAGCATAAGGATTCTATGGCATCACAAAGTATGGAATAATCTAATTTAGACTAAATTGTTTTTGTGTCAACAGTCTCAGCTATCCTATAATAATCCAAAGGTTGATTAGCCATAAATACAAAATGTCTCAACCATCTACTCAGTTATATCTCATTTTCACAAAGATTATCATAAAGAATTACTGTAGAAATTCACTTTATCAAAATTAAAATTTAGCCTTTTGCTCTTCACAAACAATGCTTATCCAAATTGACACAACATACAGCAAAACTGGGAGTGCCGGTGATGTTGTGGTTAGGATGCTGCTACTCGCCTGCTGCTTGAAAGGACAGCGGGCACAAATCCTGCAAAAGTAGGATTTTTTCTAAGGTTGCCTTGGTGTGGTTTGAGGAGACCATGCAAATTCTGCGTTCTGTCCTTTGGAAGGGTGTTAAGCCATTGGCCCCCTTGGTGCTCTTTGTAAAGAGTAGCTAATGCTGGCACCGGATTTCCCTCCTCCCTTGTGATTGTGTTCAATATGGAATGAGTTATCATTATATATCGACGACTCTTACAGAGGAGGATATAACAGGAGGATACTAATGTCCAGCCCAAACTACAAGAGCTAGAGAGCTCAAAGTTTCAGTTTTTGTAGATATGATGGAGAAACCTACAGATAAAATGAGACTTCTTACCTAAGTGACATGAGTTCGACTCCAGAAATTCCGAAAGTTGCGTTTTTTCCCATAAGAAAAGCATTGCGCCATTTTTGTAAATTAATTATGGGCACTTGCCGGTAAGCTAGAAAGATGAAATTTTCAGTGTTGCTAGACGGCCGCAATATATATTAGGAATTAGTGTCACTTTTTCTTACAGTGTCTTGGGTTCGACTCCAGAGACCCCGGAATATCTCCCATAAGTTAGCATGGGAAAACACAATCTAGTGTGTAGACCAATCTTATAAGTTTAGGAAGCTGAAATTTTGCAAGATTATAGAACTTTTCTCATAACCAACTATAAAAATGGAAAATTTTAAAATTGTTAATTTTTAGGGGTTGTTTTAACCCCATTTGAACATTAAAGTTTAATAATTTTTTAGGTTCTACGGGATGAGCTAGGAAGCTGCAATTTTCAAATTATTTACAGAACAGTGCATTTGCACAAATAAACATTTCAATCTCTCCATATATATATTGCGGCAACAGTTAAAAATGTTTAAATTTTAAACAATTAGAAAAATATTATTTTACTTCTAGAAGTGCTACAACTTTAAAATTTGGCTCAAATGTGTAGCATTAGTACCCCATAATGGAGAAAATGTAAAATGTTTAAAATTGCAACATTTGGGGATTGTTTTAAACTATTATTTTTACATGTAGGAAAAACGAAAATCGCTGCAGAGGTGAAATCTTTAGAATTAATAGAATAATTTTAATGGTGAAATATCTGTCTGAAAAATTAATGTTTTTTCAAGGTGAGATGAAATGCTTGCAGCATGCAAGCACCTTCTACTAGTAAGTTATATAATAATCCTAGAGGTTGATTAGCCATAAATACAAACCAACCAGCCAACACAGCAAAACATGTTCTTTATCTCACTGTAGGTGAAAAACAAACTGAACGGTACAAATATAGTTGGACTTAATTTCTATTGTTTATTTATGAGGAATGTTTGTATTAGAGTTGAGGGCTATTTTACTTCATTTCAGACTATTTCGCGCCTTTGGCCTGTGGCTGGAAGGGGACTATGACTGCTATGCATCATCATCTCTTCCTCGGCAGTATGCACCTGAGTGTCTCAAAAAAGTGCTGCTGCATGCAAATAAGGTATGGTAAAAACATTCTCAATGAAAACTTATTTTTATATGGTCCAAAATTCAGCTGTTATACCTCCATTTACACGTAGAATAAGTTTTTTAAAATCTGGTGTCATCACTGCATGACTTTCTCCATACCTGTAATATTTCTAGAAATTCCAAATTTGTTAAATGATATTAATATTTTAAGGAACTATGAGAACAATTCTAAGATTTTACAAAGAACAGAAATAAAGTCATACCATAGCTTTCTGACATTGGACATAGCCACAAAGCTCCAACAATTAAGAAAATAAAAAGGAGCATAATGTGTTTACAATAGTCGCTGGTAGGTGGTGTGGTGGTGGCCGCTAAAAAATGTAGTTTTTAAAATATCTCTTCAACAATGTATTATATGGGAAAATGTGTCAAACAAAGGTTGTAGAAAATTAAATTTCCTACAACTTTTACACCAATAATTTTTTACATTGATCAAGTATTAAAGCAAATATTTGAATGAAACACATAAGTGACACAAGAGTAAACAAACCCACTTCCGCTTGACCGATTTCAGGGGTATAAAACTCTTATGGGAGAATAGATTCCCAGGTTTTACACGTAGCTCACTATGATGATACGAGGTTCACCAACTGCGCTGCATTCACAGCCAGCTCTATCTCTCTTTCTCCCTCTATTTCTCTCTCTCTGCCACAGCGCCACACGTTCATTGTGTATGTTGTGTATCATAGCAGAACAGCTGACATTTTGCTTGATATAAGTTCGCCATTGCTTATTGAGAGGTTGACAGTTACTCTGATTTTGTCAAGTAGAAATGCATTCATCACTGTTTAAGAAAACGTGACAGAGTGAATTTGTTCTGATCTCCAATCAACAGAGCCAGGTAAGTCTTAAAAATAGCATATATTTTTGAAAAATATTCTGACGAAATAGTTTTACAAAGTGTTATGTGAATGCGTTTTGTGAGAATGCTTTTATATTTTCTTAACAGATACCTGCACTGTATAGCTCTCCTAGGAAGGAAGGAAAGAAATTTCTCTTGTTTTTCTGTGTGTGAGAAGCATTTTGAGAGGAAAATGTTTCTCATTTTTAGGTGTTAAGCCTCACTTACTTCACCTAACTGTGCCATCCATTGCCCTGGCCGTGAATATGGTACGTGTCAGTTGTTCACAAAATAAACTGTAATTTTAGATTATGTAATTAAAATTTCTATTATTTAAAACTTCTCGTGGTTATCAGTAGATTATAGTAAGTTCTTTGGAAGTTAAACTGCAACGTACACTCCAGGGAGTAGAATTGTGCTTCTAATAGAATGAAATAAGTATACCATAGTGATGTCTCATGTTTTAATTTGAAATATTTTGAATTTACAGAAATTGTTAACTTGATTATTTCTTGTTTCTCATTATGCATTTGTTTGTATTCCTAGACATTAAGATAATTCTACTATCTTTGTTTCAAAACGTATTTAGAAATACATATATATTTTTTGATTTAGAAATTTCCATATTAAAAGTTTTCCTTGTTATTTGATGAATACATAAAGATCTTAAATGGCCTAACTGTAACTGCTATGAACATCTAAACGTCAGCAAATACAACTGTGCTTAGAATAAATTGTAAATAAACAAAGTGGACATTTTGTAGTGCAATGTGATGTGTTTAATTTTACAAATGGCAATGTGATTTTCATAGAAAAATTGTTTATGAACCGTAAGGGGCCGTAAGTGCATTTGCCATATTTTACATTTATTGCAACATTTGAAGCATGCCCATTGCCTCCTGCATCAATTTCATTAGGTTTAGCAGGTTTTATGATTGACATTCTTACAAATTCATTTTCGTTCTTTTTACAGGTGCAACAGAAAGAGAATGTGTTCCAGGGCCGAAGAAATCACTTTACAAATAGATTTTTGCTTGATCCACAAATTCATTCTTGACGTGAAAGTTTGACGTCTTTCGTCGTCCACCTGAATTTCCTTTAAATACGTTTCATGCATAAAAGGTATTAACGTTATAAAAGTCAGTTACAATAATTATTTTTTATATCTTTATTGTATAATATTTATGTACAAATACCTCACTGTTATGTAATTTGATAATGACTTTGTACTCTCGTAATGTGTGATATACGGTAATAAATTTGATTTCTTACATGCAATTCTTTCATTTAAGTCCATTTCCTCTGTCCATGCAATTTTTATTTGCTACAATTATCTTATTAAAATGGGAAGAGAAGGGGGTGAGCGACATCCTGTGATGACGTCACGATAGCCATCGTGAACTCGTAGTTGCAAATTTTCCTGTTGACCCATCTTTCGTCGCCTTCCATGGGAATCATTTTATAGCATTAAGTTTCCAGTCTTTCCGTAGGGGTACTAGTCTTTGCCCGATTTTAACCTAAAACTAATCAACTCTTGTCCCTCCCATATAAATGTTAAATAGTTTTTGAGTTTGAGTGCCCACAATAATGCTATCTCATACACACAGACATCATCGAGAAAATGGTCAAAACATGTTCAGGTGAACTCAAAATGTGTATGGTAAACTCCTAATTTACGAATTCCATGCTTTCCTGAAAAGTTGTTCATAAACTGGAAGTTCGTAAATCAGAAGAGATTTTTTGATAAATGCAATGTTAAAATCATGGGTTGTGTTCCAAATCAAATTTTTCCTCTTATACATGCATGAAAATGGAGAATGTAACAAATTATAATAGATTTGAACAAATGCATCTCAATTATAAGGTAATCAATCATTCGTTGAATTTGGCATAATTTTTCACATTAAATGGAGATTTGGGGTAGAACTAGTACGGGTGTAAGGGCAGAGTAGCAGAAGTCTCATTTTCCATCTCTTCATCTGTGACATGGGTTGTCGTATGACTTTCTGGCTAGCATTGGAGGAGACTACTAGATTTTTAGTTGATCTTATTGGTGTGGAAGAAGGTGTAGAATTTTCAACATTAATATCAGATGATTGGTGCTGCAAAGGAATGTAAAATGAACCCAAGGTGGTCTGACGTGAACATTTCTTCATATATAGTTGTGTAAATTCAGGTCCTTTTCTTTCAATATGAATCTTATTCCCTTGCTTTTATAATAAAAATGTTCAGAGTACATTTTATTGTCATTCGTAAGAGGTTAGAGTAAAAATGATACACTTGGGTGAAGGGATTTTTTGACTGAAAATCAGTGTATATTTTTTATAAAATAAACAACAATCACATAATTTTTGTTAATTGTTTCTACATAATGGGAAGCTGGATCTCTCTGCTTTGTAGTGAGTCAAGTATGAACTTCAATATATTTTCTTTCACCATAAATTGGACAAAGAATAATACTCTGCAAACAATCAGTGAATTGCAGGCCATTTACCATCAGTCTGTTTGCAAGAGATTCAATATTAGGGGTACCGGAAACAATCAATTATTTTTTATAAGTTAGAAAAACTTTATTTTACACAAGGTTATTACATTTCAATCAATGACCGTATTTATCCAATTGTAAGCTGGCCTTTCTCTACCTTTTCTCCTAATTCAAAAACATCTCAGCTTATTATCAAGTTCATTCAAAAATTAACGTAAAAATAGAGCAAACTTAAAACTTGCAGGTTACATTGGCAAAAGAGAGTCAGGGGACAGAACAGAAAGAGATTTATGTCCATAATGTAGCATAAAATCTATTGTTTATTGATAATAATCGAAAATTTGTTATTAACATACAGCTCTGCCTTTGCGTACTTTGCCCATTCTCGTCTACTTGCACCTTGAGGGCATGGCGCCACTAGCATTTTTTCCCTGACCAAGTTCTGATGGGATGAAATTAATTAAACTTTTAAAGGCTTCGAATTAACATTCCCATATTTTTTGGCCTATAAAATGCATTGTGCTATAAGATGCACACTTATTTCTTGATGATTTTCAGAAAAAAGTATTTTGGTTCACCAAAGCATTTAGGGAGGGTCAGGTGGTACGTCATATCTAGCGAAGATTAAGTCCGTACCAGGCTATATTTAAAGAAAATATTACAGCGTGATAACAGTTAAATATAACGTTTTAGAGAAACTTAATTCGTGAAAGTAAATAGGGATGTAAACTGCATGACTTTTGGTTTCACCGCGTTGTTTGGCTTTGTAGACAATGTTTCCCCAGTGTTGCAGTCGGCGTCCTCAAGTTAGATGACCAAAACATCGTCCACAAAGATGAACAATGTGGTGAAACTGAAAGCCATGCAGCCTACATCAGAACGCAATGAAACCCTTCGCACCAAACTAAATAGGGATGATCTAAAACCTAAACAATTGCTTTGAGACTTGTATAGCTAAATGTGCCCATCGTGCACTCGGCAGTCCTATTAATTAGGCAGTTGCAGTGCACTGCACACATCACATGTGTAGATACCCTTTACTGGTAGTATTTACTTAAACTTAAGTGCAAGATTAAATTGAAATTCCTAATAAAAGGAATGCACATGTAATAATGATACATATGCGCAATTAGTCCTTTTTGTCCTGCAACTCTCTTTCCTTCGATTTTAAACAATACAGCAATACGTAATTTCTTCTGTTCTTTTATCCATTTTTTCACTTCTTCCTCTAGTTGTGGCCATTTAGGACCAAGCTTACAAAGACTATGTTTCTCTTTTCCTGACACCTTCAGTTTTTAGCCTACTTTCCAGAATGGAAATAGGCTTACAGTTTTATCGTTGTGTCTGGCTGTCCGTCTGTCTATCTCTATTAACTTTTGAACCAATAGACTGATTTTCAGGACACATAGTAGAAATCTCTTGCTTCTGGGGCCGAGCTCCCGAGGATAGTTTTTGTTGCAAAGATCAAAAGACTCGGGTTTGATTCCAGAAACTATCATTCCCATTTGATTTACATGGGAAATCTGAAATTGTGCATGGTAATTTTCTCTTGCACATTAAAATAACTTAGAATTGTAATATTGGAGCAGAATTTGTACCATTCTCTGAGGGAAAAAATGAAGATTCTAATTTTTATCGTAGAATTTTACTTGTTGATCGTATTATTTTGCATAAATACTGACATTTTTGCAGTTTTTATCACTCATTAGTAGGGTGTTGCCATTGCAATGACTGCTGTTGGACGCAGATTCAGTATAGTCTAGTATAACACATACATGCATTATTTTCTCTACAAAAATATGCATGATCAATTTAGTTTTCCATTTGAATATATTTGTAATATTTTATAATGCAAAATTATGAAATTTGGGAACACAAAGAGCAACTCATCCACCGTGATTTTAAAGCTATTAAAGCCAATATAAGTATTAAATAAATAATTATGTGGAAAGTAGGCATCATAAGTTACATTTGAACCATCTTGTTCCTCTTGTTTTCTCCAATCGCTGGTCATTTTTTTCTTTGGGTGGTAGACCGAAATGATGTTCTGCTACCCAGTATCCATGTATTTCTTCGTATGGAATCACCTGAAGCTTATAGGTTATAATGTAGGCATATCTTTTTACTCTTATAGCCGTTGCAATCTCAATACACTGAACAATATTTAGCCTAGATATATATAAAATATTTATGACATTAATCAGATTTAGGCTTTGTGGCTTTTGGTTTTACCGCATTGAATTAGCTTTTCATATGACTTTTCACCGGCATTACAGTCAGCGTCCTCAGGTCAGATGAGTTGGTGATGCAATGACGACGAAGCCTCTTGGGGGTGTGAACCCAATGGAGTACTGTGCCTGTATGCATAAGCGTACCCTGACAGTAGGCATGTCGGTAGATTGAAATATTGGCGGCTATATGGGCAGGCGAGTATTTTGAGGTTGTCATGGCAGGCATAAGGATAAGATATGTGAGGGAGCATTTGAGGTTAATGTTTTCTCAGGAGGTTTGATTTAGGCTAATGATATTTGGATTTGTGAGTATTATCATAGATCCAGATGGTGGAAAGGAGCAGATTATTAGTATAGGGTAGAGTTTTGCTGAGGTTGGCGGATAGCTCATGGATAAAGGAGAGAATGGGTGGTGCGGAATGGGCTTGATGAGTTTTGTCAATGGGTATTGTCTGGGAGGAAGAGGTGATGAAGCAGAGGGTTGAATTCTGGAAGGTTTCAAGGCGCTTTTGTGATTTTTCCAGCCAGTTTCCAAAATCTCTGCAGCTTATAAGAGGGTAGAGCAAATAATGGAACGGTAGAGCTGGATTTTGTCGTTCTGGTGAAGAGGTGATTTCAAGAATAGGAGAAGAAGGAGTAGGGATTTAATGCCAATTGCCTTCGAGATAGCCATCTTTAAATGCAATGTCCAGGAGAGAGTGGGATCCCAGAGAACCACTAAAAATTTTTGGGTTTGGGCAGCGGGAATTACTGTACCCATCACATGAAGTGGCGGATGACAAAGGTGCATTTTAGGCCTCTTGTTGAAGAGGTCTGTGGAGCATTTCTCTGGGTTGATTTTGACCTTTCAAGTTTTGAGCCATAGGTGTAGTTGTTTGAAGTGTGTTTGTAATCGTTGTTGTATGTGTTTAGTCTTGTAGGCTTGAGTAGCAAAAGCCGTGCCATTTGCAAACATGTAAGTGTGTATGATAGGTATGTTAGGCATGCCGTTGATGTAGAAGTTGAATAATGTAAGGCTAAGCATGGAGCCTTGCGGTATGCCAGCTCTGAGAGGTCAGGGACCAGAGAAGGTCCCTAGTTGGTGATGCTTGGGAGTTCGTGGTATATATACACCATCTCTGCCCAATCTTGGTGGGCTCTGATTGGCCGAGACATTTGGTGGGTTCTGATTGGTTGGACCTGTATTGTGATTGGAAGATTCTTTTCCCAGAATTTGAGAGAATGTACCCATCCTCTCTGTTGAAATTGTCTCGCCTTGTCCATCAACTTCATTTAAAACATATAAAGACATGAACATAAAAATATACAGCATTTTATCTTATTGTCGATTTCAAGACTTTGCAAACATCAACTTGCCATTCTCCACCATCAATTCCTTGAATTACTTCAAGTTTCACTTAAAGTGACAAAATTGTTCTGTTTCTTTTCAGAAACGTCATTAGCACGTGTATTTCCAAGCTTTTGATTCATTACAAATATTACGAGGTTTCAAAAAAATAGAAAATAACTCCACCGATACACAAATACCACATCAGACAAAAGATTAAAGGAGATCAAAGGTGTTTATGTTTATTTCTTGCAGGCATATTTTTTGCATATTAAGGTAGAGTGTCCAACTTGCTGATTGAGTGAGCTGCACTTTCAGTGCTGCCACCCCAACACTTTTGCACATATGACTATGTAATATATTTTTAGAGGTGAACAGGCATCAGCATGATCCTAACCAAAAATCCCTTTCACGTCAGGATATTATTGTCAAATAATTCTTAACCAAGTGGAATTTAATGGAGAAGCTAATAATTACTACATGTAGAATATATGGATAAGAAAATTAATGAAAGTGACATGTTGCAGAGAAATCGAATAAGTAAGGTCTATTATTAGCTGCCATTAAATTATCACCCAGAAACCATAGAAGAGATTACATTTTTTGTTACTGGATAGTTTAATGATATTTTATTTAATCGTAACTTACCTACAAATACTAATTAGGCATAATAAACATTATGAGAAAGTTATGTATGTGCTTTCAATATAGAAACAAAACAATGTATCAATGATTCAGCACTTAGCGAGAGCAACATAACGAAACTGCACTAACAATAAGTGGAGTGCACTATAATGAGGGATGCCTGTATTAACCTTTAAACACCTGGCGTGCCCGTATGGGAACACTTAGTTTGGAAGTCGCCCACAGATGTTGCATTCGTCATGGATGCGTGAAATTTGGGAGGGGACCTTCTAAAGGTCTCTTCTCAAGGTGTGTCTAGGCAAACATGCGGTAGATCCAACTACTGGTGTGGGGACACCTCACACCAAGAGAAAACAGAAAATAGGGTGAGAGCGTTAGCCTAGCCCCTTTCCAACTCGCTGGACTCCGACATCTCCACTGTTCAAGGATGTTGGAAGTGGACGAAGAAGAGCTTCTTCCACCTCCTCAAGGTCACAGTGCTCAATAGCTACATTTTACTGAGGCCAGGGGGAGGGTAAATAATGCATCTGCAGTTTCTCCTTGCTTTTGTAATGAAAATTATTGAAGAAGAGGCATCAGCTATTTCCTCAAAAACTTCCCTAAAGGAAAGACCAAGTGCAAGCAGGGCCCCATTGGGTCGGTTAGAGATGATAGAAAATATGCATTGGCCCATAAATGTCAATAAAAATTATAACTTTTAATCAAATTGAAAAATTTTTAACTCGCCAAGAATCATTTGCATGTTGAACATGATTCTTCAGGATATGGGCAGGGAATCCAGGTCCAATTAACTTCCTAAATATGGAAGACAGGAGTGCTCAACCCCCTGACATCTGGAGGAGACTACAGAGTCCCATGCAGCTACTGTGTGCATGTACGTGTGTGCATGCATCTGTGTGTGTGCACGTGTGTGTGTGTGTGTGTAGACAGTTTTGAACAGAATTCTTGAACTGGGTTTAAAATACTCACCGGTTTTTCCTACTTCCCCAAAAAATTTTAATATCTTGCTTTAGATTGTGAATTTGCCCTTGGTCATGAATGTGGCTCTATCAAACACTCGTGTGCTCATCTATCAACCCATGTCCTTGCATCCAAGTGCTAAGTGAACGAAAGTGCTATAAAAAATCTAAAAGTGATTAAGCAAATACAGGAAACTGTGGTAGCAGAAAATTTAATTATTACCAAAAAATTGTATAGTAATACTTGGTAAACCTGATTATATGTCCAAGTGCATTGATTCCACTATCAACAGCAACATTAAAAAGCTTTCTTACGACCCAACCATTAACCATCAAAATAGTGTCAAAATGGTTGTTTCTAATTCTTCCTTACTTTCCAATAGTCAAATCCTTGGTGTTATAACTAGGAACCATATTCCCTCCAGGTTCTATGGATTACCGAAGATACATAAAAATAATATCGCAATTAGACCCATAGTATCCAATGTTTCTTCCCTAGTATACAAGTTAGGCACTAATGTTAATTAGGTATCTTTTTCACAGCCTTTCTGTCTTCTCCCCTAAGTATGTTATTAAAAACTTCATTGAACTTTCTAAAAAACTTAAAGATTTTTGTTCTCTCGTAAAATTATGTACAGATTTTAATTATTTCTTGTTTGACAGAGCTTTTTACCAACAAAGTATGGGCCTAGCAGTGGACTCTCCTATTTCTCCTCTCTTAGCAGATATTTTTACAGACAGTTTAGAGTGTAAAATTTTCGTATTGAGTTCACCTTTTTTAAATTATGCTTTTTTGTGGTTTAGATATGTAAATGATATTTTTTGTAATTGGACAGGCACTACAAGGCAATTGGATTTGTTTCTAAACATCCTAAATTCACTTCATCCTTCCAACAAATTTATTTATGAAACTAATCATAAGCTCAATTTCCTTGACCATTCTTTAACAACTTTTAATAGCAAAATTAATTTTTTCATCTATTGTAAACCAACCTACAACAACGAAGTTATACCCGCTTCTTCAATCATCATTTCTCTCACAAACACGCAGCCTTCCATTCTTTACTCAATAGATTCTTATATTTTCTTCTATCCCAAGAAAACTTTTCCTCAGAATTAAATACTATCTCATGTATTGTGGAAAAAACTGTTATTACCCACTTTTGATTTCAAAATTACTCTGTCAAAAACAAAGAAACATGGCTATCAACTCTTCCCAGCCTTCTTCAATCATCAACAAATCTCGGTGGCACAAATTGATTTTAATGGGCCATTTATCTTACGAATCAGGCCAGCCATTTACAACTAAATAAACCTTAGATTAATTCTTGGCAATAGTAAGGACAAAGTTGACATTATGAAGAAAGCCAGTGTGTACCATTTAAAGTGTAACAATTGGAACGCTATTTATATTGGACGAACAAGCAGAAATTTTCAAATTAGAGCCAATACACTCATTAGATGTTTTAAATTCAGTTCATTTGATTCCCATTTCATGAAACATTTACTCATCTGCAATCATTCTTCCTCCTTTACTCCCAAAATCTTACATTTAGCGAAAACAGGTCCAAGATTAAATGTCCTCGAGATAATGGAAATTATACATAACATTATTAATTCCAAGATACTTTTAGTTAATGGTCACCAGCCCTCACTTATTCCCTGCTACTCTTATGTCTGTGATTCCTCCCCCACCTAGTACAGAACCATTTTTAACTTCGCAAATAATTGGTTCCACAAAACTGACGTGAAATGCAAATTCGCGAAATACGAGTCCTATTTTCCCATAAGACGCCATGTTATTATGAGAGAGTGGTTCTCAGCCAACCTGAAAAATTCACTCTTTTATCATAAATAATGCATTTTAACAGAAAATAAAAGAAAACGTAGCCACAAATAAAAAACCTAGCATTATAAAGTGAAAAAAACTCTTTTAATTACCTTTAAAATGCATAATAGCAAATGAAAACCCAGCATAACAAAGCGATTACACTTCTTTCCACACTTGTACAATTTACCTCCACTAAATCTTGCATGTGATTTTCGTTCTTCTTTTGTTTATTCTAAAGAAATGGTTTAATTTAAATTTAACTATTGGAATGGAATGTTGAGTACATCATGCACAAATGTTTTCCTGGGTTCTGCAACAAACATTTCCAAGCAGCAAAAAAACACTAGCATTAAAAAGTGGTTCCATTTCTTTTACAAATTACGTTAGAAATGCATAACGGAAAATCAAAACGTAGCTTAATAAAGTTATAACATTTCTTTTAGTAATCGCATTCAAAATACAAGGCAGAAAATCTTACAATATGATAGCAATTCTTAGATTTAAATTAAAAATTCGTAATAAACAATGAAAACCTAAAAAAACAACACTTCCTTAAATTACGTTCAAAATACAAAGATAATAGCATCAAATCATTAAATATTTCGGTCAAAAACCAGCAACTTCATATGTGAAGAACAAACATTTTCCATGTCATACTCATAAAAGTTGTGAAAAACTAAATGGTCGCTAAATGCCACCAACTTCGACTGTTATCGAAAATAGCACTGTCTGCAGTGAAGTTTAAACTGAGCTACAAAAGAATTAAGTCGATGGTTATCATGTTTGTTTACTTTGAAAACTGATAATAATGAGCATTATAAATATAATATAATGATAATGTCCTTTTCTTGGGTGCTAAAGTTTAAAATGTACTTAGAAATAAAAAAGTATATGTAGTTCGCACTTGTTGACATTGTAAACGCATGACACAAAACGTAAGTAATATGTGTGAAACTTGTTGGTCAAAAAAGTTTGTCGCCAAGTCCAAATTCGCGAACTGCAAGCATGCGAAATTCAAAAAGGTGGTGTACCGTCTTTCCCCGAAACTATGCTCAAACTCCCCCCTCTCCCTCATAGCACTATCTTCTGTTCATCAATCCCCCTTCCCTTCCCTATCCCTCCCCACCCTCTATTTACCGTTGACTCCTATTTTCGTCCATCCCCTCCTCTCTCACTCTCCTTTAACCAATCCCCTCCTTGTTTCCCCCAATTTTCTCCTCCCCCACTTCTTTCTTGTGTGATCAGAAAGTTTACGGACAATATTTTATTTGTTTATGTTAAGAACATTTAGCTGCTATTCCATGCTGTCCCCCTCAAAGTAGTCCTTTGTTTTAAACTCAGTAAGTTTAACCTGTGATTGTTCTTGAATCATGTTGATGCCATCAAATCTCCTTCCCTTTTGTGGTAACTTGTATTTCGTAAAAGAAAAAGTCCAAGGGTGCTAAATCTGCAGAGTATGGAGGATAAGTGGGCAACAGTCTTGACATTTTTAGCCAGAAATTCCTGCTCAGACAAAGCAGAGTGAACAGGAGCATTATCGTGGTGGAGTAACCAATATCAGCATTCACTTCACACTGGAATGAACTTGTCTGGCCTTCTTTGGGTGTGGAGATGATGGACTCTTCCAGTGAGGAGACTGTTGCTTTGTTTCTGGGTTGTAGCCATAAACCCATGTTTCCTCACCTGTGATGACCTTCGAAAGGAATTATGGGTCTCTTTGTTGTTTCTCCTGAAGGTCATGGCACACTTTACACCATTCTGCTTCTGCTCCTCACTCAGCAGACAAGGTAAGAAGTTTGCGGCAATCTGTTGCGTGTTCAGATCCTGTGTCAAAATGCTTTGGCATGATCCAAATGGGATTCCCAACTTATTAGCCAACTCGCAGATAGTGATGCGTCTTTTCTCTTAGACAAGTTCCTTTATTGGTGCCACATTTCCATCCATTTTGCTCGTAGACGGATATGTCGAATGTTCAGCATTCTCGACATATGTCACTCCACTTTTGAACTTTGAAAACCAATCAAATGCTTGAGTCATGCTTATTGTTTCCTCTCCAAAAGCAAGTTTTACCATCTCCCACCATTTTCTGAAGTAGCGGGAATCGCAAAGGGCACAACACAGTCACACTTCACAAGGCTGCACTTTTCAATGACACATGCTAGAACTTGGAAATAAATGGCAAATGACTCAGCAGATTATACTCTACCACCACTTAACTGATGATTTCTGTATTAACTGTCATAGTGTCATCTTGTGGCTAGTTCGGAAACTTTCTGGTCACGCCTTGTATTGCCTATTTTTTGAATGCTTGTTACCCGATGATGGTGAATATCCACTGAAACCAATTATGTTTTTATTCGATGTAAATAAAAACAAATATTGTTAGTTTACAATAGATACAAATTTATTTGACCCTTTTTGCCTGTTACAGCATCATTAGGTGATTTGTTTTTATTTATATTATGGAATCTTTCCACAAAGTAAAGCCTTCCCAAGTCGAGTTATGTGTTTTTATTCTTTGTGTAAAACCAGCCAAAGTTATTATTTAAAATATATTTTGTACTGTTAATTTTGGTTTCTTTGTATGTTTTTTTCTCTTATTTAAGCCTGTAAATATATCTTATGTTTGGAATTCATTAGTATTGAGAGTGGATTGGAAGTATAGATTAAATCTATTCACATTAGTTTTTATGAGAAAAATTCCCTCGCTTAATGCAGTTTCAGTTAGTGCTCTGTTTTTCACAAACCAATTAAGAACACTAAGTGAGGGATTCCTGCATTTTATTTTCCCTTGCTTGAAAAAACCATCCAAATTCTATCTATTGCTAAAAATACCACTTTTCTGATTTAAAACAAATTTTTGCACTAATTTGCCACTGATTCGAATTTCTAACAAGCACTTGTTCTGAAATGAACTAATCTGCCTACTTTCCTTTCAATACAATTTTATTATATAGCAAGTAGGGGTGTACACAGGTTTTCCATGGTACAGAAGTGCTTTTTGTCAAATTCGAATATATATATATATATATATATATATATATATATATATATATATATATATATATATATATATATATATATATGGATGTCAACAAGGTGTTGGGATGAGGAAACCCAGTGAAAACTCACCAATCAGACAACTTCAGGTTGGCGAGGCCCCGGGGATGTCGAAGCGACACACGTAAGAGAACACTAAAACACAGAAACATCACAAACGTAGAAGCTTTCGGAACTACTCCTTCTTCTCAGTGTTCTTTTACGTGTGTCGCTTCGACATCCCCGGGGCCTCGCCAACCTGAAGTCGTCTGATTGGTGAGTGCTCACTGGGTTTCCTCATCCCAACACCTTGTTGACATCCATATATTCATTTTACCTTTCCTTTTCCGTAAGTTGTTATATATATATATATATATATATACATACTGGGTTTCCTCATCCCAACACCTTGTTGACATCCATATATTCATTTTACCTTTCCTTTTCCGTAAGTTGTTATATATCATCATCATCATAGGTAGTCTGTCCGTAGACAGGTCCGTGATTATTCATGGTTAAACCTGGTTCTCCATATACTCCTATTTTCCGCTGTCCTCTTCATATCTTGATAACTCTCTTTCCCTTTCAAATCGTCTATCAGCTGATACCTTTTCCTACCTCTTTCCCTTTTCCCATCTAGTTTTCCTTCTAACACATCTTTAATCATACTCTCTCTCCTCATGTAATGTCCAACCCAGTTAGCCTTCCTCTTTCTGATAGTCTGTATAATCATTCGCTTCTCTCCTATTCTTCGTAGCACTTCATCGTTTTTCATCCTATCTGTCCATTTTATCTTCAGCATTCTCCTCCAAGTCCACATTTCAAAGCTTTCCAAGTATTTGATGTCATTTTTCCTTAGCGTCCATGTTTCTGCCCCATACAATGCTATACTCCATACGTAGCATTTTATCAACTTCTTGCGGATATCTTCCCTTATATTCCCTGTAAGTAGTTGTTTCTTTCTCCTGAAAGCCGCTTTTGCTTTTCCTATTCTAGTTTTGATCTCATCCGTACATTTTGCCTCTCGTGTTATGATACTTCCAAGGTATTTATATTCTGAAACTTGTTCTAATGGCTTTCCCCCAATAGTTATGTTCAGATTCTCTTCTTTACCCGATATTCGAATGACCTTGGATTTTTCTGTATTTATTTCCATACCATATTTTCTACCTGTTATCACTAGTCTATTTATCATTTTTTGTAGCTCCTCTTCCTTTCTTGCTAGAAGTACTTGATCATCTGCGTATTTTACTGTTCTTATAATCCTTCCTCCAATTTTGAAATCCCCTGTGCCTTCTAAAGCTTCTTGCATTAGACATTCTCCATATATATTGAATAGGGTTGGCGATAGGCAGCAGCCTTGTCTTACTCCTCTAACGATATTTATTCCGAAGGTGTCCACATTCTCAAACCTGACCTTAACAACTTGATTCTCATATAGATTCCTAATCAGTCTCCTGTCTTTCCAGTCTACACCTATATCCTTTAATATCTTCATCAACTTTACCCAATTTACTCTATCAAAGGCCTTCTGCCAGTCTACGAAACATGCGCAGATATCTTGACTGTATTCTATTGCCCTTTCTGATATGATTCTAACTACTCCTATAGCATCTCTAGTTCCTCGTCCTTTTCTGAAACCGAATTGATCTTCCCCTATTATTTCTTCTGCCTTTTTCTCCAGCCTTTTATTAAGAATCCTCGTGATGATCTTCGATGTGTGTGACAGAAGGGTTATAGTTCTGTAATCTTTACACTGCATTGCCTTTGGCTTCTTCTTTAGAGGGATCATTGTTACTTCTAGGAAATCCTGAGGCCACTCTCCCGTGTCGTAAATCTTATTAATTAATTTCGTGATCGCTTTTAGTCCTTCTGATCCTATGACTTTAAGTATCTCAGCCGGTATTCCATCGCTGCCCGTGGCTTTCCCCTTCTTTAGTTCCACTATCGCCTTTTCTACTTCGCTCTCCATAATACTTTGTCCTAAGTTGTCTTCTTCAATGTTTTTCTCATTTTCCAGTTCTATTTTCCCCTCTCCTGCCTGTTTGCCGTATAATTCCTTAATGTATTCTTCCCATACCTGTGCTACATCCTTTGTTTCTGAGACTATCTTCCCATCCGTATTCATAATTCCTTTACCACAAATTCCATTAGACTTCTTATCTTCTAATTCCAGTGCCCTAGCATACATCATATCGTACCGTCCTAACTTCTCCATTTGTTCTATTTCATCACATTTTCCTTTTATCCAGTTTTCTCTAGCTTTATCTGTTACCCTTCTCAACTCATTGTTTATACGCCTATAGTTGGCTCTACCTTCTTCACTGTTAACGTTTTTCCATTTTCGTCTCTCATCCATTTTCTCCAGCATTTCCTTCGTGATCCATGGTTTTCTGATTTTCTTCTCTTGTTTTCCAATCTCTTTATCCAAGGTATCCTTGATACTGGTTTTAATTTCATCCCATTCTATATCAACGGTCTTCGGTTTGTTTTCCAACTTTCTTAGGTTATCTTCCAACTTCATGCTGACTACATCCTGCCTTTCTTTCAGTTTTTCTAGGTCCCAGGTCTGTCTTTCTCTTCTCGTTTTTCTTATTTGTTTGAGCTTTGTACTCACGTCAAGTATTAGAAGGCTGTGATCTGAATCAATGTCCGCTCCTTGCAATGCCTTGGCATTCTTTATGCTGTTCCTGAATCTTTGTTTTACAAGGATGTAATCTATTTGGCATCTCATTCTATCTCCTGGGCTTTTCCATGTGTATAACCTTCGTTTATGGTTTTTGAACCATGTATTAGTCACTACAAGGTCATTATTGATGCAGAATTCTACGAGTTTCTCCCCTCCTCGATTTCTCTTCCCAAGTCCGTATTGCCCGACAACATTTTCTTCCTGTCCTTCTCCGACTATGCTGTTCCAATCTCCCATTATTATGCAGTTTACCTTTCCTCTTCCGTCTTCTTCGTAAATTTCATTAATTTGCTCATAGATCTCATCTATTTCTTCATCGTCATGAGCTGACGTTGGCATATATACCTGGATTATCAGCATGTCCACTGGGACTGCTTTTAGCTTTATTGCCATCAGTCTATCGTTCGTTGCTATTATCTTTGTCACGCTTTTCATCATATCATTCCTAAGTACCAGAGCTACTCCCCTTTCCCCACTATTTCCTCCAGAATAAACTACCGTGAATTCTTCCGAGTCGAACTGTCCTTCTCCCTCCCATCTAGTTTCGCTTAGACCTATAATGTCAACTCTATTTCTTCTCATTTCTTCTTTCAAGTTCTCTAGCTTTCCTGCCTTTCTCATAGTTCTTACGTTCCAAGTCCCTATTCGTAATTTACTTTCGACAAATGTTTTCCTCAAGGCAGTCCCCGCCCGGAGATCCGATTGGGGGACTATTTTACCTCCGGATTGTTTTACCTCGAGAGAACTCATATTGTCCAACCATATAATCTTTACTAGGGATTGTAATGTGGTAGTTTCCCTCTTGCTTTCCACATCGCAGTACTGTAGCCGTTCAAATCGTCCTGATCACGCCTACAGCTGTATTGGATATAGACCCAACCAACATCATTTGTTTTCGGCTCTATACCATACTGACAGTACTGCTGCCTACTGCCAGGCACTGATGATAGTTTTTTTTTTTTTTTTAATAAAACCTCCATTCGAGGGGTTTGAACCCCCGAACTTTGCAATAGAAAGCCGACACGCTAACCACTACACCACCAGTGCATATTTGTGCATATTTGTTATATATATATTTATATATATACATATAACAACTTACGGAAAAGGAAAGGTAAAATGAATATATGGATGTCAACAAGGTGTTGGGATGAGGAAACCCAGTGAGCACTCACCAATCAGACGACTTCAGGTTGGCGAGGCCCCGGGGATGTCGAAGCGACACACGTAAAATAACACAAAAACACAGAAACATCACAAACGTAAAGCTTTCGGAACTACTCCTTCTTCAGCTACAGAGAGCATCCCTCATCCCAACACCTTGTTGACATCCATATATATATACATATATATATAGATGTCAACAAGGTGTTGGGATGAGGAAACCTAGTGAACACTTACCTATATATATATATATATATATATATATATATATATATATATATACATATATATATTAACTTAAGGAAATGAAAAGGTAGAGATGAGGGTGGCAACAAGGTATTGAAGGAAGCCCAGTGGACACTTACCAAGTTGGGGACCAAGTTCGCAGGCTGCTGGGGGCATCGAAGGACACGTTAAACACACGAACACAAAAAACAAAAAAACACGCAAGCTTATCAGGCCTATGCCCTTCTTCAGCGATAGAGGCATATGCCCTTCATCAGCGATGGAGAGAGAGTGACAGCTTTTTTTTTGGCATGGATAGGGGGAAGAAGGCCTGAAAGAGGAATTCTGATTGTGATGCATTTGGGAGTGAAGCCAAGTTGAGGAATTCAATCTGGCAGTTGAGGGAAATGTGTCTGTGGAGATGATAATGGAGACGGGTCAGTTCCATGGACACAGGGAGAAACGTAGAGTAAAGATGTATACAAATAAGGAGAAAAAAGGACGTTATATATATAAACTTAAGGAAAAGGAAACGTAGTGAAGAGGGTGGCAACAAGGTTTTGAAAGAAGCCCAGCAGACACTTACCAAGTTCTCTTATTTATTTAACGTAAAATATATAGAGAGAAAAATTAGACTTAATTATTCAGTGCTTGATCAATAGTCTTACGTCAAGTTCTGATTAAAATGTGTTTTTCCAATCGGCAAAATACTTTACAACAAATAGCAACTAAATATTAATCCTTAATCCCTCTTTAATTTTAAGTATTGAGTGCTAGTTTATCTGCATTTTTTAAAACTATTATATATAAATTGAAATTTACTAACCTGTAGCAAAGGATGAAGGAGCCAAAAGCAAGAGAGCAGACTGATCTTTCCTTGATAACTTTTAGAGAAAGACTGCCAAAGTGTGGGTTCCTTGCATACGAAGAGGTGAAAGTGCATAGAACAACGTCCATCTATAGGAAAAGCCCTAGCAAAGAATCGAGGAACATTTGTTCCAAGAATACACTCCACAGGGTAGATGCGTGGAAGGGGTAGCAAAACGGTTAGCGACCACCAAAATTCCTTTCTTTCGAACCTCATTTATCAGAGATCGAGACAGCAGGACATATCCATGACCTTATCTCTATAGAGAGGCTCGTAGATATCCCACCATTAGGTCGGCAAATATAATCACAAAAACCTCAAAAGGTCTAAGAAAACACGTTCTCAAAACTACCATAGGACCTTGCAGGTAACTGATTGTTCAGAGTAGAAGGGTGAGCATTTCAGAAACATTTGAGTGTAAGGAAATACTTTTAGTCCCACTGTTAATGTAAGCCCAGAAAAGGAACAAAATCGTAGGTAGCAAATAATATTGGGAAAAAAAGTAAACAGAAACGACTTAAGTATTATAATTCAAAATATGTATTTAGACATATACTTTTCCATCTTGTTGGAAAATCGACGCTATTCGACGACTTCATTTTCATTGATTTTGAAATTTAAAAAATATCGACGTTTTTCGATTTAAATCAAATCCTACCAAGCCTAGTTATAACATTTATTTAGTATTCGCATACAAAATACTTGGCAGAAAATTTTACGTTACAAGATGATAGCAATTCTTAGATTTATTAAAAATTCATAATAAACAATGAAAACCTAACAAAACAACAGTTCCTAAAATTACATTCAAAATACAAAGATAATAGCATCAAATCATTAAATATTTTGGTCAAAAACCAGCAGCCTCATATGCAAAGAATGAATATTTTCAATGTCAACTTGTAAAAGTTGTCAAAAACTAAACGCGCAGGATGCTTTTCCATTAGCTAATAATTTCTAATTTGGCCACTAGATGCCAGCAACTTCGACTGTTATCGAAAATGGCGCCATTGGCTGTGAAGTTTAAACTGAGCTACAAAAGAATTAAGTCATTGGTTATCATGTTTGTTTACTTTGTAAACTAATAACGAGCATTATAAATATAATATTATAATAATGTCCTTTTCTAGGGTGCTAAAGTTTAAAATGAACTTAGAAACAAAAAAGTATATGGAGTTTGCACTTGTTGGCATCATAAATGCATGATGCAAAATGCAAGTAATATGCGCAAAACACAAGTATTGGTGATAAAATATTTTATCGCGAAGTCCAAATTCGCGAACCACAAGCATGCAAAGTTCAAAAAGGTGGTGTAATGTATATTTTAATGTTTTTGCGACGAATGACTTTCAATTATTCCATTCCATTCCATTTGTTAGTATCAGTCTTGAGAACAGTAATAATGTTACCTTCGGTATATAAGATGCAGGCTGATTTTGGGGGTAATTTTTCTAGAAAGAAGTGTCTTATATATCCAAAAAATATGGTATATTTGTGAAGAGCTTAATAGAAATTTTAGAAAAATTTGAAATTTTAGACAGAAAATTAAAAACACCATGTCTTTTCTTTGGTGGTGTTGTTTAATGCTGCTATAAATAATTGATATTTATAAATCCTACGATGGACCAGAACAAACCCATTAATTTGCCTTTAAGTCAATAATGAATTTAACAATACCAGTCATTTACAAGAACACCTTTAGTTATATGGCCATTGTTATAATTTTAAGTGGAAATTTAAACTTTTCTTTTTGTAAAATATGGGGAAGTTGCACAAAATAATGCCTGCAGCTGTAAACTTTATCTTTTAGATGGATTTAAGTATCATTCAAATTATTTAACAACAGATATAAGTATAATAACTAGTGCAAAAGCCTGTCCATATTATGGGAAGGAATATGTTATTTGTTATTTCAATTAAATTCTAGTACTTATTATTGAATGTATTTAGTTAAAAAATTGGATGATAGAGAGACTGACAGTGCCAGAGGGTGAAGAGGTGATAAACCTTTAAGTGACGTCCAAAATTTTCCAAGTAACAACAATGACAACAGAAGATTTTTAACCCAAAAAATGTGAAAATTTTGTGTTCAAAATGAATATATGGTCCAATTTGATGCTTATTTCAAAATCGATGGTAGGGAGAAGAATTTTTTATCTTTAAGGCATTGTTTTATTTAAGCACCATATTTGTACAGTGATTCTAAATACAGGCATGCCTGGCTCAGCGCAAGAGAGACATTCTGAGACATCTCTGAATTATCCAATTTGTGCTAAATGACCAGTTTGTCACATAGCACTTAACCCAGTTAATTTTTACTTTTCAGAAATTTTACTATTTTTATTTTGCAACTTATATAATGATAGGCCATTTTTATATTCTTTAAAATCAAGAAAACGAATTATATGATGATTATTTTTAAATAATTATTTATTATGAACATATTGATGTACAACAGCTTCAAAAAACTATTTCTTTATAATGGGTTTATCGCAATTCCAGTCTATGGAGTGGTGCTAACATTGGAAGTTTTAAAGTCCTTAACATTACTGTTGAGATGTACAGGGTTGGGTTCGCTTTGGATGGGTTTTTGCTTAAGATGGAGGTGGTTAGCATATTGGCTTTTGAATATTTTGTCCTGGGTTCAAATCCCACATCATACCAAGTTTTTTTTTTTCATTTTAATCCACTTTATTATTTTTAATTTATTGTATTATTATTTATTTATTAACTTTATTATATTATTACCGTATTTTCTGGTCTATAATGTGCACATTATCTATACAAAAAATATAAAAATCAGGAGAAAACATCGTGTGCGTTATACATAGGAAAATAAAATTTTATTGAAATTAATGCATATTAACTTTTACAATTCACTCGAAACCATAAAAATCATCACCTGAGTCAATGTCAAATGATTCAATAGCACTCATAATTTGGTCAGGCACATTTGAATCTTCATTTTCACGAGAATCACCTTCATCATCTTCAGATTCTTCCATGTCTGTCATAAGTGTATCACTTAGAGCCTTTTCAAAACAGTTTTTTTACACAACTAGCCATCACAGATCCCCAACTCTCAACGATCCATTTACACATTTCTGCATAGGATGGTCATTTCACTTTCCTGGAGTTAGTATATTGATGCACACCCGCTAACATCCAATCCTCCCACTTAGCTCGCAATTTTGATTTGAATGACTTGTTCACAGACAGATCTAGTGGCTGAAGTTTTTTGGTTAAACCACCGGGAATGATAGCTAGCTTTGAATATTTACTGACCACTTTTTCAAATTCAGGCGTCACATGACAACGACATGAATCCATGACTAACAGTGACTTCGGATTAAAAAAGGCAGATTTTCGCTTTCTCCATACACTGTCCAACCAAATCCTAATCATTTCTTGGTTCATCCAACCTTTCTCATTCGCAGTTACTACAATGTCCATAGGAAAGCATTCTTTTGGCACAGCCTTTCGTTTAAAAATCACCATGGGAGAAAGCTTAGAACCATCAGACATTGCACACAAAACAACTGTGAAATTCGACTTCTCATGCCCAGTAGTTGCTACGGAAACATCTTTCACCCCTTTAAGGTTCACAGTTCTAGCACAAGGAAGATCAAAACTCACCAGAACCTCGCCCATATTGCCGACATGCATTGCATCAACTCCAGACGTTTTCTTTCATATATTGTCTAAACTTAATCATTTTCGCCTCCCAGTCCATCAGTAATTTTTGGCCGATGCTTGTCAATGTACAAACACACAAATTGTTCCTCCTCATGAAACGGAATCCCCAGGAAGGATATGCTTTGAAGCCCACAACGTCCATCTCTTGAGCAATGCATTTCGCTTGCAAGAAGACCCTCGTTGTTGAAATCCTAATGCCTTTTGCCCTTTCTCGTATCACCCACTCATACAGTTCTTCCTCGAGTTCTGGCCAAAAGTATTTTCTAAAATGAATTGCTCGTTTTTTATGATGCAACTTTTTCTGCACCAATTCACCTTTATGCCATTCTTGTACACTTGATCCCTCTACGTTAAACTTTCTTCCAGCCTCACGATTTCCTTTTTCTATAGTGAATTTAAACTGCGAAGTGTATGATTTTTGCTTTCTCATATTTTCATTTTCCATGGTAAATTAAAAAACTTTTTCAATAACAATGCCAAACTAATTCAAGATGACCATGTGGTGTACAGTGAAAACAACTGAATAACGGAAAACCACAGAAAATTTTAATTGATTCATTTTTTTCAGGAAGCGCTCATTTCAAATAGATTTTTTTTGACTCTGCGTTATCTATACATTTGTACCAGGTTTGATGATAATCCCTTGCGCGTTATCTATAAGGTGCACGTTATAAACCAGAAAATATGGTAATTATTTACTTCATTAAAATCAATGCACAAGACCGTATTGGTAAATATTTCGATGTGAATTGTAAATCTAATGCTACAGGAACGAGGATCGCAGCTGTTGAAATGCAAATAACAAGTATCACAGTGGAGTAAAGATAATGCGAAAGTAGGAACGTCCTTGGACAAACATAACATGATTAAAAACTGTACATACAACAGATTTTGCAAAGCAAGGAAAAGGAAGGACCAAGTGGGCATTAGCTGCAGCTTATCAACATACATCGCTGGGGTTCACCTTCACTGCATCTTGAGCGTGGCTAATAAAATTCAAGAAAGAATTCTGAATTCGACAGCAAAATGTTACAAACTACGTTTTTCAAAAAAATGCAATGTTTTCGGAAGAAACTTTAAAAGCTGTCGAGGTTTTCCGAAAACAAACTTTACACATAATACCCAACTATGACCTACACTATGTCATTAATACTGACCAAACTGGATGTGAGTAGAGTTGACGTGATGCGAACCTTGACTCATCAAGGCGAAAAGGCTGTCCAAATATATAACAGAGACAGGAACAAAATCACACATTCATACACGGCACAGTATGCGATCACCGCCTCAAGAAATTTGCTACTCAAAGTGTTTCTTTGTATGCAAGAACCTGGAAGTACTTTTGGGCTTCGAGTGAGCAGAACCATGAGGCAGTTGGAGGAGTTCCTAAACGTTGTAGTTACGTGCTTCAAATCTGTTAAAATGATGACAGAATTGATTAAATTCTTTTTTAAACAGTTGTGAACCCTTATGAATGCTTTTCTTGTTTTTACGACAGCCATCATCAATAAATAATAACAATAAATAAATAAATAACATAATTAAGCTAAATAAATAATAATACTATAAATTAAAAATAATAATGTGGATTAAAATGAATAAAACTGTGTATGACGTGGGATTTGAACGCGGAACAAAATATTCAGCAACCAGTATGGTAACCACCCAGTCTAGCCACCTGCTCGACAGTGTCAGCCTATTATTGCATTTTGTCCAACCACTATTAATCCTGCGAAAAGAAAAAAGATTCTGCCAAAATTAAGGCCCATTCATCATTTCTCCAATATGGCGTCATGTGCAGTCGCGTATTGCTGTAGCTCCTGTAGTAATGACTTTAAACATTATGATAAGTTCACTCTTTGTGGTTTTTGTACCCGACCTTTTCACATTGAATGTATAGGAATTAACGAGACAACATTTAAAGTTCTAAATGAGTCTTCCTCCATCTTCTGGGCTTGTATTAACTGTGTCATCGACAAGACGTCGGCCATTACGAAGAAAACGACTGCCTGTTTTCCCGAGAGGAAGGAAATTTCAACGAGTCTACTTGCAGCAGAGAATAAAATATTGTCTCCTGCAACCACGGATGACTGCTCGATTTATGAAACCAAGATTGTACATCCTAAGCTCATTCCTTCAGTGAAACCATCCGTTCGTGAACATGTGGCTACGAACCCATCTGATATGTCTCATCAGGTTAACATCTCTTACTGTGAGGCAGTGAATAAATCGAACAAGGTGAACTTAAGTGATGATAATATAGAAATCAATCCCAATTTACCGGCAGTCAATGACGATGATGAGGTACCTTTCAAACTTGTTGTGAATAAGCGCCATAAGTGTAAAGTGATTGTTGGCACCGGAGTGAATTCTAGTGTATCCTCTCTTCAAAGTGCCACAAGGCAAGTGCACCTTCATGTTTGGAGACTTGCACTTAATACTACAGAGAGTGAGGTGCTGAACTATGTGAAGAATAACAGGTTGTGAGGCAGTGGTGCATAAACTTAACGCGAAAGGTGATTACTCATCCTTTCGAGTATCAACAAACTCGGATTTCTCGGAGAAACTGTTTGACCCCACAAATTGGCCTGCCGATGTTGCTATTAACAAGTTTTACTTTAGGAAAAGTCATTTCAATCCTTTCCTCTCATTAACAGCTTCCAATAATAAAATTGAAAATCGTTCCTCTAGAATGGTTAGTAATAGCACGGTCCACGATGCTCTTTTGGTCCGCGATGCTCTTCCGGTCTGCAAAGCTGTCCCGGTCCATATTGCCGTTCCCGTCCAGGATGTCGTTCCCGTCCAAGATGTCGTCCCCGTCCAGGATGTTTTCCCGGCCATCATTACCTCTCCGGAGCCTAATGCCATCTCGTTTCCTAACAGTGTCCCGGTTCCTAACACCGTACCATTTCCTAATGCTCAAGTTCACGATGCTGTTTCTAACGATAGATCTAAACCCAACGATAGGCCTGTTACTCGAGGTCAGAGTGGTATTGTTAGATCTAAGAAATTGTGACTAGGCACAAGTAAGGGTGCTCTCTCCAACTCTATATTATTAAATTTGTTTTATATAAATATTCAGTGCTTGAGGAATAAGGGCCTTAACCTTGAGCTCCTACTTCAGGAGCTTAATGTTGATGTCTTGATACTTTCTGAACATTGGTTTAGAGCAAATGAAATATCTGTGTTTCATATTCATGGTTTTAACCTAATAACATTCTTTTGTCGTCAGCAATTCAAGTGTGGAGGAGTGGCCATCTATAGCAAACCCTCTGTAAATATGAAGTGCCTCAGTTTTAACAAGAGCATTGAAAAAAGTTTTGAATGCTCAGTTGCTTTAATCAATATTGATACCTATTGTTATGCTCTTTTGTCCATATATCGTTCTCCCAGCAGTAATACTAATGATTTTTTTACGTGCCTACATGATGCCATTATATTTACATCAATGAAAAATATCAATGGCATGATATTGATTGGTGACATCAATATTGATTTATTGAATGAATCCTCTGAAAAGGCTGATCTCATAAATCTTCTATCCACTTTTGGACTAAAGGTAGTGAATGACAATCCTACCCGAATCTCACCCAAAACTCAATCACTTATTGACTATCTAATTTCTGATTTACCTCCTAATACCTTCACTTGTGAAACCATCTTTACAGGCTTCTCTGACCATCTGGGCCTAAAAATAACCATTAAATTAAATCAAACTCTCTTTCAACCCAACCCCATGTACATATGTAAACGTATCTTTGATGACTATTCTACTAAAATATTTCTTCACCACCTCTCACATGAATCTTGGGATGGTGTTCATAACACAAGTGATGTCGATTCTAAATTTAATGCTTTCATGCAAATATTTACTCTCTGCTTTAATGCAGCCTTTCCTGTTAGAAAAATCAAACAAAATGTAACAATGCTTAAAAGAAAGTTATACTCTCCTCATCTCATTATCAGGTCCCAATATGTTCGTGATTTATATTTTCAATATAAATTTGTTGACTCTAATCTTCATGGCGCATACTTATATGCCCTAAAGGAATTTAGAATACACTTATTAGCCGAGAGAAAAGCTGCAAATGTTAACTACATAAATAAATCCAAAAATATGATTAAAGCATCATGGAACATTATCAAACTAAATTCCAATGCTGCAATCAACAATCTAAGTCCTTCTCACATCGAATTCAATGGGATATCAGTTTTTGACCCAATGGATATAGCTATGAATTTCAACAATCAATTTTGCCATATTAATACTAATGCAGCATCTTCTCCTGAATATCCCTCCAGTAATACCTGTTCGGTTTTCACACCTTCTGTTTTTCTTCACCCCACTGATCCCTATGAAATAATAGGTATCATCAAATCTTTTGAAAATTCCTTTTCTTGTGGTATAGATGATATTCCTATGATTGTTGTTAAGGAAAGCTCTTTTATCATTGCACCTATCTTATCTGACATAATCAATCTATCCTTCAGCTCTGGCCAGTTCCCTACTAATTTAAAATTTTCTTGTGTGTCTCCAATACTAAAAAAGGTTCATCCTCTGACTCAGAGAACTATAGACCCATCTCTATTTTATCCGTATTTTCCAAAATATTTGAAAAATTATTTTTCAATCGCATACTGCTTTTCCTCAATTCCTTCAATTTGTTAACTCCTAATCAACATGGATTCAGGAAAGAGAAGTCTACATCTACTGCTGCCCTCAACCTTAGCAACAGAATATACCAATCTCTCAATAACAACAAGCATACTTTAGGTATATTTTATGACCTCAGTAAAGCTTTTGACAGAATTGACCACAAAATGCTTTCGGTGAAACTTTGGAACTTGGGTATCAGAGGCAAGCCCCTAAATTGGATTATTTCTTTTCTAAGTAATCGTCATCAGATTGTGAAGTTTTCCCAAAGAGCTAGAAATGGCTCTACCATTGCCTTTTCTTCACCTCTAAAAGTCAACATCGGTGTCCCCCAGGGATCAATTCTTGGACCCTTACTATTCATAATTTTCATGAATGACCTTCCTAACAAATTTACAGAATGCTCTCCAACCTTGTATGCTGATGATACATCCTGCCTGGTAACCGCTGATAGTTTCCCACTTCTGACAGAGTTTGCTAGTAGATCAGTCAACCAAATGTTGCAATGGTGCAATCTAAACAATCTTGACATAAATATCAATAAAACCTCTTACCTGCTATTTCACAAAAAAAAAAACTATCCCACCCTGTAGCCCCCTTCTTAAAATGAGCAGTAAAAGCATCTCTAGAAACACGTCAACTAATTTTCTTGGGCTACTTATTAATGAAGAGTTGGATTGACTAGATCACATTAATGGAGTTGCTAAAAAAGTTTCCACTGGTGTTTTTATGATAAGAAAGTTGGCCCCAATACTTCCTATTGAAAGCTTACTATCTCTCTACTATGCTAAAGTGCATTCTTTGTTAAGCTATGGAATACTATTTTGGGGTAATTGCAGACTGGCTAGTAAAGTCTTTTCTTTACAGAAACAAGCTGTCAAAGCTTTATGTAGAGTGTCTTACTGCACACACGGTAAACCCTTATTTTCATCTCTCAATATCTTAACTTTACCATCCATTTACATTTTGAGCTGTGCAACTTTAGTTAGATCTAATCATCAACTTTTTCCCACAAATGCAGAACATCATAGCCATTTCACTCGTTCATTATTTTACATTCATATTAATGATTACAATAATGTACTTTGTCAAAGAGGCCCTCACCATTCAGCCTCGGTAATTTATAACAAATTACCTGGGGACATAAAATCAGTTTCATCCCACAAATTGTACAAAAGTAATGTAAAGAAGTTCCTTCTGAAGAAAACTTATTATAATGTTTGTGAATACCTTGATGATTGTGTGTGAAATTTTTTCCTTTTATTTGATCTTTTTTGATGTATGTTATCAATCTTGTATCTTGCTTTGTATTTTTTTTCTTTCTTCTTTTCTTCCCCCTCCTATCTTTTTTGTAATATTTAGTGACGAAACCATGCAAATGTATTTGCCAACGGTGAAATAAATTATATTATTATTATTATATTATTATTATTATTCAATCAAAAGCCGATGCATGGGTCTTCTTTTTTTTAAGTATTCTACCACCCAAAAAAGTTTCGTCGAAATCGAAGGCCCAAGTTACGTAGTCTCCCTTTGTCAGTAAAAGTAAATGATTGAAATTGAAATAAAGCTAATAAACATATAAATAACAACATTTGTTTTTAATTAGTGTGGAATGACTAACACTGAACAGAGAGTGAAGTATGAATAAAGGCAACTGAAAAATATGTTGGGACTGTAATAAAAGACTAGCATTTAAGAGCTTTATTTTAAAATTTTTCAAAAAATTTTAGTCTTGAGATACAAACTGCACTATATCGAAAATGCGCAAAAAACATGCTAAATGGGGCACACCTGTAATTTTAAAATGCAAATGAAAATTATGCTGCATTGCCTCTCGTAAATGTAACTCCCATATAAACTTTGGAGATACAAAATCAAGATTATATTCTATTGGTAATAGATATTATATAATAGATATAATTTAGTAATTACTTTTAAATGTAAATATTTCTAGGGATAACATTGTATTTTTTAAACTTGATACTTGAACAAAAACGTTTATTTAAAAAGATGAGTATTCCATATTTGCCAGAGTTGATTAGACATTCTTGTTTATTATCCATACCAAACTTGACCTCAATTATTTTAATCTGAACCTTTCTCAATTTCATCATTTTTTATTTACAGAAGATATGGAAAAAGGAGTATGTAGATGTTGCTCAAGCCAAGGAAAACATTATTTCTTCTGTGCAGTCATGGGTTGCTCTCCGAGGGCATAATGTGGAAGCAGTTAGTAATAGAGGTTCTATTCAGGACTCTCTATCCTCACATCCACTGCCAAGGATACTGAAAATGTAAGTGGAATCCTAACGCTGCTATTTAGTGGTGATTTTTAGCTCTGGTTGATATATTGGTATATTGATTATTCCAACAAATTTAGTTTGTGTTTTAACAGCTTGTATATGCTTGAATGAGTGTGTGTATGCAATTTTTGCACATTTCCTTGTTTGAATTATTCTTCTTTTCTTTTCCATGATTCCTAAATTCACGCAATATATTCTAGATCAGTTGTAGGAAAACTTATCATGCTGTGACCTCTTTTTATTCGTTCATTCAATTGATAGCACCCTCTCCTTAGTTTAATCCCTAGCTGACAAAAAGTTCACTTTGGAATAACTACCATATTTACTTATATCCAAGACAAGGTTTTTACCCAATTTCAGCTTGCAAAACCAAAAAGTGGTATACTGTGGATTCTTTGCAGTCAATTCATCATGCGTCAATTTGTTGCACATCAATTCATCACACGACAAACTCATCACGCATCAATCAGTAGTAGAATACAGTTTTTGGGTTATATTTTTCCATATGTTTACACATGAGTTTTGATTTTTCAAGGTTTAAGGTTTATTTCTTTCATTCATTAAAATATGTAAATATGGACCGAATTTCTTCATTTTTGCTTTATTTGAAGGCTAAAACTATAAAATATCTTATTCTTGCAATATTTTGATGTTACACAGAAGAATTTTTCAGAAACACATTTCTTTTCAAAATTTTATGGCTTTTTCGTACTCTTTCTGGGTGTTGCCAAGGCGACTCACATTGTTGCCTCCGATTCAGTCGGCGTCTATTAAGCCTTCAAATAGATGGAAGAATATCGTTAATCCCTTCGCGCTGTTTATGAAGCATTGAAATTATAGTTGTAGTAATGTCAAACTTAATAGATTGCAACATTAATTATTAAAGATTATTATTATTCAGTAAACTGCATGTGGGCTGTGTGCATTTTTAACGATTGACCAGAAGAAAAAATCTTCTTTCTTTATTTCAATACTGGAATGTGACCTTTTTCGTGAGGGAGAGACAATTAAAATTGCACATATAGATTATAAAAACAATCATGACATTCAAAATATCAGTTGTCTAATTTTATATAGAGAAATTGGCTATTATTACTTTTAAACATGCAGATTTCTGACTGACTTCACAAATGTTTTTGCAAGTACCACTAGTTATATTTATAATGCTCATTATTTACAGTTTTTAAAGTAAACAAACATGATAACCATCGACTTAATACTTCTGTAGCTCACTTTTTTCGATAACAGTTGAAGTTGCTGGCAACTAGTGACCAAATTAGAAATTATTGGCTAATGAAAAAGCATCCTGCAAGTATGGTTTTTCATAACTTTTATGAGTATGACATGGAAAATGTTTGTTCTTCACATATGAAGTTGCTGGTTTTTGACCGAAATATTTAATGATTTGATGCTATTATCTTTGTATTTTGAACGTAATTTAAGGAAGTGTTGTTTTTTTAGGTTTTCATTGTTTATTACGAATTTTTAATTTAAATCTAAGAATTGCTATCATATTGTAAGATTTTCTGCCTTGTATTTTGAATGCGATTACTAAAAGAAATGTTATAACTTTATTAAGCTACGTTTTGATTTTCCGTTATGCATTTCTAACGTAATTTGTAAAAGAAATGGAACCACTTTTTAATGCTAGTGTTTTTTTGCTGCTTGGAAATGTTTGTTGCAGAACCCAGGAAAACATTTGTGCATGATGTACTCAACATTCCATTCCAATAGTTAAATTTAAATTAAACCATTTCTTTAGAATAAACAAAAGAAGAACGAAAATCACATGCAAGATTTAGTGGAGGTAAATTGTACCAGTGTGGAAAGAAGTGTAATCGCTTTGTTATGCTGGGTTTTCATTTGCTATTATGCATTTTAAAGGTAATTAAAAGAGTTTTTTTCACTTTATAATGCTAGGTTTTTTATTTGTGGCTACGTTTTCTTTTATTTTCTGTTAAAATGCATTATTTATGATAAAAGAGTGAATTTTTCAGGTTGGCTGAGAACCACTCTCTCATAATAACATGGCGTCTTATGGGAAAATAGGACTCGTATTTCGCGAATTTGCATTTCACGTCAGTTTTGTGGAACCAATTATTTGCGAAGTTCAAAAAGGTGGTTTAGTATTATTAATTAATTATTAGGTATTACTTTTATTAATTTTAAAAAGTACATTTTTAAAATTCTTTTATTTTCTCAAACTAAAATTTGTAGCAAACCATTTAAATTAATGAATGAACTAGTTAGTATACTTATACTGAATACATGTGTTCAAAATATACACCAAATACAGTCAGCGAAAAATTAGGTAGTAAAATCTTTTTTCTGTTTTCGTCTGCTAAAAAAGGGTTGTCTTGGATTTGGGCAAATTCAGTATTTCTACTACTACTAATGCTAGGAAAATGGCATACATTTTTTTTATTTAATTTAAATTAATATATTATCTATATATTAATAGAATAAAAAAATGAAATTTTTAATGCGAAGGTGACAGCCACTTTAACATGTGATGCCTCAAATTAAATGTCTCGACCTGCAGATTTGTAGGAAAATTATAAAATTGAAATCAGTCAAATCGTTGGCGAGATATTGAGTTTTTTTTGACAAGCTAAACTCTGCTCAACATATTTGTAGTGGTTGATGTTAAGGTGGCACTGCTAGCGGACATTAGATGCTGTGGGAAATTACGTGGCACTCCAAGCTTATTTTGTAAAAGGAAATAAACCTTGCATTTGCTAACCTTCATAGTAATGTGACAGGAGGCTAACTACCAAGACAATATTTAATCGAACCAACCAGCCGATTTATCGATGCGCAATCGCAATTATAATCATTAATATTGGCACTTACATAAACAATTCTGTGTATAATTTTCTAAAAATTAATTCTGGTAAAACAGTTTTTAATTCAGGTTGCCACCCTGTGTGGTGACCTTCTCAACCCCATCACGGGTCTTAGCCTACAGTTTGCCCAACTCTGTATTAGAGAACATCAACAGCTATAACGTATAAAACCAGATGTATATTTGTCTTTAAGGTCTTTCTTAGTGGTTATTGTATTTATGACTACTGCAATTATTTTTCAATTGTACTCTAGTCATAAGGCATCCATGATAATTCATTCATACACTGAGCTAATCTAAATTTAAGGTTCATTCACGTTATGCTCCCCTTCGTCAACTCTAACTTGTAAGGCCCCATCAAGCTCCCCTTGTATTATTTCATTTTCCAGTTATTCAACAACAGTTTGGCCAACCAGGGATAGCATTTGCCAATCTTAAGTCCGCCACACACCGAAAGCTGTGACATGCTATTCTAGACCCCGCTAGGTATGTCTACGCATCGCTTGCCTACAGCTAGTTCCACACCCCAGGTGCTACACCATGCTATGGGTATGTTGTCATGCTTCGACACATCCAACGGTAGTCACCTCCCGCGCGATTTCTGTGGCGTCTCTTTGGTGACGCATGCGCACTCCACTCATTTTCTGCCACTGCTAGGGCCAGTGCAGGGGTATTTTGTGCCCTAGGCGAACCTTCCAACCCCTTCCGTTTATGAGGGTCTATAGCATTGTATAGCATAGCACAGCATGGCGCCACATGGAGTAGCTTTCGATGTGTGGCGGCCTTTACGGAGAGAAGGAAGAAACTTCTTCTTTTAATGTCATTTGGAAAAGAATGTAAAAGTAAAAAAGGTTTGTCCTTCCTAAGATTCTGTTATTCTGTTATCTAGGGCAGTGGTTCTCAACCCGTGTGCCAGGCACATTTTCCAAGTGTGCCATGATACTTTGAAGAGAAATTGCTAATCTGTACGTCTTCCACCGATTATATACACAGTTTTAACAAAGAAACTAACACACAGTATTAAAACTAGTTGAATCCAGTCCAAAAGTAACACTGCTTTAAAAGGTTCATAAACAGTAAGCCTGACAACAACGTTGTCAGCATTGTCATAGTAACCGAATCCCTTGTGCATGAGTCATAGACAACTGATTGGTTTTCATTGCACTGTAAGTCTCTACGATGATATACAGTGGAAACCACTTAACACGAAAACGGATAACACAAAATATTGGTTAACAAGACATGCATGCTCAGTCCGTTCTAGAGCCTATGCTTCTCAGTGTATATTTATTCGCATAACGCGAAATGGTTAACACAAAATATCGGTTAACCCGAAAATAATTTTTGGTCCTAATAAAATAAATCCATGGAAATTCTTCGGATAACATGAAATGGCAGTTGAAACATGGTTTTCCCATGGTCTCTCAACTGCCGTTTTCCCAAAACCCCCAACCCCACGTAGATTTCCCATCAACGCACCAGTACGGAAAATCCTACTACTTCACCTACCCAGTGTACGAAATCTTTTCTATTCATCGAGATAATTTTAAGTTTTAATTTTATATTTTTATTAAAATTAAATAATCCATATTAAAATGGCCAATAAAGTCCGTAAGCAAAATGCACTACCGCTAAAAGTGAAAATGCAGCTCCTTGAAGTGATAGATCCAAAACAGACATTTGAAAATGGACAGATTTATTACAAGAAAACATAATGATGAAAAATATGAAGAACATATTAAGGAAAAACCCAGTACCAGCAGTACCAAGCCAAGTAAGATTTGTAAGGTTTCTCACATGTATATGGACAGTTATTTGAGTCTGGGCTTTTCTTAGTGTAGAGTTAAAGATTGTCCTGTCCCAATGTGTGTTGTGTGCGGTGAGAAACTATCAAATGAAGCCATGGTTTCCTGCAAATTGAAGCAACATTTCACCACAAAACATGCACATCTTGAAGGAAAAGATTTGAACTATTTCAAAAGGTTGATGGAACTGCATTCTAAACAAGCGAGTTACTTAAAAAAAACTTTAAAGTGTCTGATAGAGTTCAAGTTGCTTCTTATCAAGTCGCAGAAATCATAGCTCAAAAAACGAAGCCCCATACTATAGCTGAGTTACTTATTTTGCATGCGTGCCATGTGATAGTTAGGACAATGCTCAGTGATGAAGTGGGACAAGAAATTGCCAAAATTTTGCTTTCTAATGATACAATTTGAAGGTTAGAAGATGTCATCTAACATAGAGGAAAATATTTCTAATAAGCTTAAAATGTCGAACTTTGCTTTGCAAGTTGATGAGTCAACTGATATTAGCGGAAAAGCACAACTATTAGCATTTGTTCTCTTCATTCATGAAAATGAAATAATTAGTCAATTTTTGTGTTGCAGAGAACCCCCAGAACACACAAGAGGTCAAGATATATTCAATACATTGACTTCTTACTTAGAATGTTTGGAAATTTCATAGAAGATATGTGCAGGAATTTGTATCGACGGTGCTCCATCCATGTTAGGATCTGCCAAAGGCTTCGTCTCACTTGTAAAACAACAGAATCCAACTACAATAACTAGGTACCCATTGTTTTTTGCACAGGGAAGCTCTTTTTGGAAAGACATTAGGTGTTGAATTAAAGTCTGTATTAGACCAAGTTGTCGGAATGGTTAATATTGTGAAATCAAGACCTCTAAAGACCCGTCTCTTCAAACAGCTTTGTAATGCTATGGATTCACAGTATGACTATTTAGTTTTACACACAGAAATAAGATGGCTGTCAAAGGGAAGAGTGTTGGATTGTGTATATGAACTTATAAAAGAGTGTTACTATTTTTTGAAAGAGAAGGAAACAGTGATTTTTGTGAATATCTTAGCTATAAACTTTGGGATGCCAAATTAGCATATTTGGCAGATATATTTAGGTATCTGAAGTGTGAACACCAGCATGCAAGAGCGGAATGGAAACATCCTGACTTATACGGATAAGCTACTGGCATTGCAGAGAAAAATAGTCATCTGGAAAAAGAGGGTTAGAGAAGGTAATCTTGAAATGTTTCCTCTGATTCCAAAAACCCATATGGAAAAAATTGTTGCTCTCGTGGTGGAGAATTCATGAACTCTAGAGCACAATATCGAGCGTTACTTTCCATCCTTGACTACAGAGAAATACAACCCATTCAAACCAGCAGGACTGGTCAAACACTGAAGGGGGCCCAGATGCAAATATCCATGGGCCATGGGAGGGAGAGAGGGAGAGAGGGAGGGAGGGAGAGAGGGAGGGAGGGAGGGAGAGAGGAAGGGAGAGAGAGAGAGAGGGAGGGAGAGAGAGGGAGAGAGAGGGAGGGAAGGAGGGAGGGAAAGAGAGAGAGAGGGAGGGAATATTTAGTTTTACACACAGAAATAAAATGGCTGTCAAGGGGAAAAGTGTTGGCTAGTGTATTTGAACTTAAAGAGTTGTTACTATTTTTTTAAATGGAGGGAAACAGTGATTTTTGTATCTTAGCTGTGAACTTTAGTGCGCCAAATTGCATATTTAGCCAAAATATTTAGGTATCTGAATAGTGTGAACACCAGCATGCAAGAGTGGAATGAAAACATCCTCACTTCTACGGATAAGCTACTGGCATTGCAGAGAAAAATAGTCATCTGGAAAAAGAGAGCTAGATAAGGTAATTTTCAAATGCTTCCTCTGATTCCAGAAACCTATACGGAAGAAATTGTTACTCTTGTGGTGGAGCATTTAGCAACTCTAGAGCACAATATTGAGCAATGCTTTCCATCCTTGATTACAGAGAAATATGACTGGGTAAGGAACTTATTCACACCAGTGACAACTGACTTATGCATTTTTACTCTCTCCGAAGATGAGGAGTTAGCTTTTCTTTCAACTGATTGCACTCTGAAAATCAAGTACGCCGAATTGTCTCTGGATATGTCCTGGATTTCTGTTAGAGAAAAATATTCAGAAATTGCAAAAAAAAACTTGGACAGTTTTCTACATCCTGTGTGAGTTGGGGTTCTCGACACTTACAAACATTCAATGCAGAAAAAGGGAACGGTTCAATTATGTTGAAGATGAAATGAGAGTGTGCTTATCACGGATAAGTCCTAATATCAGTGCAATCATTAGAAAACGCCAAGCCCAAGTGTCACATTAGGTAAGATTTTAAAATAGATTTTTAACAAAACTTCATCATTTGTTCTGTTTTATGATATAACTTAATTTGGTCGATTATATATATGACATAATATAATGAATATATGTATTTTTATGATAAATCATAGTTCTTTATTCAAATCTAATTCTAGTGTGCCATTTTACTTTTTTAAAACCTTTACATTGTTTACTATGTTGAATCAGTGTGTCTAGTATACGCATACTGGGATTCCCCGAGCCAACCGTCACTTTCTCATACCTTTGCAAGTGTAAATTTCAGTCTTTCAGTGTGGCGAGATTTTCAGTTTTTTTACAGTAACCCCATTATGAAATGAACACATTCTGCATAAAGAGGAAAGTGATCGCATTTGGGGAAGAAACATCTAATCTTGCTGCACATTGGTGCTACGAGATTGTCGAGTTGAATGTGAGATGCCGGAGGAGAGAAAAAGAGAAGCATTTATACTTTTTAATATTTTTTACACAAAAGATCTTTGAAAACCAAAACATCTGTACACCCTACGATAAATTTTCCTTGTGTGCCCTAGTGAAAAGTGGCAGTCAGCTCACAATCGGCATCAGCTTAAATTCGAATATATATGATAATTTTAGAACATAAAAACAAGAAATGGGTTTAAATTACAATTAATTAAAAATTTTGGTACAGTATAATATGATTACATTATAATGAATTAATAAATATGGAATCCACTCTGCTTTTATTTTTGAAAAGAACGACATTGTGTTGGCAGAAATACATAATGTCAATATACTGATGTATTGAAATTTTTGTTTTTAATGATTATGTGATTATTAAGAATTGACCATGTTCATTTATTTTGTTCTAGGCTCCAGTCATGTCCTGATGTGTCTCCTTTGCCTTTCCCTCACATTTCTGCTTCAGTAAGTTCAAATCATTTGCAGATTATATGTGGGAATGAAATGTCGTCCAAAGCCATCAGATCGTGCCTCATCCCTTTGATAGAATGTGCTAGGTAAGATTGAACATTTGTTATCATTGATTGAACATGATGATCTTTTTTATATAAGGAAACTTATTATGCCATATTATTTAACCAATGGTACAAATACTGAAACATATACTTAGTGTATTCACTTGTGCAATACCCGCACGCATGCGATGCCCGCACCCCCATTTTTAGAGCTAAAAATCAGGAAAAACTGGAATTCGTGTGATATCCACACTTCCGAAATTTTGACTTTCATATTTTAGGGGAACATTGGTTGAATTGTCTATCTGATGCCAAGTTTGATGATACAATTACCACAAAAAGCAAATATTTAAGAAATGACAAAAATTATTTTTAGTACTTTTTTAATGTATGTAATCATGAATAATGGACATCCATTGTCATTATATTGCACAGAGACAACTCAAAACCTATTTTGGAGTCTAGCGCCTTAATATCGCAGAAAGGTTCAATTTTGAACCATTGCACATTCTCAAGCTATTTAAATTAAAATGAGTAATTTGCACTAATTTTGCTATATCACGCTAACTGACCCAATTTTAACCTAGAAAAAGTGTGAATTTTATGGAAATAAATGTAAATCGTTTATGCTCAAAATAAATCTCCCAGAGATCAAAAAATACCAAAAATAAACCGGTCACTAGATGCATTATGACCTGATTACATAGAAGCGTTTCTCACATTTCTGTGGATAAAATGTATCACTTAAAGCTTTCAGAAAGCACAAACGTAAAACACCAACAGCTATTTAATCACACATTTACATCGCAAGATTGTGTTCTTTGCTTTTATACAGAATAATAAAAGTATGTACATATATATTTTTAGGATTGCGTAACGTAGAAGGAACCCAAGAAAATTCACTTACGATAAAATGTGATTTGAGCATGTCACGAATTAAAAGGCAATCTAACAGAATTCGTTTGTTTGTAATGAAAAACATATATGTAATTCAGTTGTTTATTTCTCTTACATCACCTTTTCTATGAGAATGAATGACACTCACTATATACGTAGAATATATACGTAATTTAGGTTTACTACAGGCAGCTGGCAAGGAATTTAAAATAATACCTGATAAATACCTATCGTGCTTATTATATTATTCTACGCATTAAAAAAATGCCTTGGTTATAAATCGGGAAAATAACACGTTAGTAGGCGTTTAGCGGGTTGCCTACCCTAAAAAGCTGAAGGGCCACTATCGTATAATGCCCGCACATCCTTTTTTGATGGGAAGTTGTGGGGGAAAAAGTGCAGGTATTACATGAGTAAATACGGTACTTCGTTTTCTTGACTTTAAATTAGTATATAAAAATGGCCTATCATTATATAAGTTGCAAGATAAAAACAGTAAAATTTCTGAAGAGTAAAAATCAATTGGGTTAAGTGCTATGTCAAAAACTGTTCTTTTAGCCCAAATTCTGATAGCGCACAGATGTCTCAGAACGCCTCTCATGCGCTAAGCAAGGCATGCCTGTATATGTTTACATTAATTTGAATATTATTCATATTAGTCCATTTCAAAAGCTCGCCTAAATCTAGCTGCGAGAGACAGTAAAAATATGTCAATAAAATATTTTCATTTTAAATTTAACTATTTGTAATATTACATGTTTCTATCTTAAAAGCTTCAATGTGAGTTAATAAAATTGCACATTCATATACATTATAACTGTCTGCTCGTTTTCATCTAATACGTATTGTATACAGCACAATGACAATGAATAGCTATTATTAATATTATTCTATTCTTCAGCAAATACTATTATGATTAATGGCAGTTTTTAGCAAAAAGATCAAATTATATTAAATAATTGGTAACTGAATTTTAATAGAGCAATGTAAAACAAATTATTATTATTCATTATAATCACAGTACAACAATATTTTGATTTAATATAAGAACAAAATGCAGAACTACATCTTTGCTTAACTCTTAACTCAGCGTGTCCCGGCACTCTGTGCACCATTCTATTTACAATTAATCGTAAAATGTTACAGCTGAGATGAAACGTTTTTTTATGACCAATTACCCTATCACTAACAAGTTAGCTAATTATGAGCCAGATTACTGCTCTGGTGACTGTTTTTTCTTTTGCCTACAAATCGTTTGTTTTGTTGCAGTTGCGTTAAGTGGAGGAAACGCAGTTGAGAGTTAATCACGTCTTATGAATCTAAAATTTTCTTAAACACGGTAAAGTAGAAGTTGATTGCATAAATATGTATGAATTTTTCCTAAACTATATTTATAATTAATAAAGATTCTATGTAACATATGAAACACTCGAAAATTATGTTACAAAATGCAAATCTGATTCCTTTTTTAAGGAATGGCGTATGTAATATCTCTGTAAAAATCCTCATCAATAGAAATCATTCTCATTACTTTCCGGATACCTCAATGTTTCTTCTGTACATGAAGGCACTTATGCTGAATAAAATCAAAAACTCTTCTGACGGAGGAAGCCTTCTTTCACTTTCAGCTGCAAACAAGAACACTGCACAGACTTGCTTCTTTGCAGAGTTTAATGAAAATGACTGAGAGGCAATACTGCAGTCTTTTCTTAAGTATATGGAGGGAGTGCAGAGGAAGGGTAAGAATGTGGGTTTTTCATGTGAGAATATTCCTCTTTGGTTATATAGATGAAGAACTTGGATTCCCATAGCGATATATGAGTGAAAGTAACTAAGGATGGCCTGGAGTCTTTAATACAGGCACAGGACACATGTGAAGACCTCCTACTAAACCTTTGGCCAGCTAAAAACGCACAGGCGAGCAGCTCATATGAACCCAGCCTAAATACTGAAAAGAAGCCACAAGCCATAGGGTGCATGCCCTAAGTAACAATAAGGAAAAGCATAGATTAAGTAAGAGAAAAGGAAGCAATAAATGCACCCCTTTCTCACAGGACTCCTACGGCACCAAAATTCTGACCTGTTCATAGTAGGTTTGTTCCAAGATAGGAGTAGAACAATGAGAAAGACAATAAAACCGAGGATCTGCAGGGCACTTTGTTTGGAAGGTTTACGGCTGGCCTGGGATTCCCAATTCCCCTTGCCATTTACGCATATGAGTGCTTAAGCCGATGAAAGCTGATGGTGAGCACGGCCGAGCCACCCCTGAATTTGAAGCATCTAAACTCTTGTCATCCACCCCCAATTATCAGCCGCCCATGTGCGGTGCACATGCCAGCCCTGCTGATCCTGAATTATACCAAATTTCATTCATGATTTCATTTATTAAGTCATTTTTGGAGTACCAGTTACTCAAGTTACATTTGAAAAATGGTTCTTGTCATTAAGATTTATGTTATCTTTGAGAGAAAATTTAAGGGAAACTACTTTGGAAAATATTCTGCTTGTTTGATTAAACCATCCATTTAAAATATTATTAGATTGCTCATTTAATATATTAAACTTTAGAGCTAAATTATTTTTTGTACCCAAGTATTATAATCATATTTTGTTTATACCTTTTTGTATGTGGGTTTGATTTTTAGAATTAAATTCTTAATTAACCGACCGAAAGTTCATATTTTTTCTTTTTTATACACTGTTATGCTTTAACAAACAATAGCTATTACAATTAACCATTAATAATGTGTATTACAAAAACCATGTGTATCATAAAACAAATATGTATTGATTATTTAAATAATATTTTATTGCAATTAAATGTTTCCATAACACTATATAATATTATCTTATGCCATTTTTTGTTATTTGTAATGTTAAGTAACATAATTCTGTTCCCTTTAATGTTACCGAATACCGTAACATTATATATTGCTGTTCGATCCCTGTCTCCGATCACACCCATAAAATGTGGCATTCATTTGCTTTCCCCTTCCTTTTTTTCTTCTTGTATCTTCCAATTAGGTTATTCTCTCTTTATAACTCTGAGCACACGGCCCTGGATTGTGCCCTTCTTGAGCTTCTGCCCTGTCTTTATCAAGATGTTAACATCGAGTTCACTCGCCTAGTTCGATGTGGACAGCCTGTATCTGGTGAAAGCAGCAAAACACTCGTCAAATGTTCTTCCCCTGCCAGGATCACTTTTAAAGTCAGTAAAGTGTTTGTATTTTAACATTCCTTAAAACTTTTCTGGGCTTTAGGATTCTTGAAAATAGTTAATTGGCAAAAAAATATGGATGGCCATCAGATCAAAACACCTCTGTAGAGGTTATAAAGTTAGGTTTAACCCATCCTTGGTTTTGTTTCAGAATAAGATGAATCACAGTGAACATTTTTATGAATGATACCCTCCATTCTTTTTCTCTACATCTGTCTTCTTTTGGTTGCTTGCTCAGAATTTTGGAGATCTTTAGGCCAATGTTGTCTTTCTCTAGTTAAACAACGTCTTCTCCATTCATTTCAATCAATATATTTTTTATTTATTACCAAAGATACTAAGTGGATTTTAAAAATAGTTTTTTTATGAATTACTTATCAGTTCCTTCAAAATTTTATAAATATGAAATTTTCCTCGAAAGGAAGAAATGTATGATTAAGACATATGACATCTTGAAGTTTATGTCAATAAAAACTTCACTATGCCACCAATAGTTGTCAAGTAATAATCAAATTTTGTTGTTCTATGAAGAAAGCGGAGATGCAAACCAATGTGAGGCAGACTTAACTACCATATTAGTCCGAATATAGTCCCCCCTTTTTGGCCAAAATATTAACAAGGAAAATAAGGGTGGAGACTATATTCATGCCCAAAAAATTAGCAAACGAAAATATCACCACTGGCAGTAAGTATAGGTAAAAATTAAGTTCCTCACTTGATCTGATAGTTTTACGGAGAATTTCTTGATACATATGCCTCAGTAAGTCGATTCTTTTTGTTCACTCTTTGGAATCCTTGCCTTAACGTTCATATTTCATAATAGTGGGAATTGAAGAAGTTTTCGCTTTGAAAGCATTGATTGGTCAACTTCATCCCTTCCCTAACTCACAAATATGCAAATATTGATATGTGGTGGTACCACCTATCGTTATTTTAGAGAAAATGTCACTACGACGAAAGAAATTATCTTCGTTACCCATCAATCCATAGTGATCCATAGGGCTGTAGGCAATTCTGAATCTTGGAACAATAAAAGTTGGTATTTCTTTTTAGCAAATTTTCTTAAAAGAAAAATGTGCTAATGTGACCACATTATCTGTCTGTGGAAGATCAACTTGTTTGTTTTAAGAGATAGTATTTGAAAAATTCCTTCTCAATTAGATAACTCATATCAATCTATGATTTTTCCACAATTGGATTTTCCAATTAGTTCATAGGCTTTCCACTAGGTGGCTTCAAATTTTAGAAAAATAAAAAAAAACTTGAAAATGGTATTGTAGCTAAACCACTGAAGCTAGAAGAGTGAAGATGGGAAATTCTAGTGAGGATCTGCTTTACAGTGTTCCCCTCTCCCCAAAGATGCCTGAACCTTTGAAATCTTTTAAGAAATATGCTTCCACTTCTTGCTTTAGCTATGGTAACTTACTGCTTTGAAATTCTCTCCATGTAAAAGAACTGAAGCTTAACGTTTGGACGATGCATCCCAGCTTATATCACACCAAGATAGGAGAAATGGAATTATGGTATTAATGTGTATCTGTAAATACTAAATCATTATGGACTAATTTTTAAAGTTGTATGTAACAGTGTGCCCTCAAGGTAAATGCCAAAGCCACAAAAAATATCATCCTGCCTGTCAATAATACTATAAATTGAGTGAGTTTCATGATGAAGGTAATCTTCCTCACCATTCCCATTTGGCAGTTGTGAATTGTATTAAGGAGACAAACTTATGCACCAAGTTGAAAGGGGTGCCAGTGGTGTATTGGTTAGGATGCTGGCTGCTACTAGCCTACTGCTTGAAAAGGCAGCGGGCATGAATCCTGTGCAAGTAGGATTTTTTCAAGGTCACCCTGCCCCCTGTTCATGTGGTTTGAAGAGACTGCCCAAATTCAGCATTCCATCCTTCCAAAGGGACGTTAAGCCATTGGCCCCCTTGATGTTCTTCATTAAGAGTAGGCTAATGCTGGCACTGCCTTTCCCTCCTCCCTTGTGATTGTGTGCGGTGTGGAAGGGGTTATGGCTATAATAATCCAAGAGGTTGATTATAGTTGGGAGCATGAATGAAGGTGGGTGAATCATGAATCATTGCTGCCAAACCGCTAGCCTGCATAAGCTTACGCTCGGAAAACAACGCATGACACACGAAATCCTATGCCACAAGCATTCGCCGTTTGCTCTTGATGGCTGGCAACATTGTAACCAGCTGTATATGTTGAATCACCTGCATGCTCTGACTCGTTTTTGAAGTACTGATGCACTTTATATACGATTTCTCTGACTTGTTTATGCAAAAACCTTATGATTTCTTCCTTCACCCTCCATTTTAGAACACCACAAGACGGTACTATTTAAATCTCAATCAAAACACGCAAATAAACACGAAAATCATGCCACAAATGTAAGTACAGCCAAGAGCTGCTGTAACTGACTGACACTGATTGACCAAGTGAAGGAGCGAGAGAAACCACGTGACATTCCCTGCCTTTGTGCATCCAGTTGCCACCCACCTTCATTCGTGCTCCCAACTATAGCCAAAAATACACACACACATGCCAAGTTGAAAAGGCAATGATGTTTTGTAGTGATTTACATTTAAAATTAAATGCAAGTATGCAATATAAATGTATATTTATTGAATGTAAAGGTTTCTTTACAAAGCTTTCTTTCATTGTCATGGAATAGGTGAAAGAGTCGAAGATATGTGAGGATATAAGGGCTGGTCTGGAAACCAATATAGTTGATCGAGAAAAAGTGGTTTCAAGTGTCCTGCATCGGGCTCCCCAGGAAGCATGTGCAGCTGGTGTTCTCTTGGAGAATATGGTCAGGTAAATAAACATTCCTCCTGCCCATCTTAATCTATATTTTGCATTGCTGGTCTCTGTAATCATTTCGCAGTCTCTCTTTATTGAGAGCCTTTACCTGACTGTGGAAGTGCTTTTCACTTGCTCCTGTGAGCTCTTACAAATGTTCAAGCAACTAGAGTAGCAGTACCATTAGAGTTGTTGTAGTTGTAGTGTTAAGTATAACTAATGTTTACTTTATTCTATTTGTTATCCTTCCGTAAATTTTATTTATCATTCATTTAAGTTATCTAATTTTTTTTTGTTATATCATCTACGTTATAGTTTATTTTCTCTACCGTAATAGTTAACTTTTAAGTCTCGTATTTTTTGTTAGAAATTTCATTCTCTCCTTTAGAGAATGATAGTTATATCATAGTAGTTATTGTATATTAGCATATTCCTGTTATATTCGTAGGGTTGTTTTATTTTTATGCTCCATAGTATTTATATATTTTCATTGTTGTGTATAAGGGGAAATCAAAAAGTAAAAGCAATTTCCGTGTAATGATAATGCGCAATGTCAGAAGGTGATCTCAAGGTCATCATACTTACTGTGTGGTCAACCAAGTCTAAACATGTCTTCCCAGTTGCCAGTGCTCATTGTGTCTCATACAGTTAAGGGGTAAACATGTCAGCTCCACTTTCCGATTACACCATTAGTGAACAATGTACTGTCAGCAGATTTTTGTGGTCAGAAGAGGTCAAACCCTCGGAGATTTACAGGAGAATGTTAGCACAGTATGGTGTAAAGTCTATAAGTCAAAGAAAAGTGTACGAATAGGTGGAAAGGTTTAAAAGTGACAGATCAAGTTTGCTTCACGAAGAATGTTCAGCCCATCCAACAAGTTCAAGAACAGCAAACAATGTTGATCGAGTTAATGCTCTCATACAAGAAAACAGATGGAATACTGTTACTGGTGTTACTGAAATGTTAGATATCAGCTATGGATCTACATATTTGATCATGCACGATGACCTGAAATAGCACAAAGCTCATGCTATTCACAGTAAACGCAGAGGATTGCTGTCAAAAGGTGTTCTTTTGCATCATGACAATGCTTGACCTCATTTAGCTGCTGACCCCATTGAATCAATTCAAGAGCTTAAATTTGAAATTATTCCACACCCACCCTACAAACCAGACTTCGCCCCAAGTGATTGTCACCTTTTTGGTCCTCAGAAAAAAGCATAGCATGGGCATCGATTTTTACATGATGATGATATTAAAGAAGCAGTGCATGCCTGGCTGCAGGAATAACCGAAAACTTTCTTCTCAGGTGGAATTAAAAAGCTTGTGGGTAGATTTAACAAGTACTTGGTAAAGCATTTTTTCATTTACCCTCATATTATCATCTACTGTGCATGAAAGAGAATCATGATAATTACAGGCCGGTTTCATTAGCATCATTATCATGCAAAATACTCGAGCATATTATATTTAGCTCTGTTATGCATTACTTAGATGGTCGTTCATCTCTTAGGGGATATCAGCACAGATTCAGGAAAAGCAGATCATGTGAAATGGAATTAGGTCTTTTCATGAATGATTGATTGCGATGAGGAGAAAAAAATATTCAGGAAGATGCTATTTTCATTGGTTTCAGGAAGGCGTTTAATAAGGTCCCTCATCAGAAATTAATAGGGAAGCTTGTAAAATACGGTATCAACCCTAAAACTATGAATTAAGTTAGAGGCTTCCTCAGGAAAGGAGAACAGATAGTGGTCATTGATGGAATGCACTCATCACCCGTTCAAGTCATGTCAGGTGTTCCTCATGGAAGTGTGTTGGGCACTTCCAGATGAGCGGGAGATTCAAAATTTTTTTCTTAGGTAGGATTTTGTACAAAACCGAATAGAAAAAACGAAAATCTAGAAAAAGTGCAACAATGCGACCGCCAAAAATTCGCAATTGTTTAAACAAATTTTCAAGGTTTATGTATTTCCGCATGTGCTACGGAGTTGAAATTTTTTTTATAAGTAGAATTCGTAAAAAACGACATGGGGATTATACAAATTTTGATATTTTAATTTGTTTGGCAGTTAAAAATTCTTAAATTTAAAACAAATAGATAACTGTTTAGACATTTCGGGATGAGCTAGGAAGCTGAAATTTTCAAGTTATGTACAGAGTAGTGAATTTGCACAAATAAACATTTGAATCTCTCCATAAACATATTGCGGCGGCCGTTAAAAATGGTTAAAATTTAAACAATTGGAAAAATATTATTTCACATCTAGAAGTACTACAACTTTAAAATTTGGCAGAAATTTGTAGCATTATAGTACCTCATAATGGAGAAAGTATAATATTCTTAAAATTGCAAAGTTTTGGGATTGTTTTAATCTATTATTTTTACATAAGGGAAAAACGAAAACCCGTCTAGAGGAGAAATATTTAGAATTAAAAAAATATTTGTAATGATGAAATATGAAAAATGGATGTTTTTTTATGTTGAAATGATATGCTTGCAGAATGCAAGCACCAACTACTAGTATGTTATATCCTCCTCCTCCTCCTCTGTAAGAAACGTCTATATATAATGATAACATATAGGAGGCTACTAATGTTTAGGCACTTACAAATGAGCTGGAGATTTGAAATTTTTTCTTAGATAGGATTTTGTGCAAAACCGAGTAGAAAAAACGAAAATCTTGAAAAGTTTTAGAGGTAGGATTTGTAAAAAACAAAATAGGGATTATAGAAATTTTGATATTTTAATTTGTGTTGCTGTTAAAAATTCTTAAAGTTTTAACAAATAGGTAAATGTTTAGACACTACACGATGAGTTAGGGAGCTGAAATTTTTATATTATTTAGAGTTTAGTCTATGTAAACAAATAAACATTTCAATGTATCCATGAAATCGTTATTGTGGCCGTTAAAAATTATTTAAATTTAAACAATTAGATAAATATTATTTTACTTCTAATTGTCCTATAAATTTAAAATTTGGCAGAAATGTGTGGCATTATTAACCCAATGTGGGAAAAGTATAATATTCCTAAAATTGCAAAGATTAGTGATTGTTTTACTCCATTATTGTTCCATAATGAAAAAACGAAAACCGGTCCAGAGGAGATATCTTTACAATTAAAGAAAGATTTCTCATGATGAAATATCTCTGCTCTGCTGGGGGCGTCGAAGAGACATGTGAAACACACGAACACAAATAGACAAAAAAACACATGCAAGCTTATCGGGCCTATGCCCTTCTTCAGCGATAGAGTAACTGAGAGTGACACTCTGGGTGGGGAATGACAGGGTCATGTGGGGAGGTTGATGATTGGAGGAGGCGTGGAGTAGAAATGGTGGATAGCCAATAAGGAGGGAGTGTGGTGAGGTAAAGTGCGAATAGCTACAATGTAACAGAGGAGACCCTTTGGTGATACTGCTGCTGCCAACAACAAATCAAATACAATACACTGGCTAAATAACACAAAATATACTAACAATTATATTGCAGTGACATAATACACAGCAGAAATATAATACAATACTTAATAGAAATGTCCACTTAAGGAATCACAAATGATACGGAAAGAGTTCGATTCGCTGGGTAATCTCTCGCAGGTGCGTTCGCCTCGGAGTCCTCTCTCATTCTCCCCCACTCTCCGTCTATCTCTCTCTCGGCTCGCTCCTCGTCGCGAGGTTGTCTGATCGGGAATCACCTCTAGTTCGTGGTGAAGTTCGAGTAGAGGGCATTGCTCTTGCGAACGGTAATTGGTTCCAGGGTCTTGCTAGTAGTGTCCTCTTCTGGGCTAATGTCTGTTTCTATAAAAGAAGGAACTCTGTACGTATGCGCAAAGCTGGAGTACTCGCGCATGCCGGAGTGCGAGTGCATGCCGGGGTGCGAGCGTATGCAGGGGTTGCGTCCGTATGCAGGGGTTGCGTCGTTTGCTGGAACACGAAAAACTGATGGGGAACTCGATAAATTGTCAAAATTGGAAAAATGCTGCATCCCCCCTCACTTTCGATGAGTTCACTCACTGTTTCGTTCATCAAACAAAGTCTCACTCCAGAGTTTACAGACGCACCATCTTGAAGCACAGCATAAGAATCCAAAATAATCACAAAAGTTCCAAGGTACATTAACACAATATTATTATTACAATGTTACAAATTAATAAGAAAATATTATTTGCCAACAGGGCAAAATTGAAAATTAATAGCAACCATTAGACGAGGACGACAAGAAAAAAAGGGGTGCCAACCCTGGCATTGACCGATAGTTATGAAAATACAAGAGAGATTAAATAATTGGATGACTGGAAAATAGATTAAGCTTGCCTCACATTGTTTAAGTAGAGCACCTAGAAATTCACAGTATATAAAAAAAATATAAAAAAATCACTGTGAAAGGTAGTACATAGATAAACATTTTAAAGTATCCTAGCTGAATTGGGGCTGGAGTACACTAACCGTGGTAAATAGTACCAAAGGATATAACATGGCAAGGTTATTAAAATAATTTTGTGCCATGAGACATACATAGATGTCTGGATCCATCTATGATGTCTGAAAAGTGATTGACATAAGCAGTATTGTGGCAATTGGCCAAGTAGATATCAATTTATTTTACCAGGGCTGATTGGGATGATTATAAATCAACGGGTGATGAGGTCGCTAATTCTCTACGCCGGACATTACCAAAGAACAATAATTATTCATAGGAATCAGTGACTCTGTTAACAGGACAGGAAAAAAAACACCTCCAAGTGAAAATGAAAAACAAGACCCAAAATGCAATCACCCAAGAACTCTCTCTTGCTTGTATATCTAAACAAGCTCACAAAACAAAATAATTCTGAACATTAGAATACAATGGGTGATTCATTATTCAAAAAGCCAAAACAATGTCAAACTGTTATCAGATACCCACATAAAGTTTCTTAAATTGATTAACAATAGTATTTGGTAAGAGAGAATGACCAATATTACCTTTGGTCACCAAAGTATTACATAATACAAAGAACATTGACACGTGATCTTAAAAAATAAAAAATTATTATCTACCCGAAGGAAAATATTTCTTAACTTGACTAACATTTGCTATTCGAAAATAATTTGGGTTGTCTGGCTTCCTTAAAGACAGAGTTACAGGAGTGATTATCCTGTCAACCACGAAGGGTCCTTCCCATAGAGGAGAAATTTTGGCAGACATTTTATTAAGTTTGAAAACTTTCGGCACAGCTCTGAACACAACCTGTTCACCTGGTGAAAAGGCTTGTGTAGAATGTCTAGCATTGTGTTTGCTAGCAACACGCTGTTGTGACTTGGCTAAATTACTTAGCACCTTATTCCAAAGTTCCTGCCCTGAAGCTGAATTGCAATCAGCTGATGCCAACTCATTTGGCAAATCCCATTGAAGTGACAATGGGTGTGGAAGCTTACGACCCAAAAATACCTTAGCAGGTGAAACACCTGTAGAAGAGTGTTTAACAGAATTAAAAGCAAAAGTCAGCGAGGGTAGGAATGCATCCCATTTATCATGGGCATCACGTGTGAAAGCAGATAAGGCATACTTCAAATTTCTGTGAACTCTTTCTGCATGGTTGGGCCTGGGATAATAGGGGGCAGTATAAATATGTTTAATCCCTAGGCTAAAACACATGTCATAAAATAATTTAGACTTGAAAGAGGAAGCGTTACCTGAGACAATATATTTGGGAACCCCAAATTTAGAAAATACAAGCTTGGTTAGGATATCAACAACAGCTTTACTTGTTGAGTTTCTAACTGTTTGAATAATTACAAATTTACTAAAACCATCAATTATGGTTAATGCATAGGCATGACCAAATTTACTCCTAGGCAATGGACCAACAAAATCAATAAATATTTTTTCCCATGGATAAGTCGAGAATTTAGCTGAATGACAACCAGGAGGTAAACAATTTCTGGGTTTAGTTATTTGACAATCATGACAGCTTTTAACCCTTTTTGAAACATCTGCTCTCATATCCAACCACCAAAACTCACGGGAGATTTTATCGCAAGTCTTTGCACTGCCTAGATGACCACCAATAGGAAAAGAATGAAAATATTGGAAGATCATCTCTCTTAAAGCAAGAGGGTTTACAACTTGAGGCTTCTTAGAGCCCAGGGAATGGTGACGTAGTAAGTCGCCTTGCAAAGAATAATTCGGAATGGTTTTCCCTGATCTGATTTCCTCTATTATTTTGCACAAGTCTCTGTCCGAAGCCTTATGATGGCAAATATTAGTGAAGGACAATGGAATATGTTGCAATAAACAGGAAATTTCAACGGGGGTTGGATCAGAATGGTGATCCAAGATTCTAACCCGTGGCAAGCAATCAGCAGCCCTATTTTTAGAAGCAGAAACATGATGAATTGTGAAACAAAAACAAGACAGCTTTAAAACCGCACGACCTATTTTCCTTAATTGTTTAGGGTGATTAAACAGCCAGGTGAGAGCAGCATTATCAGTATACAAATGAAACGGTCTTGTCTGCAGGTATGGCTTAAATTTTTGAGTTGCAAAGCAACAGGCCATACATTCCAATTCATAAGTGGACTAACAAGACTCTTGAGCATTGAGTGTTTTGCTAGCATAAGCCACCGGTTTAAAATTACCATCAATCAGCTGATCGAGAGTGGCTCCTAAAGCAATACTGCTAGCATCCACAAAGATATGGAAATCTGAATTAAAATTAGGCAAGTGAAGAACTGGAGGAGAGGACAAGACATTTTTAAGTTTCATAAAGGAATCGGAATGGGAATCAGTCCATTGAAAAGTGGCATTCTTTCTCCTCAAGGCATTCAGAGGAGCGGCCAATTTAGCAAAATTAGGAATAAATTTGGAATAAAAACCTGACATCCCAAGGAAGGAGACAACCTGTTTCAGTGAAGTAGGCACTGGAAAATTCGTTATGGGCTTCACCCTCTCAGGATCTATCTGCAGGGAACCACATGTTATCTGATGCCCCAAGAAGTGAACAGCTGATTGCGCAACTTTCATTTTATCTGGTTGGACAGTGAGACCTGCATGGCGGAGTCTCTGCAGTACCTTGCCGATGTGGTCCAGGTGTTCCTCATAAGATTTAGAATAAATACATAAGTCATCGATGTAAGGAAATACACAATTATATTTCAAGTCCCCTAAAACCTTATCGATCAATCTTGAAAATATCTGTGGGCTTGTACAAAGTCCAAATGGTAACCTACTATACTGGTAAAGACCAAAGGGGGGTAATAAATGCAGTTACAGGTTTACTCTGAGGTGACAAAGGAATCTGATGAAAAGCAGAATTGGGATCGAAAATCGAAAAGAACCTGGCAGAGCCAAGGTAAGCGAGGGCCAGCTCAATCGAAGGTACCGGATAATTATCATATTTAACCCTTTTATTAATTTTGCAAGGCGATCTGATCCATTTCTCTTAGGGATGAGAAAGGCTGGGCTAGCAAATGGGGAATTCGATTCTTAGATCACGCCTTTCCCTAGCAGTGAAGTCACCTGATTTTTCATTGAGGCCAATTTTGGCGGAGACAATTGATACGGATGAGAACGAATTGGGGTAGAATCAGACAATTCGATTTCGTATTCAATTAAAGTAGTGAGCCCAAGGTCCGGTGTGATGACGTCTGGATATCGCGTAAACAGGGAAGCGATTTCGCAACGGCCGTCCTTAGAAGGGGGAGGGGGTACACCACAGTCGCGACACTCAATGTTATGAAACGGGGATAGCCTAAACCTTACCCCTACAACCCCTCCATCGCTTCAATGCGTTTTGTTACGGCCCTCCCATTGGTCGAAGGCGTTGCCAGGCAACGAGCTACATAAGCAGACGCTTCTCCTCCCCCCTCTCCTCTCCAGCCCCCTCCTCCGCTCCTCCACCCCTCCTCTCCAGCCCCCTCTCCTCTGCTCCCCCACCCGCTGCCCCCTTTTCGTAGGGGCAGCCGATTTACCGTAAATTAAAAAGTTTAATTATTCCATAAATTTGGCGCAATGATCCTCCATCAATTTTTTTACAGTCCTGAAAACAATTTACCCATCAAATGTTTAGGTGGGAATTGGTACACACTTTTAAAAGAAAAGAACAGATATTTCTTTACACGTTTATTGAGAAAAAATATGGCAAATCAATTTACAAAAAATAACAATAATATTATTGGTCCATTGATCTGTAGAAACAAATATAGGACAAGGTTGACATAGTATAAACATGAATGGATATCACATAAGAGCTTCTTTAGCAGCACATCATAAGTGAAAATAATACATTCCAAACATTATTGATGAAATAAAAGGTACATTCAAAAATATTTTAAGCAAGAAGTAATAGACTACAGTTATATCATAATAGATACATAAAATAAACTGAGGTGGGCAACACAGGTGGAGAGGAGACAATGGCTCAGCCACTGAGGGGCCAGGTTGTGGGCTCACTGCACCTTGCTCAGCTGCTGTGGGAAGAAAATACAAGTTAACCATTGAGTTGACTAACAACAAACACTATCAAATAATTCACAATGAATAACAAGAAAATGGTCAGTAGCAATGTTACTAATATGTTACGCAAGATTTTTTAAAAACACAAGACACCTACCAGGTGGAGAGGAGACCATAGGAGACAATGGCTCAGCATGCATAGAGGTGATGTATAGAAAGACAAAAACACAGTAATCACTAGATTAACAGTGTGTATGGAAAACTTCACTAAAATTATTTACCTGGGAGGAGTAAATTCGGAATCGAATCCTTCTGAAGTTTCATGGTGCCTTCAATAAAATTCTCCCACGAGAAATGCTTCAGGCAAACTCTCCTGTTTTTGTAGACATTCATTGGGTCCATGCTTAGTAGCTTAGGATCCCCAATCAGCTTCATCCAAACATTGAATCGCAGATTTGAGTCTGAAGTGGGATGAGGGAACCTGGATTCATCATTTAAAAATATACATTCACACTCAGGCTTTTCTAAATATTAATAAATATCATAATGGGTCCAAATGCCCTCACACTTTTCTGTTTCTCTGATGAGAAACATTTATTTTGAGTTTTATTAATGATGATTGTAATAACGCCACCGTTCGAAATGTGAATGCTCGTTCAAACGTCCAAACACATGAACATTTAATGCAATATGTACTTATCCGTAGGCAATAAGGGAATAGGTATATTAACCTATTAAAAATTAATGCACCTCGATACAATTTTGATGCCACAACGAGAATCGTGGTGGCATCATATTCTTACTATGATGGTTAAAGGCAACCCATTGAATGCTTTACAAGCTACATTCATTTGCATACCTTGAATAAATTAATGATGTCAAAATACTTACCTAACTCGAGTAACCTCCTTTTCCCTACAACTGGGGATGCAACACGGTGGCCAAACCATGACGAAATTTGCAACACTTCCCAACAACACAACACACGCTGATTTAAATCAGTAGTAACCGTTAGAATACCGTTAGAACGCGTTGGAACCAGCATAAGCGCGCGCAAACAGCAAACAAGTGTAAGCCCCGCTACCTACTTCCCCTCAAGCGTTTTGTTATATTACCCCCCACCCTGGCTCCAGAAGGTCCCAGTTTTGCTATCCAAGTGCCGACCCCCTGGGGTACACATAGATTGCCGTTACATGAGTCATCCTTAGCCTTGTCGAAAAAATGCATGTTGGATGAGGAACTTTCTCCAATGGCATACGAGGGGGAGGAGGTTACAAAGGGCATAGAAAAACGAGATTTGAAGGAAAAAAATGCCTTACGGGCACTGCTATCAATTATGATAGAGGATTTCAATATAAAATCATAGCCCAAAATGTATGGAAAGGGCAAGTCGGCCAAATAAAACCACTGCTTCCACGAAAATTTGTGGCTTCGAACTTTTAACTGAACCCTAGATCGAAACAGGAAAGGGTTAGCCGAAAGACCATTGCATTTAACGAAGCAGGTTTGAAGCACTCGCTTTTTGCTACGAATTTTTAAGGCGGCCCACTCCTTGCGATCTATTAGGGAAATTGACGAACCGGTATCGAGTAGAGCATGGCGTGGTTGTGAATTAATGGACACCTCAATTAGTGGTGTGTCGGAAGGATCCGACCAATTAACAAAAGAATGACCTGGGGGGTTATGGGAATCATGCCGAAAACGGCGATTTTGACTAGGCTGAAATGTAGCCTTTGGCAAAGTTCGAGACGCTGTGGGTAACAAAACACCCGAGGGTAATGAATTCTCGCTAGAATATTCTCTTCTGGTCATGAGGAGTTTATCGGATTGCGTGAGTAAGTCGTCCAACTCGGCTAGATTAGTAGGTCTCCCGACGAAAAGAAATGTAGACTGAGTCAGGGGATTGATACTATCGAGTACGAGTTCCACAATCTCTAACTCCGAATAATTCAGACATAATACCGCGATCGCCGCCTTGACGAACTGGAAGAACATCAGCGGTGACTCATCTGGGGATTGGAATCTCTTGACTTTCAGCGAGACAAGGCGTTCAAATTCTCTCTTCGAGAAAAAGGTCTCCCAGACTTTCGAAATGACCTGCTCCCAAGATAGATTCCGTGAAATAGCATTAAACCAGAAATCCCTCAGCGTAACCAGGATTTTAGTAAGGGCAAGAATCAAAAGATATCAGCGACGAACTTCAGTTCGCGAACATAACATAATTCAGACAAAAAGGCGAAGGTAAGTTCGGCTGAAAGCTCTACAAAGGGAGGAAACTTAGACAAGAGAACATTGACCACTTGAGTAAGATCAGACGGCGAAGGAGAGGAAATCACGATTGGATTTTCATTCGACCCGTCCTTTGCGCTAGAGCACATTCTTGCAGTCCTATCTGATGCAGTGGTAGAATACTGTTTTTCGTAAGCACCCTCAGACGTTTCCATAGTGGAAATGAAACAACCCGAAACCCAAGAACAAAGTGAAATAGACAAGACAAGTTTATAATAATGAACTTTAGATTACAAGAGTACGAAATACAAGAATAAACAATGATGAACCTATGTTCGGATCTTGGTGGGACCTCCAATAATAAGACTAAACTCTCTCATTTTACATTAATCTCTCGTAATCCTAAAAGTAGTTCAAAATAGTTAAATGATACGATACCCTTTGGTGACACTGCTGCTGCCAACAACAAATCAAATACAATACACTGGCTAAATAACACAAAATATACTAACAATTATATTGCAGTGACATAATACACAGCAGAAATATAATACAATACTTAATAGAAATGTCCACTTAAGGAATCACAAATGATACGGAAAGAGTTCGATTCGCTGGGTAATCTCTCGCAGGTGCGTTCGCCTCGGAGTCCTCTCTCGTTCTCCCCCACTCTCCGTCTATCTCTCGTTCTCCCCCACTCTCCGTCTATCTCTCTCTCGGCTTGCTCCTCGTCGCGAGGTTGTCTGATCGGGAATCACCTCTAGTTCGTGGTGAAGTTCGAGTAGAGGGCATTGCACTTGCGAACGGTAATTGGTTCCAGGGTCTTGCTAGTAGTGTCCTCTTCCAGGCTAATGTCTGTTGCTATAAAAGAAGGAACTCTGTACATACGCGCAAAGCCGGAGTACTCGCGCATGCCGGAGTGCGAGCACATGCCAGGGTGCAAGCATATGCAGGGGTTGCATGCGTATGCAGAGGTTGCATCATTTGCTGGAGTTCGTCGTTTGATAGAGTTCAAACACAAAAACTTCTGGCAAGAGGGCCGATATTTCCCCAGAATAACATGGGAATCGATCGAGATTCTAAAACAGTCGATTAATTTCAATAGAGAGGACGGATACATTCTCTCTAACACATGGAAGAGAGTATTCCAACAGCCAATAGAGACCAAGAAACGAACAGCCAATCACAACGCACCTCACCCGACCGATGTGGGTATAAATAACAGCCGAATTTCTGCAAACGACAAGACCTGAAGATGCCACCTGGAATGGTTGCGAAACAGTCGTCATTGAAAGAATCAACATGCGGTAGAAACCCGAAAAACACGGAAGGATCAATGTTTTCATTCTTTTTAAAATCTTCAAATCTTTTCTGAATTTCACGTTCAACACTTTCAATTTCCACAATAAATTTTTTTGGATTGTAGGTAGTCATGTCAGGATTTCTCTCAAAAAAATTAATAATGCTCGGAAAATGCTTGTATTCACGATCTTTCAAATTCGATTTCAACATTACTGACAGCTGCTGAAAAGCTCTTATTGAACTTATCATGTCTGATAAATTTCTATCTTTACCTTGCAGTTCAAGGTTTAGATCACTCAGTTTCGAACTAAAGTCTCCTTTTTCAGCGAGGGAGTTTTTAATGTCATCCAGTAATTCCAGAAATCTCACTAGAAATCGACTTCTACTGACCCAGCGAACGTTAGTGTGTAGAAGTTCCTTATCACCATTTACACTTCCTAACCTAAACAGGCATCTCTGGAGGGCACTGCCTCAGATAGAATTCACTATTTTAAAAGCAATGTCCATAATATCGTTTGTATTGAGTCTCTTGGAGCATAAAACCTGCTGATGAATAATACAGTTATATGCTAAAATATCTGGATATTTATCATCATTTTGGCTCAAGGAAACAAAACCATTAGCACTACCGGTCATTGAAGGAGCTACATCAGTCGTAATGGAAACCATTTTAAAAATATGGAGTGCGGTTTCCTTCACAAAATTATCAGAAGTTGTAAATATATCTTCTCCTCTCGTCCTTCTATGCATTGGTATTACTTCAAGAAGTTCTTCTTTAGTTGTGCAATCTTTGAATACCATCCAAATAAATATCATTAATTGTGCAGTGTCAATCACATCGGTTGATTCATCAAATTGTAAGGAAAAGGCAACACACGTATTTATGTCCCTCTCTCTCCCTTTTCCTCCCTCTCTCTCCCTTTTCCTCTCTCTCTCTCCCCCTTCTCTCTGCCTCTCTTTTCTCCCACCCCCCCTCTCATTCCCTCCTTTCCAAATCCATAGCTCTCCCTCTTTTTCTTCATCTCCTTCTTTATCTCTTTCCTCCCTTCATTTTCTAATTCCTTACCTCCCTTACTCCCTATGTACCTTCCATTCTATATACCTTCCTTCCTATCTCTCTTCCCACATCCCTTTCTCTCTTACTCTATATCTATATAATTAGTTAGATAAGCAAAAGAATCCAAACTAAATCCCACTCCCAATAGGATTACGTATGTTTGCACAAGATCCTATGATAACTTAAGGCAATCTATGCACTCATATATATTACATGTATGCTAGTTGAGGGAACATTTGATTCTTGTAGTTTAACAATGATGTGGTCGACAAGGCAACATCCCATTTAAAAACTGTTATTTTCCCAAAATATTTTATTTAAAGGTTTAATAAGAGAGATTTCGAATGATAGGCGGAAAAGATCAATAGAATAAAAAACTTCATTAATTTTCCTAAAACATAATTCAAATTCGAAGACCATACGTCAATTTTTTCAAATTTTAATTTCCAAAAGAATAAAAGCCTGCACTTTAAAAAGTCGATTTTTATGTGATATCTTACTGGAAATGGAAATTGCCCCCCTGGAGTCAATCCCAGGTCTTTTTCATATTTGTTTTTTGTCATTTAATTTTTATATCTGAATCAAACATTCCTGCAAAATTTCAATCTTCCATCTAATCGTGAAGTTTGTTAAAAACGTGTTAAAAAGTGCCATTGATGACATCAGCATTATACACAAACAAAAACATCTAGGCTTTTATTTTAGTATTTAGTATGACTTTGGTAAAGCTGTTTCTAATGGAAGGAATTGGACAGAATCTTTGTCACCTCCAATAGTATCTTGTATCCATGTTCTGTACCAGTGCGCTCCCCAATGGTGGAGAGATTTCACAGTTTTATAACATCAGCAGGAATGATATCTTCAAGCTCCCACCCAACTGGAATCGTCTTTCCCAATGTCAGCCAATTGGAAAAGTGAAAGGCAACAATAGTCATGGGAATGGAAATAGTATATACGTGTAGAGCCAGGAATTGACACCCAGAAGTCATTGCGCATGAAGAAGCCAACTTAAGTATTGGCAAAATGTTGATTTAGAATGCAGTATTTCCTGAGAAGGCTCAGATAATGAAATCTAAAATTTGATAAGTGCAATTAAAAAGGAATTTAAAAAGTTAATTCTGTTTCCATAAAAATGGATTAATAAGTTCAATATTACTAATCACACCCTTATTAGCTTTGGTTAAGTGCTCCTGGTACCTGGGTTGCAGATGTAAAAACAGACAAGTTTTCAGTAATAGGAAATTTTTCTTTACTTCTTTTATATACTCAGCATGAGTGACACAGGGCTACAACTTACCAATTGATAACATCAGAAATAATTGTGACAGTGAGTGCAAAACATGACGTAAGATGACATGGACAAGGTGGCTGAAATTTGAGGCATATTTTGGATAGTTAACGTTTGGTTTCACAAATGCAGGAGCCAAACTCCAGTTTTCCATTACTCTCATCACACTTCTTATTCTTTTTTGGGACACATCCTCCTCCATGAGTCGTCAAGGTTTACATCTCATCCCTTCCTAAATTTTGACCACTCTCTTTCGATTGGTAGAAAATTACTCATACCAGCAAGGCTGGTGCAATTATTTTTACAAGTATGGGTAAGAAATGATTTGGCTGCCTCCTTCTAGACTATAAATTTAAACTACAAGGTGGCACATGACATTAATTTTTAAAATAACTTACTTTTACATTTAATTTTACTCTATATTTACCCCTGTCACTTAGAAGGAATATTATTAGAATTGCTATTTATAAAGACTACTTGTAAAATGAATTAAACAATTGTAAATGTTGAGGATAAAAAATTTTAAATCTAGCATATTAATTTATGTGTCTGCGATCTTAGCAAAACCAGTCACATTTTAATGAATTTTTGTGGAAGAGACATTGTTCATTTCCATCTGTACTAAATCATAAATGGTTGGCTTTTACTAATTTTAGGGAGCTTGTGCTGGAGAAAAAGAATAGTACTCAGAGTTCAAAAGTAAAAGAAACAAGTATTTCTTTACTTAACTTCCTGTTTGATGCGCTCAGTGATGATGCAGTGTTACATTATCTTCCTGCCAAGAAGCTGCTTTCTTCATGCATAGAAACTCTTGGACAGGTAAGTCATCCTCTCTTTCCATTATTAAAACAGGTTAATTCATGTTTACATTTATTTAAGGCATCAATTTCATAAATATTGATTTCCAGAAAGTCATATTGCAATAAAAGCAAAACAATAGTCCATCCCCAACTGTGGAGGTTCTTCGATAATTCACTTAAAGAGACTAACGTATAAGGGTGAGCACACACTTGTTCAGACATATTAACAAAACCAAGGACCTTGTCGAGGCAGTCACCTGTGCCAAGATATGATGACGGGCCTTCAATTTTATAGGAAAAAGTCACACATCCCACCCTGGTTTAGGTGGATGCACTGATTTTTTTTCTTAAACAATTTAGGAAAGTACACAGTGTGTCTCAAATAGTCATGTTTCTTGTGATTTTTTTTCCATCTAGTTTTCCTTCTAACACATCTTTAATCATATTCTCTCTCCTTAGGTAATGTCCAACCCAGTTTGCCTTTCTCTTTCTAATAGTCTGTATAATCATTCGCTTCTCTCCTACTCTTCGTAGCACTTCATCGTTTTTCATCCTATCCGTCCATTTTATCTTCTGCATTCTCCTCCAAGTCCACATTTCAAAGTTTTCCAAGTATTTGGAGTCATTTTTCCTTAGCATCCATGTTTCTGTCCCATACAGAGCTATACTCCATACATAGCATTTTATGAACTTCTTGCGGATATCTTCCCTTATATTCCCTGTAAGTAGGTGTTTCTTTCTTCTGAAAGCTGCTTTTGCTTTTCCTAATCTAGTCCTGATCTCATCCTTCGCTTTTTATTATGCTTCCAAGGTATTTATAGTCTGAAACTTGTTCTAAAGGCATTCCTCCAATACTTTTTGTTCAGATTCTCTTCTTTGCCTGATATTCAAATGACCTTGGATTTTTCTGTATTTATTTCCATATTATATTTTCTACATGTTATTTCTAGTCTATATATCATTTTCTGGAGTTTCTCTTCCCTTTTTGCTACAAGTACTTGATCATCCATGTATTTTACTGTTCTTATAATCCTTCCTCCAATTTTGAAATCTCCTGTGCCTTCTAACGCTTCTTGCATTAAACTTTCTCCATATATATTGAATAGGGTCAGCGATAGGTAGCAGCCCTGTCTTATTCCTCTGTCAACATTTACTCAACAGGTGTCCGCATTCTCCAACCTGATCTTTACAACTTGATTCACATATAGATTCCTGATCAGTCTCCTGTCTTTTCAGTCTACACCTGTATCCTTTAATATCTTCATCAACATTTCCCAATTGACTCTCTCAAAGACCTTCTGCCAGTCTACCAAACATATGCAGATATCTTGGCGGTACTCTATTGCCCTTTCTGATATGATTCTAACTACTCCTATAGCATCCCTAGTTCCTCGTCCTTCTCTGAAACCGAATTGATCTTCCCCTAGCATTTCTTTTGCCTTTTTCTCCAGCCTTTTATTAAGAATCCTCGTGATGATCTTCGAAGTGTGTGACAGAAGGCTTATCATTCTGTAGTCTTTACACTGCATTGCCTTAGGCTTCTTCTTTAGAGGGATCATTGTTACTTCTAGGAAATCCTAAGATCACTCTCCAGTGTCGTAAATCTTATTAATTAATTTCGTGATTGCTTTGAGTCCTTCTGATCCCATGGCTTTAAGTACCTCAGCTGGTATTCCATCTCTGGAGAATGCCCATTGAAAATGAATGACAGATTTACATACATCCAGGCAAAAAAGCTGAAAAATTAAATTATAATAATCTAATCACCTCTCATAAATTGACTAAAGTAATTTATAAGAAATCTATATCAAAGAAGAAAAAATATTCTTTATTTAAATTTGAGACCTCTCTCAATGTTTACTCAAATCCCTCTCTCAAGTGTTTTGACGATCTTCGAGCAATGTCTCAACATACGCTACAATACACGTGAGAATGCCCTTATTTTTCCCAGCATCATTCACTCTTTGACTTCCTTCGGCAATCCGTTCCCTCTTTGGAATTTGGAAAGCTCATTTCTTTTGCCTTTTTCAATTTTGTCTTTCTCTATTCACCAACCATGTTCTGTGCATTTACAACAATCATATTTGGGCTTTTATAAGAGAAAATGACAGGTCTCTTCACATAAAAGAAGCTTCTGAATTGGAGTTATTCATTATCACCGCCCATAATACTTATATAGAAACAATAGAAATTTAGTACGATAGAAATTAGAGCAGTAGTCAAAACAAATGATCAAAATTTGCTGTATTTTAACAAATGGGTCAATGGGAATGTATTTTTTTTAACAACTGGCTTGACGCGAATCACTAGGATGACATCACTGCTTATTGATATATTAAGTGTGTTTTCTCAGTGTATCAGCAAAAGTACAATGACACTTCAAATCTATCATATGCAATGGTCACGAGTCACCTCACTGTGACAATTTACCCTGAATGATTGTTGGACAACACTGATCCATGGCCTGTTAACTACGTTATTGAAATTTCATTGAAAGTATTTATGGTCCCTATTTTGGTCAAAAATATCGTCGAAAACATTAAAATAAAAAAGTATGGGTAACTAATAGTAGCAATTGTCGTAAAACCTAATTTGAAAAGATTTTGTTCTAAAATATTATTGTCATGCAATTTTGCATACAACCATCTCTTGGCCTTAGAAGGAACTGGTATAACCTAAAAGCTGGAACGTTGGAGATAGTTATGTGTTCTTCACCAGGAAACACTAGTATCTTGACATGCATTTCTAAAATTTACATCATGTACATTCTTGATTTCCATTGCATTACATTATTGTCATACAAGGAACTGGTATAAAGCATGAATGTCAGAGCCAATTGAAGTGTTCTCCACCAGGAGGCTCTGTAGTATTTTCTATTTCTAAAAAGTGAACCCACACATTCTTGATTTCCATTGCATTACATTAATATCTCAACAAACCTTGAAACAGTTAAGTACAAATATCTAATAGTAGCATTTGTCCCAAAAAATAATTTGAATAGAAAAAATTGATAGAAAATATTTATGTCATGCATTTTTGTCTTACTGCCATCTCTCTGCTGTACAAGGAACTGATATCATTATTATGCCGGGAGGCTATAACCACATCTTTTATTGATGCTGCAACATGCAGCTAGTGGGGAATAAAGGAAAATTTAAAATGAACATCAGTACCTCCCATGAATATGTTTATTAATAAAATTAAAATAAAAAAACTTCAGATATGATCTAAAACAGCTTCAATGCTAGAAGCATGTAGGGGCTGGAGAAGAGGCAAAATGCATCCTGTGTAACTATGTAGGAGCCTAAAAGACCCAAACCCTCACAATGTATTGCTCTCAAGCAATGCTAGTGAAGGAGAAAAAAAATCACTTGTCCTGAAGGAGATACACAAAACTGCAGTTGGCGAGGGACTACTGCTTTAAAAAGTGAAGTTGGCTTCCTGTATACTTTTTAACTTATGATCTGTAATTTGATCATTTTGTGCAATGTGCATAATAATTACAGCATTCTTCTTAAATTATTTTTAGCACTTTGATTGTCATGTTCTTGTAAAAGTGATGTGAACCATGTCATAGCTTTTCTATAAATATAAGCATGCTTTCCCCTTTAATAGGCATTTGTTCTGGGAGAAGAACGGCAGCTTCTTCCGTTAATTTCCCGAATGATAGAGAGTCCTCATCTTGTTGGATTTCTGGCACCACTGCTCTCCCCCACTGCCATGGCATCCAACGTACTTCTTCAAGCTTATGGGACCCTCATCAGACATCTTGCTAATATGGATAATAATGTCGCATTTGTCCTGCTGTCAAAGGTATATCCTCACCATTTATTAAAAATATATTTTTCCCAGAAAATTAGAGAATTGATCAAATTAGGAGGACCGTAATATAGTCCACTAGCTTATAATGGTTTCTTCTATCAGCAATATTAACATTTTTTGCTTTCATTCATTTAGATAAACAGCTGTTATAGTAGTAATATTTATTATTGACTAGCTGCCCGTGGTGCACAAAAATTGTGTGTTATTATCGTCAGGGTATTATTATACCTGTATGTAGTGTAAAACTAACATTTTCAAAAGAAAGCGCATTTATGCAACTTATTAAAATAACAGCATAGCTATAAAACAGCGTAATATTACTACAATAGATAATTGAAGTTATTTCCGCACCACCCAAATAGGTAAACTACATGGTGTGTTTGTTTTTTTTTATGTGGAACCTTTCCCGTGAGGCCTATAACCACTACAAAAAATTAAATAGGTTGCTGAAAAAAATGAGCAATGTTTGCTAAATATTAATATAAATGACAGAAATATTTAGAAAACTTCATTAAACGTGACATTATTTATTTGACTTTCAAATTTTACAGGGATGGCAAAACAAATGTTCTTTGGATGATAGACACGGGAAGCAGCAACGTACAGCTGGCCACAACCTACAACTGTGTAATTAAAAATCAGCAAAACAATTTATAATGTTTCAAATTACCATTTTAATTAAAATCTTTTGAAATAATTCTTGAAGGAATAAATATATAAAGGTTTTAAAGGAAGTAACAATTACCTACTTACCATTAAATAAATTAAAGAGGAACTCGTCATAACTTAGTCCAGAATTTCTCTTCAACGATCTATTTTAAAATGCAAATATAAAAAAGTCATACACCAATTCACATTGGTTGTCATTTACACTAAAGTGATACTATTTATTTGCCATTTTGGTGATCTCTCAGTTCAATCGGGAAATGCCAGAAGAGTTAAATTACCAACGAACGAGTATTACGAAAATGAAACAGTAAGGAAGATACAAAGAAAAATGAAAAGGAAATACGTGATATAGATGTTCTTACAAAAAGTAATGTAGATAATCATTCGAAATAATGCAAATGCTTCCAGTACATATGTGTCTGAACTAAATACAGTAATATGTCAGTGTAATGAACACCCGAGTAACAAAATATTCAGTAAAACGAAATTATTTTCCAGGCCCTGCTAATTTACTATGTAACATTATGTAAAAATGTTTCATTTTAACGAATATCTTTGTAACGAAAATATCAGTTTGGTGCAATAAAAATTCATCTCGGTATGAAAAAATACGATCATTATAACAGAGTTTGTAAAAAGAAGTTCCTAAAAGACGACGATTATAATGACACATTTACTCTCTTGGGTGCAGCCAATATGGTGCGAAGTCTTTGCCATTTCTTAATGACAGGAAAAGACATTCCAAACAGTATGTTCGAGAGTACCAATGTTGTTCAGGAATATATGGAGACATCCTTGCTGAAACAGACCATTCAGAAAAAAATTATGGACTTTTTTAAGAAGTAAACACTAATTCATGGTATCTTTCTTTATAATTATTTTGTTATAAGTAACCATCGTTCTGACATTTTGGCTTAAGTGGAATATATTCCCCTTGACTGTGTCACCACAAATGATTACGGAACTATGTCCTCCAGTAGTATGTTCTCGTATGAATAAACACTGTTTGTAGATCGAAAAACTTTTCCATTTTATTCCAATAAAACCTTATGTTAAGATGGATTTGGGTTGGGTTGTTGTAGTTGCATCTTCACTTTATATCAATATATTACTTGTAATATTTCTCAACAGCTTGCAACATTGTGCATTGTTATGGTACGGTGGAAACCGCTTAACATGAAATGTGGGGGACCAGCGCAAACATTTCGTCTTAACCGAATTTCGTGCTAAACGAATTTCATGATAACCTTTTTTGAGACTGATTTGAGATATTGATATAAGCTCGTAAATAAATCTTGATATAACAAATATGCGATGGAAACAGCACAGTAATTAGTTATAATAATGGAACCCTTATAATTTATTCATTACATATATACATAAAAAAATTATTTTATTTCAGTAATTCCATAAAAACAATACACAAATATTAAGTATCAAGGTCGCTAAAGTAGTTCAATTGTCTACTTCTTAACAAAAAATTCCGTAATTTTTTTCTGTCTAGCATTCATAATGATCTTTTTTCCAGAAATTGTTACAAATCATCAACCGTCTCATACAAACTGTCCCTATCTGTTTGATTTTCCAAAAACGGACGCACACTTTTTAGCATTCCACGGATATCCGCAGCACTTGGCACTGACAACATTCCATCGTCATAGTCATCTCCACTTGCACTACTATTTTCATTTTCTTTTGTTGCACTTGATTTAACAATGTCCACAATGTCACTGTCTGTTAAAAGTGGTGTAGTGGCAATATGGTCATCCACTGCTATATAATCATTCAGCGTGATTTCAGTTGTCAATCTCATTACAGACAACATGCGACCGAAGATATCGCACAATTCACTTTCAGTAGATGTATTTACCCTAGTTTCCGTAGTCGATTCAGTTTCATCCTGTCCAGAAAACCTATCTGCTGATGGCGAAGAGGAAAATCCAGCGTGGCAAAAACAATTTTCGATTGTTTTCGCTGTAACTGACCTCCAAGCGGCATACAGCAAATTCAAGGAATCCAAAAGAGTCACGGGCTTGATTGCCTCATTTGATTCAATACTAGATAAATATTTCCGGAGTAATTACTTCCGATAGTGGCATTTTAGATTTTTTATAATACCCTGGTCACATGGCTGCAATACGCTTGTTGTATTAGGCGGCAGAAAGATCAGTTTAATTGATTTCAGCTTTTCCACTTCTGGATGAGCAGGGCTGTTGTCGATAATTAAAGCTATTTTGCGCTTCTGTCGTGAAAAGCGCTTGTCCAATGTCCTAACCCAGTCTGTAAAAATGTTTCCCGTCATCCAAGCTTTTTTTATTTGCGGTGTATTCCATGGGAAGCTTCTTTACATTCTTGAAGCAGCGAGGATTCAGAAATTTACCCACAACAAATATCGGGATTTTTTCAGAACCGTCTGAATTGCAACCCACCATTACCGTAATGCGCTCTTTAGATTTTTTTCCACCAGAGCACTGCTCATTTTTAAAAGCTAAAGTTTTTTCTGGGAGGCAACGAAAAAAAATTCTGGTTTCGTCAGCATTGAAAATGTCCTTAGGCGCAAAGTCTGTTAATAATTTAGGCAAGGTAGAAGTTACCCACTCTGATGTCATATCGCGGCAGACGTCTCCCGACTCGCCGGAAACAGTCTTAAAAATTAACCCATTCCTCACCTTGAACCGCTCCAACCATCCAGGACTAGACTTGAATTCAATTCCCAAATCTGATCCTAAAGCGTCAGTCTTTGCCATCAAAACAGGACCAGAAATTGGAGCATTCTGGGCTCTTGCTTGCTTAAACCAGATGATCAGCGCCGCTTCCAGTTCCTCGTGCTTTGCCGTGCGTAGACGCTTCCGTTCCGGTTCAAACATGCTTCTCTCAAACACAGATGTTATTTTATCACGATTTTTTATAATTGTTGACAAAGTTGAAAAGGAAATTTCGAACTCTTTGCAGATGTCCGTTTTGGTTCTATCACCGTTATCAACCGCTTTTAGGAGCTGCATTTTCACTTTCAGCGGTATTGCTTTTTGCTTACGCAATTTACCAGCCATTTTTTTGTGGGTCTTTTATCTTTTATAAAAATATAAAATCAAAACTGAAAACGATCCCGAAAAAGAAAGAATAACTTCGCTCATAGATTCTTCTTCACTAACCGTTCCACACGGAAATTCAGAATCAACGGAATCAACTGAGTAGAACTGTTCTGCATAGGGGTCTAGAGACGAGAGCAAGGGAGGAGTTGAGCGTATTGAAAGACGGGGAAAGGGAAGGTACAGTACAGATAACTATCTGCACCTCCAAATCCTTCCTTTCATTCGAAGATGTTAGTTCCCAGAATTTAGTTTATTGCTGCCAAGGAAATCTCGGTAGCAACCCTCTCAACGGGGGCACGTGAGTTTTTCTGAGGTCTACTAATGACCATGCTTATTGAAAGAGAGGGGGAAGGAGGAGGTACAGCTGTGGTTGTGAGATTATTCATACTTCTATGTTAAGAAACGAGTGGGTCGTTTCGTGTTATCCACATAATTTGACGGGGATTTATTTTCAGGGGACCGAACATTTTTTCGTGTTAACCGAAATTTCTTGTTAACCATTTCGCGTAAAACGAACTAATATATGTTGAAATGTATAGGCACCGGCAGGGACCGAGCCTGCATTTCGTGTTAACCGATATTTCGCGTTATCTGTTTTCGTGTTAAGTGGTTTCCACTGTAGCTAACATTTCTTACTGAAAAAATCTGAATCTCAGGCATTAATTCTGCCACCATACTAAAATTTTGCATGGATTCATGTTCTCTTTGATGTAAAAAGCATGGGAAAATGTTTCGAAAGGACGTAGAAAAGTTCCTGCAACTTTTATTCCGATACTTTGTTACATTAATAAAATATTAAAGCAAATATTTTTTTAAAAATTGGACAAGTGACAAGAGTAAACACCTACTTCCAGACCTCTTGCTCTTTTCATAAAAATGTCAAAAAAAATTTCTCATTGATCTGATTAATAGTTTTTGAGTTAAAGTGCCCACAAAATTCCAATGACATTCATACACAGACATCATAAAGAAAATGGTCAAAATGTTCTCAGGGGACCTCAAAACGTGCATTTCCATTAAAATCTCAAAATCGATTTTTACATGAAAACAATACAGCTATGCCTCGTTTAGAGCATGTTCTTTTAGTGCATTTTTGATACGTGTTTTAGGTGCTTGCATACTGCAAGTGCTTAAAAACTCACCGTACCTCAAGATCTTAACTCGTAACCAATGTGACAGCATTTAAACTACCCATTTATATAAGATAATAGTTTTTATTTTTTGTAAAATTATGGCATCTATCTGAATTTTCTAAATTCTCTGGCAATCGGCTCGTGTCCATGTTTTTGAATTTCAAGTTTCATGGCTCAGATCGCCCTTTTTAATCAATAACTATAGTCATCATTAAGACAATAGGTTATATGTTACACTAGAATTTATGTAAAAATTAGGATATCTTATGTGTTAGGATTATGGTGTCATCATCCATGCTTTTTAGCACCTACATATCTGTAGAAAAAAATTTATTTAAAAACTATCACGTCATCATATGTATATGTCGTTGGCTGAAATCAAATGGATTATAATGCAGTCTAAGCATTAAATCAATGCTCTTGAAGTATGGAAAATCAATTCCCGTTGAAAGGCATTGGAGACATTGCTATGGTAGTTAATATTTTTCATTGTTGAAGACTGAAAATAATTTCATACTTTTAAAATTAAAATCTAATTTTAACACAAATTTAACATGGATTTGAATTCTGTCTTCATGAAAAATAAACCATTCTTTTTTCCACAATATGGTGAATATCCCATCCTGACTTCGTATCTTAATTTTAAATAATTTAAAAAAGCAATTTTATATAGCCATGCACAGTTTTCAGTGCTTTTCTTATGGGTGTTTAAAATTGGACTTTGATGTCAAAAACACTCCTTAAATATAACTTTTTCTGAAATTTTGGATTTTTTCCAGAGGTTGTAATCAATGACCTATATTCATGCCAAATTTCAACTCTGTAGCACTTCTAGAAGTACCTTAGGTTTTATATGATATACCATATTTACCTGAATAGAAGACGACCTTGAATTTAAGACGTCCCCTAAAAAAATTAGGTTCACTTAGAAAAAACTTTTACATATATGTATAACAAGCTAACATTAGGAGGATGAATAAAAAAAAAGTAAATTTACTACTTACATATCCCTCTCCTCTGTTTCCTTCCCATATTCTTGCTGTCCTGTTCATTCATTACAACTTATTCAAATTTGAACAAGTCGTCTTCCATACTGTCCATGGAATTTGATATGCAGCATTTCTTGAACCCTCTTGAGATACTATTGGGATCTATTTTTTTCCATGCTGCTATGATCCAATTACAGAGAAGTGGTATACTGGGCTTCTTAATTTTCCCCATAGGAGTTAATGCATGGTCACCTGCCAAAAGCCATTCTGAATAAAACCCCTCTTCTAGGATTGGAACAGTTGTGGACTGTACTTTTTTGCACAAATCTTTTCACTTTAATATTTATTTTTATAATTGCAGTTTGAAATCAATAATTGGCTGAAGCAGGACCTACCTCAAATATCTGATAGACTAAAACTTCTGCAGTTGGTCATTGATGGACTTGGTTCCTGTAGCACCAATGGAAATGAGCCAATGCTAGTTTCAGGGGTGAGTGGTTACCTTTGCTATGTTTATGTTGTTTTAGTTTATGTTGTGTATGTATATGCATGAGTAGTGTGAAATGCTAGAGCTGGCCAGTCACATGATTATAAATCCAGGATATCGATGGTAACATGATCTGACAGTGGTGCTAGTGGTGGCAAAACTTTAAACTGAGAAAAAAATAAAACAAAAGCTGATGAAAATGTGATTTTTTTGGTAGATTTAAAATTTGGTAGGAATATTTTTTACAGGATCAAGATGAATGAAAGTACCATGGCGGGGATTTAAAAAAATCTCCATTAATGCAATAATTCACAGCAAATTTATTGGATTTACTGAAGGACAAGTCCAAACATCATCAAACCTTTATGGGCCAGGCATCTTATGTTAAATAAAAATAAAATAAGACTTAGAGAATTTTATTTTCTCCATAGTATATCTTTTTCACATTATCTTATAAAGGTACTTCTTTATTTCTTGGTTTTTGTTTCCCAGATTTATTGTATTGGTCTTAGTCAGGAGTCTCAAACTCACATCGGTGCTTGGGCCACATGAAGACCCTCTACCGAACCTGCAGGCCGCATTAAGGCACTGTACTAAGTCCGTGGGCAGCATAGTTTCCCAGTCCTCACACCCTTTCATGTTGTTTGGACATTCATTCTCCCCTTCCACAAGGAAGAAATCACCCCAACCCTTTGATGCAGCCTTAAACCCATTCATTACACCAATGCTAGATTCAGTGTCCAGGATTAATTTCTTTTGACACACAAGAAACACACTGGCAGGGGGAAGAACATCCTTAGTGCATCCTGTGCAGAATTTTTATAAATCGGAATGAGCAATAGACTGCATATGTTTTAAAAGTGCTGATTTAACATACTTCTTAAATTTATTAGGTTTACGTGAAATATTTTATGAGAAATACATTTGAGTTTTGGCCGTCTAATATAAACTATACTTACTTCATGGACAGCAGAAATGTACCATGGGGGCCGTGAGTTTGAGATCCCTGGTCTAAGGCATCGCTTACTGGCCCAAAATCTTTAAAGTTATCACTTAATCCTAGGGTTAGTTTAATTTCATATTCATCTGACACCTTCAATTTAAACGTTTCCAGTCTTCCCTTGTAAGATTCCAAAAGGTGACTTTAGCACTTCAACTTTTTTCACTATTTATATACAAACTAAGAATGAACCAGCCATATTCGCATGTATGTTCTCCACCAAGTAATATAAGCGATTTTTTTGTTAAAATCTATCTTGAAAAAAATCACCCCTTGGCTTAAATGCGAGTTCGAGAAAAAATTTGGGGTTAGGGTTAAGTCTCAGAATCACCCATAGATGGCAGCATGTCTCTCATTGCTGTCGCGTTCAAATGATAGTACTATATTTTTCGTAAAGTAAATATTTGACCTACGATGAATATTAATGAACAAATAATAAATGCATGTTAAAACCTCATTCATGGAATCTAATCTAAAATTGCATACATTGACTATGCAGACAATTATGTAAAATATGATGATGGCTTTTGATGCTCAACTGTTTCTGAATTTCGGTAAAACTTTTCATGGAACGTGTATAATTATAGAAATGAAATTTCATAAGGCAGTGTAAATGCTAATTTCATTGGAAATAGACTTGGATTAAAAATTATCTTTGCGAGGTCGCTATTGCTTTATTTGACATTTTGTGAAAATGAAGATACAGTAAACTCTTGAAAGAGCGGCACCATTGGGGATCAGATGGTGCCGCTCTTTCAAATTTTCCGTTATTTCAAAAGTTTTTTTTCGAAGGCGGATTAAATAAGGAACGTAAGTGTGATGCAGAACAGCCTCATTATATTACGTCTAAAGATAGTAACACCCCCAGCAGGCAAATAATGTACTCCATAGCCACTGAAATGCTGAAATGAACAAAAAAGTGACAGTAAAAAACAAAAGAGTAATTGCCAGTAAATACTAAAATATGTTACAAAAGATATGTAACAAATACAACATTCCAAAAAATTATTTGAAGAAAAAAAAGATTACCGTTACATACGTGTTTAAAGAACATTTGAAAAACTAGATCGCATAACTTACTGTTAGATTATGTCCAAAGATACAGTTTTCACTAAAATGTGTAATAAAAGAATTATATAAAAAATATTTTTTAATTCTCTTCTAACAGTTCTGCTTACATTGTATCAACACGATCGATTCCAGAAGTTGACGCAACACTTTCTTGTGAATTAGCACAAATCATTTCTTTAAAAAACTTGCTTATATCACCTTGTTTGGAGCATGCTTGTTTTTTGTTAATCATTACGTTTTGCAGCATGTGTGCCTGCATAACTTCTTGTGCACTAAAGTTTGGCTTTTGTTCCATAAACGATAGTACAGTTTCCATACATTTTTCGGCCACAGCCCAAGATATCTTCTTTTTCGAAACATTTTCATCTTCATCGGAACCATCAGAATCATCATTTACCTTCGCAGGATTAATAACACTGTCGATGATTTGTTGATCCGAGAAAGATTGTGTTATATCTGCTTATTCATCAACAGCAATCCACTCTTCGATGTCTTCAGCATTTAGATTTTTTATAGGGATATCATTAAAACCTATAAACTCTTCATCATCCGATGATAAATCGGGCGAAATCACATTTGCCCACAATTTATGCCAATCTCTCATCAGAGTTATGGGGTTTACTGCATTCCAAGCTATCGCTATTGAAAACAGAGCATCTTTAATTGTAAAGCTTCGTTGAAAGTCCAGAATAGGGGTGTCTTTGTTGATCATTGTTTTCATGAAATCGTTTCTGTAATGGCATTTTAAATTTTTTTATAACTCCCTGATCCATCGGCTGTATAAAAGACGTTACATTAGCTGGCAAATAGCAGCAAAAGATATTCCCACAATCGGATACCAATTGTGATTCATGTGGGTGAGCCCTAAAGTTATCCAAAAGTAAAACACACTTCGAGTTTACAGGTTTTTTCAAATTTTGAAAGTTCTCTCTAACTGATGGAATAAATTGTGAGTGAACCAATCAAGACATATGTCTTTATCCATCCATGCATTTTTTTAGATTTATAAATAACTGGTAAATGAATAAATCCCTTCAAACGCCGAGGACGAGCAAATTTGCCAATTTCTAAAATCTTTACCCTGTGTTGGTCAGAAGCATTAGCACATGCAAGAACAGTTACTCGTTCCTTATTCTGCTTGAAACCACTAGCGCTTTACTCAGTCCCATCAGCCAGAGTTTTTGTTGGTAAACACTTCCAGTAAAGCCCAGTTTCGTCCACACTGTATATTTGATCAGCTGTCAGGTTATTATCCTTAATAAGCTGCTCAAAAGTAATACTAAATTGCTTGGCTGCCTCCACATCAGCAGATTGTTTCTCACCAGCAATATCCAAATTTCTAATTCCATGACGGCTCCTAAAATTAGTTAACCATCCATCAGAAAATGTACATTCGGTATTTATTCCCATTTGTACTTTAAAATCTTTTGCCTTGGTAACAATAATTGGTCCTGAAATAGCAATACCTTGTGAGCATTTTAATAAAAACCACTCGTGCAAAACTTTTAAGTTTTTCTAACTTTGGTTTATGAAGACTTTTCTATCAGCAATCATATTGTTAGGCTCAGAAGACTTAGTAAATTCTAAAAGTTTTTCCTTCGAATGCTTAATATCATACAGTGTTGATGATCCAATATTATACCCTCTCATTAAGACGCTCCTACTTACACCCCGTTCTAGTTTCTTAACTATTTCAAGTTTGATCACTTAGTTTTAATGTTGTTCTTTTCTTCTTTGTAGAATAAAGTTTATCACGTTTAGGAGACATACTTAAGGGTAAATAACTTGTTTTTAAATATTTAAAACAATAAAGCAACTGTGAATCAGCATTTGAGGCACATTCCGTACGGGACGGCAGTGAAAACTTAACTGTCACTTATAGCACTTATATGCACTTACAATAGCATTTGTAAAAAATGAGTAGTGTCCATTTCCAGCCGCCACGCTTTAGTGGCGCTTTTATAAGTGGTGGGAGAAGTGCTGTTATCTCGAATGTGCCGTTCTTCCGAGTGCCGCTCTTTCAAAAGTTTACTGTAAATGAAATTATCGTAACTGAATGTGGAACATTTTTCAACAATGCGAAATTATTAATTGGAGTAATATTTCTAATGTCAACCACTAAATCATTTCCCACTCTATTCTTCGATCTCGAATAATGTATTCTAGGCCATGCATGCCCAGCAAACTTCAGCATAAAATCTACGAAATTTACTTTTTTGTCAAAAAATGGTGGAAATTTTTGGGGGGTCGGCTTATATTCGGGCAGATTTAGTATCAGATCCAAATGAATCGGGGCAGGTCTTCTGTTTGGTATTTAATGTTTATGAAATAAAAAACAAAGTGCTATGTTATCATGATCATTTATTGATTTTCAGAAGGAATTTCATTTACATTGTTCTTTTTAATAAAGGACAGCATTCAAAAGTTTATCATACTCTTCTTTCTGGTCATGATCTTTTTCCCATGACTATATACTCACACCACATTTACAGCATTTGGTAATGTACTTATAAAAATATATCCTATATCAACTATTTCCGTCAAATTTAACCTCTTGACTGGGGAAAGCAAGAGACCAGAAGTGCACTCCAGTTGAGGAGTCTGGAATGAAATGTATCTTTTTTATATTACCTTTTACCATATTTTTGTTTTTTCATATAAATGGAATTTGTTCAATTTGCAATAAAGTATTAAAATATTCGTAAAGTAGCTAATTGTTTTAACAAATAATTTCTGAATAAAAATTTATTATCAAATTGTTATTTACAATTAAAAATAAAATTCAAAATATTTTTAATCAAAACTTTTCATAGTTTTCTAGTAGAATAAATTAAAATCACTAATGAATTTGTTTTTATGATAAGCAATATTTAACAATCATAGGAGTGATGCAGCAGTAAAAGTTTGATTAACATAAAATTTGTACTTCCAGTAATTATAATTATCACTTGTGTATAGACAGTCTAGGTTTACCCCAAAGAATTTAATCAATTTACAATAACATATTAAATTTTTTTAATTCACAATTTTTTTATTAACAATTAATTTGTTAAACAATTAAATTTTAATGCTTTTTGAAACAAAGTTTTTCTTAATGTTTTCAGACGAATCAATTACAAAGCAGCAGTCCATATGCTATTTGATAATGAGGAAAAATAGAGAAAACAATTCTTTATAACAAAATGTATGAAATAACAATAAAACTGTGGAATCAGTTAAAAACAGTCCTATATATGATGCATTTGCTTACACGCAGACAGTCTAGGTGCACCACAAATAATTCAGTCAATTTACAGTAACATATTAAAATGCATAAAATAATTTATTATTATCACTTTTGTCTAAAATTTCGGGAATATCTGAAATCTTTGGCCATTTACTTGTAGAAGTCATTACATGATATTCACTATTAGAAAAACTAAAGTCTATCAAAGATTTTCCAGAAAAACAAATAGATAAGTTTCACTAAAATTTCCCAATGCTAATGTGTTAACTTTCGATGCTAGTACTACTAAGTTCATGGGCAAACTAACCTCTCTATGAAAAAAGCACATCTCAAAAATTATGTTTCTGCAAAGGGTAGTGGGAAATAGTTTTCAGCCATAGTAAACCAGATGTGCCAAAGAAGCAAAATCGGTAAAAACATCAGATGTGTCAAAGAAGAAAAATGTTTAAAAATTCCAGATGCCTGAGTTCACATGTTTGTGCGAAATAGATTTTATTGCACATCTAAGAATTGCCGACCAGGTGGTCATATATGCAACCCCACACAACACATGCAGGGTTTAACAACAAAGGGTCTAGATCTTGGAAAATTTGACCTAAACGCCATCTGTTTGCATGAATGTGAACCTAAAGGACCAAGGAATACGAGAGGAAGCTCATGACGAAAGAGCTCATCACGCCCATAGAGAAAGATGAAAAAAACCTTGATGACAAAAATAACTGTCATTCCCAAATGGTGAGAACTGTCCTCATGACGAGTATGATCGTTAAATGGTTAAAAAATTCATTTCTTGAAAAAGTTTCAAATGTTATAAATCTATCATGTTCCCTCTCTAAAATTAAATTTTGACATTTTAGGAGAAAAAATCCTGTACTTGACCGGGAATAAAACCCGGGTCCCCCCGTTTGCTGGATAGGTGCTTTACCCAACTAAGCTATCAAGCCAGCATGATTCTCCATTCTTGAATTGGGGTATTTATGGTGAAGAAGGGCTAACTGAGTAGTAAACCTCCAACACTAAACGTCCTCAAAGAGGTATCGTGGAAATATCCCCTAATTTAACTCAAGAAAGTGAGTTGACTTCAATATAACAAGAAACAAAAGTGTTGAAATGACATGTTATGCATGTTTGCATAAATCTGAAATTAAATTTTGACATTTGAGAAGGAGAAAAAATCCTGTACTTGACCGGGAATCGAACCGGGGTCTCCCCGTTTACCGGATACATTACTCTGGAACAGGGTTTGTTAGTTATTCACAATCGTTCCTTGCACATATGACATAATCATTTCTATGTTGAGGTAGCATGTAAGGCCTACCCATCAATGGCAATTGTACAATCAAAGGGCAACAAAAACTTGTAAATCAATGATTTGGCCTCAAAAAGTTGAGGAAAGGAATCGCTTTTCAAAGATTAAATTGTAATCTGTGGTGTATTTGTTTAAACATTTTCAAATTTCTCATAATTAACTCCACCTTCCTCTAATGTAATTCCTGAGTCCAATAATCACTCAGTAGACAGAATATACTTCTGCCCCACATTGATTGATGCAATACACCATGCATCATTCTACCTCCTTGAACATCTCTAGCCTTAATGGTAGGAATTATCTATTGCAACACTTCAATATAGTGTAAGACTAAGAGAGAAGGCGGTACTCATCCGAGGAGAGGATATGGTTCATTGTCTTTTCCCTTAAGTTAAATTTTCATGGTCTCAACTTCTTGTCTCTCTATATGGAAATGACATATCGGATTGAATACATGATGACCATCCCCTTCTTGCTAGTTATTCTGAAACATTTTCTGATTGAGAGTAAATCCTCCGCCAGCAAAATTTTATATTATCCCACAGGAGGGGCAATAAGCTGTATATGTGACAGTATTTTGACATAGATGCTTATTAATTAATTCATTTCCTTTATCACTTTTGTTCCTTAAGTCAACCTTTTATTTATTTCCACATTTATGATTGATTTTTAATCTAAGATCTAAGAACATTTTCACTTGACTTCACAGCAAAGGCAGCTCATATACTCATTTTTACATCCAAATATTGAATTTCTCTGAATGACCAGCCAAAAACCTTCGCTTGCTGAATCAAGCCATTCAGAATTTCACCAATGTTATCAGTCTGAAAGACCCTAACATTTTTTTATTTCTAGATTAAGATTAATTCACCATGTTTCTGAATAACTCCTGTACTTACGTTTAAAAATGTTAATTTTTGGTCAAGGCACTAGTTGACTCTTTATAACATTGTTTCAATAGAATGTTAACAATCTCAGTATTTCTAATAACAAAATTTTGCATAGTACATTTCCATGGTATTAGTTGACATAATTATGGTAAGGATTACTTGACTAGAAAGCATAACATTTTCTCTAATCAAGCTGCCATTTTGCAGTGACTTTGTTATTTAAAATTAGTTTTTATGTTATTTAAATAAATTTATTTAATTACTTAATTAATCCACTGTTATCTATTTCAGCTTCTACAGAGGCATCTTAGGACAATATTAGTTTACAACTTCCCAGAAATGTTTAAGGAAGTGATTGAGTTGCTCCTTAGAGCTGTTGGGGACCATTGCCTCCAGCCTCTCATATTTTATGATATTCTAGATACAGTCATTTCTCTTGGTAATGTTAGACATGATTCCAAGCCACACTTGCAGTTGCCGAATGCTGAAATATCTTCTGAGAATCTGTCCCCCTTATTGAAACAATTTGCCACCAGACAAAAGGTTCTTTCCCAGCAACAGGTAAGCCACTCTATTTCTGATATGCTTTTAAAATTACAACATTTGATTGGTAATTAACAAGTTCACTGTTTATGAATCTCATATTTTTACATGTATCCAATGCAACATGGGATTTCTAATGTACTTAAAGTCAATATGGAGGGGCTTTTCAGAAAGGTTTTGGGTACGATATAGTAATGTATCACATTAGATGCATCAAGTTTCCTAATAGCATTCATAAACTAATGCAATGAAAAGGTCCCTTTACATCCCAAATCTTTAGAAAAAAGTTTTGATTAATCTAAAAGTGAACGTGTTAAAACAATTAATTCAAATACTCAAAAATGGTTGAAAATACAAGAATGGTATGATAAAGACAAGGTAATTGCAACAGCTAAATCTTGTGATTACTGCTTTTATGTGAACTGAACCATTGAGTATTTTTATCTTAATTAATCAATTTAGTGGTATTCATTTTATTATTAGAATCTTAGAAATCCAAAAGCCTCAAGTTACTTAGCAACTTCACAGGTCATCTGCTGAAAGTAATTTTCAATTTTTCTTTATTTGGGTTTGTATTTACTACTAATATATGGAAAAATAGTTCAATTTGCAAATTTTAGTATTTGTTGGAGTCCATGTGACACAAATCAGTTAGATTCTCTCAGTACCATTGTTGAGCACCATAAAACTTTTTTCCAACACTATAGTTGGGAGAACAAATGAAAGTGGATGGCAACTTGATGCGCAGAAGGCAAGATTGTCACATGGTTTCTCTCACTGCTTCTCTTGGCCATTCAGCACCAGTCAGTTACAGCGGCCCTTGGTGTGCAGTTCGTACATTTGCGGTGTGAGTTTCGTGTTTATTTGCGTGTTTTGATTGAGATTTAAATAGTACCGTCTTGTGTGGTTCTAAAATGGAGGATGTAGGAAATAAATACAATGTTTTGCACAAACAAGCCAGAGAAATCGTATATAAAGTGTATCAGTACTTCAAAAACGAGTCGGCGCATGCAGACGATTCATCACGTACAGCTGGTTAGAATGTTGCCAGCTGTCAAGAGCAAACACTTGTGTCATAGCAGCATAGGACTTCATGTGTCATGTGTTGTTTTCTGAGCGTAAGCTTATGCAGGCTGGCAGTTTTGGGAGCAATGTAACATGTATTTCTCTCCCTCTCTCTGCGCAGTGATCTCAACTCACCCACCTTCGTTCATGCTCCTAACTATAACTAGAATAAAAATCCTTTATAGTCATTAAAATTGCCCTCTTAATAATAATAAAATACAATGAAAAAATAAAAAGAAAAAATATATGCATTATTAATAAAATAGGCAATTATAAGAACGTTAGGAAATATGTAAAAAATATATTCGCAGAAAAGTGTGTGAGACCATGTAATTACAACTTAATAGTTTCGGAGAAAAATTATTTGAGAAAAATCACAAGCATAACATCACATATTTCGTTTACATCGATCACTATGATGGTTAAGCAAACAACAATTAAACATTCATATTTTCCCTCCCCATTCTCATATATGATCTGTTAGGTACAGTGGAAATCAGTTAACACGAAATGCATAGGACCGGAAAAACATTTCGTGTTAAAAGAATTTCGTGGTAACCGATTTTAATGCTAAATGTTTTTCAAAAGGCAAATTTTTCATTTTTAAAGCATAAAATTATATAGGGGATAACAGGGTCAGAAATAGGAGCATTCTGTGTCCTTGCCTGCTTACACCAGATGAGCAGCGCAGCGTCTAAATCTTCGTGCTTTGCTGTATGTAGATGCTTCCGTTCTGGTTCAAACTTGCTTCTCTCAAAAACATGTTAATTTTTCGCGATTTTTAATAATAATAATTGTCGACAAGGTTGAATTTGGAATTCCGAACTCTTTGCAAATATCTGTTTTGGATCTATCACTGGCATCAACCGCTTCCATGAGCTGCATTTTCACTTTTAGCTGTAGTGCATTTTGCTTACGGACTTTATTGGCCATTTTTAATATAGACTATTTAATTTTAATAAAAATATAAAATTAAAACTTAAAATTATCGTGATGAATAGGAAAGATTTCATACACTGGTTCGTTTAAAATACGTCAACGGTTTCACTCAGAAATTCACAATCAACTGAGAGTATAAGATTTCAAGAATGTTATTTATAGGGATCCGGAGAGTTATGACAGGTAGGCATTGGGAGAAACCGACCAATGATAACTACGATAAGAGGCCGATTTTGCAAACCCGTGTCTATCGTCCACGGATGTCAGTTCCAGGAATGTATTTACTGCAGCGACGATGCCCGGAATAAAGGATACTCTAGGTGGGGGCCCTCTCCACATATGAATGCAAGTTGCCATGAGATCGGAAGTGCATAGTTGAGAGTCGTTGCCCTACTAATGACTACAGTCAATGACAGGAAAAGGCGCAGGAGGATGGGTAGGTGAGGTAGTGGGATTTTCCGTACTGGTGCGTTGGTGGGAAATCTAGGCGGGGTTAAGGATTTTGGGAAAACGGCGGTTGAGAGACCATGGGAAAACCATGTTTCAACTGCCTTTTCATGTTATCCGAAGAATTTCCATGGATTTATTTAATTAGGACCAAAAATTATTTTCGGATTAACCGATATTTCATGTTAAGCGTTTCGCGTTAAGCGAATAAATATATATTGAAAAGCATAGGCTCTGGAATGGACCGAGCATGCATTTTGTGTTAACCGATATTTTGTGTTATCCGTTTTCATGTTAAGTGGTTTCCACTGCATAGATTAAAAAATGCATTCAGATGGAGGACAGCATTAACCACAAAAAAGTCAGTGAGGTTCAGGCGCGCACCCAGAATTTTCTCTTGGGGGTGGCTCAACTTGAAAAAGAAATTCCACTAAATGTTTATCAAACAACATTAAATTACACCAAACCGCACTAATATTTTTTTAAACAATGTTAAAAGTTTTAAATTAAAATGTCAATTTCTTGAGGGCTAATTTTATAGCGAACCATGAGTTGAAATTTCCATTTTTATTATACCAAAATCTTAGCATAAGGTATAGCTCTGTTGAAAGTTTATGAATCATGCACAGAAACCCATTTTGGTCTAGAAGAGTCTATTCTCGAAACGTGGGCTGTGCGGGGAAGAGGGTAAAATTCTACAGCATTCTCTGCTGAGACTCCACGTAGAGCTGAATCCCAAGATCATTCATTTCCCCTTCACTTTCCCTCCCTTTAAACATCTTTCCCTACAACATGTGGTAGTTCGCACATTTAGGGACTGTAAGCATTTCTGATAAGTACCTATAATACCTATAGTTAATTAATTAAAATGTTTGCATTAAAATTTGTGTTTTAAATTGTTTTCAGGAGATTGAAGAAACTTCGGATATTTAGTACATAATTCATGAGTTTACAGATAATTTAAATGTGTAAAATAGAGAAAATTAAATGTTTTTTCATCCTTTATTTTAAATTCCTTTCAAAATACTTGGGGTCGCACTATATTCCCTTTCAAAATACTTGGGGTCGCACTATATTCAGGGTTTCACTATATTCGGGCTAATGCAGTATACATGTTCATATTGATATATCGTATATGGTATACAACTTCACACACAAGTTGGACCGTAATTTAAACAGTTGAGCATCAAAAGCCATCATAACACAAAGAGCTTAATTTTCTATCAAGCGGAACAGAGTTCCCATGCAAGCACAGTTCTTAAGGAAGAATATTTAGAGTTTTGGGAGGGGTTAAAGCCTGTCAGTCCCTCACCTGGGTGCGCACCTGGTGAGGCCATATAATTAAGGCTTACAGTTTCAGAGTTAATAAATTCAAGAACTGCCCAGTCTTTCGATACTCTTTCATTCATATTTCCCATATAGAATACCTTTGAAGTCTCTATGAATTCCATTTATGGAGTATACATTTCCATCTTGTCGAACCTGTTGTACCCCATTATCACCTAATATAAAATGCTTCATATCTTTGTCTGCGCAACGGGGATGCATTGCTGGGGATGTCTGCTGGCGGCATTGGTTGGCACATGTCAAGGTCTTAAAACACGAATAACTTGATCAGATATGCAGATATAAACTTGAAATTTGGCAGAGATAATCTACTCAGATATGAAAATACTGTGACGAAGAAAAATATATGAAAAACTTCCAGGGTTTAATTGCAGAGGATGATTTGCATTCTCCATAAGATTACAGGTAAAAATTGACTTTTTGACATGCAGGCATCTTCTTTTTGACATTAAAATTAGAAAACATTGACTCACAATCTTTAGATCTAGAACATTTTAACGAAAAGATTACAAGGCTTCTTATTCTGTTCATCATTTTTCATCTATGGTTTGAAATTCCTCATGTTAAACGTTTAATTCGCATATTTTTGGGAAATCTTGCCATTTTAATGGAATGTTGCCATGCCTACCAATTACATTGTTAAACCTCGAAATCCTATTGTTATTTCAATCCTTATGGGTTTAAGCATGCAGTACTAGCCAGGTACCAACAAAGCGGCAACAGGTGACAGCAGTTGGATTTTTCGATTATAGGCTTTTACTCTTTTGCAAATTAAAATAAGATATAATTGACGTATGATCTTCGGACCTGGACTATCTTAAAGAAAAATAAAAAATGTTTCTTATTAACCGTCACATTTTGCCTATGATAAAAAAATCGATGAAGTTCTACATTTAAAGGTTGATTCACACTTAACGATACCGGACGGCAACAACATGACAACAGGAAGTTAAGGTGTTCACACATATGGACGTGGCAAAGATACGGGCCGGCAACAACATGACAACTACCCGTCTCTGTTCTAGAGGCCGGCATACCCGCAGTTTACCCAACCCGCCCGCGGGTACCCACAACGAAAGTTGCAGGTCGGGTCGGGTATAGAACGCTTTCATACGGGTACGGGTCGGGTTCAGACACAAAAGGCACCGGTGCAGGTAAAGAGCGGGTACGAAAACTAGTTTAAATTCCAATTCAATTTGCCTCGCCAATGTAGGCACAGGAACTTTTCACACGCCTTTTACTGCTAGTAAAGCCCACCCTTGCGGTCAGAAGTAGCGTTATATAGGGAGATACAAATTTGCAATTTATGCAGGTCGGCAGATTGCAGGCTGTGTGTATCATGTGTCAAGAAAAGTGTCTGACGAAAAAACGATTCCTTTTATTATATAAATAGATACAACGTTGCAATTGACAAATTATTGTTGATTACGTTTAGTAGAAGAGAATGTAGGGAGGGGGGTGAGAAAGAGTGAATAGGGGAATTATGTAGTACAATGTAATTATGACGGATTGGTTTGTGCGAGAACTCTCCTTTTTAACCAGTTAGTTTTGCTCATTCATGCAAGTAACATCTATCTTTGTGAATTCGCTTTTGAAGAGATGTGGTTACATATAAGAGCGCCTATCAGCATTCTTTATATGTTATTTAACGTTCAAATATATAGTATTTTTCTTCAAATAATCTCGTGTGAGTTGTATTATTTTATACTTGGTTTGCGAGAGAAAGGAACGACAGTTATTTTATAAAATTAGACTGGTGAGTTATATATGATCTCGGCTTTTGCAACAGAATATCAATCTACCACATCCTTAAAAGGAACCTATACCAGCTGATTGAACGGTATGTAAAATTGTCGGTTATAAGTTAATGCATCATTCAATTATAAATCTTAATTTTAAATAATATTACTTTTATCTGCCCTTCAGATTTGAGCAATGAATACTGATCAGATAAGAAGGAAGCTTTTGAGGTTAGAGTACACTCTAAAAAGAAAGGAAAATACCAAATCAAAAATTTGGGAAACGTTCTGTGAAATTTTAGATGAAAAGGGAGAACTGATTTCGAAGACAATCACTTGCAGTAGTTATAAAATGTTTCCCATTATGATAATAGGAAGCTGGGAACATCAAGTTTATTGCAACACAAGTGTGAAAATAACAAAGAAGGCGTGTCTAAAATTACAAATTTTCTTGTGCCGAAAAAAATGCGATTTACCAAAATTATCAGCTGAAAAGAAAAAAAGTTTTAGATGGGTGTGTCGAACATGTAGTTAGAGATTTGAGACCTTTTGAGATAGTGTCAGGAGATGGGTTTAAAAATTTACTAGAAATAATAATGAAAATGAGTGAAAATCAAAAATGTTATTTTGACTTAGAAGATGCGCTACCACATCCAACAACTATTTCGAGAAATCTTAATTCAGTGACTCAGGAAGCGCGAGAAGAGCTAATTCAAGAAATAAAATCATACATAGGTACAATAGGGAGTGGGATCACCTTGGACTTGTGGACAGATAATTACAAAAATGTCAGTTATTTAGGGATCACATTACACTATGTAAAGAAAGCTATGTTATGCAATCGTGTTCTGTGCACTAAACGTCTTGATCCTGACGAAAAGAAAACTGAGGAGTGTATAAGGATTGAATTGTTGCTAATTTTAAAACAATACGGTGTCTATAGTAACTTGAAGACTTTTACTTTTGTCAGTGACCATGGAGCAAATATTAAAATTGCTTTGAAAATTTTCAATAAAATCAATAGTGCAGCACACTTAATAAATAATGTTATAGATATTTCTATTTCTTCTAATGAAACATCACTTGCTTTAATTCAGAAGTGTAGAAAATTTCAATTTTTTAAAAAATCAGGCTTACAAGGTGTGCTGAAATCTACTTTGAAAGGAGACGTCAAGACACGAAATTCAATTTTTCATAGGATCTCTTCAATACTTGAAAATTGGGAGGTTATTTACAATATTTTAATTGAAAAAAAGATGAGTGATATGATTTGTGAGGTTGAAAAGAAAGATTTATTAGAGTTAGTAGAATACCTCAATCCATTCCAGAAAGCATTGATTGAATTGGAAGGAGAAAAATATCCAACAATATTTTTGATTTACTTGTGGCATTTGAAAATAAACGATCATTTAGAAATAGGTTCAACAGAATCTAACATCATGAAACTTTTAAAAACTTCAGGTAAAACTTATTATTCAGAAAATGTAGAAATTTAGCGCATTCATAAAATTTCTGTTTTTCTTCACGCCCTTCTAAAGAGTGTGAAAATGTTAAAAACTGAAGAAAAGTATGAAATCTATGAGAAAGTTAACATGTTCGCTGCCTTTAATTTTTGGTGAACTTTCGCTGGGAGCCAATTTTTCTTAATTTGATAGTCTTTGATAATTTGATGTTAATGTAAAAAAACGTGTTAGTCACGTTTTACTTATTAGAAAAAGTGTCTGTTGTATTCAATCAGTCCTTCCGTCAGTACGTCTTCTGCCCGACCATCCGTCTGTCTGTCTTTCCTTCTGTCTGTCCATCTGTCCATCCGTCTGTGTCCGTCCAGACGTATGTTTGTTATTAGCTTCCAATAATTGTATCTCAATGAAACTTGGTAGACATTTATAACAATATCTTTTTTTAATTCGAAGTTTTTAAATCGATTTGTGAAACAGTGTTGCCAATATATAAGAAATAATATTTTTTATTAAAAAATTCTGCATCAACTTCTATGCATTGTACAGTAACACACATTGGAATGCTATTATATAATTAGTAGAAAAAATAAAATTCTCACTTGCGCATCTCAATCAGTGATGCCAATATAACAGGTAAAATATTTTGTTTCTTAAATTTTATCTCGGTTTCTATGAATTCTAAAGCAAAAAATTTCTACACAGTATTGTAATAATAATTTATAGAAAAATGAAACTACTACGCATGCATCTCAATCAGTGTTACCAATAATAATTTATAGAAAATATAAAAATTTCACATATGAATCTGAGTCACGGTTGCCAGTGTAACGGATTTAATATATTTTGTTGCGTAAATTTCATCTCTGCTTCCATAAGCTGTTCTGCCACCAAAATTGGTTTAGTCATAATTTCTTGAAAACATAACATTTGGAAACGCACATCTTTATAACTGCTACCAATATAACGGATTTTCATTTTTTTCCGTGAATTCCATCTCAGTTTTTATAACTGTACAACATCGAAAATTGAAATAGAGGAATACAATGATATTTCATTGAAAAAGTTTAATTTTCAATCATGCAACCAATATAGTAATATAATAATTTAATAAATATAATAATCCTACTGAAACAAATTGGTCTTTATTTTGACCCTAGTTATGCATTGAAAGGAATTTGAATTTGAATTCTAAGAATACAAGTTTGTTTCCTCAAATCCAATGATTGTATATCAAATGATACATATTTTATTTTCAAAATATTTGTATATTCAGTCTCAAAAATGCAATGCAAAATTTGTTTAAATTTATAGAATTTGTCCGACTTATAATCACTTGGTGCATGCATTTTCCATGCCTCAATTAGGTCACTCATAAAATTTCCCAATTTTTCAATTTCATGTCTTACAAGCAAGGGCAATGTATTCTTAGAAAGATGCAAGAAAAAAAATAAGAAATTATATAGAAAACTTCTACTAACTCTTCTGTTTTAAATGCCTGCTAAGCAGCCCAACTCCAGCTGTAAAAGATATCCCCCGCCTTGAGGAAACTCATAAAAATAATCCTATGACCCTTTTCTCTGCTAGGAGGAGGCCACTTTTCACAGAGCTTCGGTCTCCGTATTGTCCTACCAAAAGCCGCGGCAGCGCCGTAGAGAGAGAAAGTGCCTAAACTCACCACCCCTTCTCTCTCCAGAGCAATGTAGTGGGAGTCACAAAACCATCTACCGTTAGGCCAGTTCTTTTCTCACCAATTTGAAACTGAGAATCATTAAAAACTTACATTATTTGTTCAATGAAAACAAGAAAATATCTAAAACTTTCATTTATTTCCAGAAATTTTCCGTCAATCTCTTCAAATCAAATTTAGGATTTTGCATTTTTCCACTATGTAATCACAAATAACATTTTATATATTCACATACACTTAAACATCTAAAATTACAATTTTATTTGCAAAATCAATCTTTCCAATATTCATTTAGTATATACATAGGAACAATTTAACATACAAAGAGTTTACAACTAAAACATATATATATATATATATATATATATATATATATATATATATATATATATATATATATATATATATATATATATATATACACACACAGATAATACAATAATACAAAAATTAAAGCTAATATAGGAATAATACCTTGTATTTACATAAATGTTCTTTTTTTTTCCTGTGATAATCAGCAAAACATTCCACGCAGAGTGCGGGAGTTTCAGTACAATCTGGGCAATAATAATTTGTTTCCTTCCTCACGTTAACACTTAGGCAGTTCTTACACCGCCTTCCCTTTTTTACTTGTTTCGAAGGATTTTGGGAAATGGTCAGCAAATTTTCCAGGTCGGGTTTTAGATATTTGTTTGGTGGGAATTTCCAACAAAGACCTTATTACTGCCAACCTAAAGCTATAAAAATCTAGCTTTGCCTTTTTACAGTACATGTTATACAAATGAAACGTATTGAGCAACATCATTTGAAATATATGGATGGCTATCTTCTTATACCATCTTAGGGTCTTCCTTTCACAAGGATAGTAGGCCATCATCTGGTCATGCTTATCAACTCCACTCATGTATTTGTTATATTTATCAACAATATTTGGTTTCATTTTCTTCACACCCCTTCTGTTTGTGACCTCAACCATAGTCCCATCAAATTCGGATGATATCATGAGCACATCCCTCTTGTCTTTCCATTTCAGTACGCAGATATTTTTCCTATTATATCGGTCGATAACTTGGCCCTTTTTCAACTTAGTGCTCATGACTTCAGGTGGGTTATTTTTCCTATTCCCCCTCAGTGTGCCAGTGCAGTAAGTTTTTGTATCTAACAACACCTCTGCTAGGTCAACACTGTTATAGTAATTGTCCATGAACAAAGAATGCCCCAAATCGGATTGCTTTTGGACCAATGCATTGACTACTTTATTTACATGGCCCTTACCTCCTAGATCCTGATCATCTTTACCTGAATAAACAATAAATTTCTGAACAAGGCCATAAGGTTCAGTAAGCATATATAATTTTATCCCATATTTATGTTTTTTGCCTTTCAAATACTGTCGGAAAATTAACCTTCCGCGCCAAAGCATCATGGATTCATCTATCGACAATTCCCTAGATGGATGATAAATATTATCCATCGTTTCATTAAAAAAATCTACCAAAGCTTTCACTTTATGTAGTCGCGAAGGAGTTGGGTCATCTTCATCATGTTGTTTCGCAAGAAAGAGTGATCTCATAATCAAAAAAACCCTATTACGGCCCATAAACATACAGAAACATGGAATATTGAAAAGAGGTCCCGTTTTCCAGTAATCCTGCAAACGATTTATTTGTATGGTCCCCATATGAAATAGTAGACCAAGAAACGTTTTGAACTCCTTTATATCCATGTCTTTCCATTTACGTGTTCTAGATTGAGGGGAGGTTGATTCTCTAAGTATTCTCCGCGCATTATTATTGGTTGTTTCCACTACTAATGAATAAAAGTTTTCATTTGCCAACAAACTAAAAAAATCTATCAGTTCTACAATAGAAACCAGAAATTTCATACCAGGAATTCCGGTGAAGGAAAACTGCTGAGAATCCGATTGAGGTTGAGATGTTCATGCTGGCTGCAGCTCTTCTTCTTCATCAGAATCCTCTGCAGGGCTTCCAAAATCATCTGTGTTGGACGAAGTATCTTCAGAGTCTGTTAAATTTGCTTCCAAGTCTTCTGATTCATCGGAATCAATTTCATCCAGCACATCTAACACTTCTTCTTCTTCCAGAATTTCCATTCTCTTTCTTTTCCTCGTTCTCCTTACATTGGAAGGATCGGGTTGATTTTCAGCCATGGCTAAAATGAGATTTCAATATTTTCAATGCATCACGCATTATAATTCGATCCGTTTTATAATATTGTATAAGATAAAAATTACCCTAAAATTAAAGTTGAAAAACTTACCGCACAGAAAATTTCAAAATCGATCGCAAGAAAAATTCACGAAAAATAATCCGAAAAATTCTGAAAGAGAATTAAAGAAGATTTAATTTATTGTAATCAATATAAAATTCGTAGAAATGACAAGAAACATCCACCATATATACTATACTGTATACTTACCTTATCAATGTACAATTCAAGATAAAAATATATAATCGGGAAACAGTACGAGGGAAAAATCTTCAAAGCTTATCCAAAAATAATCTAAGAGAGAAATAGATACAATTTATTATTTAAAACAACTATAAAAAGGTGAAAAAATATAATAAGAACATTAAAAAAGTTATACTTACACTTGGAATATTCAGAAGAAAAGACTAGCAAAGTATCGGTAGAATAAAAACTGGTGCTTCTCCGCTCACTTTCAAACCTTCACTGAGTGCCTCTTCTAGGGAGGAAACCCCTCGCGAAAATATAGCGGTACCAGGCCAAAGGGAAAACGCTTACAGCTGCGATGCACATGTGCGTCAGGGGCATGGCGGAGACGACCGCTTTGACGCACATGTGCGTCCGCGGCACTGAAGGTGTTAAAGTAAGTATTGATGGCATTAAAAAGGAGAAGGGATATGAAATCTTATCCATGACACCAAATTCGTGTATGCTTGTAGAGCAACTGATGATAAGATGTCAGACACCTTAGTTCAGTTTATGGATACAGCCACAGTAAATTATCATATTTCTCTAGACTAATTGACTGCATATATTTACTTAAAACTATCTGATGATATTACAAATAATTTTGATTTGATGTAATGGTGGGATAAGCAAAAGAATTGTTTGCCAAATTTAAGTATTTTAGCAAATCGTATTTTTGCAATACCAGTGACCAATGTTCCATCAGAGAGATGTTTTTGATTGGCGGGACATGTTGTTAGTGAAAGAAGAAACAGTTTAGGTCACGCAAACGTGGATGATGTCCTATTTTTAAATAATCATTTTAAATCTCATGGTAAATACTATTAATTAATGTTTCCTTTTTTCAATTAAATTATTTTGTAAAATTTGTAATTTTTGTAAAAATAAATCGTAGATACTTTAA